>LR990858.1:6008403-6624206 GCA_905163395.2 Endotricha flammealis | reverse complement strand
AGTTACTTGATATTTTGTTTTTCACGTGTAGCTTTAACTAACACGATAGGGTACTAGTGAGGAATGAGTTTGTACTTTTGCTTATTAAAATGATGTTTATATTATTTTTTGTAGATCGAGTGATTCTTAGGACAAAGAGGGTGGCGCGGCGGTGGGGGCGAGGGTGGAGATCACTCGCCCGTGCTTTAATTGCTTTTCACTTAGCAATCGCTCATGAACAGAGAACGCTTGCGAAAATGAAGAAAAAATCATTACATCAACATCTTTTAGAGATTGGCCAGATTTAGGACGTTCAGTCAGATAGACAGCGACCTTCTTATATAACGCTTTCCTCTTTCTTGTTTTTCCAACGTGCCTCATTTCCGGCTGGGGTCGCGAGGCGGCGGGGGCCGGGTGGCAGGGCCTAAGTAATTTCGCTTAAGAACTCTAAACGTAATTAGTGTAGGGCGTGCAAAGGGAAGGGCTTGAAACTTGGAGAGGGTTGCGTCCCGCGCCCGCCGCGCTCGCGCGCCGGCTGAATATTTGATCGCGCTCGTCTCGCGATAATATTTGCCGGAGGAGGTTTCCGTAAACACGAGGACATTTCCCCACCTACTTATACTTTCCTTCATTCCGCTTTTCAAAGCTGTCGCGCGCTTTTAATTGGAGCCCGTGTTATTTATAAGTAGACTCGTGATAGAATTAAAATCGCGCGCTACGTCGCTCCCGAATGGGCAGGTGTCTACAGAAAATGTTTTATAATGTTATTAAGTTTTTGATGAATTTTCTCTTTCAAGGAAATCCTCTTTATATAAGACTTCAAACAAATTTTCAGCATTACGTTTCAGTCTTTACAAATTTCGACTATAAGAAATAGCTACTTATGTACAGTCAAATGAGTAGGTAACTTAATGTCGCGTAATACGTATTTCCTTGAATTTGATAAATAATTTTGATTAATGTGTGTACTTTACTACTCTTAAATGTTCTTTCCATATATTCAACAATTTCCAACGTTACATTTTTTTTTGCAGAAGGTTTAAGCTGGTTTAAGCTGCTATTTATGTCACCGTGCATGGCACAATATTATCTACTGGAATCGTGTCGATTAATCATTACCCTCTCAAGTTTAGAATTCATTTTATAATCAAAGGCAATAATTTACAAATTCAAAGGAGCTGTGAAACAAGAGCGGGAATTAGAATTTGTAATTAGAGCGGGCAACGCTGCGGCCACTCCCACCAACATTTGATTAGCAATTATGATAATTTTACTTAGAGCAGGGTAAGATTCCTACCAATTTGTTAGTTAAATTTATTATTATCGCAACTGCCGACGGCGTCTTTATTTTAAAAACATTCAATTTTGTAAAAATATAGTCACATCTGTTATCTTCAGGAAAGGTAGAGCCCAAAAGTATTCATATATAGGTAAATATAATACCTATATAGATTCCACAACGTGTGGGTAGACAAGACAGTAGTAGAATTTTATCATTACTTTAATAATTTAATAAAAAACCCTTCCTTCCTACATTATTTTAAGTCGTAAATCAATATCACATGTTAAAAATCTGAGGTAGGTCACTAAAGTAAATGCTAATGTGATAGGGAAGAAATCCAATTAAAGTTTATAATTGAATACATGGTTCGCCAAGAGCGACAAATTCGCACCACCGGCACCGGTGCGTAGCGCCCGGTACTTGGCAAGGAAACTCCGCATCCGTACGGTAACTGTGTGAGTCACAGTTTTTGCTTACGCCGGCACGGCGCACAACGCGGTGCAATTTAATTATCGGAGCGAGCTCCCGCGCTTTACCCTTTTGTATCTTAACCCCCGGATGAAAAAATACTCTCCCATAAAATAGAGGACGGGTACGAAAAAAAGGAGCGTATGCAAATTCAGGATAAAATATAGCCCGTAAATGCCACCGTTTCTAAAAGAATATTAGAGACGTTTTTCAGTGGGTGGATGGGGGTGCTACTTTATACTTTGTCTCCGCGCGCTAAGTACTGCAGCTCCGGGTGTCCGCGCGGAATCCGCCTTAATTTGCGACTGTTGTTCAGCAATAAATCAACTTGCACGCTCCACGCTACCCTACCGATCTATCTCATCTGAATACCGCCTAGGTGAAATTAACTTTTAATACTGTTTTGTCTACAGATGCTGTTGTTGTTGTAAGTAATTAACAATGTAGTTTATTTGATTGAAGCAGTTCGTTAAAAATTGTAAATACCTACCAAGATACTGAAAATACACTATACACAAATATAAATAGACAATTTTAGTTAAGGCCATTTTTTTAATAATAAAAATAATTACAATCGCTCTGGATGGCATAGATGAAAGGAACTTGTTAAGCAGTGGATCGATCAGGGCTGACGATTATGATTTACATGAATTAAGTAAATTCACCTAATATATTTAAATTTTAAAACAAGATAACACGATTTAAGTACTTGTTTTTTGTGCTACTATTTGTTAAAATAAAACGCGTATGATTGCATACATTATCAAAATTTAACATAACGTTCGAAACATATTTTACAAAGTTAATTAGTAATTTTTATGTACTAATAAAATCAAGTTATCAGTATCTAACTTGTATCGTATAATTTTTCAACGTACTGAATTTTCCGAATTTGCCAATAACATCGTAACGGGATTGTTGCAGGACTCGAACTTACGGCCTTTGGGATAAACGTAGCCAGCCACTCGATAACCAAGGCTGTCATTGAATAATGAAATCAATCAGAACTACTTACTTGTTGCATAGAAAATGTTGTGCACTTAGAACTTTTGAATCACTCTTTTTCCCCCGAAAAAGTATTTGCTGTGATAGTGATAGAGCTCAATCTTTGTGATCAAGATGGCAAAATCTTGAATGCGTGCATATTATACTGTACCGTAACAGTTCTAATTAGGATTCAGGCCCAACGCCCAATGATAGGAAATATACTCTATGTGCGGAAAATTAATCTAATATTCATAAATCTATTTTAAAAATATTTAGAGTTTGGTTATGAATAAATGTCTCCAAAGACCATCCAACTCATAGGTATGTATCTGTCTATATGTATCAATATATAAATGTTTGTGTACTAAAACTAATGTGTAGCAATTAATTTATGTGCGGGACAGCAAGTAAGTATATCGTTTTGTGGTTTATTTTACCAGAAAAAAATACTGAACGGAAATAATAGTGGAACAACAACTGATTACTGGACGTTTAATTAGAGTGTTTTTAGTTTTATGGAAGCTTTTTTATTCGGTAAGTAATGAGGGGTCACCTGAAGAGGAATGAGTTAATAGGCGTTTTAATTATTGAGGACAGGACGCGGCGACGCGGGCTCGCGGGGCGGGGATGAACAAGAAAGAGACAACATAAAATATTTAGCGCGTAATGCCGGCCGCTCTCTCGCTTGTAATTAAAGCGTCCTTTCCTTTTTTCAGCGGCCTGATACAATATTCAGCATGAGAAGGAAGCGCTCCGGTGGCGGGGTGGCGCCTCCATTGTATTCGCTAAGGAAGATAAATTAAAAAATATAATTACAAGGCGGCCGCCATAATTCTCGGCAGGCGGTTTGAGGGGTGGCGGGCGGCGCGGGGCCGGGGAATAGTGGAGGAGCGGGCGCTCCCGGAGGAGGCTTCTTAAATATTTGGGGATAGCGCGTACCTACGCATTACGTAAATTAATGACACGGATTCGAGGAAGGATGGCGCCCCCGCCCGCGCCCGCGCTGTTTGTTTTGTTTTAATGTGCGTTGTTAACGACGTTATTAGACGCGAATTATAATACGAGAGCGCTCTCGGCCGCTCGTTCCGCCCGCCTAGATTGATTGGACTAATGACTTTCTTTTATTCGTATAATTGCAGAAATCCCGACTTACGGATCTTTGTTGATTAATTCAATTTATAACTTCGATGAAATATAGCGGCCATTAATTTGGAGTTAAATTTGTCATTACGTAGTATTATTTAACTTCTTTACGTTCTGGGTCATTTGCATTTGGAATAATCATTACGATTTTAACAAAATTACGAATGCGTGCCTACTATAAAATACAAAATTATGGGTATTTCATCTGCAATTTACGCAAATTAAGCATAATAAGAGAACGATTGGGTATTGTAGCCGAACCATTTTGACACTGTATTAAAATAAAATCATACAGTGCGTTGTAGTGCGAGTTAGAATTCTGAAGGCTTGAGGTAAACAGAAAACAAATGTCGCGGTCGTGTGAGCGCGCATGCCCGCCCACACACGGCTCAACAAGTGTCTCCATGTGCTTGCAGGTAGCCTACTGTTTTCACACTGTGTGAGAACTATCGGTAAATATACTATTAAAATCTAAATCTTATATGTAATTTTATTAGGTTTGCTGAGACATCACCTAATTATATTATGGATGTAGGTCATACAAATTAGTGATGCTCCCGGTGTTGCAAGCGTCCATAGGCTGCGGTGACCGCTCACCATCAGGCGGACCGTAAGCTTGTGTGCCACCTTTGTGCCTTTGTGGTATAAAAAAATAAAATAAAAGATAATAACAAATTATTGTTCTGAAGCACCGCTATGCCAAGCTTCAACTATTTTTTTTTTAGTTTAAAGGCTACATTTTTGATGAAATATACAATTCGTTTAAAATAGATAGAGGCATTTGATAAGGAAAAGATTTTATTCATTTTGTTGTATTTTACTACATTTTAACTAAATGCGGTGAAGAAATAGTAACGCATTTTAAATGTTAACTCCACATAGACTACGGCCCGTGTATTGTATTAAACTGATATAATATAAATATTTAAATATTGTTGGACGAATCACACAACGCAATCTAGTCCCAAACTAAGCAACTAAGCTTGTACTATGGGTATTAAATTGCTGATAAATATACTTAAATACTTTTTTTTTGTAATATATACTTACTAAGAAAACACCCAGACCAAGGCAAACAGACATGTTCATGCACACAAATGTTTGCTTTGCGCAGGATTCGAACCCGCGGCCCTTGGGATAAAGTGACCATTGCTAGTCACTCGACCACCGGGCCTGATAATATTTACACTATTAAATTAAATATGTTCGTTCTATGCCCTTTTTTACTTGGCTATATTGTTTCGATCCCTCAGTTTTGACGGTGAGAGCTACGCTTCCGCAATTGCCCGGGTGAAGTAGCACAAGACCACAGTAGTGCAATTATGCTTACAAAAGATGATGTCGTTTTGATGTCAATATGATGTACATCCCAAGTTGACATTGTTTTTAAATGGTATTATGCTGATTTCCTATGACACATCAAAAACATGTCACGATCATATAATTTTTGACATTTATGTGATATTGTTTTATGTCAAAAAGTAGAGTGTAATCCGCATTTTGATGATACGCAAGTTGATGTCGACTTGATATCATTTTGTTTTTGCATATTTCGGAGAGCATAATACGATATAGTATGTAATGTGAAATTTACATCAAAACGACATAATAATTTGTAACCATAATTGCACCACAGGAGGACTGGCTTTGACTAATAAAAAAAAACCTTTGTTAACTGAAATCCCGGTATAAACTGGTATCCCGGAAATCCCCATTAATCACTCATGAAGTTATGCAAAGGCTAAGTCAAGATATATGCAGTTTAATACAAGTTCTATGAATTATGTGTTGCAAATTCTGATCAAAGAAACACCTAAATGACATGATAAGCATACTTTCAGCATTCTTCACCGATATCATCCTTTGGAAAGATATCGGATATGGGTCACCCTTAATCGATGGGATTAGAGTACATTGCGCCACATAGTGGTACTGGATTTTTAAGCATGATAATAAACGTAAAAAAAAACATTGAACAACCAACAAACTTATGACAAATTTAAACTAACAAGCTTTTGCAAAACTAATGAAAATAAAATTTGTTTATTTTTTTCAAATGTAATAATATATATGTTCTTCTGTTACCTATGTAATTTGTATAACACAATTCATGGCTTATGAAATGTAGTGACAATTCATAAAAAATCGTAAGGTATAAATATATTATGAAACTAAGTATACTTAGGTAAGCATTCCGTGGTTGGTCGGAATAAAAATAGGCAGCAATATTAAGTATTCGGTAAAAGCCGTGCGTAGTTCGAAGGGCCCTCAAAAGAAAACTTATTAATTTTCGTCATTATGAATTCCGCGAGCGAAACTCGAACGTCTAATTTCAACCCTAACTTATCAAGACGCGAATAAAAAAGTTCACCCCCGGCGCACCCCACGCTCACCCCCTTGTTTAAAACGCCGACGAAAAAAGAAGCACATAAAAATGCATGAGGCCTTCCTCGTTATAAGGAAAGGGTAGCGCCCCCCTACCCCCCTGGGAGGTAGCTGTAAAAATCGTCTCTAATTTAAATTTGGGAAGTTTCGCGTGGCGCGAGGCAACGTTGATGTCTTGATAAATGTGCGCGTATTCCACTAATTTCTCGTCTTCAGCGCTCCGAACTTTTAATTGGGCGCGCATAAATCGAGTCGGAGTAATGGACGTCGCATTAATTTGATCTCGCGACAAAATGGCGAGCCGGGAGTACTACATTTAGATAAGCATCGCTCATTGTTTCCGGCACGTCAGTACTACGCCGCCGTGCCTCCACCAACGAGTAGCTTTGGAAATATTGCGAATCAGCTGTTCTGCACCGACTATGAACTATGGAAAACCCTGTTTTACATCTATTATTCATTGTATGTCATATAATTTAAAACCGCATGCGTGAATATCTGCAGTTCCCAAAGGTTGACTAATAGATAATGCTTGTAGTGTTAAGTCTGCATTTTGTACCCATATACTGTGGTCAATAAAAGTTTAAATTAATATACTATGACATAGCTATGACCCCATTTGTTTGGTTACACGAATCTCATACAGGTGAGGTAGGTCATTAATATTATATATTAATTAAATTGTGTTTAATTTGACCTTGTAAAATAAATCTATATATATAAAAGGAGAAGCTGACTGACTGACTGACTGACTATCAACGCAGGGCCTAAACTAAAAGGGTTAGAAACTTGAAATTTTGCACAGGGGTTCCTTTTATAATATTTAAAAATATATATTATGTCAAAACTCGAACAATTATTAATATAGTTACGCCAATGATGATGATTATAATATTAAATATTACTAAATATAAACTGCTAATGTTCGTATACTAGGGTAATCTTACTCAAAGAACTACGTACAGTGCAAAAATGAGATAAGTAACCATTATTGCACTTACCTACAGTGCAAAAATGGTTACTTATCTCATTTTTGCACTGTACAAGCGTACGTAATATAGAATAGAGAAGTTTGTGTGAGCTTTACCAAAGCCTGCACCTGTAAGTATATATCTGTGTCAAAGCCAACCTGAATTAATTAAAATCAGTTCAATGAATATGGACACCAAGTTTCATTAATTCCATTCTAAAATGTGTAAGACGAATCACAATTAAGTATGCAAAATTGTTTTAAATTATTCTTAATTCCTATTTTTTTAAATCGAATCCTATATCTTTGATAATTCATAATATTTCGGGAGTTTTTCGAAAGTACCTAAACAAGCATTATTTTGTCTTATGGTGAATTGCTCAAAACCATTTTTAAAGTTGATGACACCAATTAAGGCTATCACTGTCAAACAAAAGATCCGAAGGAACAAAAGTAACTTGAGACTTAATGTGGAATTAAAAATAAAATACTTTTCAGAAACTGGCTGTTAATCAAAAGCTTTTGAAATAAAAAAAGGTCTACAGTTTAAACAATACTCGTAGCGCGAAATTACTGGAGACGTAGAGGCGAGACGTAGGCAAAGATCTACAGCGCACCGGTGCGTAGCGCGTGCTACGGCTAAGGCTTTCTTGAGCTTTCGTTCCTAGAACTTTCCTAATTTACTTATTACATGAATTAAAATGTTGTATCTCTTTTTTATTTAAAGTATTATTTCGTAATTTACAAATGTGGATTCCTAGTCAGTGATTTTTTGAATACATATATTAAATGTCCTTACAAAATATTATGAATATTTAACAATGAAATGACATTACAGTTTTAACTTTCCATTTCGTTTAATTAAAATAAAAAGCAAGTTTGTTTCGCGAACAATTAAGGCATCCGCGTAGTGGTATCGTGTTTTCTTCCTCATTAAATCGGGACAAAGCGACCGCTGGCAAACTTCGACGGGTGTAATGTTATTCATTTGGGAAAGTCAAAGGTTGTATTTACAAAAAAAAAAATAAGTCGCCAGAGAGCGGACGGTGGCATTTTTTCCATTCGGCGCGTTCCATTAGCGTGCCTTTGTTTGGCGGGAGCGCGCAAATTAATTTAGCTCTCCCGCCATTTCCTCGCGCGCCGCCCGCGCCCCGCCCGCACCCCTACCGCGCCCTTTTTTGTCTACGCCTTGCTCTACGTATCGTTTTCTTCTTTATGGCTCATTAGGCAGTATTGTCGCCATTGTTTTTTTTTTCGCCTAACCCGCAAGATCTAATTATTATGATCAGCAATTCCCACAAATCGATATTGCCGTCCGTGAATTGGAAACTCATCGTCAACGTTATCGTTGTATTAATAACTATAGTAAAAATGTGTCATTAATACTCTGTAACAAGTCTAATCAAATACAAGTTTGTTGATAATGATTCTGTAAACGGATAGCAAATGCGTTAACGAGATCGATGTTTCAACGGCAAGAGTTTAAAAAAAAGTGCGATTTTCCGACTAGCACCTCGTTGCATATTGCATTATTGTGCCTACAGTCATTCTTCCATTCATTAGTATTTTATTCAAAGGCAATTAAGTAGGTAGATTGATATTTTTTGAACCTAAAAAAATTGGGTCGGTCAATTGACATAATTATGTAAAACTTTCAATTATTTCGTACAGTGGACAAGGTCCGACGAACCGACTTTTCACATCACTTCAGCCTTATTGTTTTTCTGCAATATATTGCAGGACGCATCTCAATTCCTATTCGCGTCTTATGTTAGAACATAAAGATTTTTACAATTACGTCACCATATGCCTCTTATTCCGTGATTCTAAAGCCTAGAGTGTCATAACACAGTTTAACAGTTTTTAAAACTGTGGTCATACCATCACACGATAGCAAGTCACAAGTGCGTCTTAACACTAAGCTTTTGCTTGCATAGTTGTGTTTTACAATTAGGTATAATGATGGAGTCATGCGTTTTAATATGAAATAGCATGATCAATTTTTGAGCTTTATAATTAAATAATATTGGTTAAACATTAGAAATACCCCGTTTTACTAAATTAGGATGCAATCTCACCTATGGAGTTCCAACGACGGATGACCTGCGCCGGCGGCGCCTGAGTTGTGCGCGCGTCCTCTGCCACAAAAAGCGTGCAACTGCCGCCGCGGGTCGGCCGTGACCCACAGTTTTTTAACCCGCGCGTGCCCTCGCTCTCCCGCCGATAAAGCCCCTCGCGTATTCATAACCAGACACATCGTTGCGCCACTGCCTTTCACTCTTTAATATATGCAAGGAATAACTGCAACATCATTTTTTGTACGATTTTATTTGAATATACTTTTTATTATCATACTCTTGGAGCCAGTGTAAACAATTATTATTTCTAATATGAGATTCGACGTTTCGAAACTTCATAAACTTATAGCCGGCAGCTAAGTAAAGCAATTAATTCTTTGTTTCATATTTAATTAAATTCTTAATAGCCCTACAGCGCGCTTTTTTACGAGAAAAGAAAATATCTTATCGCGAGCTTTAAGTTCGCAGACTGGAAATTCGTAATTAATTACTTAGTAGACACTTTTTAAATTCTTAATTAAGCAATCCGTACTTTCACCCGCCTATAAATTAGATCGAGCCGTTTCCATAGAGACTACTCATCCTTTAAAGCGGGCCGGGGGGTGAGAGGGGGCTTTACAAAAAATATAACTTAGGGTGAGTAAAAAACCGTGGGGTGACTCAGCCGGCCGCTGCACCCCACGACGAGAAATCTACGATCAATATTAACTCTTTTTTTCAACGGGGAACGCTGAATTTTTAAGTCTTAACGATGATGTCGGCAAAATTATGCGTGTGCAAAATGTATCGGTCGCGGTGAAAACAACAAGCGGGGCTTCGCGGCGGAGCGGACTTGGCGCTCGGGCTCGCGATTGCAGATATTGGGAAAGTGCAATAATGCAAGGACATAAATCACGCGCGGACACATCCGCCGCATCCCGCCCGCGACCCGCGACGCGATGTGTGCATTTGTCAAGGTCGGTCACATAAGTGGGTGACGGCTGACATAATGATGAACATGTTACTGTAATTTTAATCTGTTTGTTTTTTAAATGTTAATCACTCTCTTATTTAATGTTAATCTTTATATGTGTTTGTTACAAAATATAGTATCGTTGAGTTAGTATCCCATAACACAAGTCTCGAACTTACTTTCGGGCTAGTTCAATCTGTTTAAAAAAATGAAATTGTAAAATTATTACATTTACGTGAATGTAAGGCACATTCACGTAAATGTAATAATTTTACAAGTAAATGTAATTATTTAGCTCTACATAAGAACAATTGAATTACAATTTCTGTATGAATAACCATTTGAACAACCTAACAACAGAGTCGCACTGGAAACTTTTGGGTGAGGCATATGTCCAGTGGACTTCTTGTGGCTGAGATAATAATGATAATGAACCATTTGAAATGATCATTACTGCACAAAACAATGATAGATTTTAAAAAAATATTTTTAAATAAAAAAAATTATAAATGATTCCGCGTTTGCATTTAACTAAGTAGGCTTATGTACTTTAAAATCAGAGACACTAATATATTAATAGTAATAGGTATTTGTATTTCTAGAAGTTCATGAAAAAAAACCGTGTACGGAGGCCCGGTGCGCCTGGTGCACGCACGCTATAAAAAAACATTCATTAGAAAAAGCTATTTATGACAGCGACCATTATCGTCCAATAAATCAGCTGCCCGCTCTTCTGTTTTCGATAATGATTCTATTATTATGGAAAAGCGTTATGTAACTGTAATATGTTTTTTAAATCAGGAAGTATGGAGTACGCTTATCTTCTTGCTTTCTAAAAAAAAAATATATTTACGATTTTAAGCACGATTCGAGGGCATTCAATGTAATTAATATTTTTTAGTACTGTCATCATCATGTGATTATGTATATTTTATGCATTTCTTTAATAACAATAATGTTTTTATTGCATTAAACATGGTAAGTACAAAATATGATAGTATAACAATATCAGTGTGTTTCACATGTTTAGTCATCGCTGACATGCAAATCCCAAACCATGTGCTTCTATTTATTAAAAACATTGCCAAATTCTCTTAAATACTCAAAACATCTTATCTTTTATAACATAGAAACTATCATTGTTCATCGAGCAGTTAACTCGTTTCCGTATAGATATTAGAAAGTGCACTCCATGGTATTTATCCGTCGTAACTTTTTATGCGTGTCGGCGGCACGGTGCGGCGCCCACTGTACGGGTTACAAATTGTGGGGTGAAAGGGGTAGTTTTTTTCTAATCGACTTTCCTAACAGTAATAAACGATATTTATCTTTCTTAATTATAGTTTCAGTACAGTGAGGCAGCGTTGTTCGTGTTTTTGTTCGTTTGTTATTATCGAATTATTTGCGTTTGTCGTTCCAATTTAGTTTTTTTTTAATACAAAATATTGTCTTTTTATCAACAGTTAATATCTACATACAGCTTTTAAAATTGAATGTATTGGTAGTAAATCGTCGATAGTGTCCGAATGCTTAAGTAAAGTTGTTTTAATCGTGACTATTAATACGATTTGCCTATGTATGTACCTATAGTAAAAAGAAGAGGTCCCAAATAAATAACTTGAATCGCTACCTCTAACTTGAATCTTTATTGTGCTATGATAGATAAGCTTTAACGTGGTTTTGCCTGGTAATAAATAAAGTCATGATATTGTAAATTTTAGATGGGTGTTATGTGTAATGTCTATTATTTCACAAAAGAAAGAAAACGTAGAATACACTTTATAAAACAAGAAACATAAAGAAAAAAACAAAGTCCACAGTCCACAGAAATGGGTCGCATTGTATTGTTTCTCGATTTTTCAATGAAGACACATGATACTTTTTTCAATTGATGCATAAAAAGTAATTTAAAAAAAATCGAATATGCTAAACTCGAAATTTTAAAATGAGAAACGAGGGCAGTGATCCCACGGGGCGCATGCGTAATATAACCCTTTTTTACCCTTTCGCCTCCCCGAGTATTTTTTATAAGCGTTTTTGTAAAGGGTTGTGTGGGTACCTGCCACGCGACTCACGGAAGGGTTGAGTTTTTTCTGTATGAACGACAGGCTCCTCTCATAGATGCACTTTTTCTGTATGAAGTTGAACGAGAACAATAGAGTGCATTGAACTCTGGCGAGAGATCAGCTGATGGGATAATAGTGCACTTGTTGTATTGCACGCTATTGATTTTCTCGGATCAAGGTCGTTAAGTGTTTTGACTCAACTATTTAAAATAGGCGCACGAAACATTGTCAGAACTATTTACGTCATGCAACATTTAAAAATCATTGTGTATTCTTAATCCTGCCTAGATCCGTTGTATTTTGTAATTTATTGAAGACTCAATTTACTGTAAAAAATATAAAGTATGATAATACTCGTAATTTAAATATAAAGACCTACTGATAAAAATACTCGATTACAAATTCTTTCATATCGTCATCTTTTTATTTACCATTAAAGGCAACATTATTCGGTTACTATTAAATAAATGGTTACTATTTTGATAACCGCCGTTACCAAGATGCTCTTGAATCTCTATGAAAAATGGCCTTCAATATCATTGGGTTACAACAATATCCTACTAATATTATAAAGGCAAAAGTTTGTGTGTATATTTGTTACTTCTTCACGGTCATATAGGCTACACAAATTTTCATTATATTTGGTATGTAGGTAGCTGAAACATGGATTAACACATAGGGTACTTTTTATCCCGATAAGTACGCGATTCCCGTAGGATTTGATCAAAACACTCGTGAAGAACAAACACAAAACACACACACAAATGGACCGTTATAATATAGGTGTCACCACTATCTATGCATACAATTAAAAACGTATGGTAAAAAAATATTAGCTCTGGCGCAGTTAAAACGACTTAAAGTAACAAAAAAATATTACCAACACAACATAATAATTATGTTAAATCTATATCTTTCCATACTAATATATAAAGCTGAAGAGTTTGTATGTTTGAACGCGCTAATCTCAGGAACTATTGGTGCTAATTGAAAAAATATTTTTGTGTTAGATAGTCCATTTATCGAGGAAGGTTTTAAGCTAAATAAACATTACGCTGCGACCAATAGGAGCCAAGCATCAGTGAAAAATGTTGCAATAATGGGAAAAAATATTCATTTAGGTTAAGTTAGGTTAGGTTATCCCTTTATGATGTTGACAAGGATAAAGATGGGGTTTTATAGAATTCCCAAGGGAAAGGGAGTGATAGAACTATAAGTGTATTATCGCAGGCGCTCAACCTAGAAAGCTGGAATTTTGTATATAGGTTCCCTTTATGATGTTGACAAAGATAAAGACGGCAATTTACAGAATTCCCACGGGAAAGGGGTAATAAGACTGTAAGTGTAATATTGCAGGCGCTTAACTTAGAAAGCTGGAATTTTGTATAGAGGTTCGCTTTATGATGTTGACAAAGATAAAGACGGCAATTTATAGAATTCCCACAGGAAAGGGAGTATCCACAAGGGCGAAGCCGCGGGTACAGCTAGTCATAAATAAATATAAGTACTTATTTTAATACAATATAAAGTATTTGAAATTATAGAAACAGCACAGTAACAGTTGTTTAACCGGATGGTGTTAAATTCACTAACGCAACAGCCGTCAATTTTTAGCAATCGGAGTAAAAAAGCGATTTGCACCGGTACCAGTAACCCACATTGATCAAGGTGTTAGTGATGATCAAGTTGCATACCCGTTACCAGAATCGGGTTATAAAGCCTTTGTTAATACTGTTTTTAACGCATTAAAAAAATTCCCCTTTTGTGGATACCCGTTGCACGGTTTTTTGCGTATCCCTTAACAAACGTCTGTGATGAAGGAATTGGAAAGTCATCTTTAGTTAGCGTCATGTATTTACATACAATTTAAAATATGCACCTGTAATTTTTTTATAGAAGAATCAACATTCTAACACTGAACTCTCTGAACAATTAAAAAAAAACAGGTATTATATTGATTGACCAAAAAGGTTGGACATAAGTAACCGATTTTCTCTACCGATTGAGATAGATTGCCATTTTGTTTCTGAAATATTATAAAGACTTTATAGACTAAAAGGTTCTTTATTAATATTAATTTAATTATTCACTGTGACTAGAGAAGGCCTAGATTTTGAATTTATTATTTCGTTTCTGTGTGCATTTACACTCAATGTCAAAAGGCTAAAAGCTATATACTAAGCTGTATAGTATATGTACTTGATATGTACTTACAGTTGTTAATTATGACCACGTAAACCCAGTAAACGTTTAATGGAGGCCTATGTCCAGCAGTGGACTTCTTGTGGCTGAGATGATGAAACCCAGTAATATTGAAGAGGTACAATTTTTCGAATCAGTAACTATGTGTAGAATGTTTATGTATAATTGCATTGATAATAAATAAATTCTAACACAGCGGCACCTGGTCCCAAAGTAAGCTAAGCTAAACCTTCTTGTGTTATGGGTACCAGACAACGAATATATTATTGTAAATATAAACTTATTATTAAGGATAGAGAGATTAGGAAAAGAGGAAGGGATGAAGAAAATTATATTACAGAAAAATATGGTTCGATGGCGAGAAGGTGAAAAGTAAAGTGTAGTGATAGCAAATACTATAGACGAGTAATACGCACAGCTCTTGACGTTTCTCATACAATGACTTGGCAACCTCCGTTCACCTCATGCCGCTAGGGGCGCTACAACATTTTGCATACAAAACGCACAGTTCACCTCATGCCGCTAGGGGCGCTATAACATTTTGCATATAAAACGCACAGTTCACCTCATGCCGCTAGGGGCGCTATAACATTTTGCATACAAAAGTTTTGAAATCGTTCACCTCATGCCGCCCTCATGCCGTAGGGGCGCTAGTGTCGCGTCTTGCCCGAATTCTTCCGAAGCTGTGCGTATTACTCGTCTATAGTATTTTGTGATAGTAAAATAGAATATAAAAACCATAAAGAGAAAGGAAACATAATAACTATTTACAAAGAGGTTCTTGTTTAAAAAGAGTTCGGTTTGCCACACTTATAATACATAGAAAATACCCAGACTCGAGAACAAACGCAAATGCCATCACATAAACGTCTGCCTCGAGCGTGAATCGAACCCGCGCCTTCTGAAGGTAGGATCGCTTCGCTACCAACACACCACCGGGGACATTAAATCATATTATTCCCAAATTTTCTAAAACAGTTATCCTACTAATATTATAAAGGCGAAAGTTATGTGTATGTTTGTTACTTCTTCACACTCAAATGGCTGGGCCAATATTTATGATATTTGGTATATAGGTAGCTGATACCTTGGATTAACACATAGGGTACTGTTTCCCCAATACGATTCCCGTAGGATGTCATCAAATATAGATGGCGCTACTGTGCATAAATAAATACACACAAACGAAGTTCACTATATAGTCCCATCTAATCTTATAAATGTGAAAGTGTGTTTGTTTGTTTGTCCTCCCTTCACGTCAAAAGTAATGAACGGATTGATATGATTTTTTTATTGAAGATAGATTTAGGTCTGGAGAGTGACAGTTACTTTTCATCCTGGAAAAACATCTTATTCCCACGGGAAAAAATAGTTAACATTATTTTTTCATATTTTTTTAACGGGGATAATTTAAGGTCTGGAGAGTTACATAAGGCTACTTTTTTCCCACGGGATAAAGAGATTCCCATGGGAAAATTATTGACATTTTCTCTTGACCACGCGGGCGGAGCCGCGGGTAACAGCTAGTTTAGAATAAAATAAAAATACGAGAAAAATTTACAGAACACAACACTTTAGAAGTGGGTTAGATGAACATTTGCGAGTCTAAAATTAGCGGCGGCAGCTGCCAGGCCCGCCCTCACCTTCCCTACTTTTTACACTTTACCAAGAAAAAAAATATCGTGAAGATTTTTCTCTACGAACCGTACGGATCTGATTTCGCAAAGATAGAGTTTCATTAGAATACGAGATTTTTCTAAGAGTTCTTTTTAATTATTTCTATGTAGTATCATCGACGAAAACGGCCAAATTTCGTTGTTTATTTGTTTGAGAATTTAATATACTCAAATAAAATAATTTTATTTATTTGTGAGCTAATAAAATATTTAATTAATTTATAAATTATCTGTATGTGCGAATAATTAATAAAAGATAAATTAATGTAATTACTATTAATATGATCTATCCATCTATCTATAAATTATACAATAAATAAACGCTTTAAACATGAAGGCTCATGATAGATTCAGTGACGTCATGAGTAAATACGATCGCCATTGTAATAAAACGAACCCCCGCCCGGTCCACGTGCACCCAAAAAAGAGAAAGTTATTTTACATTTATTCAATACTATGGAACATTGAAAGATAGATAAATAACTACGGAATGTGGTAATGTTTACTCGGAACTCTTTGTTCCCATTATCAAAACATTCAAGTAAAAGATCACGAGTGAATTAAATACAAACAAGACGAATAGTGGCGGTGTTTTCCTGGATAACTAAACGGACACAAACAACTTTTGTCGTTTTGTTCACAGCCGACGATGGTTCTTTCGGCGATGCAGAGCGGCGAGCACCAAACACCGAGTTACGCACTAATAGTGATAATCTCGCCTTGTAGCAGGCAACAACACTATTGTGGTACACACTGATACTAGCAGGATTAAAGGATTATACTTTCATTACAAACAACTTAATGCGAAATGTTGTAGAAGATATTACTCCTTTTTTCTTTTGTGTAGAATGGTTGTCTGTCGGCTTAGTTAAACATAACTTTAATCGCTACATAACATTAACAGACTCTACCTTTCAAATCTTGAACTACACACATAATATCATCTGTGTGCATAAATTAAAAAAATACTTATTTATAAAACGAGTAAATATAAAATTTTAGATGCAAGTATAGAAGAAATGTGTGTTTTCATATATACTTAATATAAAATCTCTTAATTTGTAATATTGTATACTCCGAATACGCAAAAACTTGAAATCGCGACAAGTTCCATACGGGTTATTAATGACATATTGTGCATCATCTCATTGTGTGAAGTCACATCGAGATAATCATGAATGTTATGAATAGAATTTTTGAAAGGAATATTTAGCGTAAAAATCAATAATTAAAGTGTTCGCGACAATAGCCGGCGGTTGCTCGGGGCCGCTATCAAAACATACGTTTTTGCGTGACACAGCGCGGGTGGATTTTTTATTGCATCAATCCATAGATACCTACGAAATGGAGTGGTGGGAAGAATGGAGGGTTATTGTCGTAAATAATTGAATGGCACTATTTTCAAGAAGTCCGCGTGTAAAAAAACTCGCCTCGTCAAAAAAACAGAAACAGTAAAGTTTATGAGTTTGCTTTTCATAAACAGATTATTACGTGACTGATTTGCATTTTTCCCCAATCTGATAATTATACATGCTGCTAATATTTTTATTTGTGTTACACTTTAATATATATATAAAGAAAACGAAAGTTTAAAATTAATTTTGTTATCATAATGTATGTTTGAGTAAAACAGTACAATGGATTTGAATGTCGGGTACGGAAATAGTTATCAACACATGACTATTTTATTCCAAAAAATGGGATAGCAATCAAAAATTATAAAAGCTAAAACTATGTAATTTGACATCACATATTTATTTTTAAAGGGTTCAAATCTAAGAAACAATAAATTTTCTTATTTTTGACGACCTCCGTGGCGTAATGGTTACCACGCCAGACCGCCACCCAGGAGGTCCCGGGTTCGATCCCCGGTCGGGTCATGATGAAAAACGAACTTTTTCTGATTGGCCTCGGGTCTTGGATGTTTATCTATATATGTATTTGTTATAAAATATAATATCGTTGAGTTAGTATCCCATAACACAAGTTTCGAACTTACTTTGGGGCTAGCTCAATCTGTATGAATTGTCCCTATATATTTATTTATTTATTCAAATAAATGCTTTCATAATGAATAGGAATGATTCAATAGAAATGTTAAATAAGTATTTATTAAGAAGAAGTATCATTTAAAGTAAACAGAGCGCAATATAATCGATTGTCGTCGAAGATAGGGACTTTAACCTACTGCACTAGAGAAGCACACGTGTATCGCATCACGAAATATCACAATGCGTATCTAATGCATTCAATCAAAGAGTTTGCTTACCTCACCGTTCGAAATCTGAGAAATTGCAAACCTTTTTGCACTTATTGAATGACAGATATTGTTATACGCTATTGTACAAGAGTCCTTTTTCATAACTTTAACCTTTCACACGTGTGGCATTTTATTATCTTTGAATAAATACACTTAACTATACTTCTTTTGCCTACTAATGAAACAATCGGCTCATGTAAGGTCAGTAATTTTCTAAGATAAACACGTACTGTACGTAGGTATACACACAAATAAGGACAGAAGTATGTATATACACATTAGTTTACTTAAATTGTGTATCATAACTGGCCTATTCGATATGAATGAAGATTTTTTTTTATTTATTTATGTAAATTGCACGTGTAAAGTTTAAATCTAAAACTTATGCTACATACATGGACCCTGGAAAGGGTGTCGCACATTTTTGATGGGCCACCTTAATAATATTAATAAAAGATTACTTAGTTATATTGTTTAAGAAGTTAAATTCTAATTTATACTAACTTCTTTTATTTATTATAATTACTTATTATTATTGATTGGCATGCAGAGAGCTTACTAGAGTGTATTCTACTAGCACAGCTGTTAATATTCATAAAACGTAAGATAGCATTCATTGTAAATGACTATGTTTATTTGTAAATTGTTTTAATATAAATGGACCACAGGGTGGAATCAAATATTTTTATGTTTAATGTGCATTTGATGATAGTATTTAAGTTGAAATGAGCTCCCGAGACTCCCGACTCGTGCGGGCCGGGTTGGGCAACAGTTGTTATTCAGAATGTCAGAGAAAAAACCACAATCTTAACTTTTTAGTTAGAGCCATTCGCTTCCTGGTTCACTTTCCGGTTTTACAAACATTTGAAATAACTAAAAAGTTTTATAAGTTATTCTTGATGTCAAACAATATTTAAGTACTTTAACAAATCTAATTAACGTGCTGGATATATTGAAACTAATGGTTCCGGGGCATCAACTATGTAGTTGTTAAGAAAAAAAAAATGTGTACTTGTTTACACAATTTTTTTTTCTTAAAACGAATTATTACTAAGTAAGTAGTTATTTTTAGAATCAAGCGTAGCTGACTATTGAGCCATCAAAAGGTTCAGGTAGAGCCTACGAAGTAGAGCACAACCGGCGAAATGTTGAATAGTGTCGAAGGCCACAAATTGCGCAGCGAACGTCTTTCAAGTTTAATGGCAATATCGTAATGAACAAAGTGCAACACCTGTCGCGGGCGGACGTAATCAATAGCAGCACTCCGCTTCCGACACCGCACCACAAAAACAAATGAACGCGGACTTGTAAAAAATAACAAAGCCGAAAGTGTTCCGCGCGGCAGATTATGAGCACGTTCAGTTATTAATTTATACGTAGCGTCGCGGTAAAAAACACAACCCCCACTTAGATAAAGAAAAAACACAGCTCGCGTCGCCACGCAAAAGGGAAAGGGTGTCTCGGGCTCGGCTGACTCGCGTGCTGCATTTTGTTTTTTAACCGTATTCTGCGGTTTGTTTTTTCTTGTGATGCGTTCCTGTTTTTTAACAACACAATGCTGTTGTTAAAGACTGTTTTAAGAGCGTCACAATGACGCGAGCGCGAGCTCGAGGCGCGATCGCTCGTGTTTTTGTGGATCTTATTTATAAACCTCGCTCCGAGTAAATGGGAGACATATAAACTTTTTGGGTGTTTAGTCACGGATTGGTAAAGGGGAATATTTTTTATTAGTAGTTTACGTGTATTTTTATCTCGACACAGTGGAATTGAGTAAAGCACGAGCGAAGGCGAGACATATGGTTCATTAAACAAAGACGGTGATGTTTTTCATGAGCGGCAGGTGTGCTATGTGAGCTTCTTACATTATGTGTCTGTCAACGAGTGAGCATACAAGTGCGAAGAAAGGGAACGCTGCCTACACGTTTGTGTATCCGTTTAATTAAATGAAAGCAATGTTGTGCGACTACATTAATTTATGGCTTAATAAAAGCGCACCGGATCTTAATGTCTTGCAATTATAACTGCTGATAGGGCGACGTCGGAAAACAACAGAGCCGATAAAAAAACATCAATAATGTTAGGAATTTGTAAGTGCGCTATAAAACACGGGCCATGAAAATGCCATTAAATATTAAAAGTGGAGAAACGAAGAGCTTAACAAGAAATAAAACATCGTTATAAGAGGCTAGCAGAAGACGAAGTCGCCCCCGGCCCGGCTAGCTATCGGCGCGCCTCAGTTAATGCCTACTTATACCTTATTATATAGCGGAGTTTGCGTTGAGGAACAAAATTAATTGGTTAAAACTCCTCTCAGTATCCAGGGCGGCCCCCGACTCCCTCTTAATTCCGCCCCCCCCGCGAGCCCCCGCGCCCCTCGCCCCGCCAGCTCCTTTGAACGCAACCTACCTAGAGAAAAAACAGAAAGTATAAAGTTCACTACAAAAGCGTTGCAGCTTAATTAATCAAAGGAATATTTTTGTAAAAATTAGTCGAGCACAAGTATTGTTTGCCACGAAAATTTTCAACGATATTAAATAGATTTCAGTGTATTGAAAAGAACACATAGGCGTGCACCTGTTTATTATTAATTTTATATTTTGAAAGAATACCAGCTTCTAACCAATTAGATTCTTTTTTACTTTATAGGTTTGCGTTTGACCACAGCTTGCTTGATGGTAAGCATCGCTGTGGTCTACGATGTAACACGATCACCTAGAAAATACCTGTTATCCTAGATTTAAATCCCCTGGATTGTATTCTTCATGGAAAATTTAAAAAAATATGTAAACATGTTATTATTTTAATGGGTACCTAATACCCCCCGTATTAGGTACCCATTAAAATAATAACAGGTAGTAGAATGAGACTTTGTCTTTAACTTGCCCAAACATTTTGGTTTTTTAATATAAATATGTCATTCTGGACCTTCTTCACGTCTTGATGCGCGTTTGAGAACCTATGAGTGATAGACTTACGAAACTCGTCATCCTTATGCTAGCTCTACACTCTCGCAAAGTTGGGCGAAAACGAGAGTGCTTTTTTTCCTTTGACTTCTAACTTTATGACGATCTTGCCTAACTTCATTTCACTTATCTTCCCGAGAATGTAGAGCTAGCATTTTTTTACACGTTAATAAATTAACTAAAATTATTTTCAGTTTTGGTATATCCCTACCTACTAAAATTTAATGTAAACGTTATAGCTGACAGTTAATGTTAGAAATTGCATTCAAAATTGTCCAATATTTCGGGTTAGATTCATCTTGGTTGGTTTATTTAACATACATTATCGTAATAAAAAATAATTTATACAAGGCAATCTACTTTTAATAACAAAAACAAATGATAATTTAGCGAGCTACAACGCTTGGAGTGTGTGTCCGTAACGAAGGGCGAAAGCAAAGGGTAGGTCGGGCGGCGGCGGGCGCGGAGCGAGGGCTCGTTGCCACTTCTCCAAATAAATTATAATTCGCCCGCTCTCGTCCTCCGCACCGAGCCTCCGTGACTACTGTTTCAGAGATGCCCATTAACCGGCTATTAGTCTTGATTTACATTCCAGATACGTCAACATGCTATTTATTTATTAATTTCATATTTCTCATAATTGTAGAAAAACTAAACCCCTGGTTTCACAGTTTCCACATAGCTATGATCTGTTAGGTAAATTGTCGAAAAATCAACCGATAACCGTTTTATTTATCTGGCTGTGACACCGGTTCATAATGTCGTGTCTTACTAAGATAAGAAGACAAAACTTTGGCGCTCCCTCTACCCTACTGGGACATTTGAAGAGGAAATTACTTATGATCTACATATATATCGATGCTTATGATTGTAAAGTCTCTATCTGATCTTCAGACTGTGTTCTTCATTTAATTATCTTGATTGTATGACTAAACTATGATTCTGACATTTCATAAACTTTTAAAAATAAAGGCTCTTCCACACAGGCTCGTTTTTAACGGTCGATAATATCGGTGGCGTTATTGCGATATCTGTTTTCAGTACAATTTGTTTAATGCGATAATAACGCTGCAATGGAAGTAGGACGTTGCGTTTCTCCGTCCTGCGATATTCTGATATGAGTTCTAGAACGTTAAATTGTGTCAGGACGCAAACGCTGCTAATATAACGTTAAGTACAAGACGCTCACTCGTAAGAAATATCGGACGATAAAAACGCAGCTGTGTGCAAGGAAACGGGACGCATAATCGCAATAACGCATGCGATATTATCGTCCTGTAAAAACGCGCCTGTGTGGTAGAGGCTTTAATAGGTCACGTTAACACGTCGCGCGCGTACGAAGCGCCAGGTACGAACAAATGCGTTCTACGGTTAGATCACTACGCGCGCGAAGGCTAGCGAAAGTTTTGCAAGTTGGATTGTTTTGAGTATAGTGTTTCTATATATCTTATTTTTCTCTCTGCTATAGTGTTGCGGACTAGCCGTCAGGCTGGAGGTGTAAATACTTTTTTAAAGACTTTTTATTATTATTATTTTTTTGTTCGCCTTTGACGTTTTGTCATTGCGTCTCTCTGTTGGTATAATTTTGGTTTGCTCTTATTATTATATTTTCCTTTATTACATTATTATCTCATTTTGAGCTCTTGTTTCCACTTCTCTCCCCATCCTTTACATATAGGTAATGTATGACATAATTGTCATACATTAAGACCTATGGCAAAAAAGGTAGACTTTTTGTAATGACGTATTTAAGACCTATAACGACTTTTGACATAACATTAGTAATGATGTACAAAAAAATTCAGCCTGGTATATGTAAAGTGAAAAAATATTTTTACTGAGGGATAATTTTTCAGCTTCCATTTCATTTGAATGAAAACCAAACAGCAAATAGGTACTTGAACGTTTTAAGATTTTCGTTCATATTCTTTAACTGTATAGCCACAGCTTGAAGATTTTCCTATTTTCTTTGTGTGTCAGATAAGTGAAATGAATTTCTAAATAGTTATAGGAAAGTCGCTGCTCTTCTCCAACTGTTTCTCCGTTTACTGCTACGAAACCACGAAACAGGAAAACACGATTGAACTTTTTTTAGATCAATCTTCAATCCCAAATAAAATATCAATAAATAAATACATAATTACTTGTTTTTCACGAGAACCAACATATTTAAATGGATATAATATGTCCGCTGGTACTAATATCTTAAGTGCATTGGAATCACATTCTAAGTAGTGTTTTAAAGGGTTTTTGATTAATGAATTCGCAATGAATTATATGGGACATAAGGTGGAATTAAGTGGATCGAAAGGGGGGCAGAGTGGGAGGCAGGAGTGAGCGATTAATTTAATAAATACCGACCGGATTCCGTTGCGTTTGTCTTCGAAGCTATGCGATGTCGTGCGCTGCTTCTAGAATTACTTTATGCGACCAGCGTCATTTATTTAGGTCTTTAACCATAAGGCATAGAGTTCAAAATGGCCATAAAGTAGTTGGTTTCTGTAGTGTTTCTTTCTTTGTCTTAACGGCTCCTTAGAGCGAGCGAAATGGAAGGTGCGGGAATGATGAATGTCTATGAATGTTTTTTCTTTCTAATATTAGATTTATCTACACTAATTACGACGATTGTTGTATTTTTAATATTACGCTGTTCTTTATAATTTTGTGATATTAATTTGGATGAAAATATTAACTATCGATTTAGAAATTTATGTGATTTTACTGCTGAGTTTGTATTTATTGGCTGTGACTTATATTTACTAAATGAATTATTATAATACAACGCAACTTATTAGCAATTAATGATATAACGAATAAGTACTTATATTTTCTCTCGCTCAAGAAATAATCAGGTGAAAACACTCATTCGTTGTTGCTACAGGGCCCAATTTCTTGTATGTGACGGACGGACACAATGGACGCCTATTTGGCGATAGTAAGCCAACTCATTACTTACCACTGATCTTGATAACTAACCCTCTCTGGCACAATATTCACCAGAAACGTTCTTTGTCTATTAGATTTTGTTGAACAGTTTTTAACAAATTAGTGCGTGTAGTATTGAGTAGTATCTTACCTATGACTTTAGTGCTCCTAGCGTTTGTAGTCGCATATTTCCAACGAATTTGTACAATTTTGTAAGTACCTATATTGTTTTGTTGTTTAGGGAATCTCTTATATCGCTGGACTCTCTTTGACTAACTTTATTGATAACAAGAACCTATTATTGATATTGAAATGGCCATGGTTTTTTGAACAAAGGGCCTTCACTTGCGAAGCTTTAGGCGTGCAGTCTTCAGTGTGATTAGGGTATGGTGTTAGGTAGGTACTCAAGGAAACAATAAAAGATAATTTTAAATAACAAACATCTCTTTATTTTAATAATCATGTACTGGACATTGATAAAGAAATACATATATTTTTTATCGTACCATTATTTCACATTTATACCTTATTATAATTTGTACAAGTAAAACAGTTTACATGGATTATTTACGTTAATTTGTCAATGAACATAACACCTGTAGGTATTCCGAGCGTGAGGTAGATGAGGTAATAGTAATCGTTCTGCCGCACCAGTCCATTAGTACGGAGTACCCATAAATATGAATGTAATTGAATCACAATAAATTATCTTACAATTAGAACGAGATTCTTGGATCGTTCGTCACTTGAACGAATGGCACAGAAAGAAACATTGTCTAACTAATCAAAATAAACAAATTTGTAAGCGAACAATAAACATTAAAATTATCAATTAAATAGGAACTCAAATCGATTGCAAATCATGAGAAACTAAGTTGAAAAGCCTTCATCGGCATATCGTCCAATACGAGGATTTCAATGTCTATACACCGCACCAGTACAATAGGTTCATAACCATTACTTGGGCAATATTAAATAATATGAACTAAAGATCAGTCTCAAACAGTAATAGTTATGAGATACTTATATTCCGTCAGGTAACCCCAACGTCTGTACGTTATCTCGGCAAGATAAACAATAAAAAATATTCCAAGAACTCTTTACCCTGGCGCAGTGAACCATAGAATTATGAGGTAGATAATGGCACAGTCGCCTTACTTTACACTAACTACGGTAATATTACAACATTGCAACATGGAATTACGATTTCTAATTGAAAGTATCCTTAAATTTGTACACATTAATCTTTGTACCAATAATTTCTTTGGAAAATATTTCGTATATTTAGTTCACTTAAACTCCATATCTATCATTATCAAGACCCTATACTCCAAAATCTTAAATCTAAAGACAAAATAAAATAATAATAATCAACAATCCGGACTACCTAAATACATACGTGTACAAT
Organism: Endotricha flammealis; assembly: GCA_905163395.2. NCBI lineage: Eukaryota > Metazoa > Arthropoda > Insecta > Lepidoptera > Pyralidae > Endotricha > Endotricha flammealis. The sequence goes on along the minus strand of LR990858.1, from coordinate 6,598,462 downwards.
CATCATAAATCATGTGTGCTAAAACATACAGAACAACATTCAAGCGTTATTAGACCTGAACGAAGAAATAAACACTACATCTAATAGGAAACTAATACCCGTAGAACAAATTGCAATAATACTCTACCTATGGCGATTCTTCACCGCCCTACAACGAGCGGGCCGACGCACACCTAATGCACTTACTGCTACCACATTCTATAACGTAACCTACTTTGTATATACAATATTCAATATATTTGACTTTATCTTAACCTATACTAACCGTAAGCCAGCCTAGGTGTGCGTGGCCCGACCTTAACACATACATAATACATCGAATGTTCGCCACCATCAGAGCTCATAGTGAGGCCTGGGCGGTGGACATATTATAAGTATAACGTGAACATCCAAATGTCCACTTTGGTCACAAAATTTTTCAGCTACATAAATATATACATACAATATTAACATTAGGTAGTCGAATCCATTTTGGAAGATTACCACAAATATACGGAGACATCTACAAACCTAATTAAACAATAAATAATTTATAAAGATAGCATTATGTACAGAAGCACTTGCGCCAATGGGCTCGCCGCGATATTCCGGTGGTTGCTTTGCATTAAAATTGAGTAATGTAAAACATGAAGGTCCAACGGTTCCAAACAAATTCTATACTTATAAGCACATAAGCGAATAGACGTTCTATATATAGTAACGGTTATGCGTCACTAGGAACTTCTAACTAAACGTAAATAAAGTAGATAAAAGTCAGTGATATTTTGAAAGGCTATTGAATAATGTAAACTTGAGAACTGATACAAAAAGAGCGATTATGAACCGGTTGTCGCAAGGAGCGACGGATCCAGGGCACGCACAAAGACGCGCGCTTTGTTCGCAGCGCGGAACTCGGTGCCGAGTCAGTACTTAATAATTACCAATTGTGAATTAGCCTTTGTCGTTGAAATAATAAGTCAATGTCGCGGCCTTCTTTGCTTCTGCCATATTCCGGTTCCCGTTCGTCAGGCGCGATGGGCGGACGTCGATCTGAGATCAATAAACGTCAAGCATAACGAAAACGTTTTTACTCCAAATAATGAGACAATAGTTTTAACAATAAATCAAAAATATCTTTTGTGCAAATGTTCTTTCCATGTTTTGCAAGTTGCAAAACAAAAGAACCAACCATTGTGTTTTTGCTCACCTCGCCTTGCGATTATGCAAATGGTTCGACAATAAAGTTTTAAACTGTAACATGGATGAAAAAGTGCTTTTTATGGCGAACATTGCAAAATGCCAATGATCATAAAAAAAGAGTAGACGACTACCTAACTAGAATACGTCAGTTATTTTACTGAGAATTAATACAAATAAAAATTGCAACTGCCAATATGCAAAAAACTTTGTAATTTTGGAAACTTTTTGACTGTTAATAATTTGTGAGATTTATTATAGTTACTAACGAAAAAGTTGTTTGGAACGTTGGAGCAAGCAAATAATGCATCATGCATACCAGCGGAGATAATTGTCGGCGGCCCGACATCGGCGCGGGGTCTACGCGGGAGGAACTCGTATACCGGCTCAGCGGCGTATAGCGCGCAGCGACTACGCGGAGTGCATGCGTAGGTCGGTTGGCGAGTCCGGCGTGGCCGGTCTCCTTGGCAGCGACAGGTCTTCAGGCTCCGTCTGCTCGGGCCACTCGTCCCAGCGCCAGTCGGGCGCGGCGGCCGCTGGAGGACTCGGCGTGTCCGGTTCGCATCCAGTGCCCGTGCATCGGTGCAGCGCTGCAGCCTGTCGCCGCCTAAACCTAGCACCGCAACGACACGCAAAAGGAGCATCACCTTCGTGCACCAATGCGTGAGCTTTTAATTGATTCGAATCAGAGAAACGTGCCGGACAGCGAGAACAGGCGTACGGGCGCTCCCCCGTGTGCACACGAAGGTGTCGCCGTAAATTGGCAACCTGTACGAAGTGGCGCGGGCAGTGTGGGCAGCTGTAAGGCTTTTCTCCTGTGTGAAGACGAAGATGAGTCTTCAGATGATGATCTCGAGTGAATCGCTTGTGGCACTCGCCACACTCAAATGGCTTCTCGCCTGTATGCGTGCGTTCATGATTTTGCAAAACATGTTTGTATCCGAACGATCGCGAGCAGACTTTACATGTGAAAAGTTTGTCACGAGGTGGGTCTGCGGCACCAGGAGAGGAGCCTGAAGAAGGTGGCGAAGGAGGCGCTGTAGTCGTGTTATCGTCGAGTTTGGGCGTCCGGCGCCGTTTCCGAGTGCGCTCGAGTTCGGGCGGAGGCAGCAACGGAGCGGGCGGCGACGGGGGCCAGGCAGCCAGCAGTGCCCCGGAGTACAGCTCCGCGGGGAGTCCGGCTACGAGGGCCGCGGCGCGCGTTGCCAGCAGCCGCTCCGCTAACATCGGTAATGATTCTTGTCGCATAGTTGATAGCGGCCTTACCGACACACCTAAAACAATAGAAATTCTAACATTATTTTATAGTTACTTTTAAATGTAGAGTCCTAGAACATACGTATATACAAATCGCATCCTAAATTATTTTCTTGATATTTATTTTTTACTAATTAGATGAATCTTGTAATTTTTGATAAATATGTACCTAATCGAATGGAAAGGTAAACCATTGATTATTGTGTAAAAATAAAATAAGATGTGTGCCGTCGCGAACACTTCCGTCACGGGTTGTTTCGGCCTAAATAAACAACGAAGTCGAACCTATCGATAGCATACTTATCAGCAGAGAGGACAAAAAACGCGGCAAAAACGGTGAGCCAGACGCTGCGGAGGAAACATTTGGTCGCAATCACGCCGCTGCAGGTCGCTTCCGCCCCGACCTGTTGCGCAAATTGCCGTATGATACTTACTACTCCACTCTCTCCAAACTGGTGTTTGATATTACTAGAAATTTCAATTAATTACTTAATATGCAAGCAGACATTGCATTGTATTGAAACTAAAAAAGAAGTCTGAACAAAGCGTATTTTTTTAAAGAAATAATAAAGTAGAAGACAGTAGTGTCCGCGGGTGGCGGGGACGAGCGCCGGACCACTTACCTATATAATGGAATTAATTATTCCTCGAGCGGCAAACTCCGCCCGCCCGCTCCGCCCAAATTATATTCAAATATTAATTTCGACGGAGAAAAGCCTTTTTGAGAGCACTTAATTAAAATTAGACAAAATCATAATTGAAAGTTCTCCTCGAGGCGTGAAGAGGCGGCGCGGAGGGAGCTTTTACATTATCTACTTAGCCGTGGAATTAATTCCGCCCGAGCCCTGGACTCGCCTGCGCGCTTCGTTCGACGTAGCTAAATGTTTGCTTCTTTAGGAGTCTACATATCTAATTAGGAGATAAACTAAAAAACAGTTATATGATGGTATTGCGGCCATTACAATATATACCCCATAAACCCTATATGGCTTGTTTGTCTGCTACTACACTATACTTTACTACTTATTACATAAGTTCATACATACTTTTAATTTGCTATAATTAGTACTAATTGGTTCTTGTCTTTCATAATATACGAAGTTCGAATTTTCTTTAGTTATCTAACTTCTTTATTTTAAATTATTAAACCAAACTTCCTTAATTACTTAACACCGAATTTATCCGACTACAAACTCACTATCAACGAGTTGCATAAAACATTTCTAATTTAATGTTCAACGCAAAGCTCTCTCTTCTATCTTTCTTAATTTGACAAGGCGCGTGCGATTTAATGTCTTATTAATTTTAAAATATGTTTTTCGACTCACTATACCACTATACCACTTCAATATCAGTCTTAATAAAACGTGGTAAGTAAGTCTCCATTGGCAGAATAAATAATTTTGTACATTATAGGAGCAGTGGATGTTGTTCGGAGTACAGGCGTAAGATAATTTTAAAGTTTGTGATTAGGCGGAGGCGTCAGGGCGGCACGTACCAGCGGCTTATCCCATAACTTTTTAATAACATTCATCTCGCTGTTTCGAGGACGAACAGCGAACCGCACTCGTGATGTGCCCAGAATTATAATACCACTTCTAATGTAAAAGTTTAAACAAGTAAATACAACGGAATTTCTAACTGTCAACGCCACGCTCGCGCATTAAATAATTAGTTAATCCGGCTCTTGGTATACCATTTTTTCCATTCCACAAATACTGAGTTTTAAGAATTCGGCATTAGTAAATGAGACAATGTTATTAATTTAATTTCTTGAATTAATTAAGTCAGTATTAATTAGAATATTTCGAAATATTATAATAAAATGACGTTCACGATGATTCCATTTCTACACAAATGTAGAACGAATGCGTCAAGTTATGTTAAATACTAAAATGTTTCCAGCCAGTTGACGAAATACAATTTAATCTCAATTCCACATTAAGTTTCTAGCATTATTTTCTTATTTTGTTTAACAATGACAGCCATAATTTAATGATTATCTTTAATCACTGTAGGTACGTTAATTTGATGAAAATAAAAATAAAATCCAGATATCCCTTGTTTAAATAAATATATAGTTTTTTCACCGAATAAACGGTGTATCATTGACAGTTTAGGAGTGTGGTATACTTTTATATTGGTCGCCCGGCGGGTGACAATGTCGGTGATAAATTTTTACAACGCGGCGCACCCTTCCGTGCGACGCTTTTTATGTGCTAAAGAGTTGTAATTATCCCCTTTTTATACGCCATAAATATTTGTCAATAACCCATATTCAATACTTTTATGGACTCGCCTGCGGCTGCCACTCCATAACTCATTATTGCGCAAGGGTTCTGTCGATAGCCGATGTGTCAACGACGTCCTTATTGTTAAAAAGCCGCGGAGTCTTCTGTTTTATTAGTATATATTTTTTACAACTCTACACTTTACACGGCGAGTTTAATGTAAATTAGAACAAATAAAATTACTTTTTATAATATTCATGGACGTCAAGTAGTGTAATCAATTAGTCTTGATTCTATTTTAGCTATCTAGATTTTAAAATTATGTCTTCATACTTCTTCAACTACCCACGTTATACATTATCTTCTTAAACTACCCACTTTATTCAAATGGACCATGAACTATCTGATGATTTTAGAAAATAATTGACTAAAATAGTAGGTTAGTGCCAATTACAAGCGCCCACGCAAAAACTTTAAATAATGCAGTACCAACGTCTCACCCAACTCAATTTATTAACTTCCATTAAGACATATACCCCACATTAGCGAAAGCCGAGCATGGTACAGATACAAAAAAAAATAGCGCAAATAAAAAATAATATTTGGGCTGTGCTCAAGCGCTATCTTTCGCATACAAAATATAAAACTGGCGTTTGAGACTTAGACTAGATTTAACTGCTTTTATTATGATAATAGACCTGCTAGGTTACTCTGCATAGCAATCGCAATTTTAATTTCAATTTCAATTCTGTATAATTTCAAATACAAAATTAACAGCAAATCCTAATTTGTATCCTTGAAATTTTATACTTTACTAACTATTTGGTTACAATACAATCCGATTTCATTTAGTTTAGTATTTAGCTAGCGCTAGTATAGCTGTTAAGAGTAACTAAAAGTAATAATCCAATGGCGATCGAGCGGAATTATCTTCAACGTAAGGGGTCTGGAACGGATAAAAAAAAATTATGTCACGAACAGCACTCCACCTTTATTACTCTATTAATAAATTTCATTAATGTACGAATGAGAACGAGTTAACTTTAAGGACACGCGTAGGATCCACGGTGGCCTAATTTCGGTAATGAGATTACTGGGTGCTTGTCATGGCACGGACGTAACGCACAGATTACTGAGCTCCTACGGTTTCGGTGCTCTAGGGTTAACCGAGGGATACTTGCGAGGCTTCGCTCAACCAACTCAGCTAAAATTAGGGAGGTAAAACTATTTACTGTGCTATAAAAATTATTGTCCTAAATTCTCTCTTGGCGCAGTGGGTATACAAGGTTGCCTAGTGCTCAGATGTTTGTGAGATGGTGAGCTGTATGCAAACCTGCAAATGCTTTGTGTGTAAAAAAATGGTAATGATATGCATATTTTACTTTGAAGTACAATTACTGTGTTTAAAATAATTAAAATTTAGTTTTGTAAACTTCTACCCATTTATTACAGAAGTACTTATCTAAGTAAATAAAGATTTTATATTATTTTTAAACATAACAAACATTTTCTTAGCAATTTGTATGATAAATGTATTTATGGCGTTATTCTTCATAATAAAAATTCGTGTTTTAAAATTAAAAATAAGTAAAACACTTTTTTATATCTATCAGAGTTTAGAAAACTGAAAATATTATACAAAGCTCTATCTAATAAAGGCCTCTGCATACGCAACGGGATAATACCTCGGACGGGACGGGGACGTGACTTTTTGTTCGAAACGGTCACGTTCCCGTTCCGTCCGTGTATCCACGACATATGCATATTCACATACATTTTGTATGAAACTATATTTAACTTCCCGTCCCGTCCTGTCCCGTCCGTGTAAAAACACGTTACGTATACAGCGACCTTTAATTGCAAATCTCTTTCTAGTAAAATAATTCACCCGAGGTTTCCCCGCGTTGGGTAATTAATGTACCCGTATTTATTATGTTTTTAAAATAAAATAATATCTGTTGTATTTATTACTAGCTGTGCTTTTATTCATTAATACATGTACCTTGCCCCTTACGCGACTTTTGGTAAATTTTTAATTGATTATACCTCCTGTTATATTTAGGAGTATATAATAACTATTGTAACCCACTTGTAATTTACAACTTAATGTAATAAATGTGTAATGTAACTTTTAAATTTTTGGATTGAAATAAAGAAATTATTCTATTCTAAAAAAGGATTATTAAAGGATATTTGACAAATCAATATGTTTTTCCGGCAATTGCTTTTTTATCTATTTTTGTCGTTTTAAATTACTTTTAAAATTGGTCATAAGTCGTTTTCTCAATAGAAAAAATACTTACTATAATTCTAGACTTATACTTAATATTTTGGTCTAGTATATCACTAGGTAGATCTAATTTTATTTTTATTGATCAAAATTACTATAACAGTTCGTTTTTGGTGCAATGTGGCATTTCAACGAAATATTTTAATAAATTATTTAGACTTTTAGAGCCGGCTTCACCGGTTCCTATAAGTCCCAGTTAACTTGTCTATAAAATAAATTTTAGAAAACCATTCAAAAACTATAAATTTTGCTGTCAGAAATGCTAAATTATCAGGAATCTAAGTTAAGCCAAGTCTATTTTATAGAAGTTAATTCAGAGAGATAAAGATTATAGATTGACATAAAATATTGTTATGAATTTTTAAAGAGAATCAAATGGACCGAGAAAACTCCAAAGAGTGAATACATTTATTAGAAGTTTCTAGAAACGTAACGTGTATTCAGTTAGTTGTTCCGTTGTTCGAAACTTCTAGCAATAGATTTGGTTTGACATTTTGTCTGATTTTAGAGGTTCCTGATAAAAATAATGAAATAAGTTCGTTTTCTTTTTCATAAGAATATGTAATTTTATTTTACAGATAGTTTAGGTTAGGTTTGAGTGGTAGAACCATGGAATTAATAGGTACTACGTACATACAACCTATTAATTGTAACGTAACCTTGTACATACGTATCTGTTAATGCCATGGGTAGAACATTTATGAACTGGCTCGACACGAGAAGCCCAGATATGAAGGAAAGACCCTCTAAGAGTATCGACATGTGCTTGTTGAGTGAGAGATGAAAGTCCAACTCTTTTCCTATTTTTTTTCTGCCTACTTCCTTCTTAATAGAGCTCCTGGTGTTACTGATGTTCATAGGCGCGGCGGTAATCATTTTCCATCAGATAGACCTTGCTTATTTGCATACCGTATGCCATAATTGACTATAACAGACTATTTATTACACAGGATGTAATTAGATAGTTTGACCACGAGGAATTTTAAAATTCCTCGTGGTCAAACCAGTTTGTCAAAAAAGTTTGACCACGAGGAAGAAAGGATAAAAAACCTTAACTGGAACTGTTAAATTAATCAAATTAGCTAATTATAACAATGGTCGAAATTGCAATATTGCGAAACGACCTGTTATAATATACTTGTATTACATTAATAGCCACACAGATTCCAGATAAGTTCCAGTTACGTTTCAGATAAATTTGAAGTTTTTTATTTTAGATATGTTACACATTAAAAACGTTTAATAATGCGTGTAATTAAGACATTCATAAAAATTGATGTTAATTATAGATTATTTAGCGGGATAGTGTCAATCTAGAGTGATTAATGTCGTAATTATAGCAATTTCTTAAATTTACTTGGTACTTAGAGAAATTAAATTACATTTTTGCACATTCTTTACATTACATACACCATAGTATACGCAATAAATGATATAAAAAGTATAAGCATTCAAAATATGGATTTTCATGCCTTAATATACATGCTTGACAGAATAATTAAATAAAAGATGTTATTCTTGTTCTTAGTTCCAAAATCTAAATGGATTGTATGGCAGACTAAACAATTCGATAAGTAAGCAATAAAAACTGTATATTTTTCATAAAGCCTTTAAAATAATTAATTTAACATTTATCAAAATACTACTACAATCAAATTTATGAAGTTGAATTGATAAAAGCTACACAACATACAATACTACAATATAATAAACGCACATTAAATGTATATTCAAACGTGAAAAAAATTATGGATAATCTATCCCTTAGTTACAATAAAAATAAAATGTAAACGACCACTACAAAAAGTTTAATCGGAAATTGCAAATAAGTTCCCAGTAAAATGTTTCCTGCAGTTTGAAATGTCAATAACTATTCTACAAATTAAACTACTATTGAAAGAAATACTCACAAGCACAAACATGAAACCAATAATTAGACACGAAACCATTAAAAAAATCTTGATATTAGTATAAAACAATACCGTAGCTACGTGCTACGAGTCATGAGGATATCGTAGCGGAGACGTAGCAGGGCGCTACGCTCTCGCTGCCGCCCACGGTTCACTGAATCTGCAAAAGCTCGGCTCGAATGCAAATAAACATGTGTGCGACGTAGCGACGCGACCAATCGCGGAGCTCGCTACACGCATGTCGCGTGCCGCTAACTTTCGAAACTTTTCATGTATGCACTTCTGAAATTCAGGGAACCGAGGAGAGTGATGCTCATAATAATGTAAAGTGTTCACAAACCTCTAGAATTTTGAGCCGACTGCAGCGACAGGGCCATCTCACATCAGTTTCACGGAAAATGCATTTATCGCACCACTCCTCGAGTAACTCGGTATACAAGGGACAGTCCCTCGGTAGTAAACTTTTATGTTTCAGATTGAATAATAAATAGTGGACCGATGTCGCCCGAAGGCCGGTGACATGTTCTATCGCCGCGAAGTCGCGATTGGGAATGATCGGCGAGCGCAGTACGAGCACGCTCGGTGTGACCTACCACAACACTGGCGGCTCAGGCGGCTGGCGCGAGCGTGCGGCGGCCGCCCCTCCGCGCAGTAAACACACCCCCATGCCCCTCCCCGCCCCGTGCGCCCCCCGCGCCCCCCGCCGCCCCCGGTGCACTCCACGTGTGCACGCAATGCATTCACTTTTTATGGCCGCTACTACATTATGTTCCTTCCTGGGCAGTTTTTTAGCGGCGAGCGAGCGCCACATAAGCACTTTTTGTGTTTACGAGCGGCTCCCGTGCGGGGCGGGCGGCGCGCTCTTTACGACAACTAATTTGAGAACATACAAGATTTACTATCTTACGACCCATTATTTGTTATTATTGATACCACCTTAAAGATATATTTAAAGTAGATTTTTTTAAGATTTTTTAAAGTAATATGAAATTATTAGTAATATAAAATTATTCGTATTTTAAAGATGTAAGTATAATGAATTTAATATAAAAAGAAATACATAAACATAATGGTGCCTTTGGGGTGATGTTGAAATTTCTATAATTAATCTTGAATTATAAAATGTAATCGGTTAAACAAATATAATATCAGAGGTTTTATTTAATTATTTTTAGCAGTCGTAACCCAACAATAAATTTGTATAAATTTTTTAAAATTTCTTTAAATCCTGTATTTTTTTTTAATACATATGAAAATGAGCATTATGTCCGGGTAATGTTTAAAATTCAATATAACTTATCACATTGCCAATTTTGTTCATTATTCAATTAATGTCCAATATTGTCTAGTCATTGTGCATTATGCCAAAAAAAAAACACATTGCACATGACATATACAATGTACTTATAGACAATTAGCAAATTAATTTTTAAACATCGGTTTAGGAATCTCCACTTAGCTTAGAGCTTATTTCGATAGTATATATTTATATTAAATATAATCGAAAGTGGTAGTTTACTACGGATGTAATTAAAATATAACAACGGGGCAATTTAAATCCAAGTGATTTATGGCTAATCTGTTACACACGTTGTGGTAGTCTAACTTCTAAGTTTGGTCTTGGAACGAGCGTCGCGGGGTTTGACGGCAATTATTGGTTCAGAGACAACACGCGTAAAGAGCATAAGTGTCGGAACACGGCGCCGGCGGTCCGCGTAAATTAAACATTTTTATTGTGCCCGTCGTACGCTATTTTTACCGCGTTAACTATTTTTACCATTTTAGTGGGCACGCGCCGCCCTAAGCGAGTCGCTTTTTATCCCTCTTTGAAGCAGTCACCGTAAAACTTACCTATAACTCAGCCAATAATAGACAGCACATAAGTATTTTTGTTAGAAGGCGCCTACGATACTTACACAGTATGTTTTACGTGTCACAACATTTTCTTACTCTTGGTAGCCAGCCTACCAACAAATTGAAATATAACTATAATCACAGTCAGTGTTTTAAAATATTTTAAATTGCTAGTTAGTAATTTTTGTTACATAAAGAAAAGAAGAGAGAGTGAAAGTCATTCTTCTAGATTCCCACTACAATTGGAACTATTTATATTATGGAAAAATATGAGCAGTGAGATCTTTCCAAAAATTTTTTTTCTCCTGCATACATAAATTGTGTGTAACCAGCATTCTACCAAACACAGCAGCAGAAACCAAGCTTAAATATTAAAACTCAATCATTTTGCTGTACTTATGTAAAGTAAATAATAATAAAAAAACTGTAAATAAAAAACAGAATGAAGACCTTTGCATTTGCAAAACAGAAGAGGCATCTGTTTTTTAAGATATCGGTGTTCTAAGTAATAAATCAAACAAGACCTTATTAAAGACGAAAACAACGCTGTTCTTTTCACAATGCACGGTGAAAAAGATTGTTAGTTTTTTAAGAGCATTGCTCCCACCTGCTGCTGTCGCGTGCCTCCTCTGGCCATTGCAATTTAAACCATATAGTTTATACTGTTATAAGTACTAATCGCTTGGCACAAAACAAATGCAACGAAGTTTTTTAGTGAAAAAAGTATGTTCGTGTTTCACTCTGTTGTATTGCTTCGTCCTTGTTTATAAGGATGTTTAGTCTGTTATCTCGCACACGCTGTCGCACCTTGCTCCGGTTTCGGAAGCAGACCCTCAGTGTTACTGCGATATCTATAAATTAGGCAACAAGGAGCCCTGTGTGGCGGCAGGATTCGCAGATAAACAACAGAGTTTGCTAACGTGCAGGTGCTTCTCGTATCTGATCTAATATCAATACTGTATCGTTAATTAAGCAAAGGTACCATTCCTTGAGATCGCATCAGAACATCAAATTATTTAAACAGTCATCGGGACATTTTTTTTAAACAATACTACTTGAAAACTGGTGGTACAAATCGCCAATGTTTAAATACTACTACCAGCTATTTTTTCATTTTTATGATTGGAAACAATTTTATTTACTTATTTATTTATATAACTTTATTGATCACAATACACAAAGTACTGATACAATTGGCGGACTTAATATTAGTTGCATTCTCGACCGAACCAATTTTGCTTTAAAATATGAAGAGTTTCTTTCCAAATTCTTTACGCTCTTCAGTGGAAATTTGTTTTTGTAATGAAATGAAATGAAATGAAATCGTTTATTTCAGAAATTAGACCTTCACAGGCACTTTTTCTTGTCATTTACAATTTGTATATATGTATAAAGAAAATAAACTACGTTATATACTACCACCATTTCGGACACAAGCAAAATGGCCACCGGTAAGTACGTACATACATACCATTGGTACGGATGATTTATAAGTAGAATACATTAATTTAGTAAAAGTGATTTAAACATTTGAATTTTGAACATTTTGCACCCTAAAGTTAATCTAAATTCCAATTATTCAATGGGATTACACCAAAAATGTTATATAGACGCAAGTTCATTTATTTTAAGCCAAATCACAATACGAAATTGAGCTTCTGTGTCTAATGAAAGTGAAAGGACTGGATATTCCTTTGTTTTGAGGCCGGGGACACCCCCGCCCCGCACCCACCCCCGGCTCAAAGGAGCCAACTCTTTGAAGACGTGAAACCACAATTAAGCCTTGCCGAATTCAATTCAAGGACACGTCACTTCAAAACGAAAGCAATTTGTAAAATTTCGCAAACACTTTAACTTTTTTTAAACGCGTGAGAGTCCCTTAAACCTTTTGTTTGACGCGCTTATTCATAGCACAAAACCCTTTTAGTGTCCACCGTAATTCAGACCACCCTAAACAAAATAATAAAGAGGAGTCATACATTCCAATACTAGAAATTTAATTTATTTTGTTGATAATTAGGGGTATTTTTTATATTTTTTTATTAGGGTATAATAACTATTAAATATGTACAGGTATTTCTCTCTTATATTAGACATTGTTTTTATCTATTATGTACGATGCATTGTAATTAATGCAGTCACGAGTAGTAAATTATTAACTTTTAACGAAACACAGAATAAAATACATTTTATTTTAATAAGTACAATACATTTAAGTGCATGTACTCTATGAATAATGACCTTTTGTAACGTTTCAATAAATATATTAAACAGTAACTTTATATAGAGTTTCATAATTCACAAACTAGACAAACTTATGGCAGTCCAACGTTGCAGGTTGTTCCATTACGGAGAAACTCATCGTTTCTGTTTATCATATTTATTGTAACGTCACAAAAAGTGAAAGTTAACCCATAAACAAAGTGCCGACATACGCAAGCCATTTATCCAATTGCGTTACCTGAAACAAATGATTCGTACAATGTTTAGCAAATTGGAGCATACCCGAGTTTATGGTAGCATTGTCTTTTATAGATAAAGCCTTGCGAAACTTTTTGCAGCAGTGTTTACAATAGGTAGCAAATGTTAAGAAAATATTAGCCATCGTAAAAAGACGAGGTCGAGTCGACCATTACTTTTAAGCCCAAAACGAAGATAATAGATATTCATGGTATTTGCCAAGTTATAATTAAGTATACGTAGTAGTTATCCCTGAGGAGGCAGTCGATTACTTCGTTTTTGCAACAAAATGGGTTTATGTGACTATTTTAAAGAAGTAAGTAATATGCGACAGTTGCATTTTAACGACTTGCTATTTAACACCCATTTATGGCAGTCTTTTTAGGGTTCCGTAGTAAACTACAAGGAACCCTTATGGTTTCGCCATGTCCGTCTGTCCGTCTGTCCGTCCGCGGTCTAGCGCCTAGACGCTTGCTGTTAGAAAGCTGTAATTTGGTATGTATACTCATATTAACAATGCTAACAAAGTGGTAGAATAAAATTTTGAAAAAGTTTTTTTTTTGGTGCCTACAGGTAAAGTGGGGATGAAATTTCTTTTTCTCACCGACCCCACCTTGTGGGGTATCGTTAGATAGGTCTCTTAAAAACATTGAGGGCGTAGAAAGATCATTTTCCGATATAATAATCCGTTTGCGAATTATTTACATTTAACGTGGAAATTTTCGTTTTAATATTTATATTCGGGGGGCATTTTACTCATCTGCAATTATTTATTTATTTATTAATAAGTACTATTTAAATCACAGCCTAAGGCCGCGTTCACATCTGCAATTTGTCGCGGAAGAACTAGCGAAAGTTATGACAATTTATCACTTAAATCCTTGCAACTACTGTCACGCGAGAGACTCGTGGATATTACTGTCAAATGAAAATTAATGCATGCATGTTACAAAAATATTGTGTTAATGTAAATAAAGAGTCGCTCTATCTTTATACTGTACGTATAGTACAACCAAGCCGATATCGGAACTGAACCAATAAGCTGTGACAAGACAACTGACGCGAATTTATGCAAATACATTTCAACTTGATTATTGCTTGCGCTAGAACTCGCAGTAACTGTCGTGCAATCTGTCGCGAAAGAGCTGTCGGCAATATCTGGCAGTTATAAACGCGGCCTAAGAAGTTGGAATGAATCATTTTTAACAATATATACCCATATAATTACATGTTTCATGAAGTAATGACGACTAAACTACAGATCGAATGTATTATTATTGTTTTTGCACAATGGCTATCGGTTCCCTTCCGTGTGAACGACAGATGCGCGGTAGCGCCGCAAAATTACAAAAATTGTGAATATTTCATTCAAATAATTGCGCACTCGGCCGTTACGAATCAATCGCACACAATGAACGCGAGTTTTAGACAATTTTTTTGTGTTAGGGTATGATTTTAATGTAAATTTTGGGTAAACTTTGCTCAAAGTCAGGTTTTGGCTTTATTGTAACGGAAGGGCGGCCGTTGATCAAGAATCAATACCAACGTTTAATAACAATCTTGTGATTGATTACAAACTAGTTTCCGTTGATTGACGTCCCCGTGACGAGCCGTTTAGTGACTGTTGTATTAATTACTTAAATTTTGAGCGAAAAATTAACAATGATTTTAATTACTTTACAAATATCATTGACGTAGGTATGAATTGTGCAATTTTCTATGACGTTTTATTAATAATTTAATTTATGTTACAGTAGAAAGTAATTATTCGAAAAAAAAAACATCGGTAACCGGTTTCAATTGTTTGGTAGAATATATTATTTGCTTCGCTTCTCAAAAATTTGAGTATTTAATCCATTCTTGAAACGTCCGTTAAATCTTATCCGCGCATTAAATTTAAGGACAATAATACAAGTTAAGAAATAAAATATTACATCTTTTATTATGTGGAGCTCGTTCCGCTACACCGCGCAGGTGAGCCGGTGACAATCGCCCGAATAAAGTATAAAATATCGCCTCCAAAGGATTCGCATTGAATATTTATCCCTGCCGTAGTTCTGTCCGAGAGCCCTTTGTTCTCGACGGCCGTTTAAACTTTTGATTCTGCAACTGGCAACAGTCAACTGGACCCTAAGAATCGATCAAAATGCCCAACAAGAGCTCCTCCTGTATTAAAAAATATGCCGTATGCTGAAGTACATTAAGTTCTATCTCCAACGTGAGAAAAATCAGCAGTTACGACATTTCATGTGTAACAGACGGTCATTCTATGCTTGCGTCACGGACTCTCCCCTTCCGGGTGTGATGAATAATTCCCTTTTTCTCCGGGAAAGAATTGTCCTTACGAACTATCCCAGCGACTCGATACGCACCGTCGGACGACCGCTCCGCATAAATGTGAATTATATCCTACACTATCCCACTTACAGAACTCTTCTTTTTATTTCAACGCTAAACCAGGATTTATGGTTTAACCCAAGTGAAGTTTACGATGTTATACGCTAAAGACATTCAAAACATTAATATAATGTGCTTGAAATTAATCTTTACAATAAGCACATATATACTAAAATAGTAAAACGTGCGTTGTGTAATATTTATGGCATATCAGACGAGCAGAATATTTTATACTTTGTGTGTAATTTTTTAAGATCTTTTCAGGAATATTCGTACGTTCATGTGATTGAATATTAATCGTTAGGTGATTTACTTATCGGAGGTGACACATCACTGTCGTATGTAACATATTTTGTATACCTTTTCGGCCTTTTCCCATTCAATGGATTAATACGGTGATGTATTGTGCGTGCGGACGCGCGCGGTGCGGGCCGGCGGGCGCGGCCGCTCGCGGACACAGCTCGATCACTCCTTCTTTCATCCCTATTCATACCGTCTTTCAAACATGTCTCAGTTCTTTGTGTCACTCCTTCCACGCTCGCCGGAGCTGTCACCTTTTGTACTGTCCGTCCAGCGAGTCGCCTCAGCCGTTGTCAAACGGCTTGCACAAATCCAAAAATAACATCGATATACATTTTTTGTAAGATCCCTGTGCAAACGTTAGATAAGTAACGTGTTGGAATTATTATTCAATGCAAACATGGGATGTGTCCTCTCTTATCTGTTCGAACCGATCATGAATGAAATTGTATAACTTTACAATACAAAACAAATTTTAGAATTGATTACATTTGAATTACTTAAAGGAAAGTTAGATTTATATTTCGTGACATATACAAAATAGTCGATGCAAAGAAAAATTTTGTGCTAAATATATATACCCATAAATATAAATTGGGCTTTCCGTTTAATTTTATATTTGTTTTTTTTTCAACAGACATCAAGTAAAATTATTAATTAACATTTTACACACCCGATTTCGCATCCGACGACAGCCTGGAGATATCAGCGGCAGATCGTAGGCGACACTACTGGTTTCTATGTAACTTTATGAAATTACCTTCGTAGCTGTCGACTCCGATATTCGTACCTGTCATTTCAGCAGTCATTTCAGCTGGCGATTCTGCTACTAAAGTAATTTCATAGACTTACATAAAAACTAGTAGCATCGCCACCTGCGGTCTGTCGACTGCTGCTACCATTATGATAATTATGGTAATACATAATTAGGTAATTTTGAATAATCGATTATAAGTAATTCGATATTTTTACGTTATATATTACATACAACCGATTTAAAAGTCAAAATTATACATAATTATAAGTAAGTATTAATGAAAAATCATTAGTCAATTAACTATCATGAAAGGCAACACACATACGATTTAGTGAAATAATCATAATAAATAATATAAAGTATGCGGGAAGAAGTCGCCGCACGCACAATAGATGCACGGCTTGACATCGCGTCGCGATTTTTAAAAATGCAACAAGCACTCGTGCCGCGCACGCTGCGCCCGCGGCCATTGTGATGCAACCAAATGCATAATTTGTCGAGCACATGCCTATTTTTTAAACGAAAAAATGCCAATAAAAAGTGACCTACAGATAGATATAACGGGAGTCCATAGAACTTTATCTATTGAATGTTTTTTGACCCGTGGACATTATAGCAACAAATAAAACGGCGGCGTCCAGGTGCGTCATCATCACATAAAAGATATTATTACAAAATACAAAGTGTATTGTTAACAAGATTTAAATTTTATTTCTAAATAAAAATCTGTCGTCCCCTACTTTTACACGATTACTTAAATTTAAGTCTGTTTTTCAATGATTTCGTAAAATCATATAAGTATTAAGAAGAATTTCTTCACAGTTTCATACAGGAACACGTAAAGCAATTTACGCCCTGCGGCGCTAAGGACGCAGACACAATGTAACAATTAATTTTAACGTTTAAAAATATTACTTTAAATATTTTCTTATATCGTGTTTCATACCTACTTACCTTTACTTGTTTGGTGTTTGCTTATTTATACTGGATCATTTTTAGTGTTCCGTAGTAAACTACAAGGAATCCATATAGTTTCGCCATGTCCGTCTGTCCGTCTGTCCGTCCGCGGTCTAGCGCCTAGATGCTTAATGCTAGAAAGCTGTAATTTGGTATGTATACTCATATTAACAATGCTGACAAAGTGGTAGAACCAAATTTTGAAAAACAATTTTTTTGGAGACACCCCAAAGAAAATAGTTTTTCAAAATTTTGTTACCCCCTACATGTAAGTGAAAATGATTTTTTTTTGCGCCTACCCCATCTTGTTGGATATCGTTAGGTAGGTCTTTAAAACATCGAGGGTGTGGGAAGATCATTTTCCGATACAATGATCCGTTTGCGAATTATTTACATTTAACGTGTCAATTTTCGTTTTGCACGGTGGTCCCCCCCTCTATCTCCGAAAGTCTTGTGTCCATACAGTGAACCTACAAGAAAAACTATAACGGTTAAGTAGGCCCTACTAGTTACCGACTAATAGCCGACGAACTTATGAAGTAAAATTTCTTTGACGAAAACGTACAAATGTCATAGAATATGACATTGTACTCATCTGCAAGTAAGAAATGCGTAGCCAATACGGAACCCTACATTGTGCGTGGCCCGACACGTACTTGCCCGGTTTTTTTACAGGTCTTAGATGACAAACATACTTTTGAATTTTAATGCATGGTCATAGTTTAAAGGTGCATTGATTTATTAATACAATATAGATGGACCACTGAATATTAGTAGTTCACAATATTAGGAAATAACTAAACGAATACTATATTTGTTTGTAACAATGTGAACGAGTGGCAAATGTTGGACACAGCAAATCCTTTCCGATATGTTGACGCGACGTGAGTGGCGGCGGGCGGCGGACGGCCGACCTTTGTGCCGGCTCCTGCCTCTGACAACACCTTTGACGCAATCTACAGAACAGCCCTTGCGTAACCTCTTACTCCAAACAAACCCTCTTCTGACCTGACGTCGAATTTCGTACACAAATCACTACAATCAACTGTTATTGACGGTTCTTATTTGCAATTTTTCTAAGATTTTATTTAGATTCTTTATTTCACTGACTATTGAAATGAATCAAGCTTGCTTTGCAAAATTTATCATTGGTCTGTAACTATACATTATATCTTTAGCTAATAATAATTAACAGTTTTCATTATTGATTACGAATTTCTTTTCATTCCAGGAATCTCCAAAATAAAAAGCTACCAGTTCGGAATATTTTTAAGTATTTTTCTATCTACGGTTTGGTTAGTAGGCAGCCGGTGGCACATTGCCAATGCGTTAATAAATAAAAAAGCCTATGGTGCTTACGTACCTACATGATGCCATCAATAAAATAATGGCCAAGATTGCCAAAAAGCGAAATAAAAAGTTTATCGGATTACCAAAAATGGGCCAGCTGTGGGACAGCCGCAAAGCCGTACTTTTTTTACATTTCGCAACAATCTATTGCGAATTGTGCCATTCTCATACACTTCACATTTCCGATTTGTAAAGTCCAATTTCAATTCAATCGAAATTTCGGACGTGGCTAATTCAAGATTCATTAATCTTCTCCGCTACAGGAGATCTACATCCACTTGTGCATGGTCAGTTGTTGACAGGAAATTGATTATGTTTTTTGCAAATTCTTTATCAACACTACTGGCGTTAAGTTTTTTTCTAATTTGACATGGTATCCTCAAAATTTCGCATAGGTATAAAATACCATTATGAACAAATTAATACAACTAAACAGCGGCGGCGCGGGCATTACCTACTGGGAAGTTAGTTGCAATTAAATTGCACATACACAGCATCTGAAAACAAAAATACTTACACTATTAAGTAGACATCAACGCATATTTGTGTGAAGATGAATCTTAATATTCTTAATCACTTTTAGCAATAATATTCATCGCTGTATGTAATAATAAATTATACGTTCTAAATAAAAAATCACACAAGCGTAAAATTGACATCTCGGCTCTGGGTCCTTTTGGGGTTTTTAATATCACCTTAAACTGTCCAAAGTGACACTAAACCGAAACTTATAGAAAACATTAGTCTCAAAAAGAGCATTTGCTTTGGTATTGTGTAGGCGTACGTCACTCAATTTTTTTCTCAACGGCCAGTATAAAAACACTTTCGCGAGTTAGACTGACGTATGTATGTAAGTAAAATATAGACTTTGTTATGAAACAAATAACGATTGAAAAAGATTTTTATTTTTTTATTCAATAAATATTAAAATTGTCTTATAAACTAAATTTGTCCGATGCCTTTCTATGGGTCTAGTCATTCCAATACTACATATACATTTTAATTATGCAGGTATAGTTATTAGGTACATCTGCATAATATGTATAATGTTAAAATATACAGCCTACTGCAGGCTATTTATAGTAGGGTTTTTTTTTAATTCATAATCCTTGTCTTGTTACGCCAGGCACATTTGATCATCACATTCAAAATCCTAAATCACATGAATCACATCTAATATTTAGCACATTAAATGAAATCAAAAAGAACATTTCACTTTTTGACTTCAGTTCATCATGTGTAAAATATTATATGCAATTATTTTTGTAATGAGTAAATTCGTAAAATTATTAAATATTGTTAATCTTTAATATAATGTGTTCCATGCAATGTGCAATATCAAAATTGTACAATTGTTGCGTACACTTTTTGCTTTGGGTCAACATAAAGCTAAATATTATATTTCTCGTAAGAAAATATCCCATTTCCGCATCTTCCCACAACAATGAGTGCGCCATCGAACTATTCAAATACAGCATATAGGTAGTCGCTGACTAACCCAAGGTTTTTTGCACGCTGAACGAATTAATGGATATAACCAAAACCAATGCAAAATAAAAAATAGGCTTATTAAATGTTGGTTTCGTGTAATAACACGTTGGTGGTTTTTTCTTTGTTTCCAAGAGCAGCGCCGAGATATCCGGTTACGGCCGTTAAATATTTTGGTTCTCGATGAAAGGGAAACTTGGTAGTTTTTTCTGCGAGAATTCGTTTTTGCTCTTCAAATGCGGAAGTCGTGTACATTTATGCAAAAGCTGAAATATCCCAATCGGTTTCGCTTTTGTACGCGCCAGCCGCGAGTGGCAAATACCATACAATTACGCATTTCATTTGAAGAGTAACGAACGATTGTCGACTATAATTGGCGCTTTTTGCCGCAGCCCGCGACGCCATGGTTTCTGTTAAAGACTTCAGAAACTCAGATACCCGCTCATAATTTAACGTATTAACTCAAATATCTACATTTTTGCTGAATTCAAAGAAATTTTGCAAAGGAACATTTATCAAGCCCACAAAGAGAGTGAAACCTCTCTCAAAAGATGCCTGCTCCGGACAGATTTAATTTGTTGCGAAGGCCTTTATAATTGGAACATAAAGATTGCGAGTAATTAATTTTCGCAGCGAGTCAGAAGCAAAGAGAGCATTGAGCTTGAGCGGCGGCGGCACCACCGAGCCTAATTAATATTAATGACCCCGGGAGGCGCCCGCTCTCCGGCCCGGCCACCTCGCACCGGATCTTCCTTTATCTAACACCTACCTACGCGCGCACGTTAATTTCTCTCTGATGGTTTTACACATGTTCCTTGAAATGGACCCGTGGAATGGCCGACTGGAGTGTCACGCAAGACCCGTGTAGGATAGGTGTGCCTATGTATAGGAGTGGAGCACGGCAAGGATGGATGTGTGGGCGGCGAGTGGGGCGCGGTGACCGATGAGACGCCGCTAAAAGCCGGACGGAAGCTGCGGACACCCGACTCCGGTTACAGCAACCGTGGGATCCGCTGCAAACATACGCAGGGTTGCCACTTTTAACGTTTCATCTAAGTACTTGTAAATAATATCGCTCATTCACCACATAAGTAGGTAGTTGTTATACATACACACAGTGCAGTCCGTGGCACGTAGCAAACTTTAGTGAGATTAACTAGTAGGTATAGTTGGGTATTTCTTTGAAAATGTGCAAATCGCTGTTCCAGTTAAAAAGAACTTATTACATTTCATATTTTTTTAACTTTTGGCCAGTATGGAGATGGACCAGTATCTGTTCTAACAGGAGCAGTTATCAGATTAATGTTAAATTCAATACAATCTGATATGAATTCAATCTTGTGTCGAAATTCACATTACCATTCGTGTCCCTCTCCCCAGATTTTAACACAAAATATTTTATTTCTCGACTTGTACTAAGAAGAACGTAATATAAGCAATAAATTCCATAAATAGAATGTTGTTATTAGTTTATAATACAATATAAATACTTAAAAGACTATTTTACAATGTTAAAAAAGTGAATCAACAAATGTTCCGGCGCTACACCCTCATTACCGTTCGAGAGTATTGTCGCCTTAATATCTTTGCTCCTAGTTGGCCTTGTGCGTTCGCCTTAACTGTGCGGGACAGTTCAGTCGTCGCTCGTCCGTTGCACGGAGGACATGTAGCGAGCGAGTATTTTTTCTACGGAAATATCGGTATTTAGTGCTCCGAAC
The DNA here is from genome assembly GCA_905163395.2 of Endotricha flammealis. Classification (NCBI taxonomy): domain Eukaryota; kingdom Metazoa; phylum Arthropoda; class Insecta; order Lepidoptera; family Pyralidae; genus Endotricha; species Endotricha flammealis. The sequence goes on along the minus strand of LR990858.1, from coordinate 6,576,317 downwards.
GGTTTTTGTTTCGTCAAAGTTCTCCATACAGTTTTTGTATTTAATGGTAAGTAGACGTGTGTATTTAATCATTTAGGGTCTTATCATCTTCATAAAAGGGCTTATTTTAAGTATTTACTTGTTTCAAAATGGTAAATGACATGAAAATTGTTCAAAATGTATAAAACTATGAATTTCTAATTACCATTTTTCTAATTACCAGTTTTTACCATTCCGAATATGAAGTGCAACGAGTACGGCATCGGGTGACTAGTCGCGGAGGGTAGCGGGATCCGAGGCACGGTTCACCGCTGGCCGACCGCAGGTAGTAGGGGACTCCTATACAGCCTATTGCGTGGACCTCTTGCTGACAACAGATCCAGACAGGTACTCGGTGACAATTTCTTCGCCATTGGGGCGCTCTGATCAATGTCTGATGAAATCGGTATCAGCCTACCACCCGCCCGATCCCAGCCTGAAAGGCAACCGGCGGCGGTTATGGCGATACAGATCAGCAGACTGGGATGATATGCGGTCTTTCTATGCATCCTTCCCTTGGCAGTCTGTCTGCTTCTCTTCTAGTGACCCCAGCGTCTGTGAAGATGCCGTTACTGATGTGCTTCGTCAAGGGATGGAATACTTCATTTCCTTCTCCAACGTGCCATCTACTAGTAAAGCTCGCCCATGGTTTGGGCCTAAGTGCAGCCGTGCCGAGGCGCATAAGCATCAGGCATACCTGGACTGGGTTGCAGCTCGATAGCACAAGGCGTCTGATGTTCGCGAAAAGAAGAAGGCCTTTAACAAGGCTGCCAAGTCCTGCAAGATGGTTTTACAGAAGGCTCGATTTGATCATATTGGCCGAATAGGGAACAAATTGGATTCTTTCCCAGCGGGAAGTAAAGCGCTTTGGAATCTAGCGAAGGAGGTCGAATCGAACTTCTGCCGCCCCCCTCTCCACTGCAGAAACCTGACGGATCACTTGTTCACACCGCTGAAGAGAAAGCAAACCTGTTGGCGTCTCTGTTCGCGGAGTCTTCACGTCTTGATGCTGGTAGCGCGATACCTCCAGTTTACCTGGCAGCACGGTGGTAATGCCGGAAATCCGGTTGCGCCAGGCTGAGGTTCGCAAAACGCTGCGCAATCTTGACGTGAACAAGGCCAGTGATCGAGACGGTATCCGCTATTGTACAGAGGACATGTGCACCCGAATTGACACCTGTATTGACCCGCCTCTTTAGGCTCTGTCTAAAGTCTGGGAAAGAACCGAGTTCCTGGAAGCTCGCTAACGTGCCCAAAAAGGGCAGCCGTGCCGACCCTGCCAACTACAGGCCCATTTCGATCACGTCCATACTCTGTAAGAATATTTTTTTTTTTTTTTTTTTTTGTAGCATACTAATTGATATTATTAAATACGCTAATATAATTACAATCTAGCCTAAATACAGACTAATGAGTAATTTTACGTTGACCTAGTTTTATAAAGTTGTAATATAAGAATGTGTCCATCGGCACTTTTCTTACTGTCTCTATTAAGGGGAAGTCACTTTGTTCATGTGTCTTTGTTTACACTATATTAACACTGTTATATTGTTACTAATCACTACACTAGTTCGAACGGTTTGGTTCTATTGAGTCTACGCACTATATCCGTATTATCGAGGAGCTGGATCGCCTCGACATTCACATGATGAAGCAGTCTATATTCGTGTGCTTCTGCATATTTTTTTATAACTTTATTGACGAACTGTATATTAAGGTCCCGGTGCAGGTCGTCGTTTCTTATATACCAGGGAGCATTCACTATTGCTCTTAGCACTTTATTTTGAAATCTTTGGATAACTTCGGTATTACTCTGTTTAGTACAGCCCCACAACTGTATCCCATAGGTCCATACGGGCATGAGGACTTGTTTGTATATAAGTAATTTGTTATATACTGATAGGCTGGAGTGTCTTCCAAGCAGCCAGTACATTTTTTGGAACCGTAGTTCCAGTTCTTCCTTTTTTTTTTTGACATGAGCTTTCCACCGAAGCTTAGCATCCAGCGTCATGCCTAGGTACTTGGCGGAATTTTCATGTGGTATTATCTTTCCATTTATATATATAGGAAGGTACTGTTCATGTTTGTTTGTAAAATTCACGTGAATAGATTTTGTTTCATTCAGCTTTATTCTCCATGTCTTTGTCCAATTGTGAACTCTGTTAACAGCTAATTGAACCTTTTCTGCAGCTTCAGCATGGGTAGTTCCAACCGCCATTAGAGCCGTATCATCCGCAAAGGTTGCAATAGTGTTTTCTTCTAAGTCAGGGATATCACAGGTGTATAAAAGGTACAGGACCGGACCTAATACACTTCCCTGAGGTACTCCAGCTCTTATTTGTTTAATGGCAGAGTAAGCTTCTTCTTGCTTTACTCTAAATACTCGATTTTTTATATATGAAGATAATATGTCTACATAGCTTTTAGGTAGCATTCTTTTTAGTTTTATGATTAGGCCTTCATGCCAGACTTTGTCAAAAGCTTGCGCAACATCTAAAAAGACTGTAGAGCAAACTTTTTTATCTTCAAGACATTTTTCTATTATATTTGTAATCCTATGTACCTGATCTATTGTGGAATGTTTTTCTCTGAAGCCAAATTGATGTTCTGGAATGAGGTTCTTGGCGTTTATTATAGGTTTTAATCTCTTTAATAGAAGTTTCTCGAATAATTTGGACATCACAGGCAACAAAGAGATCGGTCTGTATGAAGTTGTCTCATTTGGCGGTTTTCCTGGTTTCGCTATCATGATCACCTCAGCGATTTTCCATAGATCTGGTACATATTTCAGTCTCAGTGCTGCGTTAATAAGATTAGTCAGCTTAACTATAGCTTTTCTCGGGAGTTTGTGCAATAACTCACCAGGTATAAGATCAAAGCCTGGTGACTTTTTAGGGTTGATTTGATGTTTAATTTGTTGTAACACTTCTCTTGGTGTTACAAGTTTAATCTCTATTTGTTCCTCGTGGTTGCAATTGATGGGTTCGTCACCAAAGTTTTCATGATTTGGTTGACTTTCGTTTGGTTGGAAAATGTCCTCCAGATATTCAGCAAACCTTCCGGCTTTCTCTTCATTGCTAATTGCCCACTTACCATGATCCATTTTTATTGGCGGGATTTGTGTCAGTGGCTGCTTCGTGCGTTTGGTAGCTTTCCAGAGTGAATAGTCGGTATTTCGATCACTGGTTAGCTTTTGGAGGTACATGCTTGTACAATTATCAACATAACTTTGAATTAATCTTCGTAGACGTTTTGTGAGATTATTCAACTTTTTCTTGTCTACTGGTGACCTAGTTTGGTGCCAAAGTTTACGTTGTCTTCTTTTTTCGGTAATCATATTTCTAATTTCTAATGGGTACATATTTTTCGCTGTCCTCTTTTTAATAATGGGTGTATTGTCCCAAGCGGTTTTTTGTACTAATTTAATAAAATTTTCTAAATCTATATTTAATTGATCTGGAGTTTTTAATGGTACTCTAAGATCAATTTTATTAACTAACTCCAATTGAAAGTTCTCCCAATCAGTGTATCTATTAATTAAACTTAAGTAACTTTCCTTATTCAGTACATTCTCCATTATTTCTAAATATATGGCTGAGTGATCTGAACTCATGTCATAACTTTGATAGGTTCTTATATAGTTAGATGATAGGTTCTTATAAATAAATAAGTCTATTAGATCAGGGATTTTATGCGGATCAGTAGGCCAGTAAGTAGGTGATCTTGTCGATGCAACATCACACTTATTTTCATTAATGGCATACATAAGTTCTCTTCCCTTTTTATTCGTTAAACGGGAACCCCAATGTATATTTTTGGCATTAAAGTCACCGCCTAGGACGAATCTGTCGCCGAGTGTTTGTAAAATATCTAAATAAATATCTTTTTCTAGTTGATGTTTGGGTGGGCAGTATATTGCAGCCACAGTAAGTGGATACTTTTTAGTGTTTAGGCAAACTGCTACACATTGCACCTGCGGAGTTTCGTATTTATTAAATTCCTGATATTGAATATTTTCCTTAATAATAACAGCACTCCCGCCTCTTCCTTTGTTTGATGGGTGAAGTGCGTGATGGACTTTGTATCCTTTGAATTTAACATATGTTTGATTTGTAAAGTGTGTTTCTGATATTAAGCACACATCAATATCTTCTGTGTCTAGGATCACTTGTAACTCATTCTGATGTTTAAGTAATCCATTGCAATTCCAAGCCATAATCTTAGGGTTGTTAATCATTTTTTATTCTTAGGAATAGTTGTTGTGCTATTTTCTATTACCTTTAGACGCTTGTCAAAAGATGTGATTAGCTTGAGAATTTCATCTAACTTATTCTCATTTGTGCTGGTTGGCTTCTCGCGTTGAGAATGTGAGTTTTTAGCAGCTGTCTGAGCGTATGAAATGCTATTAGTCACATTCGACAAAGGCTTATCTTTGGGTTTTAGCGGATTGCTCGGAGCTTTTTTATCATCGTGTGCTACTGTATTTTTGTTGGTTCTATTTCTTAGCTTCTGCATTTCTTTGGCTATCATACAACCTCTGTAGTTAGCCGGGTGTGCCTCCCCGCAATGCACACATTTCGGTTTTTCTGTTGCTGGTTTATTGCAATCTTTGGTTAAGTGTTTACCTGTACATTTTACGCATCTCGGTTCTTTAGCACAGTACATATGAGTATGTCCATAAGCTTGACACCTCTTGCATTGTGGGATCAGTTTTGAGGATTTTAGGGGTTGTATATCAACAACACATCCCAAAATAGATTTAATTTTGTAAATTTGACTAATCTCCTCTTTGTTGTTGAAAGTCAACATGAACATATTTAGGGGCTCTTTGCTTTTCCAGCTTAATTTATTAACCGCATCTTCAATTTGCAGTCCTTTTGATTTTAAATCTTCAATGATTCTCTCTGGCTTGCAAGACGACGGGAGTTTCTTAGCCATTACTCTGATTGGTCTCTCTTGTTTATTTTCGTAATAGTGCCAAAGACAGTTGTTACCAGAAAGTAGTTTTGTAATGCCGCGATATGCTTCTTCATTACAAGCATTTATTTTGACGCTCTTACCACTGAGCATCTTAACAGTAAAATTGTCTGGTGATTGATCACTCGACAAGAAGTCAAAAAAATTTTGATAGTTTTCCACACCATCCACGATAATGGGAGGTGGTGGGGAAACTTTCTTTATCTTTTCTATTTCACGGTTATTTTTTTCCGTAGGCGTGAGTGTGGGTGACGTGTTCATCTTCCTTTTTTTCCTAGATTTTGTTCTTATCCACTCTGTCTCTTTCGCTAATTCCTCCTCATCCGTGGCATAATCATCACGTGATGATGCCGGTGCATTGGAGGTTTCCTCATTTTGGGTAGTTGGGACCGTTGCTTTTGCCTCAATAGTGCATTGCAACTGCTGTTGTAGTGTCGCAACTTGCGCTTTAAGTTCTTGGATAAGGCTCTTTTGTTTTAGCCTTTCTTCGTTTTCTTCCTTATACAGATTGTAAAGGTACCGCTCTGTTTCTGTTTTGATGGTAATTGATTTTGATGGCGTACTCATTGTTAAGGCTGGGGATAACGTCGCCTTAACAATTAAATAATGTAATTATCCATATATCGTAAACATACCATAATGCAGTACAGTGACTCACCAATCTAGGTCATCTCGGCCGGCTGCAGGTACGTGACTACGATTGGTTTTGTTATGATGTGTTAGCACTTTCACTGCACTGTATATTTATACATATGCGCGTCATGTGTACGTGAGACACAACTGTTCTAATCGAAGATTGAACGAGCATTGAAAGTAAGAATATGGAACGTGTTTTAGAACCGCAGGCTCCTAGCGTACCTAGAATCGAATGACCTCCTCAGTGACCGACAATATGGCTTTCGCTAGAATCGGTCCACTGGGGATCTTCTAGTGTACGTCACCCACGTCTGGAATGAGGCTATTGAGGAATTCGGAGAAGCCCGCGGTTGGAAGCTTGCGGTTTCCCTCGATATTTCCAAAGCATTTGACGGTATGGCACGGTAGTCTTATTAGCAAGCTTCCTTTTTACGGCCTGACCTCTAATTTCTGTGCGTGGATTTCTGACTTTTTGTGGGATTGATCTATTCGGGTGGTCATTGATGGCTGCTCGTCTAAACGAAAGGCTTTTAATGCCGGTGTCCCTCAAGGATCGATTATTTAAAGCATTTGTTTTTTGTTGTTTGTGAAATCACATGCAGTGTTTTATAAAGTTCAAACTATGATTGTTATTAGTGTTTATGAAAGAAATTAATAACTAAGTATATATTTTTTATATTTAAATGTTTAAGAAACTAACATTGGGTCAGTTTGGTAAAGAAAATAATTATAGTCTTAACATGTTAGAAACTTTTAAATTGTGTTATTATGTCGAGTTGTCGTTGATTGACAGCTAAGTGCGAAAGTGTGAAGTTAATAAACGTTGATTTTTAATTATTTCTTTTATTTTTCTCTGTTATCTACTCACCATTTGAAATTCTTCTCTTTACCGTTTGTGAACCTCTTTACCATTTATGTAAATTACTCATTACCGTTTGCAAAAAAAAAGAATGGCTCATATCTTTAATACTAAAAGACTTTTCTGGGTCCGGTTCAAAAAAATGTATATAACTCATACCAAGGAACGCGACTAACACTTTAAAGAACCGTTCTTCGAACAAAATTTATCAATCTCTTTTATTAGGCTAATGTGCGCATCCTCAAAGAATTACCCAGTTATTAAATAATAATTCGTTACACTATAACCAATAATACAAAAATATTATAAAGTAGCCACGCACGACTAGGTACTCGTACTACTTACACACACAACTAATAAGAATTATAAAGTTGTACCGGTAGAATTGTTTTAGCAAAAACACTAAAAACATCTCATTTAATAATCATCAATGTGTAATTTTTATAGGTCTTGCTTGGTTATCTGAAACACTGAAATAAATGACACTACCTGTAGTTTAGTGATCGTTTCGTAAAACAATAATAAGTATGTAAAAATAACAGATTAAATAAATACATAAAAATGTGTCAACGGAGTGTGTCAACCCCGGCCAGTATTGCACAAGAGTAAGTGCGATGTTCTGCGAGGCCTTTCTACGGGTCCATATGTGAGCCATCTCGTCCATAGATGGATGTGTAATCATAAACAAAAACCATTCACACGACAGAACTTGTGATTTTTTGCGCGCTCTCCTGATTCCGTTCGGTCTGCTGAATTAGACGATGCGTGCTCACGTCGCTCAGGGATCGTCCTCAGATAGGTAAGAACTTAGTTGCTCTACCCATGAAATAAATAAACGTTACTATTTACACATCGAGTACGTATCTTTGGATACATACTCGATGTATTTACACCTCCCAAAAATGACTTTAATTAAAAAAATAAATTCGGAACGAAAAACAATTGAATAATTCATATGTGAAAAGTATAAAAATTACTTGAATTTCAAGCATCAGCTCAACCATTAGTATTTTTGTGCTCTAAATTATTTATTTATAATTTGTGGCCAATACAGGCAGATGAAGACTCTTAGATAACATATTTGCCAGATAAGATGTGCATAAGGCATAAGCATACAAAAATGTATGTTACATTCCAACACTAACGAGCTTTTATCAGGAACATGTGAAAGCGACTCTAAAAATTTAAACAATCTATGTAGAGTTGCTTTTATTTTGTACTTGAATCTTGTTGTAATTATAAAAAACTGCCTTATTAAAAAAAACATATCTGATAAAATTAAACCTGACTTATAATAGAAACTTGCATTAAGTATTTCAGTGCATATGAGATGTATCAAATACATGTAACCATTCCGGCGGCTTCATTCGCACAAAGACCGGCGCAAATGTAGGTAAGAAGGTTATAATCGAGCCTAAAGTGGGTTAAGCAAAAAGCGGCATATGTTTTATTGTAAAAAATCCTTTGAAAGGCATATCTGCACGTGTGTTGCTTTTCAAGTGCATGCGAGCGAAAGTCTTCGCGTGCGGAGTTAATACGCGCCAGACACACTGACTTGACTCGACGTAAAAATCTTGTTCCAGGAACAGTGTAGTCCAAAATCGTTACTTTGTTTATTTATAATTAGGTTGCAATTACTTCGCGCACTCTACAGCTATCGATTAATAAAATAAACAACATATCTAGACAGTAGCTAATAACATTTTAACCAAGAACGCCACAATACAAGTTTTACTGCCACATCGTGTTTTGATCCAACTCTACGGAATTCCACAACACCTATCCTTACACCTCCTTGTCTGGAGACAAGACTGTCCTGAAAAGAAATAGAGCTTTCTAATTAGTGGTAACAAGTACCACTAATTTATAAGACAAAGTAACTCGACGCGTCTGTTTGTCTGAAGGCGATAAACCAGAATATTACTAGTAAATTCAAACAGCTTCACTAATGAACGGACTTATGAGGAAATTTTATAATAAATACTTAAACTTACAAAGTTTTTCGAAATTACAAAGTGACGGGGGGAAGCTGATCACACGACAGGTAATCAATGCTACCACTGTTCATTAAGATTTTCAATTAAGCTTATGTAATCTATATATATAAAATGCTTTGTCCTGACTGACTGACTGACTGACTGACTGACTGAGAATCAACGCACAGCCTAAACCGCTCATCGTAAAAATCTGAAACTTGGCAGGTGAAACTATTATAAGACGTAGGCGTCCGATAAGAAAGGATTTTTCGAAATTCGAACTCTAAGGGGGTAAAAAAGGGGGGTAAAGTTACTATGGGACAACTTGATTCCTTGGTCCAATCTACTTCAAATTTTGCATAAAAATTGTTTAAGAGAATTGATGGAAGATGTGATTCTTATTTTATTGAAATTCTTGAAAAAAATGTATTTTGTGGGTAATTTTCTTCGAGTTGATATCAATACTCATACTCCTTAGTCCTTTTTTATTTCAATTACATTACATTTTGACACATCCGTGAAGTGAAGTGTATCATCTGTCATGTAATTATAAATTGTGAATATTCAATCATAATGTCGTCTATTTATTCTGTTTGTGATATCGGAAAAACAGCTAATAAAGCGGACTGCATCATATTCATCGATAATAAATAGTAAGTAATTAAATATTAAATTTTATAATATTTGACAGGGTTCAAGTTAAATTGGTCAATGGTTAAATGGCATACATATTGATATTGTCTCTTTCTCACTTATAGGAAATCTCATTACGTCGACTCGCTCTATTATTTCGTAGTGTTGTTGTAGGCTATGAGGTTGTAGGTATTGAATTACCGATATACTTATACATTTTTTTTACGGAAGTGGTTGGAAAATAAGCTCAGGAATATGGATCATTTGATATTAGGTGATTACCGTCGACTATGGAGCACATAGATTCTAGGGTCCCTAACCCATTGCCGACCTATATCAGCAAAAAAACAGGATATAGCGGGAAATAGTATAAGGAATGAGTTAGATTTTTTTATACCACAAAGGTGACAAACAAGAATTTAGAATATTTCACTCCCCGAACGAAACGCATTGCTGCTTCACGTCAATATTCTGTAAAAGGGTGGCTCTTCACCGGTCGGGCTAGCCTATTTCATAAACGACCACTCCAAAGATTGTAATGAGAAGTATAAAAATAGAAAAATATATATCTATACATATGTCAATTTTTTGGGTGTGTTCTGAAAAGTGTGTTGTATGATGTAGGCAACCGATATGAAAGGATTTTTTGAAATTCCCACGGGAAAGGATAAACGCACACGAAGTTGCGCGGGTTTCTCTAGTATCTCTAATAAAACTGTGCAAGAAATTAATAGAATAAAATAAAGCCACTTCTGTTGTCTGTCTACCCCTATGTATGCTTAGATCTTACTACGAACGGACTTTGATGCGTTTTTTTAATAGATAAAAGAAGAAGGTATATATGTAAAATACATTTCGAATTTTCTACGGGAAAGCGAGCAAACGATGTTGCGCGGGTTTGGCTAGTTGATAATAGAAATGTTTATTTCAGTTTTTTACTTTGTAAAACTACAAAAATATGTTAACTTGTCTTCAAAATATTATTTTCAGAAATAAGATCGCCTTGTTAGGTTAAAGTTCTTAACAATATTCATTATATTGTTAGTGTGCATCTCTTTTGAATAACATTTGTGATTTATCTATTTATTTCCACTCAAAATAAACACAACTTACGAATACTTGTATTAATAGTATCCCAAACTATTTCCATCAAGCCCTTATATAGTTTGTTTGTATGTCCATTTCGTAAGTCGTAATTTGCTGCGGTCTCTGGTGCAACGACGCGAGCTTACTTGCCTTACTCGAGACCACTCGACTGCGAAATCACCCGTTCACGTACTATTGTGTCGTATAAGCATGCCAGCCTATACATGCCGACAAACGTACCGCTTTATAGACCACCGAATAGACACACACTAGCCGCGAAACACACAAATACGAACATTTGTCCAATTATCCACTTCAAATATCAATGTGTAGAGCAATTTTTGATAGAAAAGACAAACATTCCAATAACAGACCAAAAGCGGAAGAAAAAAAAAATGAATAAACGTTGAGTTAATTTGGGTTGTAAACTTATAATATAGAATCTAAACTTCGACTTATACCAATTCAATTTTATGAAGGAATTCAGACAAATTGCAGCAATAAGGTTAATCTACTTTTATAGATATTTAATATTTAAAATAGATTATATTAATTAAAATCTATTTAAAAGTAGATACTTTGAATATTTGTATGTAAACGCATACAATTTCAACTGGTAGAGTCATTTTGGAGGCTCTTAATTGGCATAGGAAACACTACTCTTTCTAAATAAGGACCTTTCCTCTCTCTCTACTCTGTTCTGTTGCCTCTTTAAACGTAGGTAATGCACCCTGGACTCCCGTGCGCTAGTGAGCAGTCGAATTACTAGTAACAGGTCAATAATCTGATGTCAAGCAAATAGAACTACCTATAAAACGTTGATATTTACTATCAGGTTATTTTACCATTTTACCCGTAATACGATGGATGACTGTCGTTAAGCCAAGTCGGTGGCCTTAGGGCGGTTTAAAAACACCGGCCTCTGCCATACCGCATTGGAGCAGCGTGGCAGAGTACGCTCTAATCACCTTCGATTGAAGGGAGACCCGTAACCCAGCAGTGGGATGTTTATGGGTCGATATGATGACATAGGTACGGTTCATAAGTACAGTAGGTACAACAATTTATGTCTTAAATATTATATTTAATTTTCTATAGAAATGTGATATAAAAAACCAAGCAAATGCCTTTCTAGATTGTTATGATGAGGCAGAAACCGGAGCCGCACGCAATTGGATCCGCGGAGGACGCCTCGAAAGTGCAAGTGTTGCAATAATACTTCATTTCCACTCTTCCCGCTTCGCATTCCGACCTTTTTTCTATCCCTTTGTTTGCCCGCCACATGCGAGTTATAAATGATCGAAACTCAGATATCGATTTTCATTACAAAATCGCTAACTTTACCATTAAGAATATATTGAAATTGCACTTTAAAATTATACAGACAAGGTACACTTTCTGTTATTCTTAACATCATTATTTGGCAAATATTGACAAAAAATGTTTTACCTGGATTCGGGTAAAAATAAAAATTCTGATAATAATAAAATTGAAAGCGATTAAATTTACTAAATCGTTTGCATATGTAGCAAATGCAACACATTCATGCTTGATGAACAATGTTGTGCATTTCAAAGATACTACGCATACGCACTCATTGATATACGCAACGCACTACATACTTGACGCGATATTTAAAAGAATAATATTCGAGATAAGTGACCTAAAGATATTTCAGGTAAAAAATAATACTTTCAAGATAATAGATTCTTAATTAAAGCGAAATGACACAGATTAATTTCATAATTAAACGAGCCTAAATTTTTTTGTTTTTACAAAACCAAATTGTGCAAATATGAATTTTCGAAAAAAAAACAGCGAAAAGTGCCAAAAGGTCATATTACAATCTCTTGGCGTGTTACCCACTCCACAGTAACACATTTAAAAATTCATCCATCCTTTCATGGAAGCGCTCCAGAGAGTAATTAACCCGCTTTTTGTGACCATCCCATATACTTTTGATTTATTTTAAGGTCCTTTGGTAAAAGAAGCATTTGCGAAATATTACCGCCCATTGGTGCAACAGTCTTGGCTTCCCAAACTATAGACTCAATTAATTTTATTGATCTACTTCTATTTTTAATTAAGTTTAAATTTCGTATCCTTTGTATTATTTTTTACAATAACTTATTAGAATCTGGCAAACCGAACTTTTTTTTTTTAAACATCTTTACAATTTCATATTTTTTAATTGTCTATGTTTTCTGTGTTATATTTTTTCATTGTCTTTTACTTTTTATCTTTACTTGTATTTTATACATCATTTTTATAGATAATATTATTTTCTTACTCCTACTTTCCAGCATCCGCAAAATATAAAAATATTACTTATATGATTGTAAAAAATAGTAGGCGGTTGCTGAAAAATAATGAGCTCACATTTTAAATATGCGTTGTATTAACATTATTATTTTACGAAATATTTTATTTATCAAAATAATAAAATATTTGAATATTCTATAATAAGAACATTAACACGTTTCAATGAAGTTGTGCAAGTTTGAGAATAGCAATCCGTGTCCCTATCTCGGACGGGAATTCCGAGAACATAGTAAAAAGCGCAGGTATACGTCGAGAGTGAAAGGGTCGCAATTGGAGAACTAGCCCAGTTTCACTCGGCTTCGTTTACTGACCTTCGTGTTTTTGCGTTGCTCAGATGCGATTGCGATCCTGTGTCGAATGTAAAACCGAAACACGTGGGAATTCGCCGTTGAGTCCTCAGATCGGTCGATTGCATTATTTGCATTAAAGATTTAGAACCCTTGTGGTATTATGCAACTTTCTCGGTATTATAGGAATGTTTAATAAGTTTACGTTTATTGTCAGTAATTATGGATCTTGTCTTTAAATTAAAACTGAGTGGCACACTGATCAACATCCAGCGTACAACCGTTGGGCCTAGAGAGCTAAAATTTTTGCACAGAGGACCACCTTTTATGATGTGGACACAGAATAAAAAGACGGTATAACGCGACACAGGAAGCGAAGATGCGCGGAAAAAAAATCCAACAAATAATTTTGAATGCACACTTGACTGTAAAATTTATGTTTTATGTATAAGTACCTACTTTTAATTTTTACCAAGCAAATAAATATTTTGTTTTTAAACATGCATTCCTCTCCTCTACTAATACTTTCTAAAAAAAACATGGAATTCATTATTAGTATTCAATGAAGCATTCGTTTCCAACATCCACACTAATTCATCTCATATTACGCAGTTGATCGGCGTCGATTCAATCCGGCATGTTGCGATGCTTATCGCCGATCGATTCGTAGAAGTACCCGCGTTTTGTGCAAGATTAGCCTCCATATTATTCGACGAGATTGATCTGTACCTATTGAATCCTTTCACTCTATTCGATACTTTTTACAAAATCTATACATTTTCGCTCCCATTTTAACAACTAAACACAATTTTGTTGCTAACAATACTCCCTTATTTTTATAATGACCTATAATCCCCGATTTAATTAACTGTTCTATGAATTAATTTATTAAGTAAGAGTAATTAGGTACTTGATATTACTCACAATAAAACTCATAATAATATCAAAGACAAAGTGTAATGTTATGTTTACTCTATATTTCCCCTTTTTTCTAAAACAATATAATAATATTACAATATAATTCTGTAAAATAATGTAAAGCACAACATTGAACTAAAACTTTCATTGATAAGTTAAAAATTTATTCCGATAATAGTATAATTTATACGGTAACAAAGCGACGTAAATAAACACATGCAGCCGTTCGCACGGACGGCCACATTCCCACGCAATCATATTCCTTTATTCAAATGGACTTGGAATTGATCCTTTAGGTGAAATTTTTCAATATTGACAGCAAATTTTATTTGCGCAATTTTTTGCATACTGCCGACGCATAGTTGCACTTTCTATATGCATGGGCATCGTGGGAATGCAGGTGGGCAAGGGTTCTACCTACACGGTTGCATTGGCTCGTTTTGTTCGCTCACTAGATTCGGTTGCACAAAAGTTAACATTGCACTTTTGTGGAGATGTCAAGTGATGTTCGGCTAATAGATAATTTATGGTGCCGCCACAGCATATTGGACAGACAGATCTTTAAAATATTAGGGTTGCTCGGGATCCCGATATGCGCCGTTCTTTATTCAGTTTTAAAAGATTGGCGCGATAATTTGTACCCTTTTTTATGATAAACTTTTATTATAACTAGCACGCAGCAAACACACTACAAAAATGTTTTTTTATTTTATTATGTTTAGAAGTTTATTTAAGTAAAATAAGTAGAAAGCATTCGATAGAGTCTAGTGAGTTAGAATGGTAAATATTTTAAATATTATAATTGTATAAAAATAAAATAATTCAAATTATCGCATTAATATTTATTAATTTAATAGTCATAAAGAGCAGTGTAGGGCCCAACCGAAAATCCAATTCCTTCCATAATTCCATAGTTTCGTTCCCTTTTGACTGGTGAAAAGTGGAATAAAGAGACAAAATATTAGTTGCACTTTCTAGTGGAGTTATATTCTGTCTTTCTATTGACTTTATTGATATCCCATGAAACACCATTTAAAAGTGTACTACGATCCTGAACTACTCTGCGGACATACACCAAAAATGACTAGATGGCCCAAGCTTATACAACATAATACTAAGAGAAAAGACTACTCCTCTACTTTATTAAAATGAATTGTAACTCTATGGTTGAACATTTTTTTAATCAACATTCGTTCCATAAACAAAAACTTAAACCACTTAATTAAATCATCCATAACCATTAACACTAACTATATTGCGTTAATGTCGCAATCCTAATCCGTCGAGATGTAGATGTGTCGCGTTGAAACCGCGTTGACAACGTTTGCTATAAATGAAAGCAAGGTGTTCTGGGTGGTGAGTGGTGTGTAATCCCTGCCGTGAGGCAAAAGTCACGCCAGCGGAGCCACGCGTGCCGAGCTCGATGGCCGGCCATCCTGCACGCCTAAGCAACAATAGTTAACTTTAAGCTTCAGATTAAAATGTCATAAACCCTTGTATAACTCAAAATTGTATGAAAAATTATTAAAACTAGAGCCACGGCTTTACCCGCTCCTATTTTGCCGTTTTCATGACAATTTCAAACGTAAAAGTCTAAAACTAGACCTTATAATGTAGCATAGGCTAACCAATGAAATTAAATCAAAACTGCTAGGCTACTCTGCAAAGCAATTTAATTTTAATTTCAATTCTGTATAATTTCAAATGCAAAATTAACAGCAAATCCTAAATCGTACCCTTGAAATTTT
Source organism: Endotricha flammealis (assembly GCA_905163395.2). Lineage (NCBI taxonomy): Eukaryota > Metazoa > Arthropoda > Insecta > Lepidoptera > Pyralidae > Endotricha > Endotricha flammealis. The sequence continues at coordinate 6,560,857 of LR990858.1, read as the reverse complement.
ATACTTTACTAACTATTTGGTTAGCATACAATCCGATTTCATTTAATTTAGTATTAAGTTAGCGCTAGTTTAGCTGTAAAGAGTACCTAAAAGTAACAATCCAATGGCGATCGTGCGGAATTATCTTCTATCCTCTTTCCTTCTATCTTCTAGAGTAAGGGGGCTGGTATCTGTGTCAGAGATGCTCAACAAACAGAGTACATTTTATAATATGTTTTGGCATCACAAATCGATACTTATTTATTTTTATTTATTCGTTATTGCATGATTAAGAGTACAATAATTGGCGGACTTCTGTGGTATGGTAAAGAATCCCTAAAGGCATTTTTTACCATACCATACCAAACCATACTTCGATTTGATTTATTTAAAAAACTTAATATGATGTCGTCATTTAAGTTATTATCCGAAATCTAAACTACTTACTCGTAAATGTTATAAGTAGTTTCTAATAAATCATAACTCGATGACATCCACGCGGTATATAACAAACATGTATAACACACTAATATGCTGCGGTGTACCCTTTACAATTTGACCCCACATATTTAACCCCTTTTATATAATAACCAGACAAACAATCTAACCCTTTCACTTTCAAAAAGGCACCGCCTATGTATAACCCTTATGACGCTACGGATTCATTCATCCAACCCTTTCACCCAATCAAAACGCGCTAAGAGTTTGTAAAAAATAAATAAAGACTTGGTAAAAAACGTAAAAGACTGCGCGCGAGGCGGTGCCGGTTACTCGGCGCGGGCGCGGCTCTACAGCGGGTAATAATAACCCTTTCGAGGAGGATAGGGTTAACCAGCCAATGCGGCGCGAGGCGGGGCGCATCCATAATTAGAAACTGATGCCACGACGTGGATGCACGCTATAAAACATACAAAAATAACAACATCATTAAAGTCTGTCAAATAAAATATAGATATCTTTTTGTGTGTATATGTATATTTGCTTTTCATCTCATATTTTCCTATTAGAATATAATGTGAAAAAATGCAATTATACAATGATTGATTAGTGGTTTCAAAATTTTTCAGAGTATGAGCACATCGAAGTGTTAAATGCTGTATTTTTCTTTGTTATAGTGTTAAAATCGCACTCCTGAAATTTAGCTTAACATTCACTTGACTATAAATGAAATATTTACTTACATAAAACCATTTTGTGTGCTATAAAAAGAAATTAATTAAAGTTAAAATCAAACAGAAGCCATAATTGAATGGATGGCATGGCATACAATTAGGCCTGGTCATTAGACCACACCCACATGGTTGTGATGGAGGAAGCGTTGTAAGTGCACCCGTTGGTTTTGGTAACCGCTCAATGGATGCAATACGAACAGACAAAATGCTCCCGCATGCATTGTGACCACTAACGAATTAAGTGTAGTCACCCTCACCTAACAATTGAAGACAACTGCCTTTATTTTATTGTACATTCAGACACACAAATGTCCTTATTGTCCATATCTAACTATGTATTATAAAAAGAGAGTTAGAATTTTGTGATTTATCTCCGGAATCATGTTTACGTATTTTAAAAGTTATAAACTCCAGATATCAATACTAATATTATAAATGCGAAAGTATGTCTGATAGTCTGATCTAAGTATGTCTGTCTGTGTGGCTATTATCTTTTTACGTTACACATTCACCTCAACGACCTCCATGCCGGACCGCCACCCTGAAGGTCCTGGGTTTGAATCCCGGTCAGGTCATGATGAAAAACGAACTTTTTCTGATTGGCTTGGGTCTTGGATAATATTTATCTATGTATTGTTATAAGATATAGCATCGTTGAATTGTGGTTGAGTTAGTATCCCATAACACAAGTCTCGAACTTACTTTGGGGCTCAATCTGTGTGATTTGTCCCAATTTGATAGTTTATTATTATTCAGCCACCTAATAAGTTGACATGAATTCGGTTTAATTTCAGTGCCGACGACACGCCTAGCGAGTTCCCTGGAGTATTTTGAAATGTATGTAAGTAAACATCATGAAAATCGTAGCTGCATTGAAAGTGTTAAACAGTAGCACCGATTTATTTGAATTTTTGTATACAAATCGTTTCTCTACCAGCAAAATCTCAATTTCATTTTATTTTATTTTTATTAAAATATTCGATTTATGTATAATGTTTTATAAAAAATAAAGAATAATTTAATAAAATATTATGTGTTGTTGCGTGTATAAGTGTACACACAATTTGTGAACATAAATTTACAAATTATCGCTTTACACCATAGCTACTGATCTCTGTTAGTGTTATTGACAAAATATTGTGTGTGTGAGGCCTATGTTAAAGATGACAAAAATGTACAAAATATTTTATATTATTTTACATATTTATAGATACTTAGATGATTTTAAAAAGTTAAAAGACAAACGATAGTGTAAAACAAGAACTTGAATTACTCGAAACGTGGATGTAGAGAAAGAATCAGGAAAAGGGTGATATGATCATCTTACATGCACTGCACCAATACTTTGCAACTAATATATTATTATCACTCTTGCTAGAGTCCGTCGAGGAGGTGTGTTATATTTCAATAACAATACAAATTAAATAATTTGAATAATGTGTGTTAAATTACTTTGACTTGTCGTAAATTGATGGAAGCTAAACTGTTACCGAAGGCCCTCTCCTACATTGAATAAGTAATGTAGGCGCGACACGTCATGCGGTTCCCAAAACAACAATAACACAGCGGTTATGAGAAACATAAAATTGTCCCCTATGAGACCGGACGAATCGTAACTGAATTTTCCTTTTTTGTAAATAATCGGTAATGAGGTGCCCTTTAAAATATCATAAAGTGGTGTACAAAAAGCGCGAGTTGTGTTCTGTGATAGGGGCGTATTCTCGCGCCGGTCACGACACGATGGGGGCGATTGTTTCACTTCTAATTGGTTAAGTAGCACGAGCTAATTGCCGTCAGACACGGCACCTATACCGGCTACAGTGTTCTGTTACTCTCGCGATAAATACGGATGTCATTTAAATTGTAATCACTATACTCGTTCCTAACAATTTACTGGCAGTAAATTACAAGACCGCCATTAACGCCACTTTGTGCGTTGAAATAAATCTAAGCTTTTGAATTTTGTTGTTCAATTAACAATAATTAATTTTCTGCAGTTGATAGTATGAGCACGTATGAGCTATATAACTTATAACGACATATTTTTTTACTTTTAAAATTAATTTAACTTAAATATCTAGTTGGTATAAAATAGAGACCGCGATGCGGACGACATCACAAATGACCGACAGTTATCTAGTTATGCATAAGAATGATGAATATATCCACCAGTTTATACCCGTGTCGGGCAGTTTATCATGGTGTAATCCGAGACGCATTAGTCAAATTAACACGGCATAAAGTTTGGCGTGCCCACTGATTAGTTGGTGGACCGAGGCTCGGGCGCGACTCTGCCTAATTGACCTAAAAGTGCTCAACACGAATCGGTCCAAATTATGTTTTACAAGCAACGAGGGCTGCCAAAAAGATACATGTTTTTTTGGAGTTTCAATAAAATACTGAATTTTAACCATTTCAAACGTACCTAATTAACTTTTTCATAAACGGGACGTGGGCAGGAAGCATGTACAGTGCTCCTTATCGTAAAAGTTAAACGAGAACACAACAGCTTTGTCGTCTAATAAAAATAATCTTATCGTACCCCAATGCTTCCAATGTCGCGTCGCCGAAACGGGTGACGCGGCGACGACCGCGGCCGCCGCGCCGGTGTTCGTAGCATGGCGTGGCATAGCCCTACAATGCAAAGTCGACATGGTAATGTGGCGGATTGATAGACCCGCGCCCACTAACCCTAATCAAATTAATGGCGACTGAACTCTGATTAACGCCAGCGGCGCGCAATACATTTCCATAGTAGAGTCGCGGGCGCGCCCGATTTATCGCACCTTTTAGCCCATTCGGCTTGCCATAGTTTTATGGTCAGAGCCACTCCGCTGCCATTGATGTTTATATGTATCCCATAGCTTAATTAAATGAATTTAAGTGTTCTATATAAAAGCTCTATATATCTGTCGCGGGCCTTTGTATGTGCCGGAAGGTTACGATGGTCAAGGAATTTTAAATATATTTGAATAATTTAAAGTTTACTTGTCTATGTTATGTAGATACTTATTATTATTTTCATCAAACTTATCATGATTGTGTTTCTGTTAATGGAACCGAATTGTGTTTTAATCGTTAACTTGTGCTAAGTGATCTTTTGATAAAGTTTGAAGTTTGTTGAATGAGAAGAGTTTTGATCGCGAGAGCGTTAATGTATAAGTTGGTAACGAGCACGAATAGGTAAGTGAAACATCGCAACATGAAGTGTGCGTGATCATTAGCGAGTTGTAACGAGCTCACGCTTGATTGATGCCGTGCGGCGGCGGGGCGGGCGGCGCGGCCGGGCAGAGCCGGGCGCAGCGCAGCAGCCGGCGCCCACCAAACTTTCATTCTCGCAACTTTGTTTGACGTAATTAAAATCCATCTCCCCTGAACGGCACGCGGGCACATCCGACGTGTAATTTTCCTTTCAAAGAGAACTTCCGTTTTAGCTCCTCCCCCCCTAATGAAAGATTACTTTTCTCCGCCTAAAAAGGCTTTTAAGCAACGCCAGCGAAATGACCGAAGTTTTATACTTTAATGACTTAGTGCAAAATTTGCCGATTCTCGAAGAAATTTTAAACTTAGATTAAGATTTCGATGTTTGAAACTGCGAGATGTTTTCGAGAGTTGCTTTACTTTGACTAAAAGTATGAATTTTAAGCAATCAAGTCTAATTGCTTTTTAATTACTTTTTATGAATAAGAGATGACTGAAGAATATTAGAAATGTTTTATACCTTACTTGCTCAAAATTCTTAATGGATGTCGATTGAAATAAATCTCTTAGTGAATTATCCATAAGTATAAGTGGGAACAATCAAAATTCATTACTTTGAAGACGCCCGACACACGTAAGTATCCTTGCACCAGGCGCTGAGATGACACTGCGACGTGAAGCGCTCATTACGCGCCGCCATGAGATGGACGCTGTGCGGCGACCCGACACCGGTCACTTATTAATTGCTCGCTCCCTTCTCGTGTACAGTGCACGGAGGGTGCAAAAACGCGTCCTCCCGAGCCCTGTCAGCGAGGGAAAAAATCAGTGAGCGATCGTCCCCTCGCGACCGAGTCCATCATATTGATTGAGGGAGGGGCTGCCATTGGTCAGCGTCCCCCGCGCCCGTTCATTTATTATAGACACTGCGATGCTGCCGCATGCCGCACTAAAGCATCCTCCATCGTATTTAAAGGCATGGACCATCACTTGTCACAATCACATTTTCAACGCAGCTGTACCCATAAATTTCTGACATATCACTGACCATTTGAGGGACATCAAAATTTATTGGTTTGATTAAAATTAAAATAAAATCCGTCTACATACCTATTAGATAATCTCTCACGAGATGAGAAAGAAGTAACTTATAAAAATGGGATGATTTAACTATTTGAAGTTAAAGAGAATTTCATTTAGATGGGCGAAAGATAAAGTGCGAGTTTGAAGGATCACCGAAAAGTTGAGTCCCGGCTGAATTACAATCTTCGAGATAAAAGAATTTTGCATTAGTGCTGTCGAAGGCGAGCGAGGGTCGTCATTGCGGCCGATAACGAGACAACTAATATTCGGAAAGTGTCGCGACGTCTCCTCGGAAACGTACTCTGTGACCGCGACTCTATTACAACTCGGAGAAAATAAAAGCGATGGGGGCGAAGGGAAAGTTTTATTCTCCTTAAAATATGTAGAGAAAGTGAAAAGTAAGAGAGGGTGGAGGGTGGGGGCAGCGGTCAGCGGAGGGATGATGGATCACCGCGCCTCGCGCCAGGACCTCGCTTTCTCTCGCCAATTATACCTACAAATACTGCGACTCATTTTATTAGTGTAAAGACAATTCGATCACTAAGTACTTTCACTAAATTTAAAAAAGACGATTTATAGTTAAAACATTTTTGGTTATCGCTTAATCTATGGAAATAAGTAAACATATGTACTATATTTTCATCAAGTTAATCTTATAAGGAAATCACAAATTACTAAAGGCTGTTTAATTAAATGTAGAGATTATTAAAATATCACTAAGATATAAAATTAAAAACACCGCCTTTGTGCTACCTACTTTAAATTTTTACAATAAGTACTAAGTTTATACATAATTACAAAAAAATTCAATATTACCTAAGTACTTAATAAAATAATTATTTATTCTTTATTTACTTTACATAAACTTATTTGCGATTATTCATTAAATACTAATAGTCTCACCATGATTTTAATTATGTAAAATAAGATGAATTTATAGAGTCAAAAAACAAAGACGTTGCCTACAATATATGTAAGAGATTACTAGCTCAAGCCCGTGGTTTTACCCACTAAATCCACTTGTACCCCCTATTTTCAGGATAGATAAAAAGTATCCTATGTGTTTATCCAGATTATAAACTACATGTGCAGTTTTCAAGTAAAATCAAACCGTTTATGCGTTGAAGTGGAACAAACATCCATCCGTACAAACTGTCGCTTCTGTAATGTTAATAAGAAGGTAAGGTAAGGTTCTCATTTACAAATCACCGTGTAGTTAATCATAAATTACTCATGAAGAAAGTTGTCAATCAATCGTAAAAGATGCAATCATATTCCAATCCAAAAACGTATAATTGAAACCCTTCTCAGATTGCCCGCTGTATTGGAGCGGCGGCGCGGCGGCGGCGGCGGCGAGCGGAGAAATAGACTCGTGTGTCATATAAGGGGTTCTCGGTGATGCGGTAGCCGTGTGTGGGCGCCCCCGCCTCCGTTGCCTAGCAACCGTTTGTTTTCGCGCGAGCCGACTGGGCGGGATAGAAGGGGTAGGCTCCATGATTGATCAGCCTATCCCGCTACCAAATGCCTACAGCTACGAAGGTCCTTCGAGATAACAAGCTCCTGTGTTTGTACATTTATTTATATATTTTTTTAAATAAAATTATAACTATAACCTTTTAGTTAGATAAAATCAAATCAAATGTTATGGGTACACTGAGTAGGTAAGTATATTAAATATATTAACTATCTGTTTTGTATATAAAATCGATGACACGATGAGAAGGCAATGTAAGAAGTCATAAAGAACTGTAAACAACTAAATTAAAAGAAAAAAAAATGCACAACCTAAGAGAATATAATAACTAATTCAATAGCTCCTGGAGTTTCCTAAAAAAATTAACCATTTGATTTTTTCGTGTTTCTAGTAATTTTGCAACGGTACCTAATATAATTTTTGCGTGAGCGTTATATTTGTGACCACAGCTCATTGTTTAAGGCAAACGGGCCGGTTTCCTTATTGCTCTTGTTCTACATTTTTATGGCAAGGACAGTGTCACATTGCCCTTAAAAGGAAAAAAAAATGTATTTATTTACGTCGTTAAATTTTCATCTGTAAGAAATTAACAAAAAAACATGTGAATGCATATTTTATTGCTTATCAAAAATGATTGTTAAAAATTGAATGATTTCCTTGTTATGTCAAAATAATATCATTTTTGGCGTTTCTACAAAAAATATTATGTTTTGTCAATTTATCATTGTGTGTGACGTGACTAGTGTCGGACTGTGTCGGACTCACAGCCACTCGTGGCAGCTCTTTGTGAGTACAATATAGAAACAAAAGAAAAGCATTCCTGAGCAGCCATTTCTATTTCAGGTTTCAAAACCTGAACCCTGTTCTAAAATATACCTTTTGGTTTTGCAGAATAGTTTAGCAACGGATAGGTATACCTTTTTTCTCTCATCTGCCCTTTTACAAAAGATTGCATGACAAACAGTCGGTTGTCCGTCCGTCACGTTCCACGTCATACATTTGCAAAAATAACAACTATTGTAAACTATACAATAACTTTAAAAATGTTTCTTTTTGAGAACATTTCATTGTATTCTGTGCTCTATATTTTTATTGGTGTTGAATACTCAGAAGTGCAACCCTAATTTATGCAACCATTTTTGCGACACTATTGTTTTGGCATTGCACTATGGAAAGAGTACCAGCCCCAATTTGTACAATAGGCAAATATTTAAAATCAAACAAGGCCTTGCAACCTAAAAAAATACGGTTACAAATTAACGTGATTAATATTTATTATCCATCTACTTACGTTTGAAAAAAGTTGAATTTGAAAATAAACTGGGGGCTAAAATTAATTTACATTACTTTTCCCAGCCGTTATAATTGAGGAGAAAGAAAGAAAAACTAACAAGCTATAATTACAAGTCGCCTAATTGCGGCAGTTGACATCCTTTCGCCCGAAAAAACGACTTCTTTAATCGAATTTAATGATAGGGTTACCATTAGACAAAAAACCGCTACCTACAGTTTGACTAGGGGTTGACAGAAAAAAGGAAAATTCGTTTATATATGATTGTACTGTTTTAAGTAAGTAAAAGTCATTTTCATTAAAATTGTCTTATTCAATTGTAATTTGAAAATATTGCTGAACTGTGCAGGAAGGATCTAGCCATAATATGTAAGAGTATTCACTACTATACACACAAGCTTTTTAGGCCGAAAACAACGCAGATAAAAACGTTTATTAACGCAGAACTTAAACCGCCGCATATTTCTGTTGTTTATGATAATTTTAATAGGTATGTTTAAGGGTCAAATATGGAATATTATATCGTAAAATAGTCACTTGAAAAAATGTAATAAAGGAGACATATTTCCATGCATATCTTATCAAGAAATTCCTGCGAGAGAAGCGGGCGGCCGGCGGCGCGGCGCGGAGGACGCGTGCCGGCCCAAATTACTGCTATTATTTTATAATCCCTCCTAGTTACGTTTTGAATATTAATGACATTCCACGGCTTTTTCTTGCCGGCGATCCATTTCACGGAGCGAATTAACATTACACTCGCATAATTAGTGATGTTACTATGGTGTATCGTTACATTTGGATTGCCTGGTTGTGTTGCTTATTTGAGTGGTCGTTTATAAAATGTGTACTTATTTAAAATAGTTTTTATATTTCTAGTAGAGTAAAAGGGTGCGCTAATAAGTACGCAGAAACCATTATCATATCACTTGCATATATCTTTTAAAGGACTGTCATTCATGAATAAAATGAAAGAGGACGATAGATGGGACACTGTACAGAGATCGCTAGACTGAAGCGTGATTTGCACACTTAAATATTACAATCTAGCTTATGGGCTAATAAGTAATTTAAATTTAACGTAAACTTCTAAAATGTTTTAGTCTAAGAATAATGTCCATTGACTTTTCTTAGTGTCTGTTAAGGCGAAACACTCTGTTCTTGTGTTTTAAGTTAATACACTAATATTATTCATTTCACTTATCACTACACTAACTCAAAAGGTTTTATTCTTTTCAGTCTTCTCACTAAATCTGTTGAATCGAGCAGTTGGACGGCATCGAGATTCACATGATGATGAAGTCTATTATCATGAGCTTCTGCATACTTTTGTATAACATTGTCCACAAACTCCACTTTAAGGTCCCGATGGAGGCAATAATTTGTGAAGTACCAGGGTGCATTTGCGATGCCTCTGAGTACTTTATTCTGAAAACGCTGAATAATCTGTCTATTGCTCTGTTTGGTACAGCCCCATAACTGTATGCCATAGGTCCACACAGGCATAAGCACTTGTTTATACAGAAGCAATTTATTATGTATTGATAGGTAAGAATTTCTCCCAAGCAGCCAATACATGTTTTTATAACGTAATTCTAACTCTTCTCGTTTTTTCTTGACATGAGCTTTCCAGCGCAGTTTAGCGTCTAGAGTCATGCCTAGGTGTACTTAGCTGTATTAGAATACGGGATTGGCTTGTTATTTAGGAACACTGGATGGTAGTGCTGATTTTTGTTCGTGAAGTCAATATGAACAGATTTTGACTCATTTAGTTTAATTCGCCATTTTTTAGTCCAATTATGTACTTTTGTTATGGCAACTTGTACTTTCTCTACTGATTCTGCATGTGAGTTTCCGGTTGCCATTATAGCAGTATCATCGGCAAAGGTTGCAATGATATTATTTTCTAGTTCTGGAATATCACAAGTGTATAATAAGTACAGGACCGGACCTAATACACTTCCCTGTGGTACTCCAGCTTTTATTTCCTTTAGGTCAGAATAAGCCTCCTCTTGTCTGATCCTAAACATTCTGTTGGAGATATATGATTCCAGTATTGCAGTAAATTGTTTCGGTAACATCGTCCTAAGTTTATATAATAGACCTTTGTGCCAAACTTTATCAAAAGCTTGTGCTACATCCAAGAATACGGTAGCGCATACTTTCTTTTCCTCTAATGCTTTCGCTATCGCTATAATCGCTATATTAATCGCTAGACTAACAATAAAATTTTTCTTCAAGAAGCTCGAGCAACTTTAACCAATCACAGAAATCCAACATAAAAAAATCTTCGAAAAGGTAAAGAAAAGAGGTTCCAGAAATAATTCTCATACACGTATAGTGTATAGTTTGACGAATAGTCATTAGTTAGGCTTCGGTGAACGATCACTATAAAATAATAAATGTGAAGCCCTCACGAACGCATCAAGCAATGATATTATCTACACACCGGTCTCTGTTAAATTATGCTAACAAAGTTATAAATGAACATTCACAATTATTACGCCCTAGAGGCTCAGGAAGAGACTATCTAATTAAAACATTCACCTACCGCGCTTAGACGGAAACTTATAAAAAACTTGACCCCAACGGCTGCAATAAGGTGGATTTCGTTTTTTATGGTGATAAGAAAAAACGCGGCACACGCGCCTCTAAATCCGATTAAAAAAGGGGTAGACGTGTGTCTCGAGAAAAAACAACAGATATCGAATTCTAACGCGAAGGGATACTGATAGAGCTATTTGTGAGCCGTTAAGGGCGGAATGGCCGATTGTTTCCCAATCGATTAATTGGATCATACGGTAATCGATAACCTTTCTGTGCAACGTGTCTTTTCCATCTGCCGTTTGGTTAATAGGTATGGTAAAACATTTTTTATATAATTCCATTAGGTTTTTAACCTTAAAATATATAAAAAAACGTATGCATTATTGAAGATGATGTTAATAGTATACATTAGAAATAAATTCAAATTCTTAAAAGTCCTACTTTTAATCTATCATGTTTACAATTAATACACTAGAAAATTCAATTGGTAATACAACTACGGAATTGCACGGGAAATGCCTCGGAGCAGCACCACTGGTCCGTCTACAAATAACTAAAACTTAAATTTAAAGATCAATCCTAAGGATTCTAATAGGATCCAATTAGCACCACTTTCACTTTAATCCTGTATTACTAGTGGTCATAGACAGACATCATACACACTAACTTCATATAAAAATTCATTATCCTAAGGTTGCCTTGAACATATTTTTTCTGTAATAAAGCCGCCTTGTTGCATATACACTAGCCTGTGAGTTATGTCTATTGTTTATCTATCTGGTTTGTGTATTGCAAATAAAGCATATTCTATTTTAACTACTCAATATGCTGATTTGATAACTTTCATAATCCCTATCTAGAATATACGACAGGTGCGACTCTATAAAAAACCGTGACCACGGAAAGTTGTTTTGGTACCTCAACTGTCACAGTTATCAGATATTTTTTTACCTTCCCAAAAAACTCACCCCTTACAATATTCATAAAAGTTATTAATATATATTCTTACACTACAATCCTTTTTAAGCTGCGCGTGTGTTGTAAAAAAAACGTTTGTTAATAGAAATACTTAAAAAGTGAAACAACGAATAACATCAGGTGTTTTGGTTAGATATTTTAGAACAGTTGTGTGTAAATGAAAAACATGTTTTTATAATCTAATACACTCTTGGTTTTATAACAATCGTATAAGTGCGTAGGTATGTATACGTGGAGTACCGTTTTCACGTTCCAGGAGTGATTTTCAGGACAAAACTATCCTATGTCCATTCACTTGTCTTGAAATGTCGCCATAAAATATTTTTTCGAAATCAATTCAGCTAAAATGAAAATGAAAATCGCAAACAAAGCCAATTTCTTAATATTATAATATTCAAAGGATTCTATCTTTCTATCTCAATATTGATCTGAATCTCCTAAATTACACGCGTATTTAATTCGGACATAGTCTCCCAATATTTTGTATCCGCGTCGTCACCTAGTTTTAAAACCAGCTCAACTATTGTTATTGTAATTTAAAAAAAACTTGTAATTGGGCCATTATATTGTAATTACGACATATTCAGAAAGCAATTAATATTACCTAAAAGTTATTAGTAAAAAATTGCGGATATAATCTAAACAAGTATTTTAAAATTAACATAATTGATAATAGATCATTTTAATGGTTGACGATAAACTATTTGGTGCTCAATTACTGGCGCGTCCGGTGAACAAGTGCTGCGCAGGAGTATAAAAAACACACAATAGAAGGGTTGGGGAAGGGTTGTGTGCGCATAATACGCGTGTAAACATCGTGTAATTGCACATAACAGGTAAAAGGGTTTTGCGGATAATACTACAATAAGACTAAAGTTTCACTTAATTTTTTAAACGAAACCCTTTGTGTTAGAAAGTCTCGTAATAACATTTTTAATGTGTGCAAAGAATATCTACAACATTGTGGTCTTAAAAAACGTACATACATATAAATATGTTATTTATTTATTGAGGAATCGGGATCTTTACAACGTGCTGTCGTTCCATAAAAACTTATGCTAGTTCCGCAAAATAAAATTTACCACAAAAAATATTCAAAGTACATAATTACAAATCTAATTAATTCTAAACACTATAGACAACCGCAAATTAATCATTTTTCTTAATCTTAATGCCACTTAATCGTTATTGTATCCCCTTTATTAGCGGTTTCAAGGGCCATTATAATAATTCGATGTGTCTATAGTTGCTTTTGAAAAGAATAGATCATAAATCGTTCAGCGACAATCTATGAGTTATAAAAAACTACCTACAAACAATCCACACGTACCCTTTTATTGCGACCGATTGTGAAACTGATAAAGGGATGAACGGCAGAGCTGTCCACGGAACTAATTTATAAATAATTGAGACCGCATTTTTTACGATTTTAATAGAAAAAAATCGGGATTGCTATCGCCTGTACAACACTGAGTATAGCCAACGAGATCAGCATTGTCGATAATAGATCTAAATTAACCAATTTATTTTTTTATTTAATCTATTAATTTATCACAGTATATTATAATAAAACAGTAGAGTTCTATTATTTTATTCACCGTGTTAGTACTTTGCTCTCCGAATGTGTCTATCATTGGACCGAGACGTAGTGCCATACAACCAGCGCAGGCGCTGATAACATATCATGTAACATATTCATAATGCGAAATAGTAGCTTTATCTTCATGTATTACAACATCAACGAACATTAGGGCTACGCAGTCCATGACTAAACAATAAATGTAAAAAGTAACAAATTATTATGAATTTAGAAAACAATGTGAAATAAAAAAAAGACTCAGACTGGTCATCAATAGAAAAAAAGAGTAGTTTTTAGAGCGGAATATTGCAATACAAAGAACTACCCTTTCATGATTTCCTTGTGAATAGTTTCGCTTATTATTTTATCCGTTATAATAAAGGATCCTAATTCACAACTGTCGATTCCAAAAAAGGATTTTTTTCACATAATAACGGCAATCGATAAACGCGAGTAGTGATTACTAGTTTCAAAAGCACCCCTTTCTGACCCACTTTTTACCAGTTTTTAACAATTTTTCTGTTCCCTCTTCAAAAAGCTCCCTTTGAAAGGCCGGGCGTGAACGAGTTGATGATATTACATTTTTTGAGAAAGAAAGGAAATTTACGAACAATCTGCTGTATTAACAACAAAAACAGCGTTGTCGTGTGCATTGTGCTAGTTTTTTGCAAGTTCGCGTGCGCCTGCGCGTCGGCGGCGAGCGTGCGAACCCTTCCGAGAGCTCAGAATCCGCGTCGAACCCTTCCCGCTCTGCCGGTTATGTACGCGAGGGTCACCCTGACGGGACCGAGCTCTGCTCCAAATAGTCGTCGCCGGTAACCCCCGGCTTGCCGCTTAGGCCGTTTTGCCACCGCGGTGTGTCCGCTACAATTCGCATGTGTGCCGCCCGACAGCTGCATCTGTTTTTATATACGCTCTCATATTTTTTCACAATGAATGAGCGCAGCGCACCCTTGAAACAGTTTGCGTAATCGATGACAAAACTAAATATTCCACCCGATGATTTCCGTATTTTTGGAGAATCATGAAACGGTTTTAAAAAAAGTTTATGGCACTTACTGAACAGGAGCAAGAAACTCTAACAGTGAAACAGAATGTAGGTAGATATTATTAGATTTTTTTATAACACAGCACCCAAATTAGCAACGGGCCACCTGATGAAAGTGATTCCCACAGATATCACATTCTTTCTGTGTTCTGAGGTGATTCCCTATGAACCTAGTCAGTCACGCATTTCCCGCTACAATGAATAAAGTGTGAATAGGTGTAAATAGTTGTTGATTTACTTTAATTTAACGCAATATATATTTCAAGGTCTTACGAATAAAATCGGGTAGCCCTGGCGTCCATCCAACCTCTATTATCATAACTTACACGAACTTCTCAATGACAAGACAATCTATACTTTCTAATACAAAATACAGAGCCTTAAGTATAAAACTCTTATAACGCGTTTAGTTTCTCAAACACTTAATTCGAAATTTCGTAATCAATGTAGGTAACACTTAAATACCATTTGCGTTATATTATGTAACATAAATAAACAAGTAGGTACTTAAATCGGAACAAAATAACATTTAATTGTATTGTTGGAATATTCTGGTACCTTTTGATGTTCTTCTTGATTCTGAGAAGCGATCTCATTTCAATGTTTCAATATTACGTCAGCAGGTAGAAAAGAAACGTTAGAAATCTATCAAATTCAATTTTTTTTTAAACTAAGATTCAAATAAATCTATTAGTATTATATATTAGTATTTTTATTAATTTTATTTTTATTAGTTTTTTTGATGAAGAGTATAGTCTAGTAGTAGGTAGTATAGTTTCTACACTTTCTACTATAATAGTAATCCAGGGCCCTGAATGACTATTTTCTTTGTTGAGCCTACCTAAGTAGTAAATTAATACCGGAATCATAATAGTTGTTTTAAAAAACAAGTATATAAATATAATTTAATAGATTGTTTGTTAAGGGCAAAATTGGCACAAACATAATTTTTTTTGGAATTGCATCAAGGTATTAAAATGGAATAAATAACTAGAGAAACAATCCATCTATCACGTAGAAATAAATTTTAAAAAAAACAATCTTTTCTCCCATGTCATAAAGCGAAACTCTGAAAGTACAAAATTTCAACTATGGTAGTGTATGTAGAGGGTAATTAGGAATTTGCTGGGCTTGGATTCAGATCATTTTCGAATGCCCATATTTCAGCGATTTCAACAGATTGATGTTCATAAAAAATCATTCATAGCTGTAACATATAAGCGCTGGACTCTAAACTATAACAAGAAAAGTTTTTATACTTATTTATATTTTTTGTGATCTAATTTTATGCGATTTAAAAAATCTTTTTAAAAAACCGCGTCGATCTTGAGGCAAAAGTTGGTATTTCATAAACTAAAGCTTATTTTACTTATACCATGTATGTAATATCTTCTATACAGAATGTTCCAAGCGTTTATAACGTAATGTTTTATATACAGCGGGGTTGCATAATTTTTTATTTACATCTCCCTCGAGCTGGCTGTGGCTACAATAGTGATAGTGCTATTGATTATGCAAAGCAACGTTCGAGGATGCAATTGTCCGCTTTTTGCAGGAAGGGACAGCGAAGGGTGGCCGGACGCATGGGGACCCATTCATATGCCTTTATGTGATACACATACACAACCCTGCGTTTGTGCGGGTATGAATTTATTTTTATTTATTAGCCCTTCACCCTATACCGTTATGCGAAGCTATTTTCCTTAATACAGTCCACCTCGTTGCTCCTATAGTGAAAAGATGCTCTTTGTTGTATGAATGTTTTGTTACAACGATAATCAAAAATTATCTATAAGTATTACGAAAAGTATGTGAGTTCTGTATTGTATTCTGTAGAGTATCTATGCCATAAACCCGATTAATTAACAAATACGTTTCTCAAAATGAAAGCAACCGAACAACTCATAAGGCTAATGGATATTCACGAATGTGTGTGGAAAGTTAATCAGTATTTCATATTCCACTGCTGTCTTTACAAGTAAACTAATTGTGAAACGAATAATTGAAAAATAATATTCTTTATAAAACTGTAAATATGTAATTAAAATCCGAGAGGTAGAGTAGGTAGAATCATTAGGAATTGAGCTTGTTCGACAACAGGGGAATTATTAAACATTTTTAAACACAGTTTTTTTTTTATAACACATCTTAAATTAGGTGTATTCCGAGTTGCAGATGAAACATGGACACCGATAATCACTAACCATCAAGTAGCTCGTTTGAGCTCCTCTATTATTAAATTTGTCAATAATCTACTTACACTTTATATTAATTATACAAGATAGAGATAAAAGTCTCTTCTAATAGTTCAAAAAATATCTTATAATAACTGAAAACAACAAAAATCATAGAAATTGCATTATTTCAAATTAGTCCCAAAGGAAAAATATTTATAAGAAGAGCTACATTACAAATAAAAACGAATTTAGATAAATGAAACATGTGAGGACATCTTCACTCGTTACAGACAAAATATCGATTGAAAAGACACAATTAAAGTTAGAGTTAGGTAACTACGCCGTTTGTTGTCTCACACCCGTGTGTGTACGTTAACCCCACGAAAGTTTCATCTCAGGAGGGTCTGCGAGTGTGGCGAGGGGAGGGCCACCCTCCCGAAGGGAGTAAAAAGTAGTTGTGACTTGTTCACCTCTTTCGGTGTCGCCCTCCGCCAACCTCGTGTGCTTTTTATTATACATCGCTATATGTATACGTAGATAAAATATAAGTAAAGAAAACCTTATATAAAGCTGTTTTCTTGTTTATTTATTTATTTACTTACATAATCTGAACGTTAAAGGAACAAATAACGTTCGGGATAAGTAAATACAATATAACATAAATAGGGTTTACATTTTCATTGTTTCGAAAAAATGTTAAGTTGTTATTTGTTAGAAATTAAATTACACTAAGTTAAAATGTATAGGATCATATTATTCACCAATGTGTGTTTTTTTTATATTGCATCATCGGCTCGGCCACAAGAAGGCCATTGCGGGACATAGGCCTCCCCGAAACGCTTCCAGTATGACTGGCAGCGGCTCGCATCCAGGAATTTTCTGCGGTTTTCCTTTTAATTGCATACGAACAATAAATTATTACACAATACTAAACAAAAACGGACATTTCACTATACAATAAGAATAATTTTGTTAAAATATTTACCAAAGTAGATATAAAAGAAGCATCTTTATGGTGAAATGACAAGAGTATTCCATGCTCAACATTTTTTTTTACTTGTTTATTGTAAACGTAATTATCATTGACATAAAGCTTTAACGCAAACAACGCATTCACAAAATGAAATCCTTGCTGTAGCGTAGTACTTTACTTGCAGTTAAGGTTTGTCACGCCCGCGGCTTATCGTGTGACAAAGGACCATATTGCACAGAGCCAAAGGGTTTGTGCGTGAAGACGTGTGTCGAGTGGCATTGGAAGACGATGCTATCTATCAATACTCAGCCCCGCTTACCGAGTGGCACACACCACGCAATAAAAAATCCCTTCCAAACATAAAATCGAACTCGTGCCCATCCGACACGCAACAATTGAACTCCGCTGCGGGGACACGTTTTTGGTTTAAAAAGTGGATTTTATTTTTAAAAAATGCTTTTCCCCCGTGCTACTGTCGATTTAAAAAAGCCCTAATGCGTCCCAGGATGGCGAGCGCGCGCCGGCTGAAGATTTGATGCGCTCGCGCATGTGTTTATAATCGTCCCCTCGTCATTTTACATTTTTTACCAAATTTAAAGCATCCAGTACACCGGGTACTGGCGATCGTCCACTAGCAAAAAAATAATGCGAATTGTTATTGACAGGGAGCGGACATCAAAGAAATAAAAAAAATAAAGTAGGCAAAGACGAACTTTTTCACCGTCATCATGGTCGAACGGCTGGACGTTATGGGCCCGGTAAGGGCTCAACGGTTTTTGTGTGACCCCCAATTTACAACACAAGAAGGGACGACGCCCGGTCGTCTTCCCGTAGTATCTTGACATCTCGCCCCGTGTGGAATTTAATGTAAATTTGTTACAAGAACGGGAATTTAAATAAGTGTAGTGCCTCTGAAAAGAGCCCTTCGCATAAAAACAGACGTTATTAATACCGGACCTTCGATGACAAAAAAATGCGAGTGCTCCAGGCGGCCGCGCTGTCGATTTGAATAAATGGGAATAATTTGTTAGTAAATGGTTGATGCATACGTAAAAGGAAGTACATACGCATGTATTAATATAAAAACAAATACTGCAATCTAGCAACAAATGAAGAGTTTGCTGCAACCTAACACATAATTTTCTCTGTAATGTTGACCCTCTCGGTTTCCCCAAAAAATAGAGTATAGCTGCCGCACAGGAAATTAACATGATACGAGTTTTCCTCCGGGCATCGGGCAGCTGGATATCGGCAATAAATAAGATTGTCAAAAAGCACAGCGACGGTGGTTGGCGGCGACGCCTCACGAGGCCTCCCCACTAAAAAAATCCAACGATTGATTACCTTGCCAAAATATTTTTATAGACATCAAGGGATTGTATAACAAGTTGGGTCTCTAATTTTATTATGTCTATTACATAGCAGATTTTTGAAAATAATTCTCTCTGATTCTGTCTGGTATATTAATGGTAATAAATAAATAAATATATAGGCCCAAATCACACAGAATGAGTAAGCAGCTAGTCCCAAAGTAAGTTCGAAACTTGTGTTATGGGATACTAACTCAACGATACTACATATATTTTATAACAAATACATATATAGATAAACATCCAAGAACCGAGGCCAATCAGAAAAAGTTAGTTTTCCATCATGACCCGACCGGGATTCGAACCCGGGACCATTACGGTAACCATTACGCCACAGAGGTCGTCATATAAATATGCTGATGTAGGAAAAATACAGCATCGTGTTCTTTCTAGAGTCATGGCGATCTGATCTGATCAATCTGGCTATCCATTATTATTAAGTGGATACATAAGTTATTTACACTATCTACCTAAGTTAATCTATTCAATTTTATAAGTATAAACAACTAACATAAATAATCTGTGCCTTGATAAATAAAATTCCAAAACAGTTTGCGAGCAAAAGAGATTATGGAACATTTTTGTTTATCGACAAATCTACTCTCATGAGAAAAGTACAACTTAGTATATGTGGTTTGGTGGAGGCGCGGGCGAAGGGGGCGCCGGTGGCCGGCGGCGGCGACTCGAGACGGATGGTCGCCGCCGCGGGGCCGCCGCGTGAGTTGCACGACTCACGACTGCCCGGGGACCGCATTTACATCAAACTCTCGTTACGCAGAGCTCCGCCATCAACACCAACTATCCCGGTATCGGCACTACTTGGATGGCTCTCCGGGGATCGTCGCTTTTTATGTGCCTCCGTGATTACGGTGTGCAAACGTTTTTATTTCAAATCTACAACAAAATATTATAATAAATATTTTACGTATCCCAAGCATACCTAGTTTAAAATCTCTCTCAACATCAGTGAAGTCTCTTGCCTTGTAGTATAAAGTCAATTAAGTTATTTTTTGTGCATCTCTTTAACTTAATATTCTATGTATGGTATGAACCAAGTTTATTATTTGTTTGTATTTTTTCATGGCTAAACCACTGAACCGAATTGATGTAATTGGGTGATATGTAGTTATTGGGGGAGAATATTAGCTACTGTTTACCTGAATGTACTAAAAAAGGGTAACGTTCTAAATAAATCTAATATCCAATTGTGCAACAAAATAAATCTCTTCTTATTTTCTTCAAATAGGAGTCATTTATGAGCGTAGAGTATAATATGCTTAAACTGCATTACTAGACCGTTTTGTTGCCAAATATAGCATATAGAAACGCTTACATAGCGCCGACGGAGGCGAAAGCTTACGAGGGTTAGTCGCCCTAACCCTTTACCGCGGTGGCGTGGGGGCAGGGCGGAGGGCGGCAGCGGAAGGGTTGCCGCCCGTCGCGGGGCGAGCTCCCCGCTCCGCTCTCACTTTTACGACGAGCTTTTTTATCGTGCGTGCTGTCGTTTTTCCTTTTCTATTTTTTATGTTTATTTCCCCGAGACCATAAATTATGTTTGAAAGAAGGGAACTCTCGGACGTTCACGTCGACAGGAACCGGGGTGAAGTCGAGTGAGTTTTCTTTTTTGTTCTTTATGGCCTCCCGCGTGTGTGTATCGTGCGTAGGGCGGCTGGGCGACTGCAGCGTCGCCATAGCAACTGCATCGCATTAGCAGGGCGCCCTCCGCCGGCCATCGCCTGATTGTCGATGCTATACAAATAAAACAAGAATATTTGTTATTGTAACGCGATATGTGGCCGCAAACACGCTTGTCTATATTCATTCGATCCTTGTTTGCGGACAAACTGCGAGATGGACGCCGCGCCACTGTTTGTTTGCACACGCTGGACTCAACCGTGTAATTTCATACGATGTTATTACAATACATAAGTATATAATGTAAATTCTTATCTCACATCAGATAAATAATTATGAAGTTAGTAAGTCGTAGTAAGGATTTTCTCGCACAATTAAAAATTTGTTTTGTTATTGATATAACTAAAAAAAAAAATGTTTAAAACTCTATTTTTATTATTAGCGCCCAAACCGTGCGTATATACACATACTTAAAATACTTACCTATTACTTACTTAAAATAAATATTTCAATAATATTATTTCAAATTAAACGTACAAAGGCTTGAAATAATTTTTAATAATATTTAATTGTAATTCGACCGCAAAGTCGGACCAATACAATGGCAATGTTGTATCCAGTTAATTGCTCACCCTTCCTTGCACAAAAAAAGCGCGCCATATTGCGTCCAGCCAGCTAACCGCCGCGAAAAAGAAATTTTAGGGATAAAGGGTGGAATAGTTACACGGTGCATTTACAATTAGAACCCTTTAGGGCGCCACGCCGACAGACAAAGGCCGAATGCGGCCGAATGGCAAATTGTCCGCAGGTAGCGAATATGTCGGAATGGACTCCGATAATTACCAAGGGCTGGAGTTTTAATAAATGGCTGTTTTTCTAAATTATGAAGGGCCGATCGATCGCGCCATACGGACGTACCTGCCGCAAACCCTTCGCTGTTATAATGAGATACTCGCTATCCGTTTATTTGCAGGTATTCAGAAATGCAACATTAGATACTAACATTTTATAGAGTGATGCCGAAATCTAGCATGCTTTCTAAAATCTCTACCAAATTTTATCGATAAATAAAAATAATATCATGCGTTTCTTTGTCTAATATATTTTTGCATTGCACAGACCGTAATATTTAATAATCTAATTTAATTAACCGTATAAGTACTTACTTGAATATAAAATCAAATCCGTCAAATAATTAACAATAATTTAGGAACTTCATTTTAAAAATACTTAAAAGAAGTATTTATTTCATAATGTGAATACATACATAGAGTAAGGTATGGATAAAAAAATACTTACAAGTTTTTAAGTATATTATGTAAATATGTTTGTTCCTAATAAGATTCCATTGGAAACTATTACCAATGATAAGTAATAATTTGACGGCAAAAAAATGTCCGTAATCCTGACAAAAAAGGTTTTAAAAAAAATGTCTTTATAGTTGTATTCGTTTGTTTACATAAAACATTGTAAGATGAAAGGGTGCAGGATGACAAAACCCCTTTTGCCCGAAGGCAATAGAGTGTATCGTGATGACTTGTAATTTCGATGTTTTCGCTGTTAAAATCGCATTTCCTGAAGCCGACATTTAGTGAAATCAGCGAAGCGATCACGAGAGCGTCCCGATGTGCTGGGACAAAGCCTGTCTCCAGACAATACCTTTAGAGACTGTTTAAAACGAATCCCTTAACGACACCTACACTGCACGGCTTGAGTGGGGCAAGCTATGGAATGACAGCGAATAGCAGCACGATATATATTAACAAAATAATACTATAGCTTCATACCATATTTTAATTTCTATCATTTATCTTCAATAGACATGTAATTGTTTACGTAGATAAGTTAGTATTACTATGTTAATATTACTATGTTTTAATAAAAGAAAATAATATATTACTTATGTTTCACAAAAATGTTGCAGACACACTGGCGAGATCATAGACCTAGCATACCTGCTCTAGCGTTAGATATAGAGACGGGTGGAAGAATCAAAGGTTGGCTTTTCTCAATAAAGACTATAGGGCTAACAATAAGCGCATTTTTTAAAAACTGTTGTTCTTACAAAAAACAAACAGTACTACCATATTTCTACTACTGTAAATGAAGTCCGCTGTCACCAATGACTTGTTCCACACAAAGCGGAAGCTTTGGAGAACGCTTGGATGGTTACAAGGAGCGAGTGCTGCCCCTTACTGGATACAGTCAACCGTGCAACTATGTCCTAATCCTTGCCCGACGCAAAACTGACAAGCGGCAGACCAGAAACATTTATTATATTTATTAATACTTATACACAAATATTTTGTCATTCCTTTAATGTACTTACGTTTCAGACTTAATAGTCTAACTAACAATAATTTGTATCAACACGATATAAAAGAGTTACCAAGATGATATTAATTCATCTTTTTCTTTTCTGGTCGGGATCTCTATCCATCTATAACCCAGTGTCTGGCAGCGGCGACATAAAAACCCATGGCTACGTACTCGATGTAAAAATCTAATCAATATAAGTACTTAGATAGAAATAAGTGTAAAAAGAACTTATTTTTATTCGATGTAAGTATTTATTAACTTTCAAACTTTACAATTTGATTTAATTTCTTTACCTGTGTTCTAAGATTGCATCTGTTATCTGATTACGTATTTAACTTATTCACGACGTCACAGAATCAGGGCGAGCAAACAAACGAATCTGGACACAAATGCTGGTCATTAATACATGTCGGGCGAAGACTGCCCGAGACGTTTGAACTAAGATCACATCATTAATATTGAGTACTACACGTGGGCGGGGCGGTACAAAAGGATACATTTCATGGAGAATGCTTTCACCCTTTATGACTTCTACCTATTTGTCAAAGAGTACCCTTCAATTAACATGAAAAAGTGCTCCAATACTTAATTGTTAAGATTGTCAAGCTCGGACTACTTAATGATGTTACGCAGGTACGCAGAGTAGAGCAATTGTTACGATTTTATGCTTGTCTGCATAGAACGAGATAATCTATGTAGAAAGGCTGGGTACTAGTCTATTTAGTGGCTTTACTCTACTATCACTTCTGACTGTGAACACTGAACTCTGACGTAATTTTGCTAATGTCACGGGATTACAGATATATAGGGAGGGATACACATACACATAAAATTTTGGATGATTTTTTTAATGATCAGATTATATTTTTTTTAAGATCTAAAATTCGATGTATGACGCTAATAAATATTGTGTTAAACCAATGGATCTACCCGATATATGTAGCATCATACATCGAAGCTTTATACATATTTGTGGTTTCTTTAAATTGATCATTGGTTACATTACATATCATGCGCGCTATTTCTCTAGTTTCATTTTTTTGATCGAGTAGAACCGAACAATAAAAACAAGTAAGTACACAGTTGTAAGGTTTTGTTGTGCAATAGCTTGAAAGCCTTGAAAAGAGTCAAGAAAATTATAGTTTTTCTAAGTACATTTTGAATTCAAATAATTATTTTAAATAAGAACAAAAATAAGTACAAATATCTAAGATTCGTCGTACCGTAGATCTATATGTAATACATAGGTTACAACATTCTAGGTAAGATTAGTTTTACTTGCCCCGTTTTCTTTTTGCCATTAGGAATAGCAAGATTTATTACTAGATATTGGCATTCCGTGCTTTGCCGATTGTCGCAATCCACAAATAACAATGTCACCAATATTATTTCGTAGACTTTAATGTAACGTTATATTAGGAATATAATATGACATAATATGTATCGTAACATATTACTTATAGATCTAATTGTTTACTTAAGAAAAATACATTAGTAATAATTTCACATCTATTTATAATTAGGTATAATATTACAATATATACAATAAATAAGAGAGATAGGGCACAGCGGATAATCCGCTCAAATCGGAGCAGCCCGCCTTACAGAAGATCGTAGCCAAATAGCATTGGTCTCGGCCATGTTGTGTTCCTATGGTGAGTAAGGTATCCAGAGCTCCACTTGGGGGGTTGGAAGGGTTGGCAACGCGTGAGTGATACCCACGGTATTGCAAGCGTCTATAGGCTACGGTGATGTTTACCATCAGGTAGGCCGTATGCTTGTTTGCCAACTTTGTGGTATATAAAGGATTAAAAAAAAGAAATACTTAAAGACTCTCGAGATACTTAATACAACTTGTATATTACCACATATACATAATATATACGTATATCCTTCAGATAAAAAACCACCATAATCACATTAAAATCCCTGTAACCTTATACTGAAATAACGACAAAATTCACACCACCAATATAATACACTACGCTAAAGAAATGTATACGTTACTTTATTAATTAAATATATATCCTTTATGTGGACACTATGCGTCGCCAAGCTGGCACACGGAGTCACAAAGGGCCCGTTGGCTCGGTCAACCCATTAGCGCACACTCGGCGGGGGCTCATGATCACTTTGCTCATGTTAATTTATGTGCTTTGCCGCTTTGTCCACTGCACAATACACGCATTTTTATAGCATTCTACTGCCGGACACCCAGATTAACATCAGTTGGTTTTGGCTTTCTCTCTTTTTGTCAACTTTTGTATGGACACAATGAGACGGCCGTGCACCTGGTATTAATGGCCCTAAGTAATGGATATTTTACAAAAAATATACATAAAGCTACTGGTGATTTTGTGCAAAAGGGGTTTATTTAAATGTGTTGCGTATTAATATTAACTGAAAAGCTGTTTTCATTCCAATAAATCAAATCAAAAGTACATAATGATCAATAGTTTATTTTAAAACATAATAAGTACTCGTATCGTGATACAATTAAATTGCCGTTTATTCGTTTTCCACACGTAAATCAGTATAATCACCACTTGCATTTGAAGCAGCAAGTTCGCCATGAACCCTGACGCGGTAAACGCACGTATACACGGGGTTTCCCCAATTAGAATGCACTCGCACCCTTACTATGCTATAAGGCTTTGGTGCAGGATGCAGCACCTTAAAATACTGGATCGGTTTCCCCTTTTTATCGTACTCGTAGGTGCCAAAATCGTGAGGGTAGGAATCCTTGCGGTAGTCTAAGCCTTCCAGTTGAAATAAACGAGGTGCTGATGATATCTCTCTGAAATTAACACATTAATTTTATATACTAGTTGTACCCGCAACTCCGTCCGCTTTGATTTTCGGTATGGGCAAAATAAGTCCCCGAGTTTCATCTCCCATGTCTATCTGCCCCTCCCTACTTCCCTCCCCATTAGGTTCCTACATGTCCTGATTATGCTCTATTTAAAAGCTTTTATTTACTCATGAATTCACAACTCACCCGGTGGGTGCAATTTTCGGTTGTATGTGTTCAACACTAACTCCTTTTATGTGAACGTTTCCCAATAGTCGTATTGTGACTTCTCCTCTGGTTCCCCTGAACGCCCAGCATTCGCCTGGAAGGGATTCAGGGCGAATAACAGATCGCGCTCCGAGGCATTCACTGCTCATTATAGCCACGATAGCGTGAAGAGCCCAGCTGATTGGCGAATCGTATATCATGTACTCCACAGTATCGCCAGTGTCCAGTATACGAGCACCAGCAGATTCGAGGGCATAGTCCACAAACTAGAAAGGAAATAGTCATGATTTCAAGTAGCAACTCGAAACCAGGCAGATATAAGGCACAATTGCAAGTCCAGACATTGTGTCTTCTAATAAGAATTCCACGCAATATACAGAATTTCAAACTTTATTTCGAACATAAGTAGAGGAAAATTAACAGTGCGTTTCAGATATGATATGTGCATCAGTATTAGATAATGTAATATATATATTATATGTATATATAATATGTAATATATATACATATATATTTATAATATTTTGAGAGATGCAAGGAGCCCAATAGGCAGTACTCGCACAAGGTCGCAACCTGGATGATTGCTGTTCTACTAAATTGTTTCTTTTATTTACGAACTCCGAAATATTCAGAATTTCTAAGCAGTGAGTAAACTGTACCTATCTAGGTATTCTAAACTGAAAATATTTAGGAATTATCATTTATAGTTCATTCTTCTTCTATTCGTTGCAGGTGGCTTTAAAGCCTTTCAAGTCACCTAACGGCTACTGGCTTGATTTTAAATCAAGTACTTATAGTACATGAACGACCCACGAGAGCAAAGTAAACGCATCTGGCTGCAATATCAATTAAAAGATAATTTATATAATTAAGACTGATTGTTTATTTTATACCTGTCGATCATAGTCGACGGGTACAACTGCTTGCTGCGGGTTGTGGCGCATGCTCGGATCTAGAGCGTCCCTGGCTCTACCCGCGGCCGCTGCAACTGCCGGTAAAGCAGACGACAACTTCTCCACCTCATCTTGTAATCGCTCGTACTTGTGATTCGCCTGCGTTTATTTATAAGTATGGCCTGTGGGGTTACTCTCTAAAATAATCCCGCTCGACTGGCATTGGATTTGTACTCTTAACAGACTACACTAGCGTTAGAAGACAGCTTTAGTTTCTCTTCCGGGAAGTCAATAAGCTTCATCGCTTATTGTCAATCTGAGGCCGCAGTTGCTGATCCTGGCTACACAGGAGACACATTGGTGGGAATGTGTGGTGGGCTTGTCCCGTAAGACTACACTAGCGCTAACTAAACAAATGCTAAACTACGTTCGTGGACCAACATACGTATATTGGTCTTATTAAGATTGACAACAGATTAAACTAGGGTCCGCATAAGAGTATGTCTGCAATAAACTTAGATCAATCCTAAGCAAAATGGTAATATTAAAACACAAACTACCCTACACATCACGCAGACTTTTGTACTTGGCACTAGCCGACTCGGTAATCAGCTATGGCTTGAGCAGTTATGGTAGGACCTTTAAAACAAACATTATGGACATATATAACCTTCAGTTCTACAAATCCGATGATGCGCGAACCAAATAGTAAAGTACAAATTTTGAAAAATATGAAAGATATGCCATTGATTTTAAGTTGAAATTATACAGAATGATTGATGATGATGATGCGATGTTATTCAAGAGTTAGCTAGACGTTGGTAGAGCCCTCCAGCACATGACATGGCTAACACTAGACCATAAAAAGTTAAGTGAAAAAGAGATTGTTAACAGTCGTCGCACGTGTGCCTACACTAGAAATAGATGAACCAAAACTGCATGTGTAGCCAAGAATAATACAACAATGTTAACGCAATAACTATACTACAATACAATAGGAAAGTAGAAGAAAGATAGTTAAAAAATGATATAGGTATACCTAGTTACCTACTTAAGTAGTGATCTATGTATGTATAATACCGGTATGATTTTTAAATCATACCGGTATTATTATCTTTTAAGATATGTAAATCTCTTGATTGACACTGCGTACTTTGTCAAGAACAGTCTCAGATTTTTTTGTGCATCCTCAATTGCTACTTTCTTTTGGTAATAAAACTATATTGATATACCTCCGTTAATCCATGAGAAAGCTGCAAAATCACATGGCGCATGTCGGAGACATCAGCGTCTATTGTGGCCTGCGTCGGGCCCCAGAGGTACGGGTAGGCTTCAAACGCGAGGAGAAAGGTCAGAGTTGCGCACACGAAGGAATAAAATATATTTCGCAAGCAAATGTTCGATGGTATTTCATCTTCATAATACATGTCTCTGAAGGAGTGTGGAAATAAAACGGCGAATAGTTGACAGATTCCATAGATGAACTACAAGAGCTCTAAGTAATAAGTAGTCTCTATATTGTTGTGCAGTTTTGACGCGAACGAAGGATGAAATAATACAAATTATCCGTGAAGAGAGGCGAGCAGTCGGAGGCTCGGAGCAAACCGCTTCAAGCTGTCTGAATACGGCGAGCAGATCGGCGAAACTCCACATATATCTATCAATGATTTGAACGACGACGGTGTGTATATTGCGAACGTCAATTTTGTAATGAAATTGTCAACAGCGACCACTTGAAGCTATTATCGGCACGTATGTACTGCTCAATGTAGTTCATCTATGGTGACCCAAAAGCGGAACAAAAGCGGCAAATTGTTGACAATGCTAAAAGCAAAAAGTAAAACAGTCAATTTCAGTATCTTGTATTATTTTTCTCTCAAATTCAATGTCTTTTTTTTCCCTTTGATAGACAAGCTAAAAGCCAAGTGACACCTGTCCAATCGAGTGTTTGTCAATTAAAAGAAGAATTTACTATCACCACTATTCACCATTCACCACCGTTTAAATTCGCAAAGTCGCAAAGCGTGATGTAGTTCTGCGTATGTGTGTATTAGTGCATAGACCTAGGATTGCGCTCTACCGCGAACCTAGGTCTATGGTGTAGTGTGATTGTATCATGGAAGTAATAAGTAAATACCTCTTATTTATTTATACTCTAAGATATACCTACTCAGTAAGTACTATGTTACGTGGCTACGTAGTAGGACTAGGAGTTATGTACTTATTACTTCCATGAATCTTCCATGGATTGTATTGAAACCACAGTGAAAACTGCGAATATCGAAAAAATATATATTTTAGTTTTTTTTAAATCCCGTCGTAAAAGTACAAGGCTTCGATAGTATAATCAGGGACAAAATTCATTCAGAACGACAGAATTGCAATTTGAGAAGTTCGAAAAAAACGATAAACACACAATTACTGGACTAAATTTTGTTATCAACTTACTTTGGACGTTTTGACTTAGAGAAAGTCTATTATATTTGGTTACTAGCTGTACCCGCGGCTTCGCCCGCGTGGATACTGCCTTTCCCGTAGGAATTCTATAAATTGCCGTCTTTATCCTTGTCAACATCATAAAGGGAGCCCATAAACAAAATTCCAGCTTTCTAGGTTGAGCGCCTGCGATAATACTCTTACAGTCCTATTACTCCCTTTCCAGTGGGAATTCTATAAATTACCGTCTTTATCCTTGTCAACATCATAAATGGAACCTCTATACAAAATTCCAGCTTTGTAGGTTGAGCGCCTGCGATAATACACTTATAGTCCTATTACTCCCTTTCCCGTGGGAATTCTATAAAACTTCTCTTTGTCCTTGTCAACATCATAAAGGGAACCTCTATACCAAATTTCCAGCTTTCTAGGTTGAGCGCCTGCGATAATACTCTTACAGTCCTATTACTCCCTTTCCCCTGGGAATTCTATGTATTGCCGTCTTTCCCTTTGTCAACATTATAAACGGAACCTCTATGCAAAATTCCAGATTTTTAGGTTGTGCGCCTGCGATAATACACTTAAAGTCCTATTACTCCCTTTCCCGTAGGAATTCTATAAAACCCCATCTTTATCCTTGTCAAAAGAACCTCTATATAAAATTCCAGCTTTCTAGATTGAGCGCCATACTTATTTTTTGGGTAACTTGAACCTATGCAGCGCACGCAACGGAAGCCCTAATAATTTGCCCTAGTTTTTCCCCTTTTTGCAACATTTTTCACTGATGCTTCGCTCCTATTGGTCGCAGCGTAATGTTATATAGATAGCATAAAGCCTTGCTCGATAAATGGACTATCCAACACAAAAAGATTTTTTCAATTCGAAGTATTCGAACCAGTAGTTCCTGAGATTAGCGCGTTCAAACAAACGAACAAACAAACAAATTCTTCAGCATTATATATTAGTATAGATTTTTAAACAGCGCCACCTAGCGTAATAGATTTAAAGTGCTTTATAATTTGATGAAAACGTAACCATAGCGCTATGTAACTTTTGAATAGCGCCATCTAGCGTAGAATAGAAAGAACTTGAATTAATTTCAGCAAGCGCGTAAATTTTTTGTTATAACTTCTAAAGTATCTATTTAAATAATATGGTGTATTATAGTAATGTACATGAAATGCTTAAGGTAACTAACGTAGTTAACTGGACAAGAATTAATACTGTATACGTCAAAATCGGTTTCCAACTTCCACATTATTACTCGGAAATCGCTTTTTATTTTATAGTAAGTTATCCGTAAACGATAAATATATGCTATCGTGGTCTTTTTTGGAAACCTAAATAAGAGGAATATCCTATAATTTTTGTTTTGTTATACCTCAAAGGGTAGGTGCCAGCGTTTTCGTCGACAGCTCCCAAGCGGGTTGATTTCTTCCGACCTCCCAACAATAATCTTTATATTTCAGCCAATTTACACAAAATCCCGACAAATTTTTATACATAAACCTTCCTCGTGAACCAGGCTATCCGTTGGTGAAAACCGCAAGAAAATCCGCTGGGTAGTTTTTGAGTTTATCGCGAACAGACAGGCAGACAGACAGACGCGCGGTAGGAGTTAGGACTTTGTTTTATAATATGTAAGGATAGTAGCGCGTTTCCTACCTAGGTTTATGGTTATAATAAATACGCTCTTCGAATGATTATAAACTCTCATGATAAACTACAATACATGAACATGAAAGAATGCAGAGATGCAGAAATACTTATTTTGGCGCTAACTACTACTACGATAGTGTCCACTTGGTTGGACTCGTAATTAGAAATTTAATTTCTGTGTGTTTCAGCGTTTGATTCATAGTATTGATAGTGTAATATGAAGCAAACATTAGTTAAAGCGCATTGATTGAATCGTGTTGATTTCAAACATTTTTGACATTGAAATGAAATGAAATGAAATCGTTTATTTCAGAAATTAGACCTTCATAGGCACTTATTCTTGTCATTTACAACTTGTTTATTTATAGAAAATAAACTACGTTATACACTACCACCATTTCGGACACAAGCAAAATTGCAACCGGTTGGAAATGTCTTTTCATTCGCTCCAGTGTAGGCTCCAGTTTCAGTGCGATCCCTTTATATCTCGGAGAGTTGTGAAGATATGATATTAAAAAAAGGCTCAAAAGAGCTGTAAGGTGCAAAAAATTTTCATTTTGGCGCTCGATATTTTCGAAACGAAGAATGATATCAAAAATTTGAGAAATACTCTTGAGCCTAAGGCATCCCCCTAGTGTCCTAATAATTGATCATCGCTCATTCGCGCGAATTTCAATTAGGACACCTATTCGAATTCAAGTTCGCGCGAATTGATTTACAAACATTTCAGTCGCGCGACCGCGTCGTGCTATTGTCAGTTAGGACACCTACTCGAGTTCAATATGTTTGATCGCAAGTTCGTACGAGTAAAATTCGCGCGAACCAACGATCATCGCGCATTCGCGTTCTATTAGGACGATGCCTAAAACAAAGATGATCAGGTTAAGCGTTTGCCCTGTAGCCAAACCTTTTTGAAAAAAGTCATAAACGTTGTAGTTTTATTTTATAACCTTTTCCTTATCCCATCGCTCAGCGACAATGATAGTCACGAAATCTTTGATTTTTCCTGAAGAAATTTTGCTATCATCTTTCTTTGAGGTGTCTTGAGTCAGAGACCAAAACGTAGTGATTACTTGCTCAGTGTCAGAGACTGTATACTGAGTCAAGATAGCATGAACTCGCTGCTTTGAATACGGTCACAAGCTTTATAAATATCAAAGAGGATAGTAATAATGGTAGATATAGAGTGGCAACTCCGGGGTGAAATCGGCATTTATGGAAGGTGCTGCCACCTCAGGGATTGGTGGATGAACTAAAATTTCAACTATAGCTGCTGCTATACATAGTATGTATACCCTTCCCTATAATTTCTGAATATACAGGGTGTTTGGTAGAGGATTGAACATGGAATAATGGCAGAAAGGTGAGATGGTCAGCTACATGGTGAGCGAAAAAAATTTGACCTAGGGCCCATAGTTTTTTTAAAATGATTTTTTTTTAATTTTCACCAAACTTTCTTCCTTCGTGAATTTGAAGTACTATAACTTTTTTTAAATTGGATCATTCGGCCAGTTTATTTTTTTATTCTTATATTTACTGTATGTAGCTTACTTTTAAATTGATATTTGTCGGTTAGAGTTACCACAAAAAATGATATGAGTCCTCAAACATCAAAAAGACGAAAAGTACACGCCGAGCGTTCAACTTTGGACTGCTGTAAAAAAAAAACTAAAAGTGGTACTGCAGTTCTAATTCTAGGAAAACAGCTCTAGTTCATGCCCTTTGGAATGGTATTCAATTTACATAGTATTTTTTTTTCTAAGTAGTCTTTTTCGTACATTGTACATGAAATTGACCATTTCTGACAAAAATCCTTTAAAGAAAATAAATCAAAATAATGTTACGAAACACAGAGACGGGATGGTTACAAAAGGCAGGTAGAAACGTTAACGTTTCTCTTAATCAATATCAGCATCCGTTCTTCCTTTTTCACTCTTCAGAGGTGGGCAAAGCATCCAAGACCATTTCTGACAAAAATCCTTTAAAGAAAATAAATCAAAATAATGTTACGAAACATGGAGCGGGATGGTTACACAAGGCAGGTAGAAACGTTAACGTTTCTCTTAATCAAAATATCAGCATCCGTTCTTCCTTTTTCACTCTTCATAGGTGGGCAGTGCATCCAAGACCTTGTAGTGGTGAAGAGTGGTAAGTGATAAGCATCACCGCTGCCTATTGACATCTACGATTTTTTTATGACACGAAGAGGACAAACTAGCTAGCAAGTCACCTGATGGTAAGCAATCACCGCTGCCCATAGACATGCACGACTTTTTTTTGACACGAGGAGGACAAACAAGCACCTTATGGTAAGCAATCACCGACTACAAAATCTTGGATGCGTTGCCCACCTATGACGGAATGAAAAAGGAAGGACCGGGGAAGGAAAGTTAATAAGGGAGTAGGAAACAGGAGGTGTATCAGGCTTCCGGTTCTCTCACTCATCCTACGAAACACGGGGAACATACCCCATTTACGAGCTACTACTAGTTCATAGTAGTGGCTACGCTCTACCACTCTTCACCACTACAAGGTCTTGGATGCATTGCCCACCTATGAAGAGTGAAAAAGGAAGAACGGATGCTGATAATGTTGAACCGTAACGATCCCGCTCTATGTTTCGTAACATTTTTTTGATTTATTTTCATTAAAGTATTTTTGTCAGAAATGGTCAATTTCATGTAGAAAGTACGAGAAAGACTACTTAGAAAAAAATAAACTATACAAATTACATACCATTCGAAAGGGCATGAACTAGAGCTGTTTTCCTATAATTAGAACTGCTGTACCACTTTTAGTTTTTTTTAAACTGCAGTCCAAAGTTGAACGCTCGGCATGGACTTCTCGCCTTTTTGATGTTTGAGGGCTCATTATTTTTTTCCTGGTAACTCTAACCAACAGATATCAATTTAAAAGTAAGCCACATTCAGTTAAGATAAGAATAAAAAAATAAGCTGGACGATTGATCCAATAAATAAAAAGTTATAGTACTTCAAATTCACAAAGGAAGAAAGTTTGGTGAAAATTTTAAAAAAATCATTAAAAAAAATCTATGGGCCCTAGGTCAAATTTTTTTCGCTCAGCATGTAGCAGATCATCTCACCTTTCCGCCATTATCCCATGTTCAATCCTCTACCAAACACCCTGTATATTTCTTTGTTAGCGCCTCAAAGAAGTCCCCCATCCGACGGAATACATCAATTTTTGAGTATTTAACTTGTATTTTATTTACATTTTATGTAAGTAAATAACTAAAATAAATAAATAACTAATAAATGATAAATATCTACAAGATGGCACAATGGATCTTCGTCTGAAGTCTGATTGCCAAACGAAAAAAAAGGTATTGACAGAATAGAATATAATGTCAAAGTGTCAGTGTCAACTGTCAATGTCAATGAGGGAGGATTGTCGATTGCCAGACCCAGGCTGGCGAAACTCAGTACTGCAAAAAATATATATGGAGTTTACGCTAATTTTAATGGCGACATGTTTTGTCTCTTACTTCCTGTCTAACCTTCCTGGTCTCGCCCTGCTGTTAGTCAATATGGTGGCGTGCAGTCTTTGTATTTGTAAACAACGCGTAGTTTTAGTTAATTTTACTAGTCACGTACGTATTTATTGTTCTCGGTGACTTCCTGTATCATTAAGTGCATACCTGTTTAGTATTATTTACGTGCATAACAGCAAAATGCATTACAAAACCTGTGAAATATGTGGGATAAAATCGGGTAGGAAATCTAATAAAAAGCGTGTATTCCTGGCTCAATTCCCACTAGATGAGAAGCGGTAAGTAGTTTTTCATGTTATTATATTGATGTTAAGTAATTAGGAAGAAGTTCTGGTCTCTTTAATACTTTGCCTTAGAATTCATAACCAAAAATCATGTGCGCCATAGGGATGTTCTTACTACGTACCAAATTATCGATAAAAAAAATTTTTTCGTAAATTTGGGTATAAAATGTAAATGAGATATTTGCGGCTGCATTTGTTTAATTCATTATTAGATTGTTCATGTTAAATGAAGTTTTATTATTTTAATCATAACAGTAACTGGGCGACCGAGTCTGAGTTCATACTACAGTAGAGTCATCTTTTTGACCGATGCTAATTGGAAATTCGCGCAACAGCGCGTGCATTCGCGCAACAGCGCGTGCATTCGCGCGAATTAAACTGGCAATGGCAACTAATGACCCTCACTACAATGTTAAACCTTGGAAATTTGATGCTTCGATGAGCTTCTCGACTCGACTCTGCTGTAGTATGAATTGACCCTTAACGATTACACCCTGTAGGTATATATTTTACTATTGGTTCATTTCAGGACCAGATTTGATGTGACGTCTGTGGCGACACCTATCGCCATTCAGAAGAACCACAGAGTGAAGAAAAAGTTCACAATGCGAACACATGACGGCGCCACTTAGAATCATGAATCACGTTATCGAAGTTTCTACGATATGGAGATATATATACAATACAACCTCCGACACATACATTGTCGGAGCCGCGGTTCCCCAGGCATAACGCCCAGCCTGGCCGGAAGATCTTCCCTTTGTGGCGGTCGAGCACATCGCCATCGCTCCCGCTACACGTCGACTGGGCAATCACCAGCCCTGAGCAAGCATTGCCCATACTCCGCCATGGTAAGCGGTAAACTATAATAATTTGAATTTATGATATTTAATCAGCCACATCAACGTCATTTCAATAAGCTGTTTTCTTTCAGAAACACTTGAATACCCCTCATCTCTTTTGAATTAGTGTGTACTCAAACGTTAATAACAGTAATCTCTATTTATTTATTATTTCAGATTATGAATGCCTTCGCTCACAGAACAGTGCAAAAACGTGTGTCGATCGATCAGCTAACAACATCTGAAGACTCCGCCTAGAATACCAGATTAGAAAATGACAAAAAAAATAATTCTAACATTGTAAACGTAACTTTATTCGTTTTTGTTATGATATAAATTGTATAATAATAATTATAATTATTAGGTAGGTATTTGAATTTTGAATAATACTCAATATTTCCAAACTAAGTAAAGAGATTTTTATTTTCCTTTTGTATGTTAAAGAAAACCTGTCTGCAAGGTACCCACGCCACGCTTTTTTTTATCGATATCGATACATTCTGTACTGTAACGTACCACATCTCTAGTATGCTTTTGTAGAAAGTTGGCATTACTTTTTTTTTGTGTCTCTGTTGTTGGTACGTTGGCACGAGATCTTAGCGTGAATTGACTGTCAAAACAAGTCAAAAAGCTTGTATGGAAGTCCCGACTCTTATAACGTAGTGATTATATACTCTTTGGCCAGACCGACCGACCGACCGTCGTCGACCGAAACAAAACAGAGTGAAAACGTGTTTATATCAAGATAATTTTATGTGATTAAAATACAGACAGCGTTAATTAGCATAATTCTATTGGTTCATTCTATCTAAAATTTTGTAACTTTGTGCGTACATAACCTATCAAATCGATACTCACTTATTAAATTAAAGCGCCGAAAAATCTAAACTATGACTGTACCGCGTGTCCAAAACACTTACAATAACTAAAAGCCGCGAGAAAACGAGCATTACATTATATTTTTTTAATAATACAGCAAACAACGGTTCGAAATATGAGTAGCTTTCACAAAGTTAATGAGTCAAGTGTAACTATAAATGGCACAAAATTTAAAAACAATTTACCGTTCATATCATCGGGCATACCTTCATTGGATCATGTTATAGGTAAATTCTTTTCCATATTTTTTTTACCACTAAAATGGCAAACCAGCATACGGCTGATGGTATGCCGTCACCATAGCCTATGGACGCTTGCAATACCAGGGGTATCACTCGCGCGTTGCCGACCATTCAAAAAGTGGAGCTCTGGAGACCTTGCTCACTGTAGAAACACAACATGGCAGAGTCCAATGTTATTTAACTACGATCTTCTGTAAGGTGGAGGTCCTTCCCCAGACGGACTGCACCGATTTGAGCGGATTATCCGCTGTGCCCTACCTCTCTTAACCTCTTACCATATTTTTGGTATCTAAGATCTAGGGTATAGAGAACCGGTACTATCTCAAGGAACCGGGATTTTCGGTACCGGACTATGCTGGAACCGGGATTTCCCGGGAATTTCGGTATTTTCGGGATTTTTTTTTTCAATACATCAACACCGCCTAGGGATGTTTTGATTTTGCTCAATTTACACATTTTTTGTTAGACATAAAGTACTTTTTTTTAGAAAGCTCATTTATTGGACTAGGTACATGTAAAAGTAAAATAATATTATATTTATTGCATAAATATTTCCCTCCAGGATCGAAGGTCCGATGAGATGATGATCAGCAGTCTGTGCTTCTCGTTAGCTTGCCCAGTGAGTCGGGCGTGAGTGTGCGTGCTCCAAGTGTCCCAGTGAGTCGGGCGTGAGCGTGCGTGCTTGATGTATCCCAGTGAATCGGGATGAGTGATGTCCCAGTGAGTCGGGATGATGCATGTCCCAGTGAGTCGGGATGCAGAATATCCAAGTGAGTCTGGATGAGGAATATCCCAGTGAGTCGGGATGAGGGTTATCCAAGTGAGTCTGGATGAGGAATATCCCAGTGAGTCGGGATGAGGGTTATCCAAGTGAGTCTGGATGAGGAATATCCCAGTGAGTCGGGATGAGGGTTATCCCAGTGAGTCGGGATAAGGGGCACAGGAACAGGTAGCTCGGTGAGTCGGCTGCGATGAACCTGATTTTCCCCGTAGCTGGAGTGCTGTGAGACTGCTGATGATGAGGCTTCAAGTTGAGGAGTGAAGAATGTGATGACGTCAGAGCTGATGAGGAGATATGATGGAGAAGGCTGCTTCCAATCACGTCGGGGTCACCACTGTAGCGGGAGCGATGGCGATGTGCTCGACCGCCACAAAGGGAAGATCTTCCGGCCAGGCTGGGTGTCATGCCTGGGGAACCGCGGCTCCGACAATGTATGTGTCGGAGGTTGTATATATATCTCCATATCGTAGAAACTTCGATAGCGTGATTCAGGATTTCTAAGTGTCGTCGTATATGACGTCATGTGTTCGCATTGTGAACTTTTTCTTCACTCTGTAGTTCTTCTGTATGGCGATAGATGTCGCCACAAATCTGTTATCAATAAAATATCCCTTGATTCATGTACAATGGTTCTGCATCGATTTTTCATGTCATAAATCAAATCTTTTTGGGCAACATTACCCAAGTCCTAACTTATAACTCACGCCAGCAAAATCTTACTGCATATTTTGAACCAGAGATTAAGCGCTTTCATCTCGAAGGAAATAGCACCAGAGCAGGCAGGATTTGTTAGAGGAAAGGGCACTCGGGAACAAATTCTCATAGTGAGGTAGATCATAGAGAAGGCTCGTGAGTTCAACAGACCCGTATACATGTGTTTTGTCGACTTCCAAAAAGCGTTTGACTCGGTTTGTTGGCCGCGGCTATGGCAGACTCTGTTGGAAATGGGAGTACCTAAACATCTTGTTCACGTAATTCGTATGCTGTATGAGAACAACACAGCTTCGGTACGATAACGTCCATTCGCAGACATTCCATCCTAGCGCCGGCGTCCGACAGGGTTGCATCTTATCACCGCTCCTGTTCAATGCGTACACGGAATGCATAATGCGCATAGCGCTAGAAAACTGGACGGATGGTTTACCCATTGGCGGAAAGAACATCTCCAATCTGCGATATGCGGACGACACTACTCTACTTGCGACCAATAAATATCATATAGCTGAACTATTAAATCGTGTCGAAGCAGTTAGCCTTAGCTTTGGATTGAAACTCAATAGACAGAAAACAAAAATGATGATTGTCGATAAAAACCGCAACAATGCTCCGGAAGTCACCGAGATTGCGAAGTAGTCCAGTCATATGTCTATTTGGGTTCCCTTGTAACGAATACCGGAGGATCTGAGGCTGAAATCAAGCCATCACTCGCACGGCTATGGATAAACTATCCAAAATATGGAAGGACCGCAATATCACGAAGGTAACGAAGACTCGCCTCGTGAGATCATTGGTGTTTCCCATTTTCTTGTACGGAGCTGAGACATGGAGTGTGAGGGAAAGGGAGAGACAGCGTATTGACGCATTAGAGATGTGGTGCTGGAGAAGGCTCTTACGTATATCTTGGTCACAACATCGCACCAATGAGTCTGTTCTAAAAGAACTCCACATCAAAGAACGGCTGTCCACCCTTGTTCGATCCCGTATACTGCAGTTCTTCGGGCATGTCACGCGAAGACGAAGTGATGCCGTGGAGCGCTTGGTAGTGCAGGGCCGAGTCAATGGCTGCAGGTCCAGAGGACGATCTCTTCTGCGCTGGACCGACCAGATCAAATCTCTGACCCAGGAGCCTCTCAATGAATGCGCAAGACAAGCTTCCACCAGAGACAGATGGAGAACGGTAGTAAAACGTTACCGGGAGACGCGCGTGGCCACGACTACTCTGTAAAGAGCATACAACTGAGAAGAGAACCCAAGTCCTGTATGATGCAAAAAAGTTGCTCTTGTCGCAAGGCTTGCGGCAATCAAGGTTAAAGTAACGTTATCATGCTACTGGGGAAGTAAGTGAAAGAATGCCATGGCCAGAAGTGCAAGGACCATACGCACGAAGACCGATTTTTGCTAACTGATGCGTAAAAACAGCCAAATGTTACGGCAATGCTGTTTCTTCAAATGCTCTCGTCAGAGCACCAGTTGTTTGTGTAAAATAAAAATTGTCAACCACTGCTTCTGTCGCTCGCTCGCAAGTGACTGAAGGATTGTAGTGTAAATGTCCGTACGCAGACAGCGCGAGTGGTGACCAGCTGGCTTCAGGAGCACGCACGACATTTCGGTCTTAGACTGGCCTGCGCAATCACCAGACCAAAATCCCAAAAAGAACGCATAGAACATGCTTCCTCCACAAACATTGAGACTGAAGAGCAATTTTTTTGCATCTTAACAGGACTTGAGACAATTCTTGTGAAAATTGAGACTTCGTGATCTTGATTCGAAGCATAAAAACCATTTCAGAACCATTGTAAACATAGGTGTTTTTAAAGACATTTTCTTTGGCAAAATTGCAAAAAAGGCATAGTTTAGATATTTTTTTTTACTTTTTCTTGAAAACATACTCGATCGTTTGTTGACCATCAAAATATATTCGATCGCACGTTGCGTCACTAGCGTCAGTGTTGCCAATTGCCATATAATTGAATAAATAAAAAAATCCCGAAAGTACCGAAAATCCCGGTTCTTGTATTTCAATTCCCGGTTCTTTTACAGCTATAAAAGAACCGGGAATTCCCGGGATTTTCGGTACCGGGATTTCCCGGTTCTATACCCTACTAAGATCCTCCTAACTTTTATGTTGCTGACAAAACTTTTTTTTATGATAACACCTTTATTTACTTTGTAGAAAAGCAATAAAAGATTGAATACTAGCTAAACCTGCGCAACTTCGTTATCCCACTGTCCCGTGGGAATTTTTGTATGTATTATACAATGTAAACCTTCCTTTTGAATCACTCTATCTTTTAAAAAAAGAACGCATCAAAGTCTGTTGCATAGTTTTAAAGATTTAAGCATACATAGGTACAGACAGACAGCAAAAGCGACTTCAATTTATACTATGTAAAGAAGATATACTTCATTATATTTACATTTTGTTTTATTCACTCAACAGGAGGTGGCTTACCAACAAGTGGCATATTTGTTGTCGGTAAGCATAATGTTTTTATTCTAAAAGTATAGTTATGGAATAGACTGGCAGTGGCATGTGACAACCATTATGTTAATCAGATGAGTAAATAATCAATACATTGTTTATCCTGACATCACTGTTAATTTTATGATTGTATTATATATATAGTAGTTAGGGTTCAACTAACCATACTTACTTTGAAATATTATTCAAAGAAAAAATGATGACTACGTCTAGAAAGCTGGAAATTTTATTTTGTAATGTAGCTTACCTCAAAAAGAACTCATATTATTTTTAAATAAATACAACTAAAATACAATATCATATTCGTCTATTGTCACAAAATTTTGCTCAACACAATTCAGGTTTAATTTCCAATTTTACTAATAAATGCTATTATCAAATTCCAGAAGAGGATGTGCTGGGTAACTACAGTAGAGTGCTGGCAAAGTATTTCCTGGCCGAGGGAATAATCTGTAAACACGACCTCTTCATTGCATCTGCTGATGAAGAGCCACAAGATATAGTAAGTAGATTTTTTATATAGTACATAATAATTTATTATTAAATTAGAAAACAATCAAAATCAATAAGCCACCAGGCTGAAAGAGCCTGGTGGCACACTGTGTGCAAATGCCACTACTACAAGCTACAGAGAAAAATACCTCCCCTCTTCTATTTCTAATCTATCAAAAAAGCCAGATTGTCTAAACATTTCTTTGTGGGCCATCTACACTGCTGTTTAATATGTATAAAACAATTTTGAAAAATGTATGTATTTATTTACAAAAATAAAAGTATTTCAGTATATTTATCAGCAATCTAGTACCAAGAGTACAAGCTTAGTTGCTTAGTTTGGGACTAGATGGCGTTGTGTGATTCATCTAAGAATATTAATTTTTTATTTTATTGATTTCTAATTTATAAATTTTCTAGGTAAAAGTGCTGCCGGCACCAACCACAGCACCTTTAGATGATGACATCAAAGTTGTAAGTGAAGATGTAGATAAAATGAAGATAGCATGGAGGTATGAAGGTCTGAATAGAGTGGAGTCATCATTTGGGAACAATACAAGCTTTGGACACAATTTCGACCTGAGCAAGCACATTGACAGTGATACCATAAACAGCTGTAATATCTCATACTGCAATCCTAATACAAATCAAATTAAACTAGAAGGTAAATATTGAATCTAGTTGTCATTATACAGGTGAAATGATATTGACATATACAATATTTTGTACTAAATGTATGTAATTAATTACCGTTTTTCTGCACAAAATTTATGGCATAAGATTTCGGAGGTTAACCTGTAATCATAATGAGCCTTGACAGGCCTGGTGGTCGAGTGGCTAGCTATGGTCAATTTATCCCAAGGGCTGCGGGTTCGAATCCTGCTCAAAACAAACATTTGTTGTACATGAACATGTATGTTTGCCTTGGTCTGGATGTTTTCTATATTTATTTACAAAAAAGAAGTATTTAAGTAGGTATATTTATCAGCAATCTAGTACCCATAGTAGAAGCTTAGTTGCTTAGTTTGGGACTAGATGGCGTTGTTGTGTGATTCGTCCAAGAATATTTATTGCCCCGCGCCAAAATTACAACCAGTATAACACAGTTGCGTAACCAGTTCTATACCAAGGCATATTAAAGAAGTCTATAGGCCTATTTGACAGGTTGTAATTTCACAACTTGCTGATGGCCTATCTGTCGGTTAAACAGTTACGTTATTTGTTTTCTTTTACAATTTTTACCTGACAAATAGACTAATTAGAACTTAATAGAGTTATATAGTAAAACAGATCCTAGAACCTAGTTAATCATATCAGATAAATTTAATACATACATAGAATATACCATGTTTTTTTAAAGATTATTATATTATTTTTCTGTATTTCGAAATTCTCATGTAAAAAATAAGCTGTAACTTTTGAAGCACTGGGGTTTTTTTAGTTCAACTAAAAACATTAGTGACCACGAATAATGGTTTTTGAAGAATAAATGAAATACAAAGCGTAAATAGTCATTGATTGACAATTAGATAATCAATTTTTATGGTATTTTTTTTACTATAAATTGTAGTATTCTATCCCTCATTTCCATTTGTGCAATTTATGACAGGGCACAGTATTGTTGGCTTAAATCAGTTAAATCAAACTAGATGGCGTTGTCGTCTAGTTAAAACGCGCTATGGTTGTGTTTCCGGCCCTGTATTTGACTGATAGCACTAACCTGTCTGTTAATGGTACTAAATGTTAAAGTATATTTTTTGGTAATAGCACAAAAGGCGACTAAGCTTTTTGCAGCTGTTCTTAATTCCATAATAACTTATATTATTTATTAAATTAAATTATATTATCTAAATAATAAAATTTAATTTATTTATTTATTTAAATTATAAATGCAAAAGTGTGTTTGCTTGTATGTTTGTTACGTCAAAAGTAACGAACGGATTGACATGTTTTTTGGGATATGTTAATGTATAGAGTTAAGGAGAGTGACATTGGCTACTTTTTGATCCCGGAAAATATCTTATTCCCACTAGAAAAAATAGAGTTTAATATAATTTGTCAGATCCTTTGGACCACGCGGGCGAGGCCTCGGGTAACATCTAGTCAATTTATAAATATGAATAAATAATAATCATATTTATTTGTTACTAGCTGTGCCCACGGCTTCGCCCGCG
The DNA here is from genome assembly GCA_905163395.2 of Endotricha flammealis. Taxonomy (NCBI): domain Eukaryota; kingdom Metazoa; phylum Arthropoda; class Insecta; order Lepidoptera; family Pyralidae; genus Endotricha; species Endotricha flammealis. Next base: position 6,517,623 of record LR990858.1, on the reverse strand, counting down.
TGAAATTGGGTTGATAAAATAATTATCGACGGATAAATAGGAGTCAGTGACATCTAGTGAAATTTTGAGGAACTTAATTTTCATTAAGTCGGGCCACTTTGTCCACGTAAATGAAGATAACTTTTTTTCCTAATAAATGAAGCCTATATTTTGCTCCAAGTCAAGCTTTATCTTTCTGTGTAAGCATTATTTAAATCCGTTATAGTAACTTTACGAAGAAGTGCACGTAAAAACATACAGACAAAAAAATAAAAAAATATTTTTTTTCGTAGAAAGGCAATAAAAGATTGCCTTTCTTTTATCCGTTTTAGCCAAATATGTTTAATGTACAGACATACCGGGGTCTACTGTTTTATTATATGTATAGATAAATATGAAAGATATTAATTTCAGGTTTCAAAAACAATCTCTACAGTACACTGTTAAGTAAAATTAAAGATGTTTTATCTAAAGAAGAATATCGAAGCAGTAGTAAGAACAAGAATGTACTGCGCATTTGTATTGAGTCCCTGGGCTCGCCAATCTGGATGGCAATGGACTGTGAAGAATATTCTGTTGGAAGTACTTTCGGCCGGGACCTGTCAAAGTTTATTTACTGCCTGAGGGTGCTACTTAAGGATACCAATGCAGTAACATTTATCACCATACCTTCACATTTGTTTGAGGTAATTAAAAATATTTTAGCCGACCCGGCGAGCTTCGTAGCTTTGTTGCACTTTTTTTTTTCAATCTTGCCGAGCCAATTTCTTAATATATTTTTTTCATAAGAACCTTTTACTCTACACATATTAGAAAACTACAAAAAAAATTAGCCAAATCGGTCTAACGTTTCTCAAGTTATGGCGTGACAACGCAAAACGGGTTTTTTTTACAAGCTTTTATTTAACTTGCAATGTATGTGGAATCTTGGAACGTAAATTTGAACCACTTTCTGAAGACCGATTGAGCTGAAATTTTGCATGAATATGTAAATAGACGCCAGTACAAATTATGATGTAGCCATTTCTGTTAAGTTTTTTCATAACGTTCCAACCGAAAACCTAAAGGGTTGTCCTAGAATCATGAAATTTGGCAAGAAGCAAGATCAGCAGCACAAGTATGGGTACGAGAATAAATCTAAAAATCGTAAATTGTAGAGATACATGATTTTAAAAAAGACAAATTAATTCATTAGATTAGTACCGCCTTCCGACAATAGATGGCGCTGTACGAAACCTGAATCGCGCTGTGGTTTGCTTTTTCATAATTATAATATCAGAGTGCATTATTCATTAGACTAGTACCGCCTTTCGACAATAGATGGCACTGCGAAACCTGTCCAGTGATAACTAAAAACAATAAAAAGTAAACTAAATTAAAAGCGTAAAATATTTATTATAATTATATTTAAAAACAAGCTTTTATTTAATTTCGCTAAAAATAATAAAAGAAACTTTACGTCCTAGTGTTTTACTTTTTGCGTTTATTCATTAGTATGTAATGAATAAACTCGCAAACACACACAAATACAAATATTTCCTCTTTATAAATAGTGTTGATAAAAGCTTGTCGCCAGAATTATCTGTATTAGAAAATATAATTATCGAACTTAGTACAGTCAACAAAGGAGTTGGCTGACCCCCCTCTGTATATATTATTATGATTAAAGATTTCTAAATATTGCGTGAAGGGATTTACTTGAAATTTTATTTATCAATAGTATTCATACTATTCATATTGTACTATGTAATTACAAATTTTCAAGTAAATCCCTTCACGCAATATTTAGAAATCTTTAATCATATATACAGAGGGGGGTCAGTCATCTCCTTTGTTGACTGTACGAGTTACGAGTAAATGTTACTAATTAAATCTCGCGACAAGCGTTTATATCATATCACTACATCACTACATAGTATAAAACAAAGTCGCTTTTTCTGTCCCTATGTCCCTATGTCCCTTTGTCCCTTTGTATGCTTAAATCTTTAAAACTACGCAACGGATTTTGATGCGGTTTTTTTAATTGATAGAGTGATTCAAGGGGAAGGTTTTAAAGTATCATACATTCCAAAATTCCCACGGGAAAGCGGGATACACGCAAACGAAGTTGCGCGGGTTTCGCTAGTAAATTATATAATGGCGTTATAAGTTGATAGTAAAAGTTTTAAAACAAAAGTTTATTTTATTCTTTTTAGCGCAATTAAATAAAAACTTGTTTCTAAATATATTTTTTTTACTTTTAATTTTGATGTGTCACAAAAGAGTACCGAATTTTTTTACTGCGTCGCTATTGGTCCTCGTAATCATTGCTATTGGTTGCGTTGCAATTGCGAGCGTTGCTATTGGTTATAGAGTTAATTATTAAGTTATGGTTATAAAGTTATGAACCATCTCAGTACAGACTATAGGTTAGGTATTTTTTATATGAACTAGGTATGTTTATTTAAACTACTCAGTTGGTCGACATAAACACATTATTAATAACAATGTGAATAAATGGACAGTTTAATGTTTATGCAAATGCATTTTAGATTAACTCTGAGTACTGTTTAATTATTATTTTTTATTTATTTTCCAGGATGACCATTTAATGAAAAGGATTCTGTATTCAGTAGACAACGTAGTGAAAATAGAATCATTTACTGGATCGGATCAAGAAACCAATCCTGCCTACAAAGATTATCATGGTTTATTCCATATAATGAAGTTGTCTACTCCATTTTCTATGGTGCCGTTTGTGCCGCCTAGTCTCGATTTGGCGTTCAAACTGAAAAGGAAGAAATTTCTCATAGAAAAATTACATTTGCCCCCAGGTATAGTACTTTAAATAAAAAATAAATAAATATATAGGGACAAATCATACAGATTGAGCTAGCCCCAAAGTATGTTCGAAACTTGTGTTATGGGATACTAAAACTCAACGATACCATATTTTATAACAAATACATATATAGATAAACATCCAAGACCCAGGCCAATCAGAAAAACTTCGTTTTTCATCATGATCAGACCGGGATTCGAACCCGGAACCTCCTGGGTGGCGGTCTGGCTGATAACCATTACGCCACGGAAGTCGTCAAAAGTATTACATATTTTTTCTATGATGGCACGATTTTATGCATACGGATTGCCAGACTGACAGCAATTGATATAAAACTTTTAGTTGTGTCCAAACAAAAACAGAATCGCTCTTGAGCATGTTCCATATGCTCAAGAGCGATCCTGTTTCCTGTTTGTTTGTGTTCCCATTTTACCACTTTCGGGAATCTTATCCTTCAAAAAACGGACAAATTATTAACAGTTTTTGTATGGTTTGCCTTATGACAGTTTTTATCTGAAAAATAGTCTATCCGAATATCATCTGCAACTCGCAAGTAATAACAGGGACTGTAGCTTAAGTATTGTTATCTCAAATTAAAATCTTTCTTTTACATTTCCAGAACTTCAAGACACTAGCGAGAGGGAACAGGATGACATAACAGCAACACCACCAACGTGTGGAGGATTTAAAAAGAAAGATATCGACTTTTAAAAATTGTTATATTTTGTTATTGAAATATATTTTGTCATATTGAAAACATTTTTATTTCACTCATACAATTACGTATACGGCGAGCTATATATATTGAACTTTCTCATTCGCATAGCAAGTATACTAGCACTGACTGTACATATTTGACACTCAATGCTAGGCAGCACGATGTGTATCACTATTACACCATACCGAGATAAACAGAATGAAACCAAGCTCTCACATTCACACATTTCTATGCCAGAGTAACTCATGCATTAATTTTAAACAAAACTGCCTTAATTATTAGTCACCCCACCTGTTCAGCAGAGCGCATCTCCCTAAAACCGGCGAATCTATTCATGGCATGAATGTATGTTCACATGCTCGCGGAACGCGTGCTTGCCGCATTACTATCGAAATTTCTCTGTGAATATAAACATTATTAGTGAATTATATAATTCATAAATATAACTACAAACCTGCGAATGTTTAAATAATGTCATGCAAAAAAATCACCAGTGCTAAAGTGCTTTTTGGATGTTTCAATACTGTGTTTTTTGTTAGTACACCTTTGTTCATTTAATGAGTACTAAAATATATTTTTATAGAAATAAATACCTAGATTTTTTGTTTATAATTATAGGTTTGTGGATTTTTTGAAGTTGTATGCGGGTTCCTCCTACTATGTGACTCTCAAAGAATTCTTTTGTCGCGATTGTTAGCAACGCCCGAAGGCGGCTTGGACCATCCGCCCTTTTACTACCTTGCTTTGGCTTTACTAGCGGCCGGATTGGTTGTATGTGCTACTGCCGCAATAGGATGTTGGGCCACCTATATGCCGGGATACATAATACTAACAATGGTAAGTTGCATTATGATTCTATCGATAGATAAAACTTATAATTTGTAGTCATACAAAATTAGGTAATTATTATAGATTGTTATTATGTAATCAATCTGTAATAAATATACCACTTTTGCGACTTCCATATCATAATAATATTAATATTCAAAATAAATAGCTTTCTCTAAGAAATCATTTCTGGAACCCCTGGCAAAGCGCCTTTCTAATAATATGAGACACTAGCGAAACCCGCGCAACTTCGTTTGCGTGTATCCCGCTTTCCCGTGGGAATTTCGGATAATCCTTTCTTATAAATAGTAGATTTTTGGTGTATTCAATCACTCGACGTAGTTGACGTCATACCTGCATAAATGTAGGTATTCTTTTTGGAAGAGGTTGACAAAAGAGCATAAATGTCACCTGACACCAGGGGATCTCTTATTTAAAAGACAGGCAAGGAAGAAAGAGTTGGGCCCTCACTTATCAAACGAAACGTATTGCTGCTTCACGACGATATTTGAGAGTTGTACTTTCCTGATGGAGTTAGCGTCTTTCATAAATTTAATGATGTACCACTCAATAAGTTACATTTTTTCTTTTAATATAACATTTCAGTATTTCCTGATAGTACTTGCCTTGTTGTTGCTGGAGTGCGCGGGGGGAGTGCTGGCTGCGATCTGGCCAAGATGCCTCGGCCTGCAGAATGCAAAGGGAGGTGCCATCGGAGCCCTGCAAGCGTACTACGCGCTCCCTGACTATGAATATTTCACCGCTGCTGTTGATCTTGCGCAAACCGAGGTACGTGTTTCATTATAAATTTAATCAAATTATGTTATCTTCATGCATATTAGATGCACAGTCAGCGTCTGATAGATCAAAGCAAATAGTAGCTTAATAAATCTAACGTACTGTACTACATATTTGTTTTAAAAAAATATGAATTCTGTCGGAATTAATTTTAGCCAGCTGGAACACAGTGTGATGTATCGCTATTAGCCCTTTTATGATTGGTCATTTTTGTAATTAATAAATTATTGTATAATTACAGTTGGGTTGTTGCGGTATGACGAGCGCCCGTAACTACGATATGTCTGTTTGGCAACTACGCAGGCTTGGTCCGCGAGGGATGTCGGTGCCTCTGAGCTGCTGCGTGCAGTACGAGGATAACGCCTCTTACCTAAACCCTGCGCCGGTCAACCAATCTCGCTGCCAAGAGATCCAACCTATACCTCAGTTTCGATATCTCCCGGTTTGTATTACATATAAATAATAAAATATGTGGTTGATCTTTTAAGTTATTTATATCGGTTTACAGAGTCCCAACGCACAACAAATTTTCTTTCTGCAGAGGTTTAGGTTAGAAAACTCGTTGGTATTGCAATCGTCGTTAGACTACGGTGTCCACTAACCATCAGGCGGGCGAGCCGTAAGCTTGTTTGCCGCCGTCCCTGGTATAAAAAAAGGTCCTATATAATGAAACTTATAATTTCACGCTGTAATGTGGATTATTGTACGTACTCGTACACAAATTATATCCATTTCACAAAGCCAGGGCGACCTTTAGGCCAAAACTTGATACCAGAGTTCCCAATCTAAGGCGTGACATCACATTCCTATCCAGTACTTCATTATGGTTGATGATGATTTTTAGTAAATATAAGATTATTTTGTTACAGGGTTGCCTAGACAGACTTGAAGACTGGTACCAACAGCAGTATCTCATCTTTATGCTCGGTTTGTTCGTGGTGGCGGTTTTCAAACTCGGCATCTTATTGAGCACTGTGTTCTCCTGCATCCGCCTCAGGAAGCGCAGGCAGGACCTCCACTCTTTCGTAATGAAGTCCATCAACAGAACTAATGAGAATATTTACGAAAGTAAAATGGGTACAATGCATGATGAACCCATAACTGCTAAATATATCCAACCAAATAACTTTTATAGCCCTCGAGTGCGAAACCCTCGGATTTTTCACAGCAAACCCAATGAGATGGTATGAGAATTAGCAGCGGAGATAAATGCTTTAGAGAGAAAACTAGAGAAATTCTCCGATTATTTATACAAACACCAAGCAGATTCGATCATGTGGTGAAAAATGTCAACTTATAAATAAATACTCAATCATTATGAATGTCCGTAACATGGTAAATAAGGGTCTAAAAATTAAATATAAATCGAATAAATCCAATTTGCACGATTTTCGATAGTTTGAAAGTAAAACATGTGCCATATTTCAGCCATAAGTTTCCAAAATAAATATGTTCATCCATCATTGTTCTCTAAAGTATTTACTCCGTGAGATATAAATTCATTCATATTTTTAAGTTTACTCGATTAGTGCTTATCGGTTGTGTTATTGTAGGAAAATACTTAGAAAATAAAATTTCAATTTTCTCAATATGCAATATTATTTCAAAAGAATGATCAAAAATTGGTCCTAAAGTTAAAACATTGTTAACAATGGCTCTGGAATGTTGCTATCATTCACAATTGGTTTCATAATTTTATTTAACAGAGAGCTGTCAATTATACAGGTATCGGTCGCAAGACCTATTTTCCACTAAGCATCCAATGGCAGGCTAACGTAGCCTAGCTTTTAAATTGTATACGTCGCGGCTGCGCCATTGAGTAGACGGCTTATATAAATAAATAGGAATCGCCGGCGACTAACCACTTCGTGGAAAATCGATCTTAATGTTACACATCGATCTTTAGAGCGAGGCCACATTCAGGTATGACAAGGCCAAAATGGTTTTTCTCGTACCAAGTACTGTATTTTATAAGCAAATTAAAAAAGGCTTTCTTGCCAAGGTTCCCAATGGTATACAGAAAAAAAAATTGTACGTTATTAGTGTTTCTCTTATAAAACAATTGAATTGTAAAGAATGGTCCCAGAAAAGCCGTACTATATTTTTTCTTAATAAAAGTGCAATTAAAAAAAAGAATGAGTACTTATTTTTCGGATATCAATTTCTAATATTTATTCAGAACATCGAAAAGAAAGCCTTCACGTTAAATTTGCCTTAGATCTATATGTCTTTACTTAAAACGAGTTTCTGATAGATAAGAAGGTCGCTAAAATTGGGCAAACATTTGAAAAAAGGGACATGCGTTAGCACTAGCACGATCTATCTCTCGATGAAAGTGGTGGCACAAGTCTACATACATTATTATAATTTCATAAATGATTTCCAATTGCATATGATGTTTCTCCAATAAAACAAAACCAGTTCTTCATTTCCAGAATCCCTGAAACCCCACCCTAAATGATACATGAGATCCTTAACAATAACAATAGTCTATCTATGCTCTATGTATTTATAATAATTGATTCTATATTATCTATTGACCATTGAGACCGACATCACAGTATAATCTACTATTTATCTTAGGTACAGGAATGATTACTATAAAACATAAAATTTACATTTGCACTATGATAAAAAAAACTATAATAAATGGATGATGGCCATTCCCAGGCGGAAAATATACCTTACGTTTAACCTCGAATTTGCCGGAAGTTTATGCAATAACACATCAAGCGACGAGATTTGCCCGCGAGGCGTCAGTGGACGGCCAGAGAAAACATTCATCGTGTCAGACAGGAAGTACATTAAATTAGGTATTAAATTATTGGCCCAAATTCATTTCAATATATTAAATAAAACATTATATTAAAATAAAATAGTCGATTATAATGTCTTTTGTGCTTCCCTTTTTTACTTACATTCTGCAATAAAAACAGCGATTCATTCTACCGAGCCGTAAGTTTGGCTTGCGCGGTTCATTCTGACTTCTGCATTTGTGTTTATTGATATCATAGTATTACAAACATCTTAAAATTACAATAAAATATTTACAAAAGAAGAATTAACAATCGTAAGAGCTATAAATACTATGAAATGAATATTTTACAATAAATAAGTCTATAAAACAGTGTTCTAAACAGTTAAAAGACATCGGAAGATTTAGACAATATGTGAATATCGTCTTTACCCGCATTAAATTCTGCTATTAAATTCCTGTGTGATAACTTTGGTCGTATCTTTTGATTGTTTGTGCTTGGTTAATCCAACACTTCAAGAAGACATCAATACTTTTTCCTGTTGACCTTTACGGTCAAGTTCCGCCTGCTCTATAATTTAGAGTATATCATTCAAAAAGGAATTGTCAAGAGAATTGAGGAGTTCCTGCGCGGTGAGACTGCTGACGTCCGTGGAAGGCATGTTGTCGAGGAAGTCCAGGTTGAACTCGGCCGTTTGTCCCGTGAAGGAAGACGCGTTGTGCAGGGAAGGGAAGGAGTGCTGCGGGTTGTTGTTCTGGGGCATCATGGAGCTCTGCATGGGGCCGTTCTGGTGCATGGGCTGGCCCTGCATGGGCCCGCCCTGCATGGGGCCCATGCCCATGCTCATGCCGCCCTGCTGCATCGACATGCTCTGCGACTGGCTCATGTGAATGTTCGGAATCTGAAATTATATTATACACTCATTATATGATCATCATTTGTAATTCGCCATATTTCACAACAATTTATTACTTTTCGAAACATTACGATTTTCATCATTTTTGTATATTTAACCAGAATTTATTGATTTCAAAAACGTCTAGTATCCAGAAATTAGTGCATTCAAACACTCTTCCGCGTCGGTATAATTATGTAGACGGTAGTATAGACGCAACTCACCTGTCCTTGTACATTCATCATTTGGTTCTGTTGCATTATTAGATGCGACATCGGAGACTGTTGCTGATTCGACGTTCTGAAAACAATAACAATAAGTTATCGGGATGACAAAATATGTTATTTCATTATTATGATACATTGACATAATATGAAACTCTTCTACAAAACAACTCGTAGTTATTTCATCGTAAATAAAACTAAAGCGTATACCCAGATAAACATAGAATAATATATAGGCATAGACATTAAAATTTAATCTTTACTACATACACTTTAGAACATGTACAGTTAGGATTGTCTACTGAGGACAATATTTTTGTGCTGTCTGTCTTTAAATAGAATAGGAAGAAAAGCGAAGATGGAGAGGGAGTTAGTTGCCAGATATCTCAAGAGTTATCTAAGGAATTAATGATACGGCTGATTTCAATCCAAACTTTTTAGTTATTTTAGTTAATGTTTAAGATTGAAGTCGAACGAATTTTTTCTTTATTCAATTTAATGTTTGAGTACATTTCGTATTGTCGTATACACACCTCTGTTGTTGCTGTTGCATAAGTTGTTGTTGTTGTAATCGGGCCTGTTGTAGCTGCATTTGTTGCTGTTGCTGCTGCGTCATGCCTCCTCCACCACCCATCGTGCCAATACCAAATCCTGCAATTACATAAGTTTATCAATATTATACAAACGAAGTTAATAATGAGAGAGAGGGCACATCGAGGTAGGGCTCAGCGGATTAACCGCTCAAATCGGACCGCCTTTCCGTCGTCTGGGGAAGGACCTCCACCTTACAGAAGATCGTAGCCAAATAGCATTGGTCTCGGTACAGGGTCGGCAACGCGCGAGTGATACCCCCGGTATTGCAAGCGTTCATAGGCTACGGTGACTGCTTACCATCAGTCGGGCTGTATGCTTGTTTGCCACCTTAGTGGTATTTAAAAAAATAAGGGTCAGAGCGTTAAAAAAACAAACTAAACAAAATATCCCTCAACTTCTGAGCTTTCAAATTTTGTTTTTCAAATGATTACCATTCAGCTTTATTGTAACAAAACATTTTGATCGTACCTTGGTGATGATGTGGGAACTGCTGCCTGGCTGTGGCATGCTGCTGCATGAGTACGTGACGCCATTCGGGCGAGTACTGCCTGGCGTGTGGCGGGAAGGGACGCGGCGGCGCGGCGGCGGCGCGACGTGGGCCCGCCACGCCGCCCACGCCGCCCACGCCCACGCCTCCGACGCCCACGCCCACGCCGCCAGCGGGCCCAACGAACCGCGCCTTGTACTCTGGCGGCGGCGGTCGCATTTGTTGCTGTTGGGCGCGCAACATTTGCTGTTGTTGTTGCTGCAACATTTTCGCTTGTTGCTCGCGTGATAGACCCGCCGCTGCTACACCTGCGCATAACATTTTTGTGTTAGTAAATATCGATTACTGTTCCATATAGACTGAGCCATCGAAAGGGTTCATTAGTCGTGTCGTGTCACTTGTGTACGAACGACACCGACATTAAAGTATGAAAAATTTGCAAACCCATGAACCTTTGTTGGTCGATTTAGAAAGCTTAATTATGAAAGTAATAATAAATTCCAATTATAACTATTTTACCATCAACTACTTCTGATCTTTAAACCTTATTTCTGCTACAATACATTTAACCATCAATATTTAGAAATTGTCTTACCCAACGGCTGTGAGGGGCCAGGCCCTTGTGCGGCGGCCTGCTGGCCGGGGCCCTGCGGCCTCGGGCGCATCCCCTGCGAGAAGTTTATGCTCTGCGACTGCGACATCGAATACGTGTCACAACCACTACCTGTAATCAACGAATTTATCATTTAATAATATTCTCTGAATGTTAATTGATAAATAAACCCATTCATTCAAGTGTCATAACATTTTACTTTTACGCAAAACAAAAACTGTGAAACAGAAAAGGCTCTTTTTTTAAAAGCATAAATAATAAAAATTATTTTTAATTATTAAAAAACGTCGTATCACGAGTACGAGTAAAGTATGATGATTCGAAAGATCGAATCATCGTACTTTTTTTCTACAATCAGTTCAGACGGCAGATTTTTATTAAGAACTGTCAAGAAACTTAGCACTTGCTCTTTTTGTACTAATAAAAGTTACAAAATTTTATTTCTTACAATTAATAAAATTATTATAATTAAATTGAGCATAGTATCTAGGAATATACGTAGAATGTGCTCATAGTATTACTATCTCATGTAAATAGACCTGTATAATAGATCGTTTGCGATGCATATGTATAAATGCAGTAAACACGTCAATCTGTGTCATCCATCCCCGAGGCGCGCGACTTCGCACGTTCTGCCCGATCGTCAACCTCGCACCCTTCCCTCGCTCTCACTCGGCGAAAACTACAACAATATCGTCGTGACTAGCGGACGCTTGCCTTACTTGCTGTACCTTACTGCAAAGACATAGTGATAATATTCCAATGTCAACATATTCTGCATTAAGTGATGCGATGTAATGCAGCACGTAAAATAAAATCGACTTTTTTTTTTTTTCGTCGTCTCAACTTGCTACTCGTAATCCCACATAGTACCGTGTTTTGGATACAATGAACTACAATTTTCAATATGCATTGCGGTGTCATTCTTCAGACATCCAAGTACCAATACTTTTTTTTCTGCATTAAAGACAGTATAATACGCCTCGCTTAAATATATCTACCTACTTACTTATTCAGAATGACTTATTTTTCTTGTACAAATATGAGCAAAGATGATAAGAACGAGTTCTTCGACCCAAAATTATACTTGTTGACAGACGACAGTATGAAAACATTTCCGTCCGGAATTGAATCATCACCGTTTCATTGGAATAGCTTGCGGGCCATTCGCAAAAACCGATACACTTTCGCACGTTCACGTAACTTGTGTGCAGTGCTGTGCACGCCACGTTTACTAGCCAGCAACATTACATACTGTACAATATTATTATTGTTTGTATTATGTTTGGTCTATTCCTGGACATATTCCGTGTGTAAATCGTACTATTTCTCGTATACAAGGGAAATTCAGAGGCATTTTATAACGCAGCGCCATCTAGTTCCAATTAAACAAAACTATGGACACTAAACAATTGGCTCATACAATACTTACTTTTAGACACTTCAACAGTAGGAGAGTCATAATTTCTTTATGATTCATTTATAACAATTTATAAATAGAAAACAAACATTTTCAATCATGTTTTCATAGAATCAAATACATGACCGCATTTTTTATATACGTGACATAAATCACGAATACACTTTACCTTGGTGATGCTGCGGCGAGGGCGTGCCCTGGTGCTGGAAGCTAGCGTACATGCCCTGCTGAGCCGCCACCGACACGTGCCCGCCGCCGCCCCCCGCTCCGCTCACCTGCATGTGCTGCGCAGCTGACACCTGCCACGGGATGACCACAAGTCAAGTTTACAAGCTTTTATTTTAGAGGTTCAATTATATTTCAATTTCAGTTCAACTACAGTTTGATCTGTCATCCTAGAAACCTTCAAAAAGTTTTGGAGTGCATACGCAAACTTTTAGCTAGGAATATTGCGATCGGCCTGCTGGAAACACGACACAATCACAGCTTTTGGGACCAAACGTTTTTTCGGATAGCTTTTTCGTTTCACCGCAAAACGTTTTATACGATGTAGTGTGTCATGCATGACAATACGCACAATAACGCACTTTCTCATGGGAAAAAATATTCAGAAAGTATAGTTACTTTTACGTAAAGTGGATTTTTTATCATAGAAACTATTTCAAAATCCAAGAAATCTAAAGTATCTACTCAAGATAAGTATTCCAATTATTTTTTTATTGCGCATGTGCAATGATATAATAATTATAATGTTAATTGCCTAGTTAGTAGGTACTTATATAAACATGATCATGAACTTCATAACTAAACAAATAAATTCAAATAATCGTACATTTTCAATATCTAAATTAATCTGATATTAGGTGACTTTGCAGTAAAATATAACAAATTCAAACTAAACAGAACAATAAAGTAATTTTTTATTGTTTTATACACTTTTATCGAATAGTTTAAATTTTGATTAGTATATCGCCAGTTTTAATTACATACCTACGAAATCGTTATTTCCACATAAGTACAAAATACCTGTTTAACGCAAAACCAGTTTTCGCAGACGTAGTAATTAAAACGTAGGTTGGATGGATAAATTCAATCTTTTGTGTTATGGAGAACAGTGAGCTTTGAAATGTATACAATGTGTACAAACGGTAGAGACAATGTTTTCAATGTCATATTAAAATATAATCTCTATTAATAGTACGGTTACATTGTTGAAGTAATTATACATTTATATTAAATCGTAGGGTAATTAAATCTTATGCAGATGCATTTGAACTATTTCCTGAATAATAGATAAAACGCTTCCTATTAAATATGCTTGATAAATTTCATTGCGCATACGTCGTCACACGGCATTACTTAGTTGAATGGAGGTAAACGTACTTATTGTCTCAATTAAATGAGATAAGCAAGTGTAATCGGGACAAAGGCTACTTAAGGCAACTCATTGTCGCGTCCCGTCACCCGTGGACTAGCCGGCGGGCCTCGACGGTGACATCTGCCCGAGATGCGAGGTTGTAAGGCACACGTAACGCCCAGCGAGCCTCAAACCTGTTTGGGTAGCACACCGCGCGCCTCCCGTCTCCGTCCGCTGCACCCGCGATTTTTGTTATTCTCTCGATACAAGTGTTATGCGTGCTAAAGCCGCTAAGCCGTATTGTAAAGCCAGACGGACTAACGGCACCTCGGTTATCTGGGCGTACATCGCTTTTTCAAATGATCCGAGGATTGCGATCCGGCAGGTAAGGGACGCTCAAGAATTAACATGCGACCGAAACGATAGCATGCTTCTTTCTACACTCTTTGCAATAACAAAAAATTAAACATATGGAATATGTTTATATTTACATTCACTATTATGAATCACAGCATATCTTAAATGAAATTATATGATCCGATAATTAATTTATATTAGTGCGTGAATTCAATAAATAGACTAGCCGGGATATTACTTGAGAAATGATCCTCAAAAACAATGCTTCCAGAATATTTTATATATAAAAAGACGTTGAAGAACTTGACTGTTCTGGACTGAGTCATATCTACGGCATTCCATACGCGTTGTCATAGTCTCAGGTCAGTAGCTCCGGACTGTACACCGCGTAACAACAATTGCTTTCATATGCATACTTGGTAAACTAGACAACATTTAGGGCGGTTCCACTGGTTATTGATAAATTATACTTGACCTATCTGTGCGATTAATTGACAGTGATTTTTTGACAATTTATCTGACCGACAGGCTAATTGTTACTTGTCAGAAACCTTACAATTATTGTCCATATTTAAAGTTGAATATTTGTAATTGGATGTCAAATGAAAAATGAAATTGCTCTAACATACACAATCAATCTTCAGCTAAAATTATATTATTATAGGTACTAAAATGAGAGATATACCGGGCGTGGGTGTGTAATAAAATCTCATTAACACAATAATTTAATTTTCAATTTTACGGTGTATGATCGAACAAAAACGTGACATACAGGGTTCCTAACATCCATATCGTCCCTTGAGTGGACAAAAATAGCGCGTCCCACGTTCTGACGTCACAGCCACCCACCTTCGTCACGAGAACGAGAGCTACGATGTCAAAGGTGAAATTCGGGAAAAACTTGAAAAGTTCGCAGCAAATATTTCCTAATAAATTACGTAAGAGTAAATCAGTTTTTTTGTACCGGAAATTTGTAAAAGTAAGAAAAGGTTTATTGGTATTGAAGGTATTGCTTCTCATCTGTTACTCAGTGAATAATGTTACGACACAATGTTATGGCACAATTGTGGAGGTTTCAACTAACCATTACAAATTTTTGTACAAATCTTATAATTTGACTAAGGTGGTGTTATGTCTTCATTAATTATAAAGAAGTTTGTGAGGTAGTAGGGGGTACTAGATATCTGGATCTACTGAATTCTATTACAATAGAAAGCCACGTAATTTGGGAGTATCATAAGGTATAGATTAACCCGAAAAAACTATTAATAATACAACTACTACAAATACGAGAAAGGCGTGTACGAAGAGTAGTGATCTATATGTCACTGCAATGTCAGGAATTGCTTATTGTATACGAATATCAGACAAACGTTAGGCGAGTGAATTTTCCTGTGTGTGGAAAATAATACACCCTAGTAAGCTTAAGGCGCAAATCATAGTGGAATGAGCGTGTTCTTTATTGAAACTTGGTATAACCATGAAACAAATAACAGTACATATGGAAGTACGTTTTTAATTACCGCAGGCATAGAGATAGCGGCTCCAGACGGGAGACGCGGGTGAAAGGGACACGTGGTACCAGTCGCTGTACAGGAAGCAATCGGCCGGGAGAGCTCTTTTTATTCTATTCAGTCACTTTTAAAGTCATCGCCCGTGTCCCTGCCTTCTGTTCTCATAACGTAACGCTGAGATTATTACATGTGACATTATTTGATTTTTAGATTTCCTGATATACAAAACCAAATTATAAGCAAATCTGCCGAATATCCAACATCTATAAAAAACATTATTGTAAAACAATTAGGTACGAAGATTCTAACAAAAGATCACAAAATAATGAATTTGATTAAGTTATAGATCTTTGACAAGAGCTCTTTGCTCTGGGATTTTGCTCTATGTACCTATATTAAAATTTGAATAAAAAATCACAATTAAAACATGTATGTATTTTATATCACATACAAAGAGGTAATTAAGCCATAAAATAACATGCGTGTCGATTAAGCACGCTGCGTACAAACGCGTCCTCAGTCGCGCCCTTGTTAGTGGCAATTTTAATAAATTCTAACATGTGGTATCGCACATCTGCGAGTTCGCGAAACACCACGCCGCGAGCATGCACGTGTTCAAATAAACCATAACTGCTGGACGTATCTGTTATTCTGCATTATGAACCCGTATTAACAATCTTAACACCAGCTTTGTTGTTACAATTTTCATATTATTAATCCCATCGTCTACAAAAGCGATTATTGGCGGAGAGGAGCGGAAATATTTCCTAAATAAATAACCAAAAGGATATCGTTAGTCACTGCAGTCCACGGGGTTTTTTGACCATATACCCAAATGGGTAATGACAAGGAAAACGATGACGTAGACAGTCGTTCCAAACAATGCTGGCTAAGTACGATGCTAAGCATATTGGAAAGTCATGGAGGGGAATCAAGCGCCAAGCTCAAGGCCGACAGGGATGGAGAGTATAGTATCTTAAGTGAAGTAAATTATATCGTTATTCTGACAACCCATTCAAAATAATGTTATTATTTATTAGTTATTTACAAAATATCTCCGCTCAGCTCCACTCACTTCTGCGTGTGACCGCTTTGGACGACGATGGGCCTTGCAGTCAAATATCACTACGTAGTGTCTGTCTATAACCAATACAGTTACAGTAGCATCGTAGACATTGTTACTTCAGTATTACTAAATGCCCATGACAACACATAAGAATACTTCTTATATTGCAAGCTTTTAATGTATCTCTCATAATCTCTCTCAAAACGAAAAGCAACTACCTAATTATCAGTTTTATTCTTCTTAGTTTCATTACAAAAATACATAAACTTGTGCACATAGTAGCACTAAGCATAAATAATGGTCGTCTCCCAATTCGCTTTAAATATTTTATTATTATCATTTATGTAGAGTGCATTCTCAATCAGTGAATGCACAACGGACGTCTCGGTTCATATTAAATGGGATTGCTTACTACCGTTTACTACGAAAGTGCGTTACGATTTTCTTTATAGCGATAAAATCATTCGGTCCCATTCGTATTAGTTGTAAGGGAAGAAGACGGCATGAACGGCGAGACGTTGCAGTGGCGTCCGAGCCCTTCGCGACAGACCCTCAGTGGGCGGGCAGCGCGCGCACGCTCTCCCCGGTCGATACAACACTAGACTCCCATGTTTTTTATGTCCTTTCGCGTCACGAATTACCCAATAAAGTACACTTCCAATTACTAAACGCACTTAACTATTTTATAATAACATGCAACGGTATTGGCGACGTTTTGAATAAATATTAATGATTAGTTAATCGTTTAACTACGCGGATAGTGTAAATAACTTGCCTATTGACTACAAATTTTGGATATACGTCACGAATATCGATATTCGCGCAGTCTGCTGGAAGATTAGGAGTTTATTTTTTCTAGGGCGACCTTGAATTATTGAAATAAAATTTATTGCAATAAATCCATAACAATATATAAAAGATCCAATGAATTTTTTGAAATCGACTTTGTATTGGACAAGCAAGATCGCGTTGAATAGTATTTAATTCTTCGACTCATACGCCATAACCAATTTAGTATTGCCTACCTATCGTCGTTTAATTGTTATCTGATTACGGTAACCGGTGAACATTATATCATCATCATCGTGCCAGCCACAAGAAGTCCACGACTGGACATAGGCCTACCCAAAGGTTTCCAATATGACCATTATTTATATCAATTAATATTAACAAGAACTCACCTGTAGGTTATGGTGTGGTTGTGTAAGGTGCAATTGCTGCTGCTGCGACATGTGTAAGTGGTCGATGGGCGGCGGCGCGGGCCGCGGCCGGTAGCCGGCGTAGCCGCGGTAGCGCGCCCAGTCGCCGCCCGCCGCTTGCTGGTGCTGCTCCGCCATGTGCTTGAGGGTCTGCGCCGCGGGAGACATCTCCCCTGCGCCATACGGCCGAGGTGCCGGCTCGCCCTCCGGTGGCTCTAAACTCCCACCGTTGAGTTTGCTCCCATCAAGGTCGAAGTCTTTCATGAACTCCGGATAGCCCGATATCTCCGTAATCAAATCCTCGATGGCATCGTCGCCGTCCTCCTCGCCGATCAAGTCAGCCAGACCAGGGAAGGCAGAGGCGGCATCCCGCTCCAGAGCCGCCGCACATTCATCAAGTCCGACGAATTCGTCATCGGCCACTTCAGATTTACACTCCGCTTTACACTCTAGCGGGGATGGTGCTCGAGGAGGCGGTTGCTGTGGGGGCGGAGAGCTTGAGGTTTTCACTGCGTTAGCCAGCGCCTTCACTGTAACGTTGGTTGATATCTGTTGCGGATGCGAGTCTGCCGCAGACGTGGTGAATTCAAGTTGCTGCACGATCTCCACAGAGAATTTGGTGAGTGCCTCGCCTGCGCCACCGCCGCCGCCTCCTCCGCATTGCAGCTTTGCTGGAGGCTCGTAGTCGCCGCAGCCAAACTTTTGTTGCTGTAACAAATAAACCACATTAAAAATATGCTTACTAATAATACAGGACAATATTTCAAAAAACTGGTATGAAATAAATTTATGCCAGCCAGATCATTATAATATTCTACATACGCGTATAATCTGTTCTAACACGGATCGGACGTAACATGAAAGTTCGTCTAACATTTGATATTACGTTTCCTGTGCAATGTACGCCTTATTATCGTAAAGTAATTAATTAAACAATCTCATTTTCTAACAGCTCCGCTTCGTGGCTCGATGCACGGATATAGGTAGTTGAAACACTAGCAGATTTTGAGTGGTCTGAATCCGAAACATTTGTCAATGGAGGCGAAAATTTTATCAATGTAACAAATACACAATGAGATTTGTAAGTTATGGTACCTACTATGTTATCCTCCTCTAGGTACGCACTATTAGCCCTTAATCACTGTTAACAATGAACGCAAATAAATCAAAAGTCTCGTTACACTTCAATTGCAGGATAGCCACATTAGCCACACATTACCTGCTACTTATCATTTGACTTTTCCCCTATTATACGACATCGGATATTTGAAAAGTGAATGTGATGAAAAGTGAGATTGACCAACAACTCTCATTTACTTTACGTTATTCCATTAATCTTCACGCGAGCTTATTTGCCACCTTAGGGATATAAAACAACTGCGATGGTGCGACTACGAATAATGTTGTTGTAAAATGTGTCAGAAAACAGCACAGCTCGGAGGTCGTCGCAGTGAGCGGAGCGCGAGACAATGCGAGGCGTTTGTTGTGAAACCGCAGTTTGCACAATCTCAGCCACTATCGGGTCCACTCAGCGCGCTCGTGCCCGCTGCGAACACTATCGATCATGTCGACATTGTCGTCTATTGTCCGACCGTTCATAATTATAACAACTAAATAATTATTATAAGCCACAGGCATGGTCACGTTATGCATGTGACCCATAGAGTCACTATATAAAATCCCCGTGCATAGAGTGATAAGAATGAAAGTGTGGATGGATGACAGCCGGACGACGACGCAGCAAAAGAGATAGCGGCGGATTGATGAAATGGCTGAAGTAGAGCAGGTAATAGAAGAGTCACATGGGACAGAAGAAACGTACTAATTAAATTTATTTTTAATTTCTGTTCTAATCATGAACAATTTGCCATTTAACCTTTATTATCGCTAACACAATATTCCGAGGATAATGATTAAAATTAATGGAATACCAATTTCCATACGTAATCCACATTGGCAATGTTATAATGAACACGCAATCGATGAAACGAAAAACGTGTAAGTGATTAAGACTGTCGATTGAGAATGTCGGTAATCCCGAAAAATAGCAAAACATGGCATGACGAACTTTAACACTTTACGACCCTAATAATATGTGAAATAATTTATAAGGCAGGATACATAACAAAAGATTGTGCAAAGAGATGTAGTGTGAAAGTTGCGTCTGATTGAAGAGAATTGAAAAAATATTTGTGATGATTATGATAAATAGAATACAATTAATTGAAATAACTTCTTTGTAAACAAAACACTGAGGCAGACTACAGAAATAAAATATCATAGGATCGGGTCCAGTACGAGTCCCACATATCAAACGGATGTTAATTATTACCCACTATTACAAAGTGATGTCATCACGATAACACGTCAAAAATAGTAATCAGAACAATTTGACTTAACGAAATATAGCCAGCCATGCTTTTTCAGCATATTATTATGTTCTCAATCAGCTAAAAATAGTAACAAAAAATTATAACAAACAAATGAAAATTATGGTACTGTTTTCGCAGATTGACTGCGTATTTCTAAAAACCGGCATACCTACTTCACATAAACATACTAAGTGGGTGTTTATTTAATAATGACAACCACATACAAGATTGAGGAGTTGTAAATTACATTATTACAATATAAATGACGCGTGCGTGCTGCCGCTAATCTTAAGGAAATGAGACTAGTTCATCTTTTTTGTTTGAGGTAGTTACAGAAGACCTGACGGATGACCTCGTAAGAATTGAATGAAATGAAGAGAGAGAAGAGAACTATAACTCGATATAAGCAATAACACGATGACAGCTGATTGATTCCAGAAATATATTTTTAAGATTTGTCAGTTTATACTGAGCGACTTTGTTGATAGATAGATAGATTTATTTGCGAAAATAAGGTACAAAAGATGTTACAAACATAGTATTCCAACTTATTCTGCCCTCGCAGGGGTGTGCAAATATTTCTGTATTATACATTGTTTTTTGGTTTAACCATTCATAAATTTATCATTCAAGTATTCAGTAGTGTTATAATAAGTTTTAGTTAAGAGCCATTCATGCAACTTTTTCTTAAACAGTGAAAGTCTTAGATTTAAACTCATCCGGTAAATGATTGTAAATCTTAATTGCCATGCAATGCACATTGTCAGAATATAATGCAAGCCTTTGTTTGGGTACAAGTAATCTATCCTTATGTCTACTTCTGGAATTTATACAATCACCGTGCCTAATAAATAAGTACTGATATTTCTGAACAAAAATACACAGTTCATAAATATAAAGTGATGGAAGAGGTAAAATATTTGATCTTTTAAACAGGGGGGGTTGAGCAATCTATCGCTTGTTTCTCATACGTATTTCAAGTACCAACGGTACATGAATTTGACAGTGACGCAATTTTTACAGAGATTATCATGCAATAATCACTGTCAAATAATACAAGAGCCGAGTGCAACGTAATCACAATGCCGGCCGCCCGATGGCAGAGGGTCAAGTCAATTGACGTTAGCTGCATCCGGTGCGATTCGCCGTGTACGCAACTGTACGCACAACGTGCTACACGACGACAATTTTATTATACTTAATAATAAACACTTGGAAATCATTAATTAGAATGCATGAAACTATTAATAGGTAGGTACTTATTTTAGCAATGTAAAACTGGTATTACGAAAGAGTTTACGGATTACACTGCTATGTACCTACAGGACAAGTCCTAAAAAGCTAAACTTCACTATGTTTTAGGAAAAAGACATTATAGGGATCTCGGAATAAATACTAATTAGACTTACAACCAATTGCAGGAACGTATTTTAATCGTAATTTCACATTAATTCTCATCATTTTTTCTTCTTAACTTTAATTTAAAAACAATTTACTGAAAGAAAACAATCTTGGCTATGCACGCTACGTATCACCATGTACAAATTCTGTCATTGACAGATAAATCTGAATTGCATTATTCAGTTCAGTTTCTAATCAGACAAAGCATAAGTTAACTAAGTGCTCATTGATAAGACTTCGAATCGATAATGGATTATGGAGAAGTTTAAAAACCGGACTAAAGGCGTGTCGGGCCAAGCACGGTAGGGTTACGTTACTAGGGTTCAATATTTGCTACATTTTGCATGCTTGCAGAAATGTTCAATGTCATACATTATATATATTATTATTATATGATATATATCTATTATATTACATCATATAATATCTATGTTAATATACCATATTGTATTGTACTCTTCACCTACACAAACATAAACATTTGTATCACAAAATTAAATAAGGTTCGGAAGAGCGGGATCTCCTGGCACAGGCATTAATATTGCCTAAAAGGAGGTCTCGGCATCTAGCTGTAGTTTTAAATCTTGTTGGTGAAATAAATTATTTTTATTTTTATTATTATAAATTGTGACATTTTCATCGAAATAAATTTTACTTTAAAGTTCGTCGGCTATTGCTATAAAGCGGAATCCTAAAAACCTGGTATATAGATAGACAAACATTAAAAAGGATCATAATTCATAAATAAATAAATAATGAAACTAATTTTATGTTTCGTCTCATTACATTATGCGCAGAATGCGTTCAGATCATCTCATTAATCTTCTATGTCAATAAATGAAATTCCATTCGAACAATGCAACACGTGCAGTCCGTTCTGAAAACATTATACTAACACGTGATTTAAAAACAAGGATGTTTTCTTACCAATGGTGATTGCTGTAAGGCGTAAGCAATAATTATACCTTTAGTACCTTGTCTACCGGTTAGGTACCTACTCTAATCTACTTACGATGGTTTATTATGAGCTTACTGCGAGAACAAATTAACAACATTGTATATATTTGAGTTCTTTTTTTATTTGCTCTGGGGGAATCACAGTCAAAATAAGTTTGGGAGACACTGTTCTACGAGTAATTCGATATCATTATGATCAGCGATAAATTACTTCTTGTTATATATATATATATTCTATGGGTACTGACGCAAATACTTATTGGATTGACATTATGCGGGCAGTTCGGCACCATTCCCACCCAAGGAAGGACTGATTTGAAGGCTAATTTTCAGTCAAGTATCATTGACTTTAAGTATACTATTCGATCAACATTATTATTCCTATTTGCTACTTAATAAAACTATCCCAGTTTACTATCAACGTTTACGAGTAAATGATTGCGCAGCACAAATACGTATACAATATTGGTGGCACTTTATTATATCATAATAGCATGTTCTAGTGAAAGGTTTATGTAATTAGCAAATATCAAAGTTTGCAAGATTCAGACACACATAACTGGTTAAGAATGAGATCGGCAAGGTCATCGGCTGCTGTTTGATCAATGAGCGGCATTGATAGAGCCGTTGCCGCACAACCGAATATTGGACACTTTCTGCTACATTCGATGCATTATACAACGTAAAACATACTCGACCATTTACGTTTACCACGCTTTCACCTTCAGCAGAGTTAATCTAATGGAACAATACGTTTACGAAAAGAAAAAACGTATACAGTTACATGAAACATTATAGATCATTTAAACGGATTGATTGGTTACTATGACATCAGTGGATTGCAATTAAGAATTCCACATCGTGTATAGATTTACGGCCAACTTACTTTTAATTTTAAATAACCAAATTTTCTTTTGCAACACCGCTGCACTTGAAGGAAATCTTGTAGTTCAGTGTTGCCGCAAATATTATTAATAACACATAATTGTTTGTTTGGTAATCCACATAACCATCCCATCCTCTGAATCGTCACAAAATTATGCTTAGGTGGCAGTCCCTGCCTATCCTAGTAGTTCTACATTAAATTAGGAGCCTTATTGTAAATTAATGGTGACAACTTATTGTAAATTAATTGAAAAGAGGTTCACTTTTAATACATACCACATGTACGCTGCTGTGTACACCGCTTATAGCAGGCAGGTCAGGTTTGCGGTCGCTCTTCTTCGCTTGCCTCTTCGCCTTGCCCTCCAGGAAACGTTTCTGCAGCGCGCTCGTCTCCAAGTTCTGCTGCTCGCAGGCACCCGTGAATGACTGGTCGAACCTTGGCACGCATTCTGACTGTCGCCGACGGTATGTTTCAATCCTCCGTCTGGAACAACACACCATTTTAGAAATAAGTATACAGTCGACCAACAAAAGAGCTCAGCGAGGTAGAGAACTAAGAAGAAAGATTTTTATGGAAAGCAACTAAGAGTAATGATTCTTGGTTTTTAATATGGCAATGCAGATATAACGAACGACAGGTCTCTCGCTCGTTCAAAATCATTGATCTAAAATTCTAAACTAATAAAAAAGTAACTCTCGAAAGTATCACTTATTACGTTTTCCTAAATAAATGATCATGATATGAAAAAAAAATTAGACTAGAATAAGAAGACGTAGTAGTAGTTCACGTAATAAACATTTTTAGTCAATCTAATTTTCTATTAATAAGGAGGGGTATAAATAATTCAGGGCTACATGCTAACTTATAAACCTGTACAAACAATACTATTGTCGTAGTATTCACCTTAGTACCAGTAAATAATTACGAAAGAAACAATCTAGAGGCACGAGTAGGTACCTAATGTAAAACAAGGTGATGTACACAGGTAGGCGTTATAAACTACAATGTTTGAACCGATGCTCAGTCAGCCGCAACTGCCGAGCGCGGTCACCTTGAGCAAATGTTAATGCGGACACTCTGTCTACTACATAAAAAAATCATTACCTACCAACTTTTCATTTATTCAGTATCATTTGCCGACGATGAAATTTACTCAAGGTTAAGTACTGTCAACTCAAAACCCACCACCATCACGTAATTCGCACATAATAAATGCAATGTACATAAAACCTAACCGCGGTATTCACGCACACTTTATTTAGACAAAGCTGAATTCATGCCGGAACCCCAGAGGGTCCAACAAATTGCGATCATTACTCGTAGCTGTACCATAGCTGAAATGTTCTCCGTGGACCGGATCATCGGAGTCCGGAGGCCATTCTCCGCTTTGCGTGCAGCGATATCTCCAAGTCTCTGACATTTTCGACAGTTCCGAGAAATCATTTTTGTTGAATGCAAACAAATACCCATATTTATGTATGTATAATAGATTAGGGGCCCCTAAACGCTACGATAAACCTGTGATACGTGGACTTCAAAAATACTTTTATGGTACAAATATTTAGCAGCTGACCCGCCCGCGCCCCCCTTGTCTGTGCCTGGCTCCTGGCTACGGGCAAAGAAAATATTCGGATTTAACCTACAACATAACATGCAAGTAGAAGAAGAGATAACGCATTCCAGTCACTATCTCTATAATAATTTGCTACTAGATAACAAACAGCAGATACAGGTACCTGTTGTGAGTTTGTGAGAGGAGCACAAATAGAAACAATTTTATATTTTTTTAATGTCAATAATAATTACACCTCTACTTCATGTGGATTAGAATTCTACATTACACAAACAGTTGTTCATGAACATTACTATTGTCTTGGTATTTATTACAAAAATAAGAATTTTATAATATTTATCTATCAGCTATCTATCATATACCAACAGGATAGTGGCACAAGTTCTGCTTACTTTGAGACTATACGAGTAATCTGTGACTATACGTCATAGTATAATTCGTCCAAGAATTTATTTTATTTATTAATTAAATATCTAGGCAACGTCTGAGAATATACGGTATAAAGTTTGGCATAGGTTTTACATGTAAAATAAATATAAATCTTGTTATTTCCAAATACTAGTATTTCGTTTTACATTTTGCTTCTACAACAGTAATGTATAAACGGTATGTTGTTAGGTAACCAAATCGTCGTGCAACTACCTAACATCTAAGTATTACATAATCCGTATCAGACGCACACGTCACTCAATGACTCGATATCATTTTGCCTGTATAAATATTGTAAACGCGACAGAGCACCATTGCATTTATAAATAGCTAATAACTAATTCTGTTATAATTATCTCATTGGTAAATTCTTAATGAAACACGCCTAACACGTTTACCAAAATGCATGCTCAAATTGATCAAGTATCAAGTAGCGAACCTAAGCGTAACAACAATAGATAAAACTACGTCACTGAACCGTTTAAACATTATCTTGTTATTCACGTTTCTAATCTTATATAATAGGACCAATCAGGATCATCCATTTCAACGCTTGGAAAAGTTCTTGCAATATTATAGCTTTGTTTTGATAGCTACTTATGGCAGCAAGAGTGGAATTTATGATTAATTTAATTGTTATATTAAACGCGTCGCTTGTTACCAGACGCAATAAGGTAAGTGCTCGTCGTACCGCCCCCGCCATCCGGGAAAACTAATTACGCGCGCGCGCGCGTAGACAGTACCACTGTACTTTAATACTTTCTCCATACAGAGGCAGCAAGAGTGGAATTTATGATTAATTTAATTGTTATATTAAACGCGTCGCTTGTTACCAGACCTTAATCCTTTTTTTTCTAAGTTTGATTATATTTACTTTGCATTCTAATGGACTGTATTACTTGCATATAAATTGCGGTTAGTTGTTGTGAGAGTATAAAATGAAGTCTGTCTGTAAGCTTAAATCTTTTAAACTATATTAGGATTATGATGCGGTTTCTTTAATAGATAGAGTGATTCAAGAGGAAGGTTTAGGTATATGTTTAATACATTCCAAAACTCCCACGGGAAAGCGGGATACACGCAAACGAAGTTGCGCGGGTTTCGCTAGTTAGATAATAAAGCTGAAGGGTTTGTTTGTTTCGTTGGTTGAACAGCCTAATCCCATGAATTACTAGATCAATAAAATAGGTTTTATAAAAATTCAAATAAATAGTCTCTTTCCTCCTTCCTTTGACTATGGAAATTATAATAATATTAAAAAGTCGAACATTAATTATTAATTATACACTAATGAAGTCATTAAAATAATTAAGCTGCTTATTATAAGCGTTAAGTTTCTTTCATAATGATAAATCATCAATGGTAAATATTTCACCATATTAATTGTTGCATTGACTCCTTAAATTGAAAGCTATAACGTTTTTACGTGGGAGTTCCCCGAGTAGGTATTGTTTTATGTGAATTTGAAACGCGTTGCATATTGTATTACATGTCTATGTTATACTGATTTACACGTAACTGCTTAGAGATCAGATTTCACACTGCAGCTCTTTATAATAAGCATATCTCACAGATATGACGAAAAATTACCTTTCGGACCATCAAGTTGATTTCGCGTAAAGCAGCCTATTTATCCGCCAGAGTGACAATAAAGGTATAATGTGTTATATTTTTTTCTACGCCTTACATTAAAAAAAAAAATAATAATAATATTTTTTCTAAGAACCAATAATTTTCCCCAAAAAACACCTAGGTTTGTTTAAATAGGTACACAGGTTGGTAAACATATAAGAAATACGTCACTCATAGATAAGGTGGTTAGTGATAAAGATTATCGCATTTGAGTCAACTATTATAATTTGTACATACATTCTACGATGACTAATAAATTTTGACTCAAAAGTATTTTTTAATTTCCAATCCGTTAGTAACAATGTGTTTACAGAATTTTCGTGCTTTTGAATATTGTGAATGGAGATCGTATTCCTTCCATGTCCCTTAATAGGTTGAAGGAGAAACCTGTGCCTATCTTTGGGTGTAACGTAAGCCCATATATGTTTTTTTTACATTTGATGGAATTAATTTGGCATACAAATAGTATTAAACCTTGATTAATAAAGTTTTAGTATAAAATTTTCAAGGAATCTGTGAAACTGGCCCTTTTAGTTTTGTCTCTATGATGAATGATTGTCGAGCACGCTGCAGTACAGCACTATGCGGCAGAGGCGCTGGCACCTCATCGCATTATACGTGCACTGTAAACTCGTAGGTGTTTTTGTTTAGTTCATTGACCAGCCGGGCGGTTGTCGCGGTACGCAAACAACGCCTTCGATAACTCCCGATTGTATGTCACGCTATGGGACTGAAGCCGCTACTAACACAGTCTTCCTTCCACGACATTTTATCGAAAAAACATCCTTATTTTGTAATTATTGTTATTTTTACCATTTTAAAAGAGCAAGTGCAAAGTTTCTTAATAATTCTTTTTAGCGCAAATCTGCCGTCTGATCCGTGAACCGTCTGGTAGTAGGAAAAAATTGGAACGATTCGAAAGAGCCTATTAGGACTATTTGAACTCAGCTGTGGTGTACGTTAAAAAGTCAAAATATTTTGACTTTTTAACGTACACCACAGCTGAGTGCCGATTAATAAATTATGCTTCGGGTAAGCGGCATCGATAATTTTATTATTGCTTAAAATAATAATCAAAATTATCTATTCCTACAAATCGGGGCTTGGCACTAAAAATCTCATGTGTTCAGTTTCCCATGGGAGTATCGAACGTAAGCTAGACCAGTGAAAGTAAATATCGATCCACTTGAGACATTTTTTTACAAGTTGTTACATAATGTTATGTCGCATCCAGTCGCAGGCGTTTTGCGTAATTCGCTGTAATACAAAACAGCTAGCCGTTTTAAAAAAGCAGTAATACAAAACGGCCCAGCTTTTTAAAACGGCTAGCTGTTTTGTATAATGGCGAATTACGCAAAACGCCTGCGACATATACATAATGGTATTTTGGCTTTACAAACAGACAAAACAACTTTATTTTATTTGTATATAATAGTCGTAGCTAGAATATATTTATTTTAATTAAATACAACTATAATAAAGGTCGAAGGAAACATAAACATAATGTCGTTTGAATTGATTCATTGTAAGACTCGACATTTGCTTGTGTATGGTTGTTGTCAAGCGATATTTATGTCGAAAGATGTAAGATATCATCTTATCTTAGTACTACTCGCTGCTTTCTCTGCAATACGTCGCTACGAACCTTGGAAAACTCTATTCCATAGAAAAAATAACTAACTTACAATGTGCAAAGTACAACAGGTACAATATTGATAAGAAATTGAAAGATTACAGCTTACTTCAACATTAAACTCTCTTCATACACGGTAATACTTCATATTACTGTCAATTTCAAGAATATATTATGGATTTTCGATAGGACAGTAAAAAGCTTTGGTGAATAAATATATATTTTTTTAAATACAACACAGGTGGCAAACAAGCATACGGTCGACCTGATGGTAAGTCGTCACCGTAGCCTATAGACGTTTGCAATACCGGGGGTATCACTCACGCGTTGCCAATCCTCCCAACCCCCCCAAGTGGAGCTCTGGAGACCTTACTCACCGTAGGAACACAACATGGCCGAGACCAATGCTATTTGGCTACGATCTACTGTAAGGTGGAGGTCCTTCCCTAGAAGGGCTGCTCCGATTTGAGCGGATTATCCGCTGTGCCCTACCTCTCTTAAAAAACTCTCTAAAAATACGTAGGTCTATTAGGGCGAAAACTAAGAAGAATTAAATTAATTACTTAACACCATTCGAACGATTGTCGTACGGTACTACAGTCAAGTTATATATGAGGAAATCATTGAAGTCAAACAGAAGCTTTAAAATTGCCTTTTTCAGGCATATCACCGCATTAATACAACCAATATAGAAACTTATCTACTCTTTTTTCATCTTCGCTTCTGTGGTTAACGCGCCATAGACAATATTTTTCAGTGAATATAAAAACAATATCAAGAGCCAAAAACCCGGTCACATTTGGGACCCTTTCAAACTTTCGACAGCCTATGTATAAATATAAATAAATAAAAATAAATATATAGGGACAATTCATACAGATTGAGGTAGCCTCAAAGTAAGTGCGAAACTTGTGTTATGGGATACTAACTAAACGTTATTTTATTTTATTTTATAACAAATACATATATAGATAAACATCCAAGACAGGATCATGACCCGACCGGGGATCGAACCTCCTGGGTGGCGGTCTGGCGTGGTAACCATTACGCCACGGAGGTCGTCAAATGAGTAAAGTCGTATGGCGATACATTATCATAATTTATCAGTGACAATTCTAATATTATTTTATATTTAACGTCAAAGAATGCAGACTGAGTACTCAGAGCGAGGGTAACTTTCGCAAATGACCTGAACTTGATTGGGAGAGCGCTGCAATAGAGAATGCGAGATTTTGTCCCCCTTTATTTATCTCAAGAAAACATCTTTGCAATTTGAATATTTATTTTTACGAAAATTCTAACAGTTTTGGAAATGTTGGAAGTCATTGTCATCTTACGATACGATATATCTTGTAAAATATTAAGAACTAGCTGTGGCCGCGAATTCGTTCGCGTGTTGTCGAAATGTTGTATATAAACACGAATTTAAAGATAAGTTGAAAGAATTTCTGTTGAAGCGGTGCTACTACAGCTTAGACGAATTTTTTTCTTAATGTAGAATATGTCATTTTTAATTTGTAATTTTTAATTTGTAATTTATAATGTTAATTCTAAAATCTATTTATTGTATGTGCTGGATTAGTATTGAATTTTTTTATTTATATTTTATTTGTTATGTAGTTTTTATTTTCAACACAATGTATATTGTTTACTGAAATAAAATGATTTGATTTGATTTGAAAACACTATCGTGACATGAATATTTTTCCCCGTTTTTGCAACATTTTATACTTCGCTCCTATTGGTCGCAGCGTAATGTTATATAGCTTAAAGCCTTCATCGACAAATGGACTATCAAACACAAAAAGAATTTTTCAATTCGAACCAGTAGTTCCTGAGATTAGTGCGTTCAAACAAATAAACAAACAAATTCTTCAGCTTTAATCCCAATTTTCCATCCGGTCTATTCTAATGAAAAGCAGTTAAAAATAAAATCTAGTCTCAAACTCCAGCACTATCTCGTTCGACCCACAGGACTGTTAAAATTAAGTTTTGTTTCACAGTTCAAAGTCAGTAGGCAGTGAAAATTGCAATGCAACTACAAATCATTATTATGCAAAAATGTTTAATGAACAATAAACGTTTGGTATCAATCTTTTACTCGTGATGATATTGTGTGCCCTTGGCGTGCGTCTCACACACAGGGACCGGTCATTCACCAAAAACCCGTCTCATGTTTGCTTTACCCAAGACAATAGCGAATGCGCCTTTGAAGGTCCAAAATGATTTTATAATATAATTTCATCATCGCAAAATATAACAACTGTTCAAACAGGTATGGATCTTGAAATTGTATGTTATTATAATTTCTGTACTGTAATTTAGTCCTATGTCACCACGATATGCTAAATACTTAGGAGTCGACTATTTTACTGCGATTCTGGGATCTGATAGATATAAGGACTTTTTGGCAAACTGCGACTGGATATTTTTACTAGGATAGCGTGTTTAATAGTACACTATAGATCAGGCCACACAGGCAACTAGCGATATATCGTTTTTATCATTAATATCGCTGGCGTAGCTTATTTCGCTAGTTCGCGGTGTGAACCTTAGTATGAAAAGATGTGAAAACAAGACTCGCCCGTTGGCCGTGTGGCCTGCCCTTAATTGTTGATTAGAGATATCTAACAGTATAAAAAGAAGTTAAGCAATTATTTGAATGGGTAACCAATACTTAAAGATTAATTAAAAAATTTTCATGATGTTAATTTTGTAATTACTCATAATTTTACGAATAAAATGTCTGGTTAATGATGATTACAATATGAAAAATTTTAAGCGTTGCTATATGTAGTACTTATATGTTCTGTTTATACAGTCTTAAGCTCTTTCTTCCTCTGATTTAAAGTGTCATTTAGTTTATTTCTCCATCTCACTGATAGAGTAGTAAATCAGAGTCCTATTTCTTATTTAAATTTTTGATCCTTATAAACGTGACAACAATCAAACGACAGGTGACTTCGACATACCTGTCTCATTTGAGTATAAATTTCAACGACACTGGTCGAAACAATTTGCCTTATCCTACTAATATTATAAAGGCGAAAGTTGTTATTTGGTATGTAGGTAGCTAATACCTTGGATTAACACATAGGGTACTTTTTATCCCGAAAAGTACGCGATTCCTGTAAGATTTGATCAAAAGTCTGAAATAGATGGCGCTGTTGTGCATAAATACACGCAAACGAAGTTGCGCAAGTATCACTAGTTTGTCATAAACTGACCAGATTGTTTATTAAATAAGGTCCAAGAAAACCAAAACTGTGGATTCCATCGTAAAAATGAACCCATTACCGTTGGGAATCGGCACCCGCGGCCCACACTGCCAATATTGATCGTTCCGGCGTTCCTGCAAACGAGACGTTGACTTCGCGTTACCGATAATACAAATTTCTATTCTATCTTTTTTAAATTATGGTATAATAATATATCAAGCTGTGTAATTTGTCCCTATATATTTATTTACCTTCCCCAGAGGGACAATCATTGATGTGATGGCATTCGTGTTTGTTCTCGAGTCTGGGTATTTTCTATTATTATAAGTATTTTCTATTAATATTGTATTTATAATAATAATTATAATTAGTTGTCTGGTCCATCCATAACACCGTCACATTACAATAATGTCGTTTAAATTTTAAGATATATCGCTTGAAGCATAGTTTATGATATCGCAAACAAATTGTCAAGAAAAATCTAGTGATGTTGTTACGGCACACATTTCTGCGCGTACTAAGAAAATATGCGAACATTATCGGTTGATGGACATCAGAAACAAGTATATAACAGTGTTGGAGTAGAGCTGCAATACAAATAAAATGGAGGCAGACGTTTATACGTCGACTGGCCTTTCAGTACCGTTAGCTTAAAGCCGATGTACACTACATACTGAGGCTGGATTCTCTGCAGTCCGCAGCGCACTGTAATATAGTACACATAGGTAATAGACTCATAGAACATTAGCAAATACAGTAATAGTTTGTAGAGACCGTTGTTTAGTAATAAGCATTATTGTCCTTTCGTTTTTTTACGCTATCGTTATAATTCTGCTAATAACTTGATGTGAAAGTTCAATAACGTCTAGACGGATTTCGACAAAAAGCATACTAATTTATAATCTGAATTAAAATTTAGGTCTACATTACCCTTATCCATGAAATAGAGAGAAAATAAGGATAAAAGAATGGATAGGAAGAGAGGCTTCCGGTTCTTTCACCGAGCTATTATAATATCTGTGACCGTGCTAAACGGATACATTGATACTCACTCTGATATTCTGTGAGTCGTGTTAGTCAAGGTCTATCAAGCAAGCTCAATTTTTAATGAGTCTACCACTAAAAATCTTTACGGTAAAAGGAAATCACTATCCACTTTTGGCAATAAGAGTTAATGGGATTCAAAAGTCGGTAATTGTTATTCTGGTTCAATTTCCGTCAGTCATATTTTGTCTTTATTTTTGTAAAAGTGTCTCCGCGAATGTAACTCTACCGTCTCTACCTGATGTTAATCTTTCGCAAGTAGGTATAGCTTAACCAATCTATATCTATACTAATATATAAAAGCTGAAGAGTTTGTTTGTTTGTTTGTGTGTTTGAACGCGCTAATCTCAGGAACTACTGGTCCGAATTTAAAAAATCTTTTTGTGTTGGATAGTCCATTTGCCGAGGAAGGCTTTAGGATTTATAACATTACGCTGCGACCAATGGGAGGAAGCATCAGTGAAAAATGTTGCAAAAACGGGGAAATTATTAATATCGCGATAGTGTTTTCGACAACCACGCGAACGAAGTCGCGGGCACAGCTAGTTTAGTATAATCATTTACCATCGACATTTACGAAGTTACGGGCAAAGTTAGAAGTTTATATAATTTTACGTGATATGCATTGATGGGTGATTAAATTAAAAAAAACGAAATGTTCACCATACAGGTATCGCATGTACTTTCATTATCATCCCACTGTCATTGAAACACGAACGTCACATCAATCGAAGGGCTTTTAGTGCTCATACACATAACCCGACGCAAATTCACGGCGCAAAATATTACGATGCATTTTCGTGCGACGACGCGTCTCCATTCCACACGGTTCGGTTTACCAAAGCAAACTTGCGAATTGATTCACAAGTACCTACGCCTTAGGCCTGAATTATACAGAAACTGCATACGGTGAAGTCGCGCGCAGGCATATGCTGCTTAGTCGCCTTCACTGTATGCCGTTTCTGTATATTTTAAGCTTTAGATTTTTGCGATGCGGCATCGCATCACAGTGTTGCGTAAAAGCCCTTACACCGCAACCTTGGCAACTGCGGGTTGATGGAGATGACTTCGATACATTGATTCGACAGTTCTATAAATTGTAACCACTATGACTATACTTATTTTGGAATATTGAAGAGGATGGACTATGATGACATTGTACATAAATATATTATGCAGAAGAATATTCACAAGGAAATTTGTATGATGAATAACTTTTATCTCTTTCATTTTGCTGGTAATTAGCGGATATCAGCAGTATTATCTGAAATCGCATAGGACTTTTGAAATAATGTGTAACATGAAGTTTCTTTATATTTTCAGATGCAACTCTGTCGAAACGTCGGGTGAAAAAGAAAGTAAGTTTAAGTTTCGCGCGCTTCAAGCCCCATTTATGGTAAACTAGCTTTTCTAGCGCTCGCATTAATTTTATGACATACATCTCGTTCGACAACAAAACAACCCATAGCGTGACTTGTGGCGCCATCTGTTGGCCGATAGCCCATCGCATACAGCGCCCTCTATATTTTCCCATTGGATTAACATACTTTCGCCTAAGTAGCCTATGTTGGGCTCTGTACCTACTGTACTCCTGACAATATGACGTATACAAATTTTCATAATGATCGGCTGCTTAGTCAAGCCGTGAAGGAATAACAAATGAACAAACTCACTTTCTCATTTACAATATTAGTATGATTATTATGTGTTCAAAACGAGATATTTTGAAATATCAAGTTTCTTCTCAGAATATTGTATCCGATATGATTGAAGATCCGATATAAAGATATGACACATACCTAGTTTTTTGTCATCCTATATAAAAATGTGACAGATAGTTTTAACAGTCACAAATAGAAATCCAGATGTGGAGAGAAATTAATTGTAAAAGTATTTTTATTTACAATTGAATTGAAATATATTTCAATTAATTCTTTGGTTATGTCGAAACTCATAATTGATTTTAGTTTAAAAAATGAAGTTGGTTAAGTTACAGTAAAATAGTAAAGGTTTTTAATTAAATCATTAGAAAACTTCGACACATTGTTACGACTTTGCATTTTGATGTAAATGTAGCAGATCTGAATAACATCAGTAAATGTTACGATTATTTTTTTAACTTTAACTTAATTATTATTGGTGTTTTATTTTAAGATATGAAATCAATTATTTTATATTTTTTATTATTATTATTATTTTAATTTATTTTAGCACAAACTAAACTTTTCCAAAAAAAGTATTCTAGTGGGAAGGGTACACACACTATGAGTACCTGTCACTACACATTCTGTGTAACTGTTTAAGGATGTCCACAGCCTCAATATTCAGTTGTGGTATGAAAGGAATCAACATCTTGTCATCAATTGTGTGCACTTGTTCTTGGCATTACAACCAGCCTTTTCACCGCCATTGTATTTTACTACTATACATTGTATATTTTTTTAATGTTTTTGTTGTAATGCTGTTTTGTGCATAAATAAATAAAATAAAATAAATAAATTCACTGTCGACATTTGTGGAGCCCGTTGTCATGTATCCTTACCATTAAGATGGTAACAATATTATTGGTGATAGGCTAAACCCACTAGTCATGCGGAACAACAATAAACCTCACAAATGGGGAATTCCAATTGGAACCAATATTTATAAGCTAATTTCAAACATTAATCTTCTAACTAGTATTTAAGCTAATAACAGTGATATTAAAACATATCTTACCGTAAACGATCGACCACAGCCTGCCTTTTGGGTGGTAGGACCATCTCCTCCATGGGCTGCAGCATGTTGGGCGGGTGCTGCACGGGCGAGGCGCCGGGCAGCAAGCCGCCCGCGCCGCCGCCTCCCACCAGGTGCTCCACGGTGATCACACTCTACCTCTGCCTCCTCATTCTGTCCATAGCCCTAAATCCACACTGCATTAACATTCAAGTACT
This sequence comes from Endotricha flammealis, assembly GCA_905163395.2. Taxonomy (NCBI): domain Eukaryota; kingdom Metazoa; phylum Arthropoda; class Insecta; order Lepidoptera; family Pyralidae; genus Endotricha; species Endotricha flammealis. Next base: position 6,481,919 of record LR990858.1, on the reverse strand, counting down.
ACAGAGTAAATGTGATATTAACACTATCAAAAAGTGACTACAACTCGTCCTGAATATTTTAACACTCATGTTGTCACAGTTTTCGTCTGAGTCACTTCACACAATTTAAATCACTATTAATGTAAACAGTGTATTATTCTCATAAACATATTACATAATTCTTACAGTATGTTAGGGCTCAAAATGTTTATTAATTCAAATCAACTTAAATTATTTTCACCTCAACTTGGCACTTAGAGATTATTATCACACGAAAAAAACAACGCGAAATCTTTACACAGACACAAAATTATTTCACACAAGAAAAAGTTTCATTAAATTAACATATTATTATCTACTTTACGATTGGAAATATTCACAGTCTCAAATTAAGTCCCAGAAAACAATAAATAAACACAATATTATTTTCTTATTTATTCAACTGAATTGACGCTTGCTTCACAAGCTATGCTTTGGTTGGATTGTTGAATGTTCGCTTGCTTGGGTTGATTTGACTGACGGACGGGTGTCGGGTTGGGTTGGGTTTAGTGTTGCCAGTATATTAACTGAATCAAATTTTTATACTAGTAAGGTGACTCTCGCGAAGTTTTCCGAAGCTAGAAAACAATGGAAAAGTGCTCGTCCTCACCAATGAGTTTGTCACAATGTGAGTACGTTCCCGTCTTTCATGCGTTCACAGGGTGTGGTGTGATACGGAGTTCACTTTTGTTGGTAGAGGGAAAAAACAGCATGGGAAACATGGCGATCTTTTCCAGAAGTAAACAGCGCCTTTGAAGAAATGACAACAATGCCACAACAAATAAGCGACGACTCATTGCAGATTTGTGGTTTTAATGTATGACCGCATTAGTGAAATGCTGACTATAAATGAAGCCAGAAAAAAAACTCTTTACCCAAAAATCCCGAGCCATAGAGAACATACCCCCCCACAAAAAAGGCACTCTAGCAATATATAAAACGCGCTTCTTATCAGGCTTACATTTGGATGCAATCTTTAACAAAAGTTCCAGATATTCCTGAACCATCTAACTGGGGTTGGATTAAAGATTCGAACGAATGGTAGCCAGTCTGGACAACGCTACTTGAAGTAGCAACTTTATGTGCTGAGTTAATTAGGTGCAGCGTTAAAAAAGGGTGTACTGGAAGATGCAAATGTAACAAAGCTGCACTCAAATGTACAGCACTTTGCTTTTGTACTGGTGACTGCTGGTTAAACATCATTTTACTTTTATTTCTGACGTTTTATTAGTAACCTTCTCTATGTCAAAATTATTAAATGTTTTTTTCCGTGGAAGCAATAAAAACACATTTCTTACATTTGATTACATTAAAACTACGTCGCATAATGGCTAGTAGCATTGCTATAAATATTTATAACAAATGACCATAGTACATTATGAAAATTTGTCGCTACGCGTACCTACATCTCACTGAATCACCGCGCGCATATTCTGGAATTTGCACGTTCTTCTTTTTTTTTAAATAGTTTTTGTATGAAAAGTATACTACAATTATATATATTTGTAAACTACATTAAATAAGCTATAACACAGTATTTTTTTAATATCATAATAATTAAGATTTGAAAGTAAAAATAACGTGCTTACAAAAAAAACGTAGCGGAACTTTTTACTTTTTGGCAGTATTTTTAATTTTTTTGTATGGGACCATACATTTTTATTGTTAAAAATGAATTCCTTGTATTCGGTTTAAATGAAAACGACACCATACAAGCCCTAGTAACATTAACGGATCAGTAAAAAAATAATCATCAAGACGTGGAATTCACCCCCTTTGCCCCCCTCCCCCCACTCACAGAGGAAGAATCTGACTTCCCTCCACATCTTAAAACGATCACCGTGGGACACTCTATCCATGGTAGAAATTTCATGCTTCTATACCAAAGTGCACAATCATCGCACTACCGTCTTCTACTATCAGTAATACGAAATGTGTGGTTTGACAGTTGGTAGTTGTAAACTATACTCGGTGATCATCATTTTATACTGTCATTCGAGTTAGCGAATAAGCCCGCAGAACAATAACTTAAAGCTTTAGTTATTGTTCTGAGGTTTTGCCCCTGCCACAGATTAAAACGAAAAGAAAAAAGTAAATTGTCAATGTCAAATATTGAAGTGGGTAAAAAAAATTTGCGGAGGTTAGATTAGACTATAGAAAATAGTTTTCCTTCCTTCTCCTTGAAAAAAAATATTATTTTGCTCTTGTTTCTGTTTCTGTATTTACTGCTATTTTCGAAAATTTAGATCTTAATACAATTTTATTAGAATAATTTACACGATTTGACCACATGAGTAAATAAAGCGGTTTTATTTACTCATGTGATTTGACGAAGGCCATTTTTTTCTAAACTTATTTAATTATTGTGATACCTCAGCGTCAGGCATTCCCGACTACTTGCAGTGAAAAATGTTTGCGCTCCGAGTAAAACTTCGTTCTACTGCAAATAACGCAAAACGATTTGCACCTCTAATAAAGAATATAAATACTGCAACTGGAGTTGTCTGTCAAAGACGTATTGCCGACAATGGTAAGATAACCTATTAATAATTTAAAAAGTATAAAATGTCGCTAAAAACAAAAATATAACAAGCCATTGCTCCAAGGCCCATTTCGAAATCATTCCAATGAAATCAGACCCATAGCTGGGATCTTTTGGGCCTAGCGGCACATCTCGCATTGAATTTATAGGGACAACATAAGGGTGAGAGAGACGCGTTAGGGGCTGAAGATCATAAATTTCTATTGTGATTTGAAATTGAGAGCAAAACACAAAAGTAGTTGTACAAACAAGCATCCAAACAACAAAAACGGAAGCAAACAAAACACAGTCATGTCATTTCAAAATTTACGTAATAATATATGTTAATGTTTTCATTCCAGGATCAGCTTTACTGTTTCCTAAATACAACAGACTATACAGTACTGCAACAGAAGAACAAACTGAAAAAGTAAAAGGTGACTCTGAGAAAAGGGAATTTCAGGCTGAAACACGCATGTTATTGGATATTGTTGCACGTTCATTATATTCCGATAAAGAAGTAAGTAAACTTAGCATTCCATAAAATGAGTCTAAATCATTTTTCTCATTTGCCGGGTCGCGACCCGGCACCGGGCCATCAAAATAAAAAAACGGGTCGCAATTTTCCCGCCTTGTTTTAAAAATAATACAATAGTAAAATATAGAAACCGACTTGAAGTGGAATCAGACCTTAGGAAAAAGCTTCCCATAATTCGCACTAAAATTTTGTGACTAAATAGACGATACCAAAATTATGTAGTATTATTAAAACATATTTCCTATGTACCTTCTAGAACCAGCTTGGGTTTAAAAGTATTAGGTGGGTCACGGAAGGGCCAGTGTGAAAATTACCGGGCCGTGGCAGAACAAAGTTTGGGAAACACTGGTCTAAATTATGTCTGACTATAAATTATATTGACATCAAAACTTAATGTTAATCTTAATGGAAAGGAAACTTTGTTTAATTATATTCAAATGTTTATTTGCAACTACATGTACAATGACAACTTATGTACTAGATAGTACTTAATCACCATTTCCTGGTACTGCAAATAAAAATAAATCTTACCTTTAAGTTCAATCTTAGAAAAGGTTGTCAAAGTAAGGCACAATTTAGTTACTGCTATTTAAAAAAATCTTTTATCACTTAACATTGGTGAAATTTGTTTTAACATGTTACAACTCATATGAAAAGGAATCTTTACATCTGCTAAGAAGATATTGAATTTTTATAAGACTTTTATGAAGCTTTATTCATTATTTTACAGGTATTCATTAGAGAATTGATCTCGAATGCAAGTGATGCATTGGAGAAATTCCGCTACTTGAGTGTTGCCCCTGACACTTCTACATTGGAAGGAACTGATAGACCCTTGGAAATTAGAATTACAACTGATAAACAAAATAGAACAATCATTATCCAGGTATTATTTTTAAGATGATCAAAATTAATTATGAATAATGATGTTTTAAAATTATCAATTTAGCCCAGTGGATGGTCGCCGGCGAAAACCTAGAAAGATGTTGGTCTTTCATTGTAGAATGTCCCTTTCGCGATATATCCCCAGCACAATAAATCTATTATATATATACACTATTATACACATATATATTTATATATATTAGTATTTTTTGTAATTTGATTTGTGTCTACGTAATTTCGTTTACATAGAACATTTTATAGAAAATGGAAATTTTGAGAAAGTGACATTTTGCAAAATGTAAATTCTGCACCAAAGATCTCTATGCTTATTTCAGATATTGATTCTATTTTACCTTGCACAAACGGCTGCTAAATAAATCATAATAAACAATAATAATAAAATCGTTTCTTTAATTTAATCATTACTTTAAGGACTCTGGTATTGGTATGAATAAAGAGGAGTTGACACAAAACTTGGGGACAATAGCTCGATCAGGGTCTAAATCCTTCATTGAAGAGATCAAGAAGCAAGGTGCTGATCAAGCAAGCACCATCATTGGTCAATTTGGGGTGGGATTCTATTCTGCATTTATGGTCGCTGAAAAAATCGAAGTATTTACACGCAGCAGCAAAGTAGGCTCAGCTGGATACAAATGGCAGTCAGATGGGTAAGTAAAAATGTCTCATTATCAACTGCAATCATAATAGTCTAGTGGATAAAGCTCTTCTTCAATTGAAGTGTTTTAAACATTCTTAGGCTGTATTTACATTTGCAAAATCTCACGGAAGATTCTTACAAACAGAACTTCCTCAAGATCCTCTTTTTTTTTTTGTTTTCAAGAGGTTTTATACAAGTTTTACAAGATATTGTTTATTACAGTTCAGGTACATATGAAATTCAAGAAGCAGAAAACGTCCCAATAGGTACCAAAATTGTGATCCATCTAAAAACTGATTGCAGGGAATTTTCTGATGATGATATTGTAAAAAGTAAGTAATGTTTAAATAAATTGAAAATAACTACATAATATTATTTTTTTATCACTAAGGTTGCCCGCCACCTTACAAGCTTACGGCCCGCCTGATGGTAAGCGGTCACCATAGCCTATACACCGTAGCCCACCGGGAGTATCACTCGCATGTTGCCGACCCTGTAAAATTATTTATTTATTTATTTAATTATCTTTATTGACCACAATACAAAGTACTGATACAACAGGCGGACTTAATGCTAAATGCATTCTCTACCAGTCAACCCTTGGGAGTGCAAAAATTCACGAACGCGGCTTGTTAAAGTAAAAATAAAAATATTCTAAAATAAATTTAGCATATCCCTACATATATAATATAATAGATACAATATAATAAGATACATAGATAATAAATATAGAATACATATAGATGATTCCTATGCAACATAAAACAATTAAAGGAATTACACGAACAAAATGATGACGATTACTTATTAAGCAAACCCAGGAAATGAGCACGTACTTTCTTTTTAAAAATAGAGGCATTTTTGGTGTCTCTGATAGGGTCCGGCAGCGCATTCCAGAGTCGTGAAGCATGAAGAGTGAAAGAATTGGACATAAATGCAGAATGACAGAGAGGAGTAAAAAGTTTGAAAGAATTATCAGAACGGAGTTGACGGTCATGAGAGTCAGAAAGAAAACGGAATTTATCTTTAAGATATTCGGGAGAGTTTGGATTAAATAAAATAGAAAAGAGAGTTGTTAATATTCTCTGATGTCTGCGCTGGCGAATAGGCAGCCACCCAAGCTTTGATCGAAAGGACGAAACGAAATTATTATGAAGAAATTGATCTTTTTTACATCAATATGTAGAAATTATCAAGTAATCTGTGATATATTATGTTAAATATCCAACTGAATTATGATTAAAAAGAATTAATAATAATTTTTTTGCAGATATTATAAAAAAATACAGCAATTTCATTGGGAGTCCAATCTTTTTAAACAATGATCAAGTAAATTCAATCAAGGTAAGAATAAATAAAAATTTGGGTGTCCATTAAAGATATTTTATGAATATCTTCTGAAAACAGAACATTTTGTTCGTAAATTATAGAAAAAAGAAACAAAATAAGTTGCGTTGTAATATGAGGTTAACAATTAACATTTAGTTTGTGAGTAATTAAGTGAACAAACACACTTTCGTATTGATTTCGTTCTTCCAGTCAAACTTATATAGACTAAATCTACTGTATACATGTTTCAGCCTCTCTGGTTAATGGAGCCCAAAGAAGTAACACTCGAGGAACACGTCGAGTTTTATAGATTCATCGGCAACTCGTATGATAAGCCTCGTTTCACACTACACTATAAAACTGATGCTCCACTAAGCATAAAGTCCATATTATATGTTCCCGAAGGCAAGCCAGGACTATTTGAACTCTCCAGAGATTCCGATGTTGGAGTAGCTTTGTATTCTAGAAAAATCTTAATCAAAAGCAAAGCCGAGAACATCTTGCCAAAATGGTTGCGTTTTGTAAAAGGTAAATGTACTTAAATTTGTGGAGTTAATGCAGTAATAAACATCTCTTTCTTGCTTAGCTCTCTGTTTACAAGCAATCAAATTGCATGCTTGCCTACTATTCTCATATTGTAAATAAAATCATACAATTGAAGCATTCCTCACACAGGGACTCAATGGAAAACATTATTTAATAAAATACATTTTTGTTCTAGGTGTTGTTGATTCAGAAGACATTCCACTTAATCTTAGCAGAGAAATATTGCAAAATAGCGCATTAATTACGTAAGTAAACATATAAAAAAAAAAATTACTACATTAATATTGAATTCAACCTAATTAAATGTTTCTATTGTTTTTTTTTCAGTAAACTACGAACTGTTCTGACAAATCGCTTTTTAAGATTCATGGTTGAGATGGCCCAGAAGGACCCTGTGGGCTATGAAGCTTTTTACAAAGATTATTCTATATTTTTAAAGGAGGGCATTGTTACAAGTCAAAGCCCCCTTGAAAAGGTATGTTCAGAACACGTTCAGAAGTATTAAAAATTAGGGAAACACGTGCAACTTGTTTGCGTGTATTTATGCACATCAGCGCCATTTGCTTTTTAAAGTGCCATTGACAATCAGACTTCGACTAAATCCTACGGACATCGCAAAATTTTTGGGGATAAAGTTATCAGCTACACTTACATACCAAATATCATAAAAAATTGTCCAGCCATTTGAGCGAAAAGAATAACAAACATACACACAAACTTTAGTGGAATATACACTTAAAAATATACACTTGTATAATATAAGAACTATGTACTAATCAAGCAAATATATATGTATGTAACTGAAAGTTTTATTATTTTATGATTCTAATAACTGATTTAATTTTTAGGAGGAAGTAGCAAAACTATTACGTTTTGAATCTTCTAAACTCGAAAACGGAGTAAGGACATCGCTATCAGAATATACTAAAAGGCAAAAAGATGATCAGAAATCTATTTATTACTTGGCTGCTCCAAGGTACGTTTGTAAATGATTTGCCTAGATAGTACAATAAACGCCACGCGTATTATTATTTGCTATACACTTTTTCAAAGCTTTACTTACAGTATACCTGTTTCATTAAATAAAATCCCATCTGTTAATTATTCCTGAAAATTGTTGTATTACAAAACTAAACTGGCCCATTCACGTCGGAAATGGATCAAAAAAATTGATAATCAAAAGTATTTCCTTAAAATGTGCACTTGCAAAATAAATGCTATTATTTTGAAAATATTTTAAAATTGTTGTATATTACAAAATATTTCATTTTCCCTTATAGTCGCGAATTGGCGCAAACTTCGCCATACTATGAATCATTGAAGAAAAGAGATATGGAGGTCTTATTCTGCTATGAAATGTACGACGAATTAGTCCTTCTGGAATTGAAAGAATTTGCCGGCAGAGCATTGGTTTCTGTGGAGAACGATATGCAAAAAGATTCCGTTGATTCACCTGAGAGTCTTATAGGTAAACTTGGTTTAAAAAAATTGTATATTCACGTATGTTTTGTGAAATTAGTAGTAGCTTATCTTTGTAATAATTAACATACAACATTATTATTACTACATTTTTACAATCAATTGAATTTTTAAAATTATGATTTGTTTAACAGGCAGTGACAGTCTTCAACAAACGCAAGTTGATGAACTAATTTCATTTTTGAAGACAAACTTGACGGGAAAAGTTTTTGATGTTAGAACAACACAAAAATTGGATACGCATCCCTGCGTAGTGACTGTGCAAGAAATGGCAGCCGCTCGCCACTTTATACGTACGCAAGCACAGAGTCTGAGTGAAGAAAATAGATACGCGCTATTGAGACCACAATTAGAAATAAATGCCAAGTAAGTAACCGATGGCATCGTTGCAAGCTCTCCCTGGCTGATGTCGATAGATGACAGTCGTTCTTGTAGAGACCAACAGGTAGCTGGACAATTCTGACTTCCGTCGACCAATTGTTGTCACGCGCGCAGATGAGAAGCTGACTGAGTATACTCTAAACGTCGCTTTCGCGTCGTTGAGAAGCGTACCGCTGCTGCGCCGGTGGCATGCATAATGGCGGAAACACACTACCGTGTCGGGGCGTGTCGTGTCGCGCTCTGTCGTGACGGTGGGTGTGCACACTTACGTGTCGTGTCGGGGCGCGATTCTGTTCAGAAATGAACGAAATAAACGCCAGACGTTTATTTCTTTCATTTCTGAACAGAAGCTCGCAGTGTTTGCCTTTGTCTGGGTGTTTTCTATAATGTATAATGGTATTTATTTACAAAAAAATGTATTTAAGTATATTTATCAGGAATCTACTACCTAGTAACTCATTATCCCGCTGCAAAAACAAATTAAAAAAAAAGCGTCCACTTGTTCGCGACACGAGCCGCGCGCGGGTATAGAAACACATTTGCAGGGCCTGTCGTGTCGCGTCATAACCCCCCCCCACCGCCGTGGCGCAATCGGCGGCCAGCAGTCGGCGCCACGACAGAGCGAGTCACGACACGACACGCCCTACAAATGTGCTCCTAACCATATAAAATGTATGAACGCGATATGCTTCTGGCGCGACACGACACGCCCCGACATGGTAGTGTGTTTCCGCCTTATGGCGGAAACACACTACCGTGTCGGGGCCTGTCGTGTCGCGCTCTGTCGTGACGGTGGGTGTGCACACTTACGTGTCGTGTCGGGGCGCGCTTCTGTTCAGAAATGAACGAAATAAACGCCAGACGTTTATTTCTTTCATTTCTGAACAGAAGCTCGCAGTGTTTGCCTTTGTCTGGGTGTTTTCTATAATGTATAATGGTATTTATTTACAAAAAAAAGTATTTAAGTATATTTATCAGGAATCTAGTACCTAGTAACTCATTATCACGCTGCAAAAATAAATTTAAAAAAAAAGCGTCCACTTGTTCGCGCCACGAGCCGCGCGCGGGTATAGAAACACATTTGCAGGGCGTGTCGTGTCGCGTCATAACCCCCACCACCGCCGTGGCGCAATCGGCGGCCAGCAGTCCGCGCCACGACAGAGCGAGTCACGACACGACACGCCCTACAAATGTGCTCCTAACCATATAAAATGTATGAAGGCGATATGCTTCTGGCGCGACACGACAGGCCCCGACACGGTAGTGTGTTTCCGCCATTATGTACTCGTTTAACTGATATAACTAGTGTTGCCAGTTAAGGAATGTAGCGCCATAATTTTTTAATCATGTAACACTGATGTAGAATAATAATATTATATTCTGTAAAATGTTTAATTATTCTACCTGTTTTTTTTTAAATTAATTTTGCCTATGAATCCTGCAATTAAAAAAATTTTTTTTTTGTTCCAGGCACCCGATAATTAAAAAACTTCACAAACTCGTTTCAAGTGATAGAGACTTGGCTAACATGGTGGCACAGCAATTGTTTTCAAATGCAATGGTTACCGCTGGTCTTGTTATGGATCCTAGAAACTTAATAACACATATTAATGATCTCTTAGTTAGAGCGTTAGAAAAACATTGATTCTTTCTTCTTAGATAATTTTTCAGCCATAAATTTTTGTGTTCTATTATTTCAAAAATATATTACAAATAATATTTGTAATATTTTACTACAATGAATAATGTTATTATTACCTATATAAATTAATTTTTACTTCGTATTATTTTATTTTACTAAAATGTATACCCCATGTCGAAAACTTCGAAATCGCTGTCTCACTCGTACGAAATAGGAATTGAGCGTGATAGAGTGATTGATACGAGATTTGAACGATTTTTGTTATAAAATCCGCTTATCTGCTATATTATCGCTCACTTTGAGAATGTCTAATGAATGGCACATGGCAAGAAGGAAATAATTGTGAAAGACGAAGTTCTGAAGACGGACAACCTTTTCTATTTATTGCATTGTTGCTCATTGATACCCCTAAAGCTGATCGCACATTTGTCAGCACCGTACGCGCCGAATGCAACGCATTTCTTGATAGCCTCGCACATTTGGCAGCAACGTACGCGCCGAACGCGCCGCATTTTTTGATAGCCTCGCACATTCGCGTACGCGCCGTACGCAAATTTTTAGTGTATTACCAACAATTTGTGTACGCACCGTACGCGCCGCGTTATATGACGTCATCAGAATGCTTCCTTCAAATTCGGACGCCTATCGCACTTTACGAGATGCGGCGCGTACGGTGCGGGTAAATGTGCGAGGTTTCACGTCATTGCATACAACGAATTCAAAATTGCGGCGCGTTCGGCGCGTACAGTGCTGACTAATGTGCGATCAGCTTAAATAGCGTGAAGATAGACAAAAGTAATTTCTCATAATTTTCAGTTGTTTCAAACTTGGTTTCAAATTAGTACTTGAAAAATAATTCATAATCCTAAAATTATCGTTTCGGTTCGCCATACTCGATAAGTAAAGGCAGTCGTTGCTAAAATCAAAAAATGAAAAAAAATGCTTCTCTTAAAAGGAGCGTATCCAAAGCCGTAAAAATTATAAAGAAAAAGATCGACCGAAGCGGTTATGGCGGCGGTTTGCATCCCCGGTATTTTCGCGCATTAATTTCTTCTTTTTGCTGATATTTTTCTTCTATCGGCTTCAAAAGCGACTCTATTGTTTTCGCATAGTGAAGATACACATTACGTGAGTATATTGGAACTTGTTTTCATTTAATTGTTTTATTAATAAAAAACGAGCAACCATTGTTTTGTCCTTTTTACCGGGATGCAAGTCCTTGTATATTAAAATTGCGTAGGTAAAAGCTTATGTTTTTTTTTTGCCATAGGCTATGAGTACATTGGATATTAACAAACTGGAGAATGAGGAGGAGAATAAAAGCCCCGATAAAAAGCAAATTGAGGCAGAGGAGAAAGAACTCATGTTAAAATCGGAGGGTGATAAAATGGAGACCAGTGTGGAGCTCAAGAGTGATCCAGATGGCCCTGTGAAAGCGGCGCTTTCAGGCGACGTGACTGAACAGGGCCGGGAAGTGAAACCGAAATTTATTCCCATAGGAGCTATAAAAATGCCTGGATTCTTTACCAGAAACTCGGATAAACCGAAGGTATGAAATTTTTTATATATATTATAATAATAGTAACTTTTATAGACTGCCCAGGAGTCGGCAACATAATGTATGATAATAAATTATTTTCGTTATTCTTTTTATGACATCATTTTATGAAAACAATGTAACTCATACATTACTAAGTCTGTTCATCTGGGATATGTAAACATTTGATTATATCAATCATAAATTTTAAGGTACCCATATTAAAAATTACTACAAACTTACAAATCTTTAAACGTCTTGACAGTCATGTAAACAAAAGCATCTAAGTCCATTGATGCAAGTGGCTATTAATAGTTAGAAAAAGTATTATCATACTTCAGTGAAATAACTATAAACAACCCTCTGATTAATTATTTACAAAAATAAGCAACTACAATGACAACCAACACTACATTTTGCTTTATAAGTTTCATGTGTTATTTTTCTGTTTTGCAAGCAAGTGTTTTTATTGTAATTCTAGGACAATGATGATACTGGTATTGAAAAAGATACTGACAATGAAAAGACTGATGATGGCCCTAAGATCAAACACAATCGCTTGCAGTTCCTACATACTTGTCCATTTACACAGTTCTTACACCGGCCTCAAAATGATAATGGTAATTTTATTCTATTTATTAAGACATGGCACAGTGTGGGATTTTGGCTGACTTCCGGACACTCACTTTTTACAGTCGATTTCGATGGATAGAATCATTATACATCCTAATATGAAACACCAGTATAAATATCTTTCTTAATTTTGGAAATACGAATTTTTTATTGTAAGGTCAATGAACTTGGTCAAACAGATTTTGATCAATAATTTCCCAATTATCCAAAACATGGCTTTCATAATATTACATATCAATTAATAATTACAAATCGAATTTTATGTAGAAATTACAAGCTTCTAATTACCCTTGGAAGCGAGAAAATAAATATTTTGTAAATTTCAGTTTTTTTATTTTATAAAATGTTCTATTTAATATTTGCATCTAGGTTCACCAGAAAAATATATTCGGTTAATGCACCTACCTGCTGAGAAAATTTGAAATAGATATCCTACGGGAGATGAGAGTTAGAACGTTTCTAAGTTTTCATAGAATTTCTATGGAAATAGGGTCGTCACAAAAAATAAAAATATTTTATTTCATCTTACTGTGTTTAGCTAAGATTAATGACCTATTTATTAGAATTACTATACTTGCAATGTAATAACTACGTATTATCCTCGTTATCTGAATAAACTAAAATTTCATTACTTTCCAGTTCGGTAGTTGTCGACTTTGTCATTTCTTCAACGTGGTCATGGATTACTACTTACTATTTAGTACAATTCCTACCCCATAAAATTTGAGTGTTGCTTTCGGTTTTTAGCGATCACATCATTAGACTTTGACTTGCTGACAATTAAAAATAATATAAAAATAGAAACAGCAAGGAATGTTAAGTGATGGGCAACCCTAATCAGAACGTTTAAAAAATTATATCTCCGATCTCCCGTGCATCTACTATTTGAATTTTTTAATTCTGTTTGATAACATCATAAAGTATATTGTGGACTCAAATTTAGATGCAAATAATGTATAGTTTAGCAGAAAAAAAAATTTGAAGATTTTTCAGTAAAATAAATATTTCTTAGTTCCGGTAACTCTGAATGAATTTTTTTTATACTTTTAAGATACTCGGCTTGTATTCCTACAATATACTAACACAATAGTTATTTAAAATTATTTTAAACCAGAAATAATGAGTTTTTATGGTTTCTATGGGAGTTTCTCGATTTTTTTTATAACTCAAAAACTATTTGAAATTACGCAGCGGGAGTTTTACTGAGAACGTTGTTTTTATCTTATCTATCCAACTCAAGCATAAAATAAGATGTCCGCAAGTCAGTCAAAATCCCACACTGTGCATGGGTATCATAGTTAGCAACTTCCAATAACTAATTGTCTGTTAAAGACTTGAAAAATCAAATCATAAATTGACAAAAGCCTGTCAATTTATTAGTATCAGCAATATCAAAAAAATTTAATATCATTATCAATAGTTTTAGGAACTATTACAGTTCCTAAAACTATTATTTTACACAACATCGGTCTGTTGACTTGTAAATTGAACATTTCCGACACAATCCATGCTACTACTGCACTTTGTATTGCAGTCCTTACAATATCACTTTATTGTGTTAATGTAATTACATTATTTTATAAAAATTTAATAATAAATAATATAACTTTTTATTGTATGACAATTAATCTTGTCATTCAATAAATTTTATCTCAATTTATAATATTCTAAATGTTATAAATAAGTAATTGACTTTTTTAGATGGTAGCAATGCTGAACGTAAGCGAGGTATTGGCTTTTTAAACATAACATATCCAAAAGTGTTTCAAAGAAGAACCGTTAATAATGAAGCAACTCTTGCTTCAATGGAGACCTTAGAAGATAAACTGGATACTCCAAATGATGGCATGGAGAATGTCAAACTTGATGTTACAGTAAGTTATATGTATTAAGTTTTTTCATAACTATTGTATTTTATTGCAAGAGTTTCCCTTCTTTTTCTTCACTCTTCCCAAGGCGACACCTTGTCAATCGACAACTAACTACAAATCTGCATGTAAGAAAGAATGAAAGAAAACTTGTATATTTTAAAATTTTAACAGGCTTGATAGCTTGTAAGGCTTTTTTTATTATTGTTAAGCTTATTAATAATTATTTTTTCTATGTCAGGAAACTGATGAAGGTAAAGTGGCTACTAAACTACCGTTGAAGGAAAGAATACGACAGAGGAAGTTTTTGATTGGTAAGTAATTATCATGCCTAGAAAGTATCACAATTCAATAACAAACATTTTCTCTAAATTACTAAATATGTACGTTCAAATTCAAAATATTTATTCAGAGAGTAGATCCTCACATTACATTACAGTATTAATTTTGACCTTTTTTTGTCATATAACAATACATTTCATTTTTTAATTTTTATTTTTTAAAAATAAAATACAAGTGCAGGTACATACATACAGAAATTAAGTACTAAACGCTGGATGTCAATCCAAATAGTGCAAATCCTAAATATATCGAATAGGTAGGTGTTGAAGATGACAACCACAACTAAGAGTCGGAGCATAAAATAATGGATAAACCCTAAAAATTTTACTATAAAGATTTTTTGAAAATGCACTACCTACAACTTTTTGTTTTGAGTCTACTAATAGTAGTACTAAATTATTACTGTTGTGTAATTACCATGTTATTTGACAGATGATATCGTCGTATGTGCTGTGGCATTGCTGGTGTTACTTGCTGTAATAGTGGGCATCGTAGTATGCAGTCGCGCCGGTCCCCCCGTCGAGCGACCACTGCGCCTTGGACGGTATATGACTACTCTCACCACCTGTGGAGCTGTTGAAGGGTAATTTTGAAACTTCTATTGATACTCTTCTCTTCTGTTGATTATCTATCACTGTTACCGTTACAGACCAAAATTTTTTTCTATAGCAAAGCTAACTAGTTTAACCTTAACTTACCAATAATAAAGCCTAGTTCATATTGTACAGAATATCAGTAAAACTAAATGAACTAAAACTATTCAATAGTTCTAGTTCCGCAAATGAAATAAGTTCCATGCGCAAATACAAAGGAATATTTATTTTTGTAGGAAAATTTCACATGATGCTTTGTTTTATTAAATAAAACACTTTTTTTCAGAATCCTGGATGAAGGAGTTTACAAATTCTTCGACATTCCTTATGCTGTGCCACCAATCAAAGAAAAGAGATTTACTTATGCTCAACCGCTTAACAATTTGTCATTATGCTGGAACGATACTCGCATTGCCCACAAACCTGGCGCCCACTGTGTCCAGTTTCTCGAGAATGGAACCATCATTGGGCAAGAAGACTGTTTGACCCTCGACATTGTCACCCCTCATGTTAGATACGACTCGCCACTCCCTGTCGTTGTTTTGATAGGCGCCAATTCATTAGCTGGAGGCATTAGCCCCGCCCAACCTTCTGCATTGTATTCTCGTACAAAAGAAGTAGTTTTTGTTCGACCAAATTTCAGACTTGGCCCATTTGGTTTCCTTGCTCTTGACATTCTTTCTAAGTCAAAATACCCCCCAACATCAGGAAATTATGCTCTTAGCGACTTGTTAGTTGCTTTGCAATGGGTGAAATATAATATCAAGCACTTTGGTGGTGATCCAGAATCTGTCACTCTTCTGGGACATAGAGGGGGCGCTACATTAACTGCCGCATTAACCACAGTTCCAAAGGCTCAAAAATTATATTCCAGGGTATGGCTATCATCTGCTTCCGTAATATTTCCTGGTGACTCCTTGGAACAAGCGCAGAAAGCTAATGAGGGATTCAAACAATTAATCAAATGTGATGACGTTGATTGTTTACGAAATAAGTCCACTATGGAGATTCTTACTGCGACTCCTGATATTTGGTTGGGCAACAATGTCGGTACGTTACCAAAGGCAGGAGAATTTACGCGCTCCTGGCTAGTCCTAGATGGTGATTTATTGAGGCTTCATGCATATGAGAGTTGGGATGCCCAAAAAGAGGCAAAAGAATCTGGCAAAGATAAAGTATTCAAACCGATTATATTTGGAACAGCAGAACACTCAGGACATTCTGAGTTATTGCAAATGAAAAATTTGAATTGGACATCTGATATAGTTGAAAAAGCAGTAAATGAAAGCATATTAGGAGAAAAGAACTTGACTCATTCTATTTTCACGCATTTCAATAAAACATACGAAGGATTGGTGGGCTTGATATCGTCTATTCGCACTTTATGCCCCTTGGTGAGCCTGGCGCGTCTGCGTTTATCTGCCCCAATGTACGTAGTGCAAGGCGCCGGCGCGGGAGGAGGAGCGATCGGATCAGGAATCGCCGGAATCAATTCGGACGTAGAGGCTATTCTCGGCACCTTCGATTCTGAAGGACCTGAACAGCGTCGATTTATGGCAGCTATGCAGCAACTGTTCTATTATTACGTATGGCACGGCCGCTTATCGGGACCAGAAACTGGTTTGATCGCTGTGGGTCAAGATCTCTTGCCTCTTCACGGTCTACCCGCTTGCGACTTGCTCATCCGCGAAGATATAGTACCAAGATATGCCCATATTGATTAATAACTTATCAACGCGATTGTATGCTAAACTACTTATTATACTGTAGTATGTTGTACTTTGCCATAATTAATTTGTTGAGTGAGTACTTTTTGTGTTAAAGCACGAGTTTATTTTATTTTGAAGCCTCCACTCAAAATAGCACATTTTCTGATGATGAAGGTCCCTCTTCCCGCCATATTTTCACTCCATTCAACTGTTTGTGTTGGGGATCGAGAAAGTTAAGCCCACCGAATAAATTAATAGTATTTTGAAAGACATATCAAACTCATTTATTAGCAAGTTCAGAATTTGAGAGGTTTTTCTTATAGATCTGTAAAGGAAATATATTTAAGTTCGATTCAGAAGACTGATACTCATCTCTTTTTTTTTCAGTGTTACGTATTTAGTACATGTATTTACATGGAAATGTAATCTCATTCAAAGTCATTTGTTAAGACTGATTATTATTGTATAACAATATATTCTTGAATATACAAAATTTTAGTTGTCTAGACTTACCTTTCTAAATTTAAATGTGTGTAAAATTTAAAGCTGCCAATCTTTCATGCGATTTGGAAGTATATATTGCTTAGGTACCTTTCATACCCTCGCTCGTGTGCGAACATTTACTGATAATACAAATCGGGTAAATTATTATATTACCTGACTATAAAAAACTTAGTTGAAATTATTTCGGTTACCTGTGTTTATAATGTATTTTAGTAATTTTTCTATAAAGTAATACGCTGCATCGGCGTCATAATTGTGAAAAATGCATTTTTACGAAACAAATTAGTTAAGATCCTAGTTGTAAGTCGAAGTCCGAATGTTAAAATAATTGTGATTTATTTAAGTCTGATTTTTTTTACCAAAGTGATTTTGTGAATTTTAATTCTATTCCCTTTTATAATGGTAAAGTGTGTAACTATAAGGTATTTGCGCTTAGTTAATTAAATTGTTGCAATTCGATGGCAACGAACGTTACGTCAGCGTCACTAACTTAAAAATTGTAATGTTGAATGAATAAACCAAAAATATGTGTATTGCGGTACAACGCAATTGTCTTGCCAAAAATGCTTTATGTGTTTAAGTTATTGCACTATTAGATATAGCTTCGCATCGTTTTGTAAATTGATAAAAATAAATTTAAGACTGAATTGCTATTTTTATTTAAAAACCGACCCAAGGGCCGCTTTGACCGACAGATAAAAGAAACTAATAGACTTTCTATATGTCTTATTTCTCTCTTTGTGCCACGCCGTGGATTCTCTGGTCATGGCGTATCTATGTGCAAAATAAAACGGTCTAATTTGAAATAAATTAAAAGTTAAAAAAAAATATTTAAAAACAAGCTTTTATTTAATTGCGCTAAAAAGAATAAAATAAACTTTTCTTATAAAACTTTAACTATCAACATATAACGTCATTACACAATTTATGTGACCTAAAAGCTTGTCGCGAGATTTAATTACTAACATTTACTCGTATAGTAGTAGTTCGATAATTATATTTTCTTAAACAGGTAAATCTCGCGACAAGCTTTTATGTCATATAAATTGTGAAATGACGTTATAAGTTGATAGTTTAATTTTTTAAAAGAAAAGTTTATTTTATTCTTTTTAGCGCAATTAAATAAAAGCTTGTTTTTAAATATATTTTTTTTACTTTTAATTTATTTTTACATTTTAGTTATAACTGGACAGGTTTCGCAGTGCCATCTATTGTCGAGAGGCGGTACTAGTCTAATGAATTTATTTGTTTTAACTAGCACCAGCAATTTCAATACCTATATAATTTTACTACAGTTACCCTGCGACAAACTAAACGGGTTTATGTACCCATCAAAAATAAAATACCGACCAAGGGCAAGTAGAACTCGCGCATGAGGGTTCCTTCCCATAATCATACTAGTCATATTATCATACTAATATTATAGATGAGAAAGTGAGTTTGTTTGTTTGTTATTCCTTCACGGCTTGACTAATCATTTGATCATTATGAAAATTTGTATATATATTATCAGGGGTACAGAGCCCAACATAGGCTACCTTTTTACCCGTGAAAGTATGTCAATCCAAAGGGAAAATATTTTTCCTACTATAGAGGGCGCTGTATGGGATGCTATCGGCCTACAGATGGCGCCACAAGTCGCGCTATGGGTTGTTTTGTTGTCAAACGAGATCTGTCATAAAATTAACGCGAGCGAAGCCGCGAGGAAAAGCTAGTAATAGATAAAATACATTTTAATTCAAAACCGGTATAAAAAGAGCCATGTACCAACGGTAGGGTCACATTATATTGGTTGTTTAAAGAAGAAGAAGTAACTACAAATTTACGATTTTCAGATTTATTCCTGTACTTGTGCTACATCATCTTGCTTCTTGCCAAATTTCATGATTCTAGGACAACCGGAAGTACCCTATAGGTTTTTGGTCGGAACGGTTTTGTACGAAAAACGGAACACAAACGGCTGTGTCGTAATTTTGTTATCATAATGTATTGTCATCTGATCTACAGTTTTAAGCAAAATTTCAGCACAATCAGTCTTCGGGAAGTGGTTCAAATTTTCGTTCCAAGATTCCACCCTTACATACATACATACAGGTCAAGTTAAATAAAAGCTTTTAAAATTGACACTTTGATTTCGCGTCTCGGTACTGCAGCCGTATTCTCTAAGCATCATTTGTTAACTCGAAAGCGGAATCTGCATCTCTTCGCTTTCGAGTTAACAAATGATGCTCAAAGAATACGGCTGCACTGCACTGCCAATTAGAGGATTCTATTTATTTAGGGCGTGGTTCTTTGACGTAACTTAAATAGGACATAACAAAAGAAAACGAATTATTTTGAAATAATTTTGTATATTTTTTAGTTATTATGAAAACAAAACACAAACTTTGGATTTAAATCTTAAACTCGGATCACATAGCCAGTCTATGATAAGATAAATAAGCAATAGCTATCAAAAATATTAACATCAGGAGAAAACAATAACATTCAACATAATTAAATATTGTTATCGAATTTTCGATAAGTACTATTTGGTTTAGTTCAATTTTTTTTAATCAGGCTGCTTATAAATATATTAGCGACCCTATTTTTTTAATTACAAATGATTTCTCTCTCTTAGAGGAGAAATAACAGCTGGCAAATTTTCTTTGCCAATTTTGTATGTTTTTCTTATGATGGAAGGTGATTTAGGTTTTGATTGTGGTTCCATATCAATTTTAATTTTATCGATAATTGAAGACTGTTTTGCCACTGTCATCGCTAACTCTTCATTTTCTTGTCGCAATAGGGACAACTCTACCACAAGGGACTGTTGATCTTGAACCTGAAATAAGAACGTTGAAAATATTTTAGGTAATCATTAAAATGAAAATATGTGGACAACCTGTGAAGGATGGGTAACTATGGAATTTGTAGCAAGATTGTAACAATTAGTATATTATGGACCATTTTCATGGTTTCAGATAAGTTGGATTTAGGCTATCTTCATCATATCAATACAAAAAAAACACAAAACTGGTCAACTTAAGTTTTTGCTAACTGGATTTAAAAGCAACTGAGCAACCGGCCTTTATTGTTGCTAATAAAGGCCGGTTGCTCAGTTGCTTGACTATAATGTATAACTTTGATATTTAGTTGAATATCTTTGTCAACTACAAAAGTTAATAATTATAAATCTTGGTTACCTCTTGTTGGTAGCGTTGGTTTTCAGCTTCAAGACGCGCAATCTCGGCTGCAGCTTGCGCCAGCAGCACTCGGGATTGCTCCGCTGCAACGGTGGCTTGTCCTGCATGTTCAGTTGCCAATTCACACAAAACTTTCTTTTTCTCCACCTGTGAATTAAGTTTTCTTATAAGTATGTATATTGGAAAAGAAAAAAACATTAATAATGACAAACTTAATCATCAATAGCATAATAATACCTCTTCACGAAGAATTTGAATTTGTGACTTAGACTCCTTTTTTATTAATTCCACATCCTCAATCAGTTCGTTTTTTATAGAACCAAGTTCACGATAGGCTTCTTTTTCCACATGTTGCAAACTTTCAATAAGTGAAACATTATGTTCCATGATACGATTATGTTCTTTGGCGAGAGCTGCCTTAGACTTCAGAATGTTTACCAAGGCTTCTTTGTACTCATTACATTCCATTACTGTGTTGTCAAGGGTATTTTTGTATGTAGTTATTTCCTTTTCCAAAGATTCTTTCGAATCAGTCAATGTTAAAACTTGTCCTTCCAGATGCTCCAGCTCATTATCAGATTCCCTCAAACGCATTGTTAATACTTGAACAATGTCTCTGGTTACAGACAAAGACATTTCAAATTTATTTTTTTCTTTGATTGTATTGTCAATTTCCACTGTTAACTTATTAATTTCGTTTTCAAAATCTATAAATTTCTTTTTCGTTTCCTCCTTTTGCCCTTCCAATTCTTTCTTTATATTAGCATTTTGTATTTTAAGAGATTCATTTTCCTTTTTATAATTGTTTAAGTCCCTCTGCAACATTAAATTTTGTTCTTCAGCCAAACTAAGACTGTATTTTAGTGTCAGTATTTCTTTTTCCAAATAAATAACATTATTTTCTTGTTGTGTGCAATGCTCTTGCAGAGACTTAGTACGTTCTTCAAACTGAATTTCACACAATCTTAATTTTTCATGAGTAGCCTCATTGATTTGTGTAAGTTTTGCTTTTATTTCATGATCTTTTGTAGCCAGTTCCTGATGCAACTCATTTAAAGTTTCATCTTTCTCCTTTAACATTTGATTTTTTATAGTTTCAATCAATTCATTGTATTTCATTATGATGTTCTCTTGATCAGTTTTGTGTCTATTAATGATTATCAGCTTCTCCTCTTCCATTTTGGTTTTAAGAGTCTCTAATTCAGCTTTGTACTCTCTTCTAATACTTTCATTAGCTTCCAAAGCTAAGGCATGGTGGCCTTTGACCATTTCAAGCCGTTGGCGAGTTTCTTCAAGAGTGTTCTCCACATCAGTCAATTTGTTCTGCAAATCCTTGCACAAACTGTCTCTAATTTCGATAATTGTCTCCAGAGAACTCAGTTCCATTTGTTTGCTACTCACTTCTTGTTCAAGTCTATCACATTGTAGTTGTAGTTCAGATATTATCTGTTCCATCTTCTCTAAGCAGTTGTTAGTATTATAAACATCCGTCAAAATTTCTTCGGCTCCATCTGGTATAGTTTTACCAGTTTCAACCAAAGTAATTTGAGATAGTTGCTCAGTTATCTCATTCGACTCATTAGAAATCTTCAAAGCTTCTTTCATATTTTTATGTAAATTAGCAATTTCAATTTTTAATTCCTCTATTTGTTTGTTATATTCTGCGATGGTGTAGTCTTTATTCCTAAATAAAAAGAAATAATGCCGATCATGTCTAGACGGTTAATGCCGATCATGCTTCTCTCCATCGGCATGATCGGCATTAACCGTCTAGACAAAATAAGGAACACAGCTTTAAGGGAAGCTACTAAAGTACAAGATGTCACCATAAAAATCAGAAAGCTTAAATGGAGATGGGCAGGTCATCTGATACGAGGAAGTGATAAGTGGAGCAAACTGACAACTATATGGTACCCAAGAGACAAGAAGAGAAACAGAGGCAGACAAAAAAGACGATGGGAAGACGAGATAATCCAAACTGCAGGCAAAACTTGGACTAGACTGGCGAAAAAAAGAAAAGAGTGGAAGGGGTTAGAGGAGGCCTTTGCCACTGGGCATCCAAACTGTCCAACAACATTATAAAAAATAATTGTTTTTCTGTAATAGTAATTTAAGTATCACAGTTTGAAATAAAGGCTAATAATAAAAAAAAAGAAATAATGTAAGTAAAACATTCTCATAAAATAAATAAATATTAACAACATTGTTAATTAAGTAGGTAAGTAATACGAGTACAGAAACTTCATTCAAGTACATACCTAATTTCCACCTCCTGTGCTTTGATAATTTCATCTTGTGCTTTAACATCTTTTTTGTTATTGTAAATCTTTGTAGCCGATCCCAATGGGACTTTGACATGACTTGATACAGACACATTTTTGGGTTTCTGTGCTTTTGGCTGGAAATAATGATATTGTTATTTCAAATAAAATTATCATGATAAATCGGAAAAAAATCTATCAATTTATCTGATACATGAGCTTTCCCTAATAATATCAGAGTCTTGAGAAAGTAAATTATATGTTTATAATACTTACAGTAACAATGGATTTAACACTCTGAACAGAGCCGCATTGTGAGCGGGCTTCCACAGATTTCTGAGTGGATGGTGGTACAGTTTTGAGCTTTGCTGATGCTGGAGGTGCTACCATAGTCTTCACCGCCACTGGTTTTGGATTATCAACTTTTTTGAGTTCTTTTGGACATTGTGATTTGACCGGAGCTGAAATACATGAGATGTAGTTTATGGACTGTGGACACTGTGGTAACAAAAAATGGTTGGGTCAGAGAGTCCCGTTAGGGGCAAGTTGCAAAACTTTCAGTTTTAGACACAATTTATACATATGTAAGTGTTTTAGTATTTGAGGAGTGTAAGAGCTATGGTCAGCAACAGAAAGACCTATCAAAATAAAAAATATTGAGTACATTAATAAACATGGTACGAGATAACGTTGATATAGTATATAACGACATAGTACATTATTGGTCTATTTCTATTGCTGACGGTATCTAAATCAAGCACATTGGTAATAAAGAATGAATGTATGTAAAACGGTTATTTTCAAATAGATAATACTCTGACCCTACCTTTGATTCGACTTATTGACAAAACAATGTTAAACCTAAATTTAATGAGAATATAGTTGTAAAACTAATAAAATCCGTTTGTATATTAGCAGGACGTTAAAAATATTGTGATTTTTCATTATCTTTAAAACTTACCGGGAATTTCAAACCGCTTCGCTTTAGAAAACATATTTTTGCCGTAATTAAATACCTTTTTATTAATAAAAGCTCGTTTTATTTAACGATACAGACAGAAGACCTTGGGCGCGAAATTAAATGACGTATTTAAGTTCTAACAATGAGTCCTACTACACCCCTTATTTTTCTTCCATTCATACACAACAGACCCTGTTTTTTTTATAACAAAAACCGTTATTTTTGTTCCGTTCTACGCATGGCATGTGTAATATTTTTTCTATTCAATAAAGAACTATTATGACGTCATTAATAATGTTTGAAAGTATATTATAAAAATAACTCATCCTGCACAAGCGTAACTTTAAAGATGACACGCTAAAATTTTCGTATAAAGACTGATTGCCAAAAAGAAGAAAAAAAGAACGCACCACAGAACCAAAGAATAAGTACCAAAGTGAAAACTTTGAAAAGTAGGCGTCCGTCGTTCTCGTGATCGAAATACTCTGAATTCTGGTATAAGGGCATTTCCACCTAGAATAACCTACGTGAACCATGCGTGTAATTTTTTTTTATTTTCAGAGTTTTAGTACTTCTACTTTACAAGAAGATACCCAGTATATTGAATTTTATTAAATCTATAAAAGATTTCGACTTTAACTGAGATTTCCTGATTAAAATTATTAAATTTCAAGAGATAGTGCTCATGAGTAGGTCAGTTTCGTTACGAAGTAAATTGGTTTGTTATTGAATAAACTCACTATTTTACTTTCAAAAACGACTTTCGTTACGTAGATTAATAACTAAAGAAATTAAATTCGACCAAAAACATACGCTTTCAAGAACAGCAGAATGCCAAATTTAACAAAATATGGAGTTTCGTTACTTTTGGGGTATAGCGGAACTAATTAGTTTAAGTTCCCGGGTTTGCTTTTTACTCTTTATTAAAAAAAAGGAAAAATTACTAAACCTTTCACATTAATCTATTGTTGTCATGAATAAAACAAAACTATTTCATATAAAAAATTTAATAAAATTTAAATTGTACAGCAAATAATTTCAGGGACAATAACTAAACTGACACACTGTAACGAAAAGGACATATTAAATATGTGGGTACACTAAGCCCTAAACATGCTTATATCTGGTATTCATTTTACCTCAAGTTTAACCAATGTAATTTCTAACTTTATATTAATAGAGATCGCTAGCTTATAAAATAAATATGTATTTCTTTTTTATTTACTTAATTCATTGCCTTTTTTATATAAAAAAATTACTATTTTTTATAATTTTTATTTTAAAAAAATATCGCAAGGAGTGTCTAAAGATAAATTCGGAAGTTTTTAAACTTATTTATTATTTTTCCCTTTTTACTTTCAGGGAACCATTATCTATTATCACTTTTGCAGCTGAGTGTGTTCACAACTTTTATGGGTCAGGTTCGTTACATTTTATGTCAGGTTATATGTTACGAAGCAAAATGTAACGAAACGGACGTAACGTTTAGGCTTCACAAGTCAAATTTATGTTATTAATTCGTTTAGAGAACGTTGACAATTAACTTTATCATCATTACGTAAATCAGAAGAAACAGTTTCTTATTTATTTGGCTACATATAATAAAACACCAAAGCTTTTTATAAAACTCGGTAACAACGCTGACAAAAAATGTGGAAAACTTGCCTTACCACGAACGTCTCCACTTCTTTCGCAGATTATTTGAAAAATAACAGCTGTAAGGCGTCGAAGTAGATTTCTCTATGATTCAAATATTGCCAGATTACGAAAAATACTCACAATTCCGGGGAAATTTTAAAAAATATGCTATAATTACCGTAACTAAGTGTGACATGTCAGGATTTGTGATTTTGCTGGGACAGACTTTATAATTAAATATCGACTTAATTTTATATGAAACAAGGTAGGTTTTACAAATACAACATAAGCAGCACATATTTTATAGTAGAATTTAAGCTCCTAATACCATAGATTACAGACAAGTTTGGTGTTTTCGGTCATCAAAAACCGTAACCTCTGTCGGGGACAGTATGCAGAATTTAATTCAACGATTTTAATTTTTTTTAAAAATGTATATTACGATTATTTTATAGAAATATTCGATGCTAGTTAAGGCATAAATATCTAGAAAACAAAAAAAATATATCAATGTTCCTGTAGGTGGTTCACAGAGTTAGTAATAAAATTAAATGTGTCGGGGACATAAGAAATGACCTACATTGCCACTTTACGTGGAAATGCCCATAAGTATGCGTGTGAAGTGTGTACTGCTCATGCATGATGTCTCATGTGCTACAGTGCTACAATGGTATTTATGAACGTGGCCGAAATTGGAACTACAACTCCCGTTCATATTGTATGTCACTTTTCGACAGTTCGCCTTTGCAAAATGTATGAAATATGCCAGTCTCCTACAAACAAACGTCACTCACGTTGACGATCATAATCCCATTCAGGGGGAGCACATTTAGTATAACCGTCAATTTTCATAGGCAACAGCGACATTTGGGTGATTGGTGGAAGAACTAAAATTTAAAAAAAAGCGGCGGCTATTTTGAACTTCACTTATCGTCTGACGGACCATTCGATAGCATTGACGTTATTTATTTTATTAGTTATTTATTTATTTACATAAAATGTAAAAATAAAATACAAGTTGAATACTTAAATACTCAAAATTTGATGTATTCCGTCGGCTGGGTGGGGGACTTCTTTGGGGCGCTAACAAAGAAATATATTCAGAAATTATAGGGAAGGGTATACATACTATGTATAGCTATAGTTGAAATTTTAGTTCACCCACCAATCCCTGCGGTGGCAGCACCTTCCATAGATGCCGATTTCACCCCGGAGTTGCCACTCTATACCTACCATTATTACTAGATCTATCTCTATCCTCTTTGATCCCATTGAAAACTGACAGGCGGAAAGTTTGTTTGACTGTTTTGATTTCAGCAGTACCTATTTCTATACCTATTTTATTTTTGTTGTAATATGCCGGTTTGCGCTATTTTCCGATGCCGAAATGATAGCAGGAAAAGAAATTTTAAAAAGGATGGTATTTCATACCATCGGTAATTGTTCTATACTTTCTTTCTATTTTTCATACCGTCGGGTCGGTACCATTTAGTGATGTAATCGGTCGGGTCGGGACTCGTAATTTTGTCGATAAGTATTTTATAATCAACACAAAGTTGTCGTATGTCATGTGTACGAAAAAATAGTTTCTAAAGTTAGTTAGAAACTATTTTTTCTGTGATGCGGCTGCCGCCCAACCGCTCCGGTCGCTCGGAGCGCTGCGGCGCGCGGCCGGCTGACCGGATGGTTGCTATACGCATTACGCGGACGCACTGCGGTTTGCTAGTTTGCGGTTGCTGGCCATTGAAGGCGCACGTCTTCAAATGATTTCAGACTCATTCTAGTGTATCCAAAAAACTTAACATCATATCATACTTTTTAAGCTCTTCGAAAAATATTTCAAAATGCTTGCTCTCATCTCGTGTTTGCAAATAACGATGCACCCAGAACCTTTTTCTATGTTTTTTTTCTTTCTAATATATCGCATGTGAATGTAATAAATAGCTGCAACTTCTTCAGCGTCCATCAAGGTTTGAAACCGCGTTAATCCTATACGCACTGTCCGGTTAGCTGCATTGCGGCTGTCTGTCCGGCTGACCGCAACTGCAACCGCATCCTGCGGCCAATCGGACGGACAGCTGCAATGCGCTGATACGCGATATTGCGAGTTATGTACAAAAGTCCCACAATGTGTGACCCATGTTTTCCTATCTCGAATAAAAATAAACCGTTAGTATCTAGTAATGTCATTTTATTTTATAAGTTTCTAAAATAAATGTACATACTTAATCAAGAGATGAATTTTATTTTAATAATAACATTAACATAATTATTATCGATAACTAAACCAAACAACCCTAGTAGTAACAAAGACACTTGTTGCTACCGCCGCCGAGCCCCTGACGCTTTGGTTAAAATTCGTTGAAAAAACTATTTGTTAAAAATTGCTACGAACCATTAGTATACTTGACTACTAATCAAACAATCGGCCCTTAATAATAACGTTAACATAATTATTATTGATAACTAAAACAAACAACCCTAGTGTCCCTAGTAGTAACAAAGACACTTGTTGCTACCGCCGCCACGCCGCGCCGCGCCGCCGAGCTTTTATCTATAAAGGCACTACCACACAGGCGATCTTTCCGGCCGGAAAGATCGCATACGATATTGCGATAATGCGGTCCGATATCTTGCACACAGCTGCGGTATTACCGGCCGGTCTTTCTTACGAGAAGAGCGTCTTGAACTTAATGTTACCTACCAAAGTCCTACTTTGACTTAAGTACATTTAATCTTTAAAAAAACTGACACTATATTTTATTTCGACGATACATCCAGTAGGTAGTTACGTAGCGCTTTGATTTCCATGGTAGAATAATGATAGCATTTTACTTCAAATTATTGACAGTTGATTGCTGTCTTTATCAGCGCACGTAACCGCAACAGGTTTGACATGTTAAGGTGTTTATCTTAGAGAAAGGATGAATTTTTCATCCTTTCTCTAAGGTGTTTATTAATAATCCACTTTTGTTTCTGACAGTACATATGTTAGGAGAAATTGATTTAGAGAGGTTATAACGAGATTAATAATTATAGGTACTAGCTGCTTTTAATTACATGCACAGCAGCGCCATCTATGACATCTACTTATATCACAGTTTTGACTTTGTTTTCGGGATAAAAAGTATCCTAGTGTTAATCCAAAGTATCAGCACCTATGTACCAAATATCGTAAAAGCCCAGCCATTTATTAGAGTTCCGTAGTAAAATACAAGGAAACCTTATAGTTTCGCCATGTCTGTCTGTCTGTCTGTCCCTATCTTCTTCATGGTCTGTCCGCGGTCTAGCGCCTAGACGCTATGCTAAAAAGCTGTAATTTGGTATGTATACACTTATTAACAATGCTAACAAAGAGATGGAAAAAAAATTTGAAAAAAAAAAATGTGTGGAAATGAAAATTTCCTTTCTACTGTACAGTCACCTCCATAAATATGTAATCACTTAAGTACCTTGTCACTATAACATTGTTTACATGATCACTTAAATGTCTTAAGTAATTAAAATGATATACGAAAGTGACAAGGTTCTAAAGTGACTACATACATATAAAGGAGAAATGCATTTTTTTTTCGGTCCAACCCTGTGTGTTGTTGGGTATCGTTAGATAGGTCTCTTCAAAACGTTGAGGGTGTGGAAACATCATTTTTCGATACAATGATTGGTTTCGGAATTATTTACATTTATCGTGTCAATTTTCGTTTTGCACGATGGTCCCTCTATCTCCGAAAGTATTATGTTTAGAAATTTGAAAAAATCATAGTAGTCTATCTATATGCTGAACCTTCAATGAAAAGTATAACGGTGGTAGCCTAAGCGTCACATACGCAGCGTCTGTAACGTATCTTTGGTAGCCGCGGCGCCACTGACGCGACGCTATAGACGCTGGCTTCGAAAGGCTACATAGTAGGCTCTACTAGTTACCGAGTAATAGCCGAACTTATAAAATAAAATTTCTTTGATGAAAACTTATATTGGACTCAACTGTAGGCAAGCAAAGCACATCAAATACGGAATCCTACATTGTGCGTGGCCCGACACGTACTTGCCCGGTTTTTATTATTAGTAGGTAGGATTGCAACTGTAATATTTATTTTGTTGCCCATCACATAAGTAATCGTACGATGAATTTTTTATAAAGTCGCGGCCACTCGTGGCGCTTCGGGCTCAATATAGGATTAGGAAATTTTGCCAAACATTTTCGCTATTTATGGTGGTTACGGAGAGAAAAATTAAGGATTCCCACGGGGTAGGGTAGGGTAGGGTAGTGCCTCTAAGGCAAAACAAAGATTGCCGGGTCAGCTAGTAATAACATAATATAATAAAATATTCTACGAATCACACAACGCCATCTAGTCCCAAACTAAGGAACTATCGAATACTAGACGTGTGTACGTAATGCATATTTTCTTTTGTAAAATCATCCAGCCAGACCAAGGCAAATAGTCATGTGCATGCATACAAATGTGTGCCTTGCGCAGGATTCGATACTGCGGCCCTCGGAATAAAGTGACCATTGCTAGCCACTCGACCACCAGGCTTGTCTTCCGCGATTGTAATAAATCACACGACAAGAGGCAACTCTTCAAGAAATAAAGAATGAATCTCAAAGAGAATGACTGACTTCGACAAATCGATCTGGTGTCTCAAATTATAATATAAGAATTTAATTTTTTATATTAAATGTTTTTTATGGTCAGGTGGGGTAATAAGATAGACTTACTTTATTTCGAATTTAATAAATCGGGTTATAGGCAGAAATTGTTTGACCTAGAGATAAATTAAATATATATCTAAAATATAAATTAAGCTCTAAAATACCTACTATGAAGTTTTTGCCACAAAATTCATTAAAAACAGTAATAATAAGGAAAATGTAAAACCTATAAACTGGTAGTCTTCCCCTGCCAATCTGGGTATGACTACCAATTAGTTTTTTTTGGTTTAAATGTTTACTTTACACATTTTTTCAAAAATAGTCACCCTCATAAAAGGATCGTAGGTAGAACAGAAAACCTTTTAGTTTTGTAGTAATTTAAGTAAATAAAAAAACAGGGCAAGTACAACACCCACTGGGTTTTGTTAATCATAATTAACCAGTCGGGAAACCAGACAAAGTATCTTATTCCAACCTGCCATATTAAAATAATTGTGTACAACACTTCTCAGTAATATTCATTTTTAGCATAATATGTTAAACTACTTCGGGCTCACTGGTAGTTTTACCCCACTTGATCTTTCTCGGGTTATGTTTTTTCAAAGTAAAATATTACAGAAACGTCTATAATTTACGTTTAACGAGTTACATTATTTTAAAGCCCATATCTCTATGATGCCTGTGACAACTCAATAGGAACGGTGACATTATTTTGACGACCTCCGTGGCGTAATGGTTACCACGCCAGACCGCCGCCCAGGGGGTCTCGGTTTCTATCCCCGGTCGGGTCATGATGAAAAACGTACTTTTTCTGATTGGCCTCGGGTCTTGGATGTTTATCTATATATGCATTTGTTATAAAATATAATATCGTTGAGTTAGTATCCCATAACACAAGTTTCGAATACTTTGGGGCTAGCTCAATCTGTATGAATTGTCCCCATATATTTTATTTATTTATTTTAAAGACCATATCTTTATGATGCTACTTGTGTCCGTGACAACTCGATAGGAACATTCGTTTTCACAAAAAAATACAAAAATAAAACTATCTTACACATAGCATTCTTAACTTTTCAAATGACCCGTTTTTATTTTCGATGTGGTGGTCATATTTGTGGCAGTAGCGACTTCTGTGTTTTAAATGGAGATATTAACCGTGTCCGCTTTATAATGGTATATCAAAATTGAATAGGAAGGTGTACTTCTCGAGTTATCAGGCACTGGTAGTCTTGCCTTGGTAGCGGCCATACCCCAACTGACCTTGATACATTTTATTATTGAAATATTTTATAATTTTCAATTGATTTCCAATAATTTCACGCTATCTATCCTATTTTCTTAGTGTATATCCATAAAATTGAAAATTCTCCAACTCCAAGAAAAAAATAAAAGCAAATTTTATCAGCACATTCAGTGTGTAATAAAAATTTATTGTAGTCAATTATGTTAACTTAATCTAAATTATTACATAGATGGGGGAGGTGGTGGCACTGGCAACAGTGGGGGTGGAGGGGGCACTCCCATCATTGGAGTGCCAGGTGGTGGCGGCAGGCGCATGCCATGATTCTCCCACATTTTGGGTGGTGGTGGTGGCATTCGCAACGGCTCCATTTTAAATGCAAACTGCAAAAAGAACTGCTTTGTATCCTTATTCCAATGTGTCCAAAATTTGGAATCATGCTTCTCGACTTCTCTGCTGGGCACTTTGAATGCAATTGTTTCATAAGGCTCGGCTGCAAACAGCAAGTACTGCCATCTGCGGTCTGGGGGTTCTATCTTTTGTTCATAAGCTGACATGAAACGATGCCTGGGCTGCACTCCTTCTGCAATTTCTGAAATCAAATAAACAATAAAAATAAAAAATTATACTTTAAAGTTCATTAGTAACATTACTAATACAGAATTTATTTGATACATTTTATGAAGTTTTTGTTTGAATGTAAAATACGAAATGGGGTTGATTTTTTCTTTGCCTGCCAACAAGGAACAGCCCCAGGTCTGCCCCAATATAGGCAAGAGGATCAAGGGATTAAAACAATAATTCCCCATCATTCTTACTTTTTCAAATACTATTGGATCAAAGAAGATAGTTTTGTGATATAATAGAATGTGTTGTAGAAAGGTTGTAGATATTTTTAGAATATTAGGAAGGATGATTTAGAAATTTTGAAAACCAATCATAACAATAAAGTGTGTATAACCTGGATAATCAACTTGAAACAGCAGGCTTTGTTGTCCATTATCTGGATCCTTCTGCTTGGTGACTCTGTAGCCAGGCCGTCCAATTTTAACAAACTTTTTAGGTTCAATCCTTGGCTTTTCAGGCGCCAATAGCTGTGGTGCTTCTTTAGCCTCTTTGGCAGCTCTCCGGGCTAAATTGGCTTGATGTTTTTTCCCTTGAGTATGAGCTAAGTAGCTACCCTCATTGTTATGTAAAGTTAAACATAACTTACATTCATAGGAACCTGTGGATAACAAAAATAATACAAAATAACCTCTAAAATAGCTTGTTTTGTAAATAAAATATTAAGATGACAAAGTATAAAAGGTACATAACTACATACCCAAATGATTTTTCATAAAATAAGGATCCTTATTTAAATCGATAGTTTCCAAAGCGAGTTGGCGAAGCCTCTCGCGGCGGTCTCTGTTGGTTTCCGACCATGACGCTACGCCGCCTCCTCCGGTTTTGCCACCTGGGCGATTTTGAAAATCCATTGTAAAATAATTTTAACAGATTAGTTATTGCTATAAATTGTTTTTTAAGTAATCTAATTTCTTCAAACTCTTTTCTTCTTCAATAACCTGTTTGTTTCTTTCTAGGTAGGACGTAGGACAGACATTTTAACTGTCAGTCATGTCATGTCAAGCCAAGCTAGCAGGGGGAGCACATTATGAACAATTTTCATAGGCAACAGCGCCATTTGGTGTCTGGTAGATGAACTAAAATTATTCAATAGCAAACGTTATATTAATTAGTTATTTATTTACTTAAAATGTAAATAAAATAAGTACAAATTGGTACTTAAATACTCAAAATTTGATGTATTTCGTCAGATGGGGGACTTCTTTGGGGTGACCCTACTCTTTATTTCCTGAATATATAGGGTGTTCTGAAATTTATGTTGCACAATGAAGTGGGACATAGTATCCGTTTCATAGATTTTATTTCTCCAGCAATTATCCATTTTTAAGCTCATACAATTTTCCATACACACAAAAATAATGTCGCGAACGTGCTCGAATGTTCTCGACGTCTCGCGTCGCCGCTGGAATCACTTGTTTACAACTATTCGTGGATCGAGAAAAAGTGATCATTCAAAACCGGCGTGACAGGCAAGTCAGGTAAAATTTAAAGGTACAGGCGACATTAATCTTTAATGCTTGTACTATATGGTACAAAATGGCTTACACATCAGAAGTTATGTTAACCTTGCAGTTGTTTTGATCAAAACAAGTCACAAAAAAGGGGCCATAAAAAATGGGAACATTCGAGGCGTATATTGAGGCATTTAAATACCGCGATGGGTGCCGACACAGTCAGTTCATTCTGAGCTTTCGGTGCGATAACTGCGAAGACTAATCAAGAGTGAGTTAACCTGCGACCTCTGCGATACCAACGGACTACGGACGACTCTGCGACTTGGAAGATTACTGTGATTGGACCAATGACTTCAGCGCGCTACGGACTTCGATTCTTCGTGTGATTTGGCTACGTTGAGTGTATCTGTGACCTGTTCATCGCTCAATAAATTCTTCTAACAAGTCAACGGTGTTTTATCCAAATCCTGAACCCCACGCTCGTAACATTTGGTGTCAGAAGTGGGATTTGGAGATGCCAGTGACTCCGAGGGAAGAAACTGCCAGCGTCAGAACAAGGGCACAGGAAGCTGCGGAAGCCATGGCTACTGCCCGGCAGGACCCATCAGCGGACCATCGGGACACGCCTATCGGCTCCATCGACCAAGCCACACCCATCGACCAGGACCAGGCAACATCAACCATGCAGGCCCCGTCCACCAGCTCCACCAATCGGACTTCGGCGCCCGCTCAAGAGGCTAGAGAAGCTACATTCGATTTCTATAGATTAATGCAGATGATAGACGGCATGCGCCAAGCCCAGGAAGCAATGGACCGGAAACAGGAAGAAAGGCACGAGAAAATGCGCCAGGAAATAAGCCAGAAACAGGAGGAATCGCAAGAGAAATTACTGCATGCCGTAGGATCGGTGGGTGAAAAGGTGGAAAACCTACAAAAGAATGTGGACCAAGTGGAAGAAAGGGTTACCAACCTGGAGGACAACATGGACACCCTAAAAAAGGATGTCGATGGGCTGCGGAAGGAGCTTCTGCGTGTGGAGACTACGGGACCTGCATGTCGAGTGGTTTTGTTGCATGCAACCGGGCGCCTCGAGTGGAAGTACCATCGTACGACGGAACTACATCCTGGACCACCTACCGGCAGCAGTTCCAGACGGTTGCCAACGCTAACGGATGGACGGAGGAACAGAGCTTGACAGCTCTCACAGTGGCACTTCGGGGGTCTGCTCTTTCGGTCCTGGAGGCGCTACCATCCTCAGGGAGCACATTTAAGGAACTAATGGAGGCACTTGAAGCAAGGTACGGCGAACAACATCTGGAGCTCTAAAGGTGGTTCACATCGACCGCTTGGCACGTTACCACGGGAATAACGATGATGCTCGGGACGAGCATCTCTAAGAGGAGGGCAATGTCGCGAACGTGCTCGAATGTTCTCGACGTCTCGCGTCGCCGCTGGAATCACTTGTTTACAACTATTCGTGGATCGAGAAAAAGTGATCATTCAAAACCGGCGTGACAGGCAAGTTAGGTAAAATTTAGAGGTACAGGCGACATTAATCTTTAATGCTTGTACTATATGGTACAAAATGGCTTACACATCAGAAGTTATGTTAACCTTGAAGTTGTTTTGATCAAAACAAGTCACAAAAAAGGGGCCATAAAAAATGGGAACATTCGAGGCGTATATTGAGGCATTTAAATACCGCGATGGGTGCCGACACAGTCAGTTCATTCTGAGCTTTCGGTGCGATAACTGCGAAGACTAATCAAGAGTGAGTTAACCTGCGACCTCTGCGATACCAACGGACTACGGACGACTCTGCGACTTGGAAGATTACTGTGATTGGACCAACGACTTCAGCGCGCTACGGACTTCGATTCTTCGTGTGATTTGGCTACGTTGAGTGTATCTGTGACCTGTTCATCGCTCAATAAATTCTTCTAACAAGTCAACGGTGTTTTATCCAAATCCCGAACCCCACGCTCGTAACAATAATATTAATGTTCTGCCTTTGTAACAAACTGGGGGTGCCGCGTGGGGGCACCGCGTTCATTCATTATAACAGCTGTTACTAGCGAGCTATACGCCCCGTCCTTGTCTGTGTCGGCGTCGAGGGCGGCCGGCGAGCGGCGGCGGCGGCGTTCCCGTGCCTGATACGTGCTGATACCCCGCACCGCCGCCCGCGCCCGCGCACCCGCGATGGCGAATATCAAACACGGTCACTGACCTCTGCCAATCCGTAGTGAAAGGGCGTGGCAGAGTACGCTCTTATTCTATTGAAGGAAGACCCATATCCATACCCCGCACCGCCGCCCGCGCCCGCGCACCCGCGATGGCGAATATCAAACACGGTCACTGACCTCTGCCAATCCGTAGTGAAAGGGCGTGGCAGAGTACGCTCTTATTCTATTGAAGGAAGACCCATATCCATGCAGTGGGATGATGGTTGATTTGATAGATGATTTTACAACTGCGTACGTACGTAGCCTGTATTTGATGCCGTCACCACGGTCGGGTCGCGTTACTCTTTGATCAGACTCGACAAAGAAATGCATAGATTTTTATTTTATTCATTCAGACATACCAATAAACAGTGTACGTACACATCACAATAAAATTACGTACATTAAAGTAATGATACAGTATTATTCTCACGTGTACACCAATTACAGGTATTACAAATTTTACTATTACATTATCAAAACAATCTCTTATTGTGAGTTGCACGAAACCCATTTTAAAGTAGGTAATAATGGCACCTTAAAACAGGGCTCCCAACGTCTAACTGAAAGAGAGAAAAAGAGGCCCGTTCTTCACTTCTATTTTACCTAGTTACATTGTAGTTACATTGATGTAACTAGTTGGACATAAACACTGCTTGCCTACCACTATTATTACATTCGTAGTGCAGGTACTCCTGATTTGTGTATCGAAATGGCATTATTAAAAGCTTTTATTTAACTTGTATTTTAACCGAACCGAATCACGCGATTGACTGGTGATGGTTCTGCGGCAATGGGTAGGCAATGGTCACCAGGAACCATATACCGGAAAGGAAAACGAGGTTTGCTTCTTTTAACATCAATGGACTGTATTTATTCTTGAGTACTATTTCTATCTTCATTTAAAACAATACTATTTCTTTCTTGGTAGTGTAGCTCGGTGTTGTTCACTCTCTGAAGAGCTGTGTTGGACTGTGACAGTACCGAGCTACCCTGACATATTTATAGCCAATATTTGGCCCTCATGCGGACCAATCGGAGGCGAGATAATTTACGTGTAATTTGCGACAATTTCCGACGACATTTCGGGCAAAAAGTCACTACGCACATATCGCATAATGCGCTCTACATTC
Organism: Endotricha flammealis; assembly: GCA_905163395.2. NCBI lineage: Eukaryota > Metazoa > Arthropoda > Insecta > Lepidoptera > Pyralidae > Endotricha > Endotricha flammealis. The sequence continues at coordinate 6,445,355 of LR990858.1, read as the reverse complement.
TACAATTAGTAACTTATAACTCCATATTCGTGGTTATTCTAACTAACTAACACGCTGTTTCCATATAAGCGATATATTAACAGTAACTACACAAAACTAATATCCGAAATAAACACGTAAATCTTAAATTATACATGCAAAACGTAAAAGTGGATACGAAATTGATCAATAACGTCGTATTCTTAATGTTTACAGCGCTAATGTTATTGATCACACATACTCTATGACGTAACCAACCTTTTACACATCAATTGTTAACTATCCGTACATATTCAAGACAGTAAACACACAAAACAATTGAAGATCATAAGCCAAAATTATTACCAATTTCATTTACTAGCGCCACGGCAAGATTTTACAACTCAGGTGGACCAAAATCTAGGAGCGCTGCTTCAGGCAAAACTTTGGAACTAAAATCCTATACGTAAATAGTGCACATAAACAGTGCACGTAAATAGTGAAAATATCCATGTTACATCTAATTACGTAATCTAATTAGCTTATTCTAATGTAAAACAAAGGTATTTAAACTTAAACTAAATAATCACATAATTCCGATTATCAAAGTGTTCAATAAAACCGTAGGTAACTAGGGTAAAACATAATTAAAACATAATCAATTTATTTATTTACAAAATCGGCTCGTGTCCGCAACATCCTCCCCTCGGCGAAGGACTCCGCAGCCCCTTTCCCTCGTTGGGAGGACTATGAGCCGTCTAACAGGTCGCCTGAAGATTCCACCACGCGTGCGCACGTCAACACTGCGAACGACGCCGTCTGGTCCCGGGTAGACCTTCTCTACCTGGCCCCGTGGCCACACGTTGCGAGGCGATTGGTCGTCGGCGATTACGACTACATCTCCGACCTCTATGTTCCTGTTTTCGCGGCGGATGTCGTCACGCGGTCCCAACGCGGGCAAATACTCCTTAATCCAGCGTGACCAGAACATATCTGCTAACGCTTGTGCCGCGCGCCACGCCCGTCGGTCGGCCAACTCGCTCCTACCTAAAATCGGTACACCGTTCGCGGTGCCTAACAAGAAGTGGTTAGGAGTGAGAGCCTCCTCGTCGTCTGGGTCGACTGATACGTGTGTGAGTGGGCGCGAATTTACTGTATACTCAATTTCCGCGAGGAGCGTGGACAATGCTTCCTCTCGAGGCGCTCGCTCGTGTAATACGACCGTACACCGTACACTGCGTATCATTCTTTCCCAGGCGCCGCCGCCCTGGTTCGGACCACCGGGGTCAAATACCTTCTTCGCGGTTACATATTCGCCTAACGTTTCGCGCCATTCTTTCATCGCTGCATTTAGTTCTATGTCAGCGCCGCGAAAGTTAGTACCGTTGTCTGACAGAAAAGTACTTGGCCATCCCCGGCGGGCCGCCATACGCCGCATCGCCATATAGTGGTTTTCCGTGATTTCTCTAAATGCGAGAGGGTGAGTTTCCCGGTGCGCCTCAGCATTCCTGTTCCTAATACTGTGCGCCATAAACGGTGAACTCTTTGTCCCGAATAGCATAGCCGTCATATGATACTTTCGTGGCGGAGACGTGCGTTCGTTGCCGCGCCACAGAAAGTGTTGAGCCGCCTGATCTTCCGTTCGTATTCGAACACGCAGAAACATTTCTCTGATGTCCGCGGTCACGGCGACCGGGCGCTCCCTAAATCGGTATAAGACCCCGTTCAACGACTGCAACATATCCGGTCCCTCCAACAACGCGTCATTAAGGCACGTGCCTTTGGACTTAGCCGCCGCGTCATATACCATTCGAATTTTATCCGGTTTATGCGGGTTAACCACCGCAAAGTGCGGTAAGTACCAAAGTCGCGGGTTGTTCTCGCATTTGTCATTACACGGAACCGCGCATCCCTTGTCTAATAGTCCGTCTACCTGACTAGTATACGCAGACCTAAAAGTTTCGGATTTGTCCATGCGCCGCTCAATATTCTTCAATCGCTTGTATGCCATATCGTGGCGGGGGGGAAGGGCTATGTTTTCGTTCGCCCATGGTAAACCGACCTCATAGCGTCCCTGGACCCTCGTCACCGTAGACTCAAACATTTCTACGGCGCGTTCCTCGGCTTGTATCGGTTTCCGATTTAAAGCAATTCCCAGCGAGTCAATAGCAAAATGTCTTTCAATAATGCTATTCAACTCGTCATCACAACGCGACGCGGTGCGTGCATGCATCACTCTCAAATCCTCATTCATAACCCACCTCGGTGCGGTCCCATGAATCACCCATCCTAATTTCGTGAGCGACGCCGCGGGCTGCTTTGTTCCGTTCGTAAGCAGTCGGCGTGTCACTATTAAGTGCCAATTATCCGCACCTATTAAAATTCCCGGACTCGCGTTTGCGTAACACACGTCGCTTTCTGACAGCTGTTGCAGATGCGGGGTAAGTAAAACGTCCCGCCGAATAGTTTGGCTTCCCAGGGATAGGTTACGGACCGTTCGTGCCGTTACTGAATAGAAATTATTTTCCGCCTTTCCCCGTATCGCTAGGGAAACCACCCTACTGGCTGGCTCCCGCTGTGTCGATGTTACGCCGTGTATACGCAACGCCCTCTCCGGCCCTGTGGCCCCGATCGCGGTAGCTAACTCGTCGTTAACGAGTGTGATGGTAGAGCCCTCATCAAACATAGCAAACGTATCAACCTCTCTACCATCTTTGCCCCTAATCACGATCGGACAAACTTTAAGTAACACCTCGGTGTTCCTACTTAAGTGCGTGACCGCGGTTATTGCACTATCTTCTTCTTTTGCCGCGGGCGCGTAAGTCACGTGTAATAAAGCGTGATGCGGCGATCGGCACTCGCCTATACCGCACCTTTTCGCTTTACACTTGACTCTTCTGTGTTTGTCATTCAGACACAGGAAACAGACGCCTACTTCCTTCGCCCACTCCCATCTTTCATGCGTCTCTATTTTCACAACTTTTGGACACCGGAACGTATCGTGTTTAGCTCCGCAACACAAACATTCACGTTTGCGAACTTCGTTCGCGTTCGTGGTCGCTCGGTTCGCGTTCGCGGTCGCTTTGTTCGCGTGGATTTCGTTAGCGTTCGCGGTTGCATACACCCTAACCCGCGATCTGTCCGCTCGCCCGCGCGGAGGCGCCACTGTCGCGTTCCTGTTGGCCGGCGTTGTCACTAATTGCGCCGTTGTCGCTGCGGTCGACGGCAAATATGAGTACCGCACCCCTTTATTCGCTTCTTGCATTAGATAGCGTGATAATGCTACTATCAGCGGTACTTTAGAGTCATTGTGCTTGGCGGCGTGATCGCACCACCGCATCCTAATGTTCTGACCCAATTTGTCCGTAACCTGCCGCGCTAACATTGGATTTTGCAGGTATCCGTACTCATCCACGCATGACAAGACCGTTACGATACTCTGAAGGCGTACTGCAAAGGTGTTAAGGTCACCTGCGGTAGTGCCCAGACGCGGCAACTTTTTAATGTCCTCAAGTGCCCTATCAATAATGGCTTCTGGTTGCCCGTAACTCTGTTCCAGCGTCTGCATTACGACCTTCGGGTCGGTCGCCGTATAAAGTTGCGCGGCAACTTCCTCACGCGCCTGCCCGCGTAGGCACGATCGGAGCCGATCTAGGTTTTCTGCTTCACTAATTCGGTGCAGTTTTGTCGATTGTTCCATCGCGGCTTTGAAAGGCATCCATTCTACAATGGCGCCGCTGAATATCGGCAAGTCCCGCAATCGTGACGGAGCCCTGTCCCTAGACAACTTCTCCAAAACGTCAGCTAACCTATCTGCCCCGAAGTCCCGAGACCGTGCCGGCGTCGGCGACTCGTCTCTACGCGGCGTTGCGCCAAAAGTTACCCGGTTAGGTATAGCCCTATCGCCCGATCGGTCGCGCCTATGTTCCTGCGCCGTCGGTGAACTATCCCGATATCCCGTGGTTTCGACATCAACGCGCTCCCCTCGTATGTGAGTGTTATGTAACCACTCCGAGAACCGTTGTTCAGCTTGCCCAGTCATCGGCTTGGGATTCTGCTGCAACCAGTCGGAAACGCGACGTTCTGCGTCCGCTGGTTCGTTACCGCCTACACTATCGCGGTCCGTCTCCTCTCTAATGGTAGCGACGTTCGCAGCTAACCGTTTCTTAATCAAATCCGCTTGTAACTGAAATTCCCGACGCTGTAGATCCGCCAGCTGTTCTTCGGCTTCCAACTCGGCTTGCCTTATTCGTGCAACCGCTGAAGCCGTGGAACGCTGTGATCGCACAGAAGGTGCCCTACTTTCCCTACGGACTGGGCCTATATCGGTCGCGGTTGTAGTCATCGCGGCGTTCGTCCGCGCATCTTCTACGTTCGCGATGTTACCTAACGCGGCGGTCACTGCGGCATTCGCAGTCGACGGCGACGCGGGTGGATCCTCATACGCTCTCATACTACGCGTGGTTGGCATACCCGTGCCACCTACTACCCTAACACTTGACAACTAACACTTAACCTTACTACACTACGTGACGAGAGTCTTGCACGGCGGCTCGTAGTCTCGTCGATCCGAAGTACAACGCAACCGTTTGGCTGCCTGTTGCTCGACGTCGTCGCACCGTTGGGTGATCTTCAATAAAACCCGTCGGTCGCACGTCGCACCGTTCGGTGTTCTTCGGATATACCAGCTTCGATCGTAAAACGACCCAAGGTCGACGCAAAGTATACGTGCTCGCTACACCTAACGGCGTTCGGCAAGACACATATCAGCGCTACGTTCTGCGCTGTGTGCGTCGCCAATATGCTTCGCACAACTTTACGTCGACGGACGACTTCGATCGTAAAACGACCCAAAGTCGACCACAAAGTATACGTGCTCGCTACACTTAGCAGCGTGCGGCAAGACACGTATCAGCGCTGCGTTCTGCGCTGTGTGCGTCGCCAATATGCTTCGCACAACTTTGCGTAAAGATCTTCACGTCGAAAGACGCCAGGTTTTTCACGTCGAAAGACGCCTGCGTCTAAAGACGCCTTGTCAAACCTCGAACCGTAATCCGGCTCGAAGGACAAACTGATGGGTTCTGCGGCAATGGATAGGCAATGGTCACCAGGAACCATATACCGGAAAGGAAAACGAGGTTTGCTTCTTTTAACATCAATGGACTGTATTTATTCTTGAGTACTATTTCTATCTTCATTTAAAACAATACTATTTCTTTCTTGGTAGTGTAGCTCGGTGTTGTTCACTCTCTGAAGAGCTGTGTTGGACTGTGACAGTACCGAGCTACCCTGACATATTTATAGCCAATATTTGGCCCTCATGCGGACCAATCGGAGGCGAGATAATTTACGTGTAATTTGCGACAATTTCCGACGACATTTCGGGCAAAAAGTCACTACGCACATATCGCATAATGCGCTCTACATTCTACAATTAGTAACTTATAACTCCATATTCGTGGTTATTCTAACTAACTAACACGCTGTTTCCATATAAGCGATATATTAACAGTAACTACACAAAACTAATATCCGAAATAAACACGTAAATCTTAAATTATACATGCAAAACGTAAAAGTGGATACGAAATTGATCAATAACGTCGTATTCTTAATGTTTACAGCGCTAATGTTATTGATCACACATACTCTATGACGTAACCAACCTTTTACACATCAATTGTTAACTATCCGTACATATTCAAGACAGTAAACACACAAAACAATTGAAGATCATAAGCCAAAATTATTACCAATTTCATTTACTAGCGCCACGGCAAGATTTTACAACTCAGGTGGACCAAAATCTAGGAGCGCTGCTTCAGGCAAAACTTTGGAACTAAAATCCTATACGTAAATAGTGCACATAAACAGTGCACGTAAATAGTGAAAATATCCATGTTACATCTAATTACGTAATCTAATTAGCTTATTCTAATGTAAAACAAAGGTATTTAAACTTAAACTAAATAATCACATAATTCCGATTATCAAAGTGTTCAATAAAACCGTAGGTAACTAGGGTAAAACATAATTAAAACATAATCAATTTATTTATTTACAAAATCGGCTCGTGTCCGCAACAACTGGTCTAAATAGGTAACACTTACTTAGTAATAAGGGAAAGGGGCTGCGCGGGGGTTGCAGGGCGCGGCACGGGCGGCCGCCGGCTGCCGGACGTCGGCGCTGCGCGGGCGTCGCGGGCGGGACGAGGGCGGTGGCGGCGTGGTCAAACTCAACTCAAACGAGCGGCACCTTTGACCGCGGCGACAACGATTTTTAACCGACTTCAAAAAAGGAGGAGGTTCTATGTTTCATTGTATATTTTTTTTTTTTTTTTTTTGTATGTCCGCCGATTACTCCGTCAATTCTTGACCGATTTTCAAAATTCTTTTTTTATTCGAAAGTGCATACTCCCAAGTTGGTCCCATTGTCACCAAGTCAGGATCTGATGATGGGATCCCAGGCAAATCGAGGGCAACCCTCAGATTTTATAGGCATGTACAACGCGTTACTTATGTTTTCGTAAGCCATTCATGTTTTTACGTCTGGAAGTCATCATCCCATGTTGGTGAGGTGATGATGGAAGGTACAACTCCTAAACGGATAGGAGTTAGAGGATGATTCTTTAAGTATTGTAGGTATGTATTAGATTAGACCATTTGATTTTTTTTCCATCATAACTTGTCACCAAATCAGGATCTGATGATGGGATCCCAGGTAAATCGAGGGCACTCCTTAAATTTTATAGGCACGTACAACGCGTTACTTATGTTTTCGTTAGCTATTCATGTATTTAAGTCTGGAGTCATCATCCCATGTTGGTGAGGTGATAATGGAAGGTACAACTCCTAAACGGATAGGAGTAAGAGGATAATTCTTTAAATATTGCAGGTATATATTAGACCGTTGATTATCATGATGGGAACACGTGTAAACAAGTGACTCTTGACTATATTAGGAGGCTCACTATACCATAAAGTTGACACTCAAGCACCAGCTGTTAGCACCGAAGAGGAAGAGGTTGCTTCACACCATGAATTGCAGTATAGTGTATTACGAAAGTGAAATCGCTTATTCGGAGAGTAGGCCTTCTCAAGTTATAATGTTACACATAGTCACAATTCGTATCAATGTTAATACGAATAGCTTATAATTATATATGTCGTCTCGTATGCAGATCGGTCAATCCGGCCGATCGAGATCTGCCGGTATATCGAATCTGTCAATTTTTCATATGGGAATTTTTGGTTAGGTTAGGTTAGACTTATGATTATTTATCAACAGCCGAGCGAGCGAAGCGAGCGAGGCTCGACATAGTATTCGAAAAGGACTGCCAAAAAATTGAGCTAAAAAGTGATGTGTACAAACAAACAGACAGTACTTATACAGACATACCAGGGTCTACTGTTTCTATCAGACTTCTAAAAAACCGCTGTATAAAATGCACTAAAAAGTATTAAATAAACAATTTTTATTAAAAAAAAACAAACCGACTTCAAAAATGAATTTAAATAATATATAATTTAATGTGCTAGGTACCTACTGTTCTAATTGAAGTCGGTGCCAACCAAACCAAATATTACCTAGGCCACATGAATGTGTGGAAGGCTGTGTACGTCGAGTACGGGTGATCACGTCCGCGTGGCACCGACTTCAATTAGAACAGTAGGTACCTAGCACATTAAATTATATATTATTTAAATTCATTTTTGAAGTCGGTTTGTTTTTTTTTAATAAAAATTGTTTATTCGCAAAAAATATTTCATTCTTTTTGCTTTTTTCTCTTCTTCTTACTTACGTCAGATGTGCGTCAGACAGAGTAAACGGTTGTGTTGTGGTCATTTATCATCTTGCCGTACGTAAACAAATGAATGATGAGTGTTTGAACATAGTGTCAATGTTGTGTACATAAGAGAGTATTCTTGGAGCGGCATTGGAACACTGGAATATTTTCCTCCCCTCGTCACTGGAGACGCGGAGAACTCCCGCTTTCGAATATACAGTTGGATTTAGGATTTGCTGTATTTCTTTGAGAGAATGCGAGCACTGAGGATGGAGTGATGAAGGTAAACATCACTCCGAATACCTACGCAGCCTACGCTTTGCGTGACGAATGTAGTCGATGGACTGATGGGTGCTCTTGACTTGACAGCAGTGGTCATAGTGAGTGCAGTGAGTGTTTGTTGGCACGTTAAGTCGGCGTGTTCGGTGAAGAACAACGGAGGAAGATACTTTTTTTGTAAGTAACCTTGACATTTTATGCCTAGGTACCCCATTTTGTAAATGTATTTAATGAACTTTTAAACGCCAAATTACTGTACGATACCGACACGGTATCGTACACTATTCCGACACGGTAGTGTGTTTCCGCCTTTCGTGTGCACACCCACCGTCACAACAGAGCGCGACACGACACGCCCCGACACGGTAGTGTGTCTAGTGTGTTTCCGGATTGTAGATGTAAAGATTGCCAGGTGAAAATGTAAGTAAATGTTCATAATATTGAAGCTGTCAACGTCAAAGTCAAGTCAAAGTTCTTTTGAATTGTCAAAGTTGCTGAGAGGTAAATTTTTCTACAATAATCTGAAAATATTTAAGAAATCCTGGAAATTTAATGTAATTTTGCAAGTTAACATTCAGTAACATTAATATTTATCGTCAATCATATAGTTATTTTATGTTTTAGTTTTCAAAGAGAAGTGTTTATGTGTTAACCTGTGTGCATAACTTTAGATCTTGTTTTACAGATAGCGGCTCAAGATGTTGATGCCAAAACAGAATCGTGTTGCGATATATGAATACCTTTTCAAAGAAGGTGTTATGGTAGCAAAGAAGGACTACCATGCCCCCAAACATCCTGATCTGGAGAAAATTCCCAATCTCCAAGTAATCAAAGCAATGCAGTCTCTCAAATCAAGAGGTTATGTCAAGGAACAGTTTGCATGGAGGCATTTTTACTGGTTAGTGTTTCATAAATTATATTCACCCAATTAAAGTTCTGTGGTATGCCAGGAAATTTTGGTGAAACAAATGTATGATAATGATTTTTCTATGAATTGAACAGTGTTCAGAGTAGTTTCATGTTCTTTTTAAATAAGAGTAGATCTTTTTATGGTCGTAGTATTTATAGATATATTTTTTGTTTTGTGAGGGAAAGTGTGCTGTGAAATCATCCTTTTTTTTTGTATTTTTCCAACATTTATTTCAATCGAGTAATTCAAAATAATGAGCAACGAAAGTGTTTATAAATCCAGATCCAGTCATAATATTCTTTCAATTAAACATTCGACCCACAATTTATTATTGATTGAACAAAATTTTGATAATATTATGTATTAAATGTTTATTTACTTTGCTGAAATAGATACATATATGATCTAAACCTGAGTTTATGAGCTCTATTCAATCAATAATGATCACATAAAAAGGCTTTATATAACAATTTAGATTTCTTGATTCTTTTTTTGTATACTTATATCATGAAATAGGCTCTACACTTGTGAAAATGAGTGTGTGCATTTTGTAGTACTTTGTCTTCCAACTTCATGGCAAACAACATAGCCAGAGTGTAAAACCTGCACATATTATATTAATTCTTCATCATTATATTTCAGGTATCTCACAAATGAAGGCATTGAGTATTTGCGCATCTTCCTGCACCTCCCCCCTGAAATCGTACCTGCAACTCTGAAGCGCTCAGTACGAACCGAGACAGTGCGCCGTGGTGCCGTCGGCAGGCCCGATGCGCCCGCGCGGTCCGCTGAGGACCGCTCGGCGTATCGTCGCGCGCCCACGGCCCCAGGAGGCGCGCCCCACGACAAGAAAGCTGATGTCGGCCCTGGCTCAGCTGATCTTGAATTTGTAAGTAATACAACTATTGTCATGCCACCTAATTCTATACATTGTCTTCCATTAGTCCTCCATTAGTGTTCTCCAATCTCCGTATGATCCTCCATCATTCGGACTAGTTGCGATTCTCGCCTAAGCAATTGCGTTATCTATCAGTATTCAAGTGTAAAGAAAAAGAATAATATTGTTTTAAAATGGATAGTTTTTGTTTATAAACAAATATTTATCTTTCAAGACTTATTTGGTATGTGATTGTTTTTGTAATTATTAAATTGTATACTATTATTTTTTTGTTACAGAGAGGAGGTTTCGGACGAGGCAGGCCTACACCCTAAATTGTAATAAATTTATGATATAATCCAATTTTTAGTTTTATTTTGATCAGGAATCTCCATCCAATCTAAACTTATCTAAATTATATTGCTCAATTACACTAATTGAATACATAATATGTATAACTCAATCTGTAATCTTTACTACTTTTATCTATTGATGAAAAATTATATTTTTAGGGCTGTATTTCTGTTATCGGCTGTGGTTCACCTGCTTAGTTCACCTGGGTGGACCACGGCCACTTTTCATGCCAGTGGTCTACCTCAGTCCACCTAGGTGGACCACTTATCTGAATACGTATTGCTTGGCATTGTATAATAGTCCTTGATCTTAACATCGCTACCATAGCGATACCCTATTTTCTTTTGACTGACGGACGTTACATACCTCCCTATAGTACCCATCGTATTTGGAAATACTGTGACCACGGCCGGTGCAACGCAACGGTCTTGGGAACAAACCACGAGTATATCTCCAAATATATGCAAAGAAAGAAAGACTTCTTTGGTTTTATTTTTATGTCTAACTCTTTGTCAATGTTTATAAAGAAGTGGACGTATGACGTTTTTGTTTGAAAAAGGTGATTTTTTATGTTTGCTGAAAGATTAATAGAAAATAAAAACTTGAATTGATGTTTCTATAATAAAGAGCAACTCAATAGTTTCATTTTAAAAAACATTACATAACACTGACTTATCATGAAACGTACGCAAACTTGAAGATGGCACAATTAAATCTTCATCCGAAGTCTGATTGCCAAACGAAAAAAAAAAAACGTCGACTTAAATACCTATTATATTATAATTTAATTTAATTGAACACTCGGGAATTCGACTGCGGTTCAACAGCGGTTTCTTGAGACTCCTTATTTTGGATAAAATTAATAAAATTATTGCAACTGCAATAACAATTCAAATAATTTATTTAAAATTCTACATGATTACATGCGCATGTGTGTACTCATTTTCATCCTTCGATTTTTCATCATAGCGCAACTGTAACTTAAAATATTTCTATAAAAATTCATGAAAGTTAAGAACAGTGTACTTTTGGTGGGGGTGGTTTAGGGAATTCTCCAATTTGATCAATGTAGTACAGGTATGCGCGGAACGGTTTTAGTTCCCATGGAGCCTGGTCTTCAATATGAGTAAGATTTACACCCAAATCTTCCAAAGTGGGACCACATGCCACGACGTCTGTTGTCGCTTCCTGGTGAAAAAAAAAACATTGGATAAATTTCGAAATAGGCATTCGTCACACATTCGTCTCGCAGTAGATACAAGATTAATATAATTCAACAATTTATTTGATAGAAGGAAAAATGAGTAGGGGTAGACCAAGAAAAAACCACTTCGGCCTGATAAAAAAAGTTGTAGACATGTCATGTAAAGAGGTTAGGCTCCTTTCATTCTGCAGCGTGTTGCCGGTCGCGCGTGCACGCGACTGGCGCAATTTGTATGAAGGTATATAGAGGCTTTCATAGTGCCGCATGCGGCCGGTTGCGTTTTTCGACACGCCCCGACCGGCCCAATTCTTGACCGGCGCCCGTGCGTTCGGCGGGTGCCGGTCGGCGCGCGGGCCCGTGATGCATTGTGAGCTTTCACTGTCGGGCGTGTGCGCGCCCGTTTTAGTACAGTTATGGCGGATATGATATAGTGCAGAAATCATAGTAACTGTTTTTTTGTTAAGAATATCCATGCATGACTGATAAACGTACGTGACTGTACACGTCCAGCCCAGTCGAGTACACACGCGAAAGAGTGAAATGCTAACTCAACCGGTAGCGCGGCACGCGGCCGGCGACACGCTGCAGAATGAAAGGAGCCTTAATGAATGGAGTGGGAACAGTGGAGAAGCAAACATCACTATATAGCTACACCGACAAGGGCTCTGCATTTACATAATGAAGAAGTATTATGTTATGTTAGTACAGATTCCGCTCTCACGATGGCATACATAAAGTGCAAAATATGAATATGTACATTATATATCTATCTATACTAATATTTTAAAGAGGAAAGATTTGATTGTTTGTTTGTTTGAATTGAATAGGCTCTGAAACTACTGGACCGATTTCAAAAATTCTTTCACTAGTAGAAAGCTACATTATCAGGGAGTGTCATAGGCTATAGCTTTTCCCGAAATTCAATGTGGTTCTCTCGGGAACGGGTCCGGATCTTCACGCGGACGAAATCGCGGGCAAAAAAGCTAGTGGTTGTATATTTTGTTTTGTCAACTTGAGGAAAAATAAATGATTTTTATTATTATTATTATATTATGGACTCACTTTTTCAATGCTGTCCCAATGTAACATTCCCAAAGGATAAGCCGGGGCCAAAGCATTAATCACCGCAATCTTGATGGGAAAAATGGGGTCGTATTTCAGGTCGATGCGCTTATAACCCCATTTTTCATCTTTACGCATAAGACCGTAGAACCAATCCACTAAATCCGCCAGAAGGTACCTCTTGGGTCTGTAAATAACAAAAGTATTATACCGTTTTAAAGTCAAATTTCATTCATGCATTTATCTTTGAAATAATGTAATTTCATTGTCTTGATGATGCTCTCAGCACGACCGAACAAGAACATTGTTAACACGAACATCGAACCAAAAGAGAAAGGCTTGGTAGCCTCTTTTGTTCGATACCATGTTCTTGTTCGGTCATGAGTGGTTGCGCGCGAACACAAGTAGAACTATGTTTGTAGGTGTTCATGTTTGCTTTGTTAATTTACGTCCACACGTGCGAACCACATGTTCCGTGTTCGTGTTCGATGTTCACCATGTTCGTGTTCGGTCGTGCGTACACGCCTTTAGAAATGCAAAAAATTAAAACATTTTTTTTGACAAATCAAACAGATTGAGCTGTAAGTTCGAAACTTGTGTTATGGGATACTAACTCAACAATACTATATTTTATAGTAAATACCTATTATACATATAGATAAATTTCCAAGACCCAAGGCCAATCAGAAAAAGTTCGTTTTTCATCATGACCCGACCGGAAATCGAACCCGGGAGCCCGGGACCTCCTGGAGTCCTGGGTGGCGGTGCGGCGTGGTAAACATTACGCCACGGAGGTCGCCAAATCGTCGTATATATTTTAGAGATATATTTTTTTTTACAAAAACTTACCCAACAGCTTGGTAGGTCATACATTTAGTATCAGGATCAAGAGCAGCATTCACAATCCCCTGAGCGACATCTGACACAAATACAGGTTGCTTTACTGTCTCCATACCATTCTTATACAAGGGCACATAACCCAAATCGTTTCGTACGCCATGGGCAAAACTCCTGCAAGGAAGACAACAGATTCTTTATTTATAATGGATGTATCCACACAGAACTTAGTTACTATAAGGTTGCTTGAAAAGATTTCTGCATTAGTTGCATATACACTGGTCTGTAAGTTATCCATCTATTTTTTTAACATTTTGTTTACTATGTATTGTATACATCTATTTCATAATTTAATTGATTATGGTTATATATATACATTTACTTTTACCTTTAAAGGGACCGTACTTACTAATAAACAATTTTTATTAAAAAAAAACAAACCGACTTCAAAAATGAATTTAAATAATATATAATTTAATGTGCTAGGTACCTACTGTTCTAATTGAAGTCGGTGCCACGCGGACGTGATCACCCGTACTCGACGTACACAGCCTTCCACACATTCATGTGGCCTAGGTAATATTTGGTTTGGTTGGCACCGACTTCAATTAGAACAGTAGGTACCTAGCACATTAAATTATATATTATTTAAATTCATTTTTGAAGTCGGTTTGTTTTTTTTTAATAAAAATTGTTTATTTAATACTTTTTAGTGCATTTTATACAGCGGTTTTTTAGAAGTCTGATAGAAACAGTAGACCCTGGTATGTCTGTATAAGTACTGTCTGTTTGTTTGTACACATCACTTTTTAGCTCAATTTTTTGGCAGTCCTTTTCGAATACTATGTCGAGCCTCGCTCGCTTCGCTCGCTCGGCTGTTGATAAATAATCATAAGTCTAACCTAACCTAACCAAAAATTCCCATATGAAAAATTGACAGATTCGATATACCGGCAGATCTCGATCGGCCGGATTGACCGATCTGCATACGAGACGACATATATAATTATAAGCTATTCGTATTAACATTGATACGAATTGTGACTATGTGTAACATTATAACTTGAGAAGGCCTACTCTCCGAATAAGCGATTTCACTTTCGTAATACACTATACTGCAATTCATGGTGTGAAGCAACCTCTTCCTCTTCGGTGCTAACAGCTGGTGCTTGAGTGTCAACTTTATGGTATAGTGAGCCTCCTAATATAGTCAAGAGTCACTTGTTTACACGTGTTCCCATCATGATAATCAACGGTCTAATATATACCTGCAATATTTAAAGAATTATCCTCTTACTCCTATCCGTTTAGGAGTTGTACCTTCCATTATCACCTCACCAACATGGGATGATGACTCCAGACTTAAATACATGAATAGCTAACGAAAACATAAGTAACGCGTTGTACGTGCCTATAAAATTTAAGGAGTGCCCTCGATTTACCTGGGATCCCATCATCAGATCCTGATTTGGTGACAAGTTATGATGGAAAAAAAATCAAATGGTCTAATCTAATACATACCTACAATACTTAAAGAATCATCCTCTAACTCCTATCCGTTTAGGAGTTGTACCTTCCATCATCACCTCACCAACATGGGATGATGACTTCCAGACGTAAAAACATGAATGGCTTACGAAAACATAAGTAACGCGTTGTACATGCCTATAAAATCTGAGGGTTGCCCTCGATTTGCCTGGGATCCCATCATCAGATCCTGACTTGGTGACAATGGGACCAACTTGGGAGTATGCACTTTCGAATAAAAAAAGAATTTTGAAAATCGGTCAAGAATTGACGGAGTAATCGGCGGACATACAAAAAAAAAAAAAAAAAAATATACAATGAAACATAGAACCTCCTCCTTTTTTGAAGTCGGTTAACAACTAACCTAGTTATAAGCACACATGTAATGCAAACTAACATACTAACTTCAATGTAATGTAAATTTTATAAGTACGGAAATAAAAGGCTTAAATAAAATAATATATGTTTACTTAAATTCAAAGATTCCTGATAAATTAGAATTTGCGTATCACTATGTAGTACTATTATTTATTCTGCTATCACTCAGATAAAATAAATATTCTAAATATTATTATAAATAACTATTCAGTAATAACCCAGTAATAGGGTTGTAGTGTATGGTTTTGGTTATTATACAGTTTGTCAATTTATCTGACAGATACAGTATCAGTAACCCTCTAACCTTAAAAATCGGTCCTCAGAGCCATAAATATCGGAAGCACGGAAGATGGTTGCAGTAGGGAACTCCTCTCGCACAGCACACTCTCCAAGATAATGGCTTTTCTTGTACATCGATGGCTTTCTTAAAACCAATGGTTTTGGATTCTTCTCACCATTCAAGTACGACAAATGTATAAATCTTTCTACACCCATTTCTCGGCAAATTCTAAAAAATTATTTAAAAAAGGTTAAAGATGGATGATGTTAATTTGAGAGGTCATAGACACTACAACAACTTGAGGGAAACCTCTTCATTATAATCAAGTATAATATGCATGTATTTTGCCCTTGCATTTAGTCTGATGACAAGGATTTGAGACTGTGGCAAATAACTTTATGGCCAAGAGAGCCAATAAAATTTTTTGGACCTACATATATGTATATACACATAACACAAAATTAAAATTTTTTTTTATACTACAAGGTTGGCAAACAAGCATACGGCCCACCCAGCCTGATGGTAAGCATCACCATAGGCTATAGACACTTGCAATACTGGGGGTATCAGTCACGCATTGCCAACCCTCCCAACTCCCCCAGTGGAGCTCTGGAGACCTTACTCACCGTAGGAACACAACATGGCCGAGACCAATGCTATTTGGCTACAATCTTCTGTAAGGTGGAGGTTCTTTCCCCAGACGGGCTGCTCCGATTTGAGCGGATTATTCGCTGTGCCCTTCCTTTCTTAGGACTTGGATTTGGACTGTTTTGTTTTATTTAACACAAAATACTGACCTGGCAATTCGTCGAGGCCCTTCTACATGGACATCCATGAACTTAAAGTTCTTTGTTTCATAATCCCGTCCAATCAGGTTGATAACAACATTCGAATAGCGTACTGCTTTCGCAATGGATTCATCATCTCGAAGGTCGAATGGGGTAAATAAGACCTGTCCTAAATCACCACATACTTTCAAACGTTGGACATCATAAAAGTCACACCTGTATGGTAAAATCATCTGAAAAAGAAAAAGAAATTATTATACATATTATATTAAATCCTGCATGCAGCACAAAGTCGTAGATAAAATTTTATAACAACTTAATTTGACTCAATTGTTTACGAAATTCAGTGACTATCAATAATGCGAAATATATGATACTGATATGAAACAAAGGTGATGAAGATGACCACAGGGGAAGTGTTGCAGATTTTTTCTATTATATTTTAAATAATATATGAATCTTTTGTCTTAGTCTTGCTACCACAAATTCAATTTACAGACCAACCCTACTGATAACTAAAAACCCCTTGGTGATATTGTAGTTGAAAGTAATTCTTTACTCAGTTCATATCATTTTAACAGTCATATTTTCATCATTAAAAATATCACTTACCTGAGTGCCAATCTTACCCAGCTTGTTACAAACATATCGACCAACAAATCCTGAGTTTCCGAAAACAGTGGCTACAATACCGTTAAAGCTGCTGCGACCGCCTGTGCCGCGTTTGTAAGCGGCCAGATTTGTTCTTCCATCAGAACTATACTGGGAAGATTTGATGTAAACAATCCCCGCAGTACCATGTTTTGCTAGAAATTATTATAATGAACAACAAAATATTTCTGTAGAAACAATAAATTATCAGTGGTGACTAGTATTAGATGGTGATAAATTTTCATGAAAACAAGACGGATCGTAGTAATATAAAAGTTGCAATTATGTAAGAGTTGTTATGAACTTCAAAGGTAATTTACGGTGTATATAATTAGTAAAATTGAACTTACGAAGTATTTTGTTGGCGAAATGGCCTGATAAAGCTGTTGTGGCCATATTATTGATAATTTTCAACCAAATTTTGTAGCCAAATTTTATTGCAGGTTTGTTCGGCTGTCTGTTTGTGACAGCTTTTTGACAGGTAAAGAAGAAGAGAATGTTTTTTTAATTGGTAAGCAAGTGCAAGTAAAGGTCGAAAGTCATATACAGGTTCTAAAACGAACGACGACTTCCTACGAGACTCGAGTCGAGACTGGGGGGCGGGACTAGCGATCTGCAATATCCACGCGATATCAAATCAAATCAAACGGAGCCTTCGAGCCTTTTTGTATTCAGTCCGGTCCGGACAAGGTCCGGAGCGGTACCATACCTACACTCTCTCACTCTCTCATTCATAAATCTTGTGATAAGTGTGATCTCGTTTGAGATGAGAAAGAAGGAAGGTAGAGTTTTTGTAAATGTGCATTTTGTGAAAAAAAAAAAAATCTGACACTCCTGCCTGTCATCATTCATCACTCATTTGTGTCAAATTGTCAATGTCAAACTTGGTGTGAATTTGTTGTGAACTTGTGACTATAACCAAATACCTATCTATAACTATAATAATTCAGCTCAGTCAGTCTTATGGTCTTATTTTATGAATCAATGTTGTGAATGTGTTGTGTTGTGAAGGTGTTTGTGTGGTGAATCAAAATAATTGTTATTAATCAATTAATATAATTCATGTTTTGATGTGGAACTATGAGTGTCGAAACCATGGATGAGAATACTGTCGGAATTATAATCAACAGTAAAAATGGTGAAGAACTGACCCAAGTATTGAAACAGTTTCTAAAAGATGTTCGTATAGTTTAATTTTACATATTATCTAAATAACACCTATAAAGAGACTCCTTTTACACATGAAAATTATTTGAGTACTTAGTAATAGATTTTTTTCTTTTCAGAATGAATATGTATTTACATTTCCATTTTTAAGTGAAAAAAGCAGACGAGTATTATTATGGACAGCTTTATTCCAGCACCTTCAGAATTCATCATTAGTCTCTGTCCACGCTTTGTGTCTTGCCACTATAAGAGTATTAAGGTCAGTGTACAGATATAATCTCATTTGTGAATACAGCTAACAGCAAAAGTATTAGGCATATTTAACGTTATAATTAGGATGGCTAATTAGAATTTCCTATTTTTGTTAGCCCGATGGTATATTGGTATAGTACGCGCCAACCTCGCATATGTCAGCTTTTAAAACAATAAAAAATTTGTTATGCATGTATAAGTAATTTCTATACCAAGTAATAGTTTCGAATTTTGTTAAACGTTAGCGCAAGCCAGCCTTGTCGGCTACTAGTGTAGCCCTACCAATACACCAAATTGTGTGGAATTTATTATTTACTGACCTTTGCTTTGTTGACAATACTTATTATATCATCATTTTCAGCCGTGATAAATCGGAACTGGAAAGTTTATTATGTGAAAAATGGATTATTGTGCTCATAGATAAAGCCGGTTTGTACAATTTTGATATGGAGGACGAGACTATGATGTCAATAGAATTGCCACAGGAGGATGTAGCCGTTGAATCATTGAAATGTCTATGCAATTTGGCATTCAACAGTGAAGTAGCCCGCGCTCTCTGTGCGCACACCAGTATAGCCCAAGGTCTCGTGGCCAGGTTGAGAATTTACAAAGAAATCCCATTCAAAGACGCTATCATGTTATATGACATGAAATTAATATTTATATTAACAGCATTGAGACATGATATAAAAACAAAAATAAGAGACGAGCTTCATGGTATGGATTATTTGTTGAGTTGTTTAAATGAACTGCTATCGGAAGCCATGTTGAGAACTGAAAGTATGGGCGCAGCATGCAGTAGCATTGTGGAAGTTGACCGCTGTATGCTGGCTGTAAGTTTCAAACCATATACCTACATATTTATCACTATATCAAATATAATAGTAATAAAATAAACCCCTTTCTTCATGTTAAAACATTAGCTGCTAATAAATGTTGCATGTTAATAAATTAACATGAAGAGTGGTTTATTGATTAGCATGTAAGTTATCTGAAATGAAATAAAATAATCTTTATTTATAACAAAAATTTTGACATACATTTAATTAACACTAATACATTATGATATTTTAATACAATAAATTCTTTGGCAATAGTATTTTTTTTAGCTTGTGTAGTGTAAATAATGAAAAATGTGCTATGTGATATTTCAGGATAATCAACAAGCAATTATATGTGAAATATTGAAAGCTCAGTTCAATTTAATCTTACACTCTGGTCCTGATGAGCCTACCAACGAGGACGAGGAAGCTATGTATTTGAAATTAATGCCAGTTGTCACTGCTCTACTGCAGTCACAGGCCACTGATGAGAGTAAACATGTGGAGTTACTTAACAATATTGCTAATTTGTTGACTAGGTATGCATTGCTATAGAGATTTTTTATACCATTTCAACTCAGTAGCTAAGCCAAACTAGGAGTGAAATGAAATAATTTATTTAGAGACTGGAGTTATAAATGATAGTGCCTGTAAACGCACTTTCATTTATAACTCTGATCATTTACATCTTGTATACATAATTAAATTAATATATAATAAACTAACCAATTACTTTCTTGATCACATTAATAATTGTTTGCCAAGTTGTGGAGTGAGGTTGTCAAGCCTAAGTTATGCTTCACATTCCTAGTGTAGTCTGCGCTACTTTGCTTAATACATACACACACACACACACACACATTTATAAATAGGCTCTCGCACATCTTACTGTTGGGCGAAAGAATATAATTTTTCTAAAAAGTAAAGTTCTTTCTATGATTCCAGTGTTCCACCAATGTTCTATTCGTACCTGACGCCTCTGTTAAACAAAGATGAATTATCACAGCACATTTATGACGGCAGAAACATGGATGCAGTTCAGTCCTTAGTTGACTTATTGCAACATAAATTATCAAACACACCGGTAAATATATTTTCAATTTACATATACTTTACTTACACCATCAGCGAGTTTCCTAAATGCATTTTAATTTTAATGGGGAAAAGGCCGGTGAAAGCTAAAAGTAGGTGGCGCCAGCATAGCTTGAACCTGTAAAATTTTTTTTTTGCGCCTTTCTTGGAAATGTCGATATTCTACGTGGAGGGTGAATGACGTTAAAAAAGGATTATAGAAACGTGGAGAATCTTGGCGAGAAAGAACAATGGAATTGATTGAAAGGGATAACCTCCTTTTTCTTTTATAATTTCATTTTGCAAATATATTTTTTAGATTACTTATTATTTAGAGAATATATGTATATGCTATAAATTTCAAGTTAAAATATGAGTTTAAATTTTTTCGTAAAACATCGTCTTTTGAAAATTTATGCACTTCAATTACTTTTCAAAAAGGTACCTTCACAGGTCATTGGCATTGTAAATTTTTTTTTTAAATAAATTCAAACAAAAATTCTCCATACTAATTTTGGTACCATCACACACTTGTCAATGATTACATTGCAGTATTAAATTATTTATGTGTTTATAGAAACTACATTTTGGAAAGAAAATCATTATGACCACTGGTAAAAGAAATGGCGAAAGAAAACCAGTTACGGCCTTTTTTGTCATATAACAGTACATTTCATATTTTTGAATAAAATACTTTTTAAATAAAATACCTGGATCTGTATTTTATTTAAAAAGTATTTTATTACATACAGAAGTTGAATACTAAACGCGGGATGTCGATCCAAATAGTGCTATGGTCAAATCCTAAATATGTCGAATATATAGATGTTGATAAAACGAGCAGACCAGTCCCACAAGATTACAACCACAACTGACTACTACAAATATCTATTATCCTTATGTCTTGTATATTTTGTTTTAGAGCACCAAGAACCAATATGAAAATTTGTCACCCATATTGACAGTTATGGTAAAAAGTGCGCGCAGTTGTCGTGCACAGCGTAAATATCTCAGACAAGTTGTGCTCCCGCCTCTCCGGGACGTGTCCCACCCCCCAGAGAAGGGGAGCGCCCTTCGCAATCAGCTGTGCAGGTTGCTCACTACCCCTGTCACATCAATCAGAGATTTGGTTGCGGAATTTTTGTTTGTTTTGTGCAAAGAAAAAGGTAAGACTCAACAAACACATAAAAAGTACGTCATCATTTAACGCCAAAGCTTCTGGCTCACAGTGTATAAAACAATTAAAATTCGATTTATGCACTGAGTAATAAGTATGAGCTTCGAACGCGTTGTTTTATGACATGCGAGCCAGCCGCGTTGGCAACTCGTATAGTTTATTATTTTCGTAAAAAAAAAATTACCTTCGTAATTAATTATGAAATGAAAAAACTTTTATCTCATATAGATGATGATATGAGATAAAAGATTTTTTATTTCATAATTATGGTTAATTATCTACCAAATGTTTTTGTGATCCTTTAAATTTCTAAGTCTTTATGAGTGAATTTTGCAGCTTTGTATGGAAAAAGCCGAATTAAATCAATGAATTTACTTCAATGAGATACAATGTACATGTTTAGTGGGGCGCATGGTGAAATACACTGGTTTCGGTAACGCGGCTGGCCACCTCGCCCAAAAGGGGCTGCTCAGCGGCGGGCGCGGCGCCCGCTACTCGTCCAGCAGCGACGACTCGGACACGGAGGAGTATCTGGAGGCGCAGCCGCATATCGACCCCGTCGTCGGCTGCACCCGCCCACCCCGCGTCAACCCCTTCGAGGGAATGACTGAAGAACAAGTAACTTACTCATATCACATGTTTAAAAAAAACCAGTTGCATTAATTGCTAAATGATAATTTGCAAGAACTGCAAGTGCAATAGACAGTTGAAAAACGCATAGACATGTTATTAAAACCTTAACTGGCACGCTGTAGGGAGTGCACATGCAGATGTGAACGCAGGATTAGCCATTTCAAACAAATTATTGCGTGCGTTAATATTTTATTATACTATTTGGCATTTACTTGAAAATAAAGTGCTAAGCTATTTCTGTAAACTGTCTATATCAATGATAAAAGTATTGCAATGTTATAAAATTCTTTTTTTTTACAGAAAGAGTATGAAGCCATGAAATTGGTGAATTTATTCGACAAGATGGTATCAGAAGGATTAGTGAAGCCGGCGCGCGTGGGTCCCGACGGGCGGCCACAGGCGGTCGAACATGTGTTAGAACTTAGAGAAAATCCCCCAAACAGACCACAATCGTAGACCGTAGAATAATAAGTTTAGTCATAAGTAAGGGTTTATGGCCAAAGCTAAGATAACATTTATAAGTTATATTGTTATAAGTGCAATATTTTTTTTTCCAAAGTACCATATGAGGGATACATACCAACACCAGAAGTGAAGGGAAACTAAGTTCGTTTAGCGTTGATCTGTCTTGATACTTCATAAGCGGTTAAACAAAACTAAACGAACTTAATTAGTCCTAACTGTAATTAAAATGTATCAGCCTAAACATTTTTTAAAATGTCATACCGCAGTTGTCAAACAAGCGAGTGGGCCACCTGATGAAATATGGGGTTACCGTTGCCTATAGACATTAGTAATACCCATGAAGAAATTACTAAGAGGAGATGAGGAATGAGCCGTTCGTATGAACGACCTAGTCGCTGACGGGAGGGGGTGCGGGATTGGCCTGTCTAAACACCCCCCGCACCTGTGCCGCACCCCTGCACAGCCCGAAAATGCGTGACGTCAGTGCCCAATTCAACGTGCTTACTGCTGGACTACACGGCTTACGGCACCTCCTCTTAGTGATTGCTTCATGGTAATACCATATGCGCAAGAAGGGATAAGGAAAGAAGGAAGAGAAAGGACATGGACTTCCGTAACTCTCACTCACATAACGAAATGCATAGCTGCTTTACGCCGATACTCTGTGAGAGGGTGGCATTTCCCCGGTCGAGTTAAGCCGATTTCATAAATGCTCTGATCACTGCAAGTTGCAACCAAATATAGGTAAAACCTGTCTTACTTAACTTGACCAATGTAGTAAACAATCTTAGCATGTCTTTTTATTCAATCTATGTGTAAAATCGATAAATCGCGAGAATAATAAGAGTGTGATAAATGCCATTTCTAACTATATTATTATTAACTATTTGGGTGTGATTGATAATTTTAATTGCCTATTTTCGTTAAAAAGAAGTGCTAAGATTGTTTACTACATTGCTCAAATTAAGAAAAACAGGGTTTATAATAAAATATTATACATAATATTACAATTATTCAAATTTATTTATGGATAGTGCTAGTCAAGACGTATTACGATTTTATCAGATTATTAAAGATTACGGCTTCTAAGAATTATACATTATGTAGAAAGTGTCATGTGAGTGTATGTGTGCCATTCTGAGAAAGAAATTATGTAGATAATAATGTAGGTACCTATCAAATTTTTAGCTTTATTAATTTTATTTTTGTATTATATAGGTACTTATAAAGCATTTTGATCGTGTTTCGACCTAAGTATGTATTCCATAATTCCTAAAATTATATTAAAATTAAAATATGAAGTAATATTATGTAGTTTCAATCCTCACACGTACCTACGACATAATAACGAACACGCAATTTTTAAATCAATAAGTAACGCTTGCAGCTACAGGGATATCTTCTTTCCTCAGCCTTAGCCCCTTCGCACACAAGGCGACGCAAGTCTCCGATACTCGGCGATTTTAGCATCCAACGACGCGAGTGTATGTGGGCTTGTACGGCGGTAGTCGCTTGGATACTAAAATCGCCGAGTATCGGAGACTTGCGTCGCCTTGTGTGCGAAGGGGCTAAGACACCGCAAGTACCGCAATGGCTGCAACCTGTGAAACGAGCTATTTTTCTACGTAGAACTTCTCAATACTTAATTACCTACCTACTGTGCATTTGCGGGTCTATGGTGGGGTCCGACGGTCATCACGCGCTGAGTTGCCGCCGCAGCACCGGTAGGTTCCCCCGTCACCATGCACTCAACGAAATAGTTCGCAAGGCTTTTGTTTCGGCCAATGTGCCCTGCTTACTGGAGCCGCCTGGTCTTAGCCGGTCAGATGGTAAGAGACCGGACGGTTTAACGTTGGTGTCATGGAGACGGGGTAGGTGCCTGGTGTGGGACGCCACTTGCGTCAGCACTGTTGCCACCAGCCTCCTCAGTCGCACCGTCAGAACGGCGGCTGCGGCAGCGGAAGAGGCAGCAGAAAGGAAGAGGCGAAAGTATGCGGCTATGGAGTCACATTATATTTTTTTGTGCCCATAGCCGTGGAGACATTGGGTTGTTGGTGTGCTGAGGCTAAGACCCTAATCAGAGAGATAGGGCACAGAACAGCGGCGAGGAACGGCGACCCCCGATCTGCCTCGTTTCTGGTGCAAAGAATGGCCATAGCGTTTTGGGGAGCTTTGCACCAGAAACATTAAGGGGTGGATTTGACCTTTAAAAGCCTTTTATTTTATTTATTATTATTTTCAATTATTATTATTATTTGACATTATTTTATTTTATAAAAAAAAAAACCTACCTATATTCTTACATACATTCGTTTCTTTTTTTTATTATATTAAGAATAGATAAGAACTAGATCCAAAAAAGAAAATAATAATAATCCAATGATTGGTTTAAAGACATAGGTTTAATTTTATTTTTCTTCTTTGTGTTGATATCTCAATTTTTTGTTTTTGTTTCAATTTTTTTAAAATATTTTTATATTCTTTCGATCATTTTATTTTAATCTTCAGAATAAAATATATAAGCTATATAATTGTCTCTGCACGACGGCTGCGTATCACCAACTAAAGGTGAAATCATCAAGACACTTTGAGTGGTTTTTGTAAGCTACGGAAAAAAAAAAAATTATCTAGCTAATATGGAAGGTTTCAAAAAAGTTTGTTGGTGCTAGTAATACTTGTAGGAAATAAAATGTATTTTCGTACTGTTGTATTATTTTTAGCTATGCTTATACGGATTTATAAAACCCCGAGGTTTATAGGTTTACTTGTGTACCTACCTACTCATTATTATACTGTGCTTGTTTGTAGGTAGGTAAGTAATAATAATAAAATTTCAATTCAAATTCAATGTACGTGAAATAAATTACGTATTTACTACTATGTAATGCATCCTATAAGATTATGACAAAATAGTCTTTAACGAGCTCTATTTATAGAGACCGCCTGAGCGACATGAAGTCAGCAACAGCACTATATTATGCATTCGGTTGTAGATTATGACTTCACTGCAATTGTGCAAACAGGAGTATTGAGCGAATGTCCAGTTTCAAGGGGGAGCGCGGGAACTGGGATATTGGAAACTGTATGTCCTGTAAATATACCTCGCAATTCCCAAGTATTGCCTAGTGCCTCCCGAACGCGTAGGGCGGGCGGCCGTCCCCGCTTCGCAAATTTTAATATTAATATAATATTAATTTATATTCACAAAGTACATGACAATAATATACGATATTAATATTTAATCAATCATGGATATCAACCATCGATTCGTTTTGAATGTTTGGAGCTTAGGTTAGTGAGTTTTCTTTGTTTGCGAGCTCGTGACACTTCATTATCTACCTACCTGGATCAATACATGCAAGTTGCGTGGGCAACTTGCATGTATTGATCCAGGTAATGAAATAATATGACTATATTAATATTGTAACTTAATAAAAGCATTTAGGTACCTACGTATACATGTATGAAAGTGGGTTTACATATCAGAAATCCATAAGTTAGTTAGATATATTTAGCGTTTCCATATTTACAAGTAAATTAAGTCATTCAGTCAGAAAGTTGAAAGACGTAAAATAATATTGAATCAGTTTTAGGTTTTCAGGTATTGGTAACGGCTTTGGTCCTAAGTAACGTATTATTTATCTCAGTATGTAGGTATAAGTATTCATGAATTGTATGAGGTACCTATACATATTAAATGAAAATAGATGCCCAACAGAGGCATTTATATGGCCCAGGGCCACTGTGCATTTGGTGTTTGAAATACTTTCCATGTCGCAATCATGTCATTTTAGTGCATTTTCTATCACTCGGAATTACATTTACAAACAAGAACGAGTGCTCTCCCCGGATATCTCGTCGCTCCGTTACGATCTATTCTATTTACAGCCAGTTTTTGAAACGCATTTTTAATGTTAATGGCACATTTTATTATAGCTGTCACTTGTCAAACTAAAGAAGAAAAAAAGAGATGACTAGAGACAATGTGAAATAATGCGTTTCAGAAACTGGTTGTTAATCGCACTTTTTTCTAACAAATGTTTTGATAGATTAAGATCTGAAAAAGAGGTCAATCTCGCTGTCAATTTTTTTTTATTAACGGGTATCGTTCAGTTAGATAGTGGATAGAAATTAGTTTTTTTAATGGGTATCGATTCGTTGGATATGCTTGATTCAATAGGACATTGTTTAAACCTGTTTTATTTCTTGCAGGCCTTTTAATATTATTGTATGTGGTTGCGGTTGCTGGCGACACCACTGCCGCGCCGGACGTAAAGACGCAGTGCAAACGGGCTCCGGCGCACGCGCAGCCTGCCGACACTCATTACCGCATCACGGTCGCAGGAGAGCCTGACTTGTTTTTATCTGGAGAGTTGTATACAGGTTAGAAATTTTTCTATAGTATTGTTTATATCAGTTGGGGGGCTGATGACTGATGGTAAGCAATCACCTCTGCATGTCTCATCATCTTGAAACCACTTTTTTTAGGGTTCCGTAGTAAACTACAAGGAACCTTATAGTTTCGTCATGTCCGTCTGTCTGTCCGTCCGTCCGCGGTCGAGCGCCTAGACGCGAGAGTTGTAATTTGGTATGTATACACATATTATCAATGCTAACAAAGTGCTGGAACAAAATTTTTTAAAATATGTTTTTGGGGGTGCCTCGCCTACATGTAAAGTGAAAATGGAAAATTTTTTTCGCGCTCACCCCATGTTGTGGGGTATCGTTAGATAGGTTGATTGGGTGTGGGAAAATGATTTTTCGATACAATGATCCGTTTCGGAATTATTTACATTTACCGTGTCAATTTTCGTTTTGCACGGTGCCCCCCCCCCCCCCCCCTTCTATCGCCGCGAAAGTCTTGTGTTTAGAAATTTGAAAAAAATCATGGTAGTAGTCCATATGCTGAACCTACAATGAAAACTATAACGGTTAAGTAGCTAGGCTCTACTAGTAGTTGCCAAGTAATTGCCGACGAACTTATATAAAAAATAACATTTCTTTGAAAAAAAAATTACAAATGTCATGGAATATGGCATTGTACTCATCTGCAAACAAGCAAAGCGTAGCAAATACGGAACCCTACATTGTGCGTGGCCCGACACGTACTTGCCCGTTTTTTTTTAATTTGATTTTAGGCCGCGTTTATATCTGCCATTTCTCATTATCGTAATTACCAATGGTTATTTTAGTGTCATTACAAGGTGTGGACGTCGGACAAGGGCCCACCCCATTCATTGGATTTATGATATGGGCTGAAATCGATGAGGAGGTGCTTTCTGAGAAGGATGGGGAATCAGGATCTCCGAGACGTGCACTTGGCGGTTTCCAGGCTTACGATGCACAAACCAAGCCGCATGAGTTGTGCAAGCCAGCTGTCGACAACGCAACTGCACATCCAAAGACTGAGATACAGGTTGACATAAAAATCTTCTTTATGAACGATTCCAATATTGCACAAATAAGTCCCTTTAACTCCTTGAATTTGTTAACAGTAGCGTCTTCTTTTGTCATCGCTATGAAATTCTATATCCATCTCTTTCTAGTTTTAAGAAGTTCTATGTGTCTGCGGTATAATAACGTCTGCAAATTTACTTTCTTTTCATGTAGATATATCAATCTCATCAAGTCAATACTAATACTAGTTCCTAGTAGTAATTTATATTATAATACTTATTATCTAATCGGCATTTAACCAGGTGATCTGGAGCGCGCCTACAAATGTGTCAGATAGTTGCATCCGTGTCTGCGCCCGCGCGAGTCCTCCCGCAACGCCGACTGCAGTTTCTGTGTTAG
The DNA here is from genome assembly GCA_905163395.2 of Endotricha flammealis. NCBI lineage: Eukaryota > Metazoa > Arthropoda > Insecta > Lepidoptera > Pyralidae > Endotricha > Endotricha flammealis. Next base: position 6,417,082 of record LR990858.1, on the reverse strand, counting down.
CCCGCAAAATGTGTCCTGCACCAGTGGCGCCAGCTAATTTCGCTCGTCAGCCTCCTATTGTTGAACCCTGCTGTGCTTGCGATGAAGCCAAATATGAGGTAGAAATTGCAATATCGACATTTTAATAGATTTCTTCATGGATATAATACAAAATTTTGTGTTATAGGTTGTGTTTGAGGGTCTATGGTCCCGCAATACTCATTCACGGGAATTCCCTCCTGAGAATGCCCATGCTCACTTCGGAGACATAATCGGGGCTTCTCACACTGCTCAATATAGAGTTTGGCAAGAGGGTAGAGTGGCCAGCACTGGACTCCGTAGACTTGCAGACGACGGTGCTACCACAGCATTCGAAAAAGAACTTAAAGCTGAGGTATAAATAAAGATTGAAAAATCCACATTGCTTAGTGTCAATAAGAAAGGAAACGATGATTTCCCGATTTTTATGAAGCAGTTCGCTTGACCAATGAGGTTATTCTAAATTTATTGCTTTATGATAGAAAGGAATAAATCTGTTTATTTAAAGAAAATTGTTTTCTCCGCAGAGTGACCATATACGTACAATAATCAAGGCTCGAGGTATATCATGGCAACAAGTGGCAGGGACTGGCACGCCAAACACTTTTGCGGTGTTCAGGGTTGACGCTAAGCATCATCTGGTGTCTCTCGCTTCCAAACTGGCGCCTTCACCCGATTGGATTGTGGGAGTATCCGCATTAGAACTGTGCAACCCTAACTGCACGTGGACAAAGTCGGCCACTCTACCGCTATACCCTTACGATGCTGGTACTGATAACGGACTTACGTATACTGTAAGTATTGCTTTTATATTCTGACTATTATTATTTCGTGTGGACACATAGGACGTGGATATTGTGTACCCTCCATGTACATGTCTACTCCTCATAAATACAAACAGAATCATTTCAAATAATGTCTTCGCAATAGTTGATTGTAATGATTTTTGGGACGTGGTGTTATACATCTTTGTTTTTGACCTGACTTTAGCTTAAGCTTCTTTGGTCGTTGTTTTGTTTTTTTATAAATTTCCCAAGATTTTGGCTTTCAAAGTGTTGTAATAATTTAGGCTCGTCGCCATCCTACCGTACCTGCTGCTCCGGTGCGAGCACTGAGACCGGATTGGCCAAAAGATGTTCGCTCACCATTCTATAGCGCCAACAATGAAAGGCGACCATTCGGACGCTTGCGTTTCACTCGTCTTCGTCTATACGAGAAAAGTTGTGATTCTACAGGTTTGTATTAATAACTTAATTAGTTTTCTGATTGTTAGCTACCTACTCAAGTAGTTTAATGATAAGATAGTGAAGTAAATAATTTTTTTTCTGGGCCTCTTGCCAGCGAAGAAATCTTACTTTAACTCATCTGAGAGGTTGAAAAACGGCTTAGTACATACCAAGCTGTCCCCCATGCTTGTACATGTGCCTCGTGACATTCTTGTTCTGAAGAGGGAGATAGAGATTTTTTATTGATTCAAATAATAAAGTAAAATGGGGTCGTTGTTTAACATGCGCGATCATTCTATAAACTCGCAACGACGACGCCATGTCTTCTTGATTTAACATATAAGAACTAGGTAAAGAGCATAGTGGTGATGGAGGCATCGGTGGTGGAGCGTGTGCGACTTACAATTGGGGCACTTGGAGTGCGTGCAGCGTTACTTGCGGTGCCGGCCGCGCCTCACGCCAGCGTCAGTACATTTGGCCTGCAAGGGCCTACGCTGAGGCCTGTCGCACGCAGCTCACTGACTATCGGCGATGTCACGGACCCAGGATGCATTGCAGGTAAACTTAGTTTCTAGTACTGTAAGTTATGGCTTATAATAATAGACAGATCTTGAGTTTGGATTTAGTAAAGTATCTATTATTCCAGATTCAAAGTTTCGGGCTGTTTTGTTCTTTGCTAAAACTGTAGACAATCGCTTGCAAATAAAAGAATAATTAAAACTAATATCTTACAGAGCTGTGTCACAATACGAACCCGATCCAGCTGAGTCGACGGGTCCATGTGCAGTATCCCCATGGTCAGTCTGGTCTCCCTGTGAGGGTTGTGGGATCCGCGCCAGGACACGCCACTACGTGTTACCGAGAGCACACAAGCGGTGTCACATCGGATTTCGTGCTTCTACTATACTTAGTCAGGCGATACCGTGCGAAGCTGGGCCATGCTACAAGTGAGTAAAAGAAGTAGAACGCATATTTTTTTTTACTTTGTTTATAGTTACCTTGTGGTGACTATTAACTAATGTATTGGTTTGCTATTTAAATGTCAATATTTTGATATACTTAATGTTAACTTTCTATCAGACTAGTTCACCTGCGTGTATTATAATATTTAGCCAAACAAACATTTAATAAATTACAAACATATTACACAATTTTAACAGACTACTTAAAACAGATCGTGGTGATACATAGTATACATACATACATCCAATTATCTTGCACAGAAGTTACAATATAATATTGCATCGAATTTTACAGACCACCAGGAGAGCCAGCGAATTCTACAAACTACGATTGGTTCTTCAGAGTAAGTAGCCGTTTTCAGTTTTCATAAAAAATTGTCAGTTGAACTGAGTGTATACCCCTATACCTATGAAAGTATGGCATAGGCTAAATCTAAGATTATTCCTAGCGGTGGTGGTGGTTCGTTGATGATGATGATTCAAACAAATTGTTTCAGTTAAGTAGGTAAGCTATGTTCACAGAGATTGCTACGTTGATATACCTAACAATTTATTTATTAGGCTATTGTTTTGACTGTAACCGTTCCCGTAGGACCGTCCGCGCGGCGAGTGTCGCGTGACGCCGTGGAGCGAGTGGTCGCCGTGCTCCGCGCGCTGCGGCCGCGGCCAGCGACTGCGCACACGCATCTACGTCACGCGTGATTCCCGCATACAACAGCCAGTACTGCGGTTTCTGATGGACAAGTGGAACAGGCACTTCACTGAGCTACAGAATCTGGTAAGGAACTTGAATCTCGAGTGTGTTTGATTGAATTACTTGGTTAATTGGTACATGTCTGTGTAGTAATAACGCTTAAAATTGCTCAGACAAATAAAATGTTCCCCTATTACCATCTCTTGTTGCTTAAATGAGGCTCAAAGCTGCCATAGAAGTAAAGAAAGCAAAATTTATAATGTGATTGATCATTTCAAATTTATACCATAACGTATGTCATCTTACAGACATATAAGCCTGAGAACCTAACAGCCGAGGACCCTGAGATAGATCGACTAGCACGAGATCATATCGAGCGGTGTCAGTTCACCCTGACACAGCAGGAGGCCCTTTGCGATGGAGACGATGCCAACTGTACCCGAGTATCACCAGGTAAAATCGTATCTTAAACTCTTACTGCAATGTAACAGAATTCCCATAGTGTGAACGCCTTGCGCGCACGAACCGAGCATTCGATCGATGGAGGAATAAAACACAGCGCTGCGTCCACACTATGAAATGCTTCTTTCATGTTACATTACATGCTACGTTACAGCAGTCTGTTCTGTACTCAGAAAAGGTAAAAGTACATAACAATAAATAGTGTAAAAGATCTAGCTTTTGCCATGCATATTGACTTTTTCTGTTGGTAAAATAAATTCCTCAATTGAAACGTTCCTTTTGTTAGAAGTGTGCAAGTTGCCGCTACGCGTCGGTCCGTGTCGTACGTACAGGGAGCGTTGGTTTTTCGACACCAAGCGTAATACCTGTGAGCCCTTTGGTTACACTGGCTGTGGTGGGAACTCGAACAACTTCCCCACCAGGGAACGCTGCCTGGAGGCTTGTCGCCATAACGAAACCTCTACAACCAGTAAGTTTCCTTGCATTAGTCCATTTATTTATAGGTATTATGATTGACTAGTATGTATTTAGCGAAGGTACTGAATTTGCCATGATTTTCACTTTTACAAGTCCGTAATCACAACACAACCATGTAACGTGGCAGCTGCATTTGTAATGAAAATAATTTTTGCTTAACAACATCCAATAAATCGATGTAGGTAATCTTTAAAAAAGTAATCACCACCTATTTCTAGAAAGTTTTTTTGTAACTGATCAATTTCTTTGCTCTAATAGCTCCAGCTACGACGACGTCTGAAGTAACTACAAAGAAGATAAAGGCCACACCAGCGAATGAGGACAACGAGGTTATCCAAAATGATCTGCCAACCGCGAAAGGTAGGGGGATGATTTTGCACCAAAATAATAAAATTACCCTTCATTTCTAAAGAAATTTTAAATCTCTCTTTATAAAAAATGTCTACGTTTATATGAAGTGAATTTTTGTAAACTAAATTATTCAAACTTGCGTAATTAATTTAACGTTCCTTTAAGACTCGTAAGTTCCCTTAACTACGTTCAGACTAATTAGAACAGTAAGTACATATTATTTGCCGTTTTTGAAGTTATTCGAATGAAATTCAGCATGAAGGTTCTTTGTTGAAAGGCATGAAACACGAGTAAAATATTTTTCTCAAAAATCATCCCTTAGGGGGTTAAACGGGGGTGCAAATTTAGTATGAAACTTTGCCGTTTTTGAAATTATTTTAATGAAATCCTACATGAAGGTTCTTTACTGAAAGGCATGATACATGAGTAAAATATTTTTTTCAAAATTCATCCCTCAGGGGAAACGGGGCGCAAAGTTAGTTTGAAACTTTTCCGTTTTCGAAGTTATTCGAATGAAATTCAGCATGAAGGTTCTTTATTGAAAGGCATGAAGCCCGAGTAAAATATTTTGCCCAAAAACCATCCATTAAGGGCGGTAAAACGGGGATGCAAAGTTAGTATGAAACTTTCTGAGTCTAAATATATAAAAGAAGAAACTGACTGATTGGTGACTGACATATCAACGCACAGCCCAAACCGCTAGGTCTAGAGACTCCAAACATGGCACATAGGTTCACTAATAGGGAACGAAACTACAAGTGCCAGGAGTATCAAATTTTGCATAGGGGTTCCTTTTGAGGCGTAGGTGCTCACTAAGAAAGGGTTTTTTAAATTTTCCACGGGAAAGGGAGTAATAGGACTGCAAGTGTATTATCGCGCTCAACCAAGAAAGCTGAGATTTTGTATTGAGGATCCCTTTAAGAAGTGCACAATAACAAAGACAGGGTTTTTTAAAAATCCAACGGGAACAGGAATAAGACACGTGTATTATCGGGGGCGCTCAACCTAGAAAGCTGAGATTTTGTATAGAGGTTCTTTTATGATGTAGTAAAGGATAAAGACGGGATTTTTTTTAATTCCCACGGAAACAGGATAAATAGGACTGCACGTGTGTTATTGTGGGCGCTCAACCTAGAACGCCTAGATTTTGTATTAAGCTTCCCTTTATAAAGTACCTAGACAAGAATAAAGACGGGATTTTAAAAATTCCCACAGAATTCGGAATAATAAGACTACAGGTGTATTATCGGGAACGCTCAACCTAGAAAGCTGAATTTTTTATTGAGATTTCCTTTATGATGTTGACAAGGATAAAGTCGGTTTTTTTAAATTCCCACGGAAACGAGAAAAATAGGAATGCACGTGTATTATCGTGGGCGTTCAACCTAGAACTCCTAGATTTTGTAAGACAAGGATAATTATCGGAAGCGCTTATCCTGAAAAGCTGAATTTTTTTATAGAGATTCCCTTTATAATGTTGACAAGGATAAAGTCGGGTTTTTTTTTATTCCCACGGGAACGAAATTATTGGCATTTTCGCTTAACCACGCGGGCGGAGCCGCGGGTAACAGCTAGTATTATATAAATTATCAATCGCGCTCTAAGATTCCCATTTTCAAATATTCTCACAGTTTTTGATACTAAAAGAAATACTTATCACAACATAGGATTCGAATCAACACGATTTACTCAATTAATTTTGTGATTCACTTCGTGTAAATCGCTTTGTATTTTAATTTCTGCATGTTGTGTGTTACGAATGATTTTCTTTCTGACTGTATTAATTTAAGAGTTCTGATTGTTTTCATGATATGTGTTTATGTTGGATTATCGTTAAGTAGAGGACGTGAATTGCGAGGCGGGTCCGTGGATCGGGTGGAGCGACTGTTTGGGGAATTGTGACGTCGCTGTTACATTCAACTATCGATTGGTCTTGGTGAGTGTGTAGAGCTTAGACCAAGCTGAGCGTGGTACTGAGTGCTTTCTGCATAACACAATTGTAAATTTGAACAACCGTTTTGCTTTATTTGGCGTATTCGAGTGATTTGTATTTTAAATAGTTTATCTAAGTATTAATAACTATTCGAATATCTATATATTAGAGTTGTAAGAAAAATAAAAGCGTCTACAAGCACTAGAGCATGTGTAGAAATGATCTAATGTTTTACGCAAATAAAAGATTACGTTTTGTCAAATAGATCATTTAGTCCACCGTGAGTCCACCGACCGAAGACATAAAAATAGCTTTCAGGGGAAGTAATTCGTGTAGTAGCGAATTTTGACATATTTGTAGGAAATAGTGTTTTAAGCAATATACTAAAAGTGCTGATGGGAGAGGGTGGAGCGACGGAGGGTTTAAAGGTCCTGTGTTTTAGTTTTTCTTTAAAATCTCGTAAATGGTAGCCCATACGAAAAAATGTTCTACTACGTAAATAATTTACATAAAATTCTCTACAAAAAGGTTCTATATATTTTTAGCTGGGACCAACATAGAAGGAAGAAAATGGACAATTAAAAACAAACTTATATTATCTATATCAAAGTGCTTACTGGCTGACTTATGATAATATGCCACAATTTGCTACTACACGAATTTTCTCTCCTGAGATTCCTTCGTTTGGTGGACTAATTGTTACATAAATTATGTATTTTTAGGCGTAGGTATTTGGCTAGATGTGGCTGGTAAGTACAGGTTGGTTCCTTAAAAGTACCTACAGTGGAATAAAAATGTTAGTCACCTACTTATTTATTTTTAGATGTTAACAAATTCACAAAGCGAATTCTTGACCTAATTACTCGTACTTATATAAAGTTAAGAGTTTATCTTTAGACAGTTCAATATAACATATATTTTTTAGTAATGTTAGGCGTCTGATTGAAATAAGATTTTCAGCTGAAACCGAATCTCGGCGATATTGATTTGTTTCGACGATGGTTTCAACCGGCAGCGATACTTTTTTTATATAAAATATTTGCACTTACTACTTTACTAGTGAAGTGATTTTTTACATTATGTATAATATCTGGGTAAATCACGACATTATGTCTCTTTTCAGCACCCAGCGTATGGAGATGGAAAAGCGTGTCGTAAATTGATGAAGAGTCGTTCATGTCGGCCGAAATTCTGTCGGATATTCTCAACGACCGATACGTCGCCCGTCACTAATCAAACGAATTATGAAGATTGATGTATTCAGAACATACTTTAATGTACATGCGGTGGTTGTAGAACTACAGGTGAATTTCAGTGTGATATTTTGACTTTTTAGGATTTCAGAGTAGATATTCTATCAATGGTTGTTCGTAATCATTGGCGTAGCTGTAATGTGAACTATACGATCTGTTTTATTCTTTTTATTTCTCACTTAGAGCTCCACTTGGGAGGGTTGGGAGGATTGGCAACGCGTAAGTGATACGCCCGGTATTGCAAGCGTCTGTAGGCTACGGTGACGGCTTACCTTCAGGCCGACCGGATGCTTGTTTGCCACCTTTGTGGTATAAAAAAACCAATCTAGTTTCCACTCCCACTGTAATGCAGTAACCTCCCTCTCATCCTTCACTTTCCTTCTCATACACGTCTTCCTATTACTCTATAAGTAAGTAGTTCTCTTTTCCTTTGTTCTTTAAAAATGAGAAGCCAGGTGGTGCTCATTTCCTTTCCCTAACTACGCCAATGGTTCTTAGTTAAAAATAATAATTCAAAGTATTTAATCAGTAGGTTTAGGTAAATGTAGCGAGTTTTTTATGTTCTTCTGGAAGATTTACAATGTCTTTATAAAATAAGTAAGTACTTTAGACAAAGAAAATGAAAAATTTACATGCAATTTGTGCAACATGGCTGACTTAAACTCAAAACGACGCGACACGGTCTAAACTCTTTTCACATAATATTTGTCTTTGACCTCTTTCTACAATAGTTACTTAGTAAAATGGTTGTTACATAATTAGCCAAATCGATGTGTTCTTATAGTGAACAATAAAGAATTGACCAATATATTATCGGGCTTTTATTGTTTGCATAAAAAGAAAGGATGGAGGAGGTCGATGGCGTCGTCGCTGTGTGTCGCACTCTAATATGAACATGCAAGTTAAGCGACGCCGACCCTAGCCAGCGTTTGGATGGGTTTCGTTATCTAGAGCTTCTCCGTGCTTCGGAGGGCACGTTAAGCCGTGTCGGTCCCAGCTGTTTTCGATGGATGACAGTCGTTAAGCCAAGTCGGTGGCCTTCGGGCGGTTTGAAACCACCGGCCGGCCTCTGCCTATCCGCATTGGGGCAGCGTGGCAGAGTACTCCTTCGATTGAAGGGAGACCCGTATCCCAGCAGTGGGATGATTATGGGTTGATATGATAATGATGATGATAAAAAGAAAAAAATACCTTTAGGTTAAAATATTTTTATTAGTAATTAATTAACAAAACTTTGTACAGAAACACTTAAGAGCTAATTCATTTATTTATGTCAACATGTTAAGCCAGTACACTGGTCGTAAACAAATTTTATTTTTAATGAAAAAAATAAAGGATTTTCATTAAAAATAAAATGGTTTTGACTCATCGTAGAGGGAACAATAATTAATCTAAATGCTAAATGACAATTCGCCTATCTAGCTGCCCTAAGATAATACTGTCTAGGAACATCACAGTCGCTTTGTACATTCTCTCGCAATTATTGTCAAAACAATAAACATCTTCCTTCAAAACGCCGTACAAAAATATTTCATATCAAAAAACTTTGTCTTATACCAAATGATGGGACCTAATAAGGCAATATAAAAATTTAGTTTAGTTACCCTGCTTAATTTAATTTATATCTATTTACATAAAAAATGACGTTCGTTGCAACAGAGCATAGTCAACTTCCATTAGTAATTCCACAAGGTATGGTGCAGCTGCAACTCGACGCGCCCTTGCGTCACCGCTGCGGTTTCTTGCACATAAAAATAGCTACAAATTGTGCTTGTTTGAAACATAGCAGGTTCGCTGGATTTGCAATCTGTAAACTAGACAAGGAGTGTAAGGCTGAAACTGAGCGGAAAGCAAAGAAAAACCACCACTCCCTCTATATTTTCCTAATGATTCACGTCATACAGTTACTTTCCTTGCTCATCTCTCGTCGTCAGCTCAAAGGTAAGTCGTATTGTTACAGTGGTGCGACACTGCATTGTGTGGAACGTCTGTTACGGCGATTCTATTGAAAGCACGCGCTCTAAAATCAACGAATTATCTTTTACCAACGTTGACTTGTTATAAATAAATAGGATGGTACTGGTAGGATTGCCTTTGGTTGCAAATCAGACGCGATATGACTCTCCAGTAATATTTACAATGCTCTGATCGTCTATGTCTATTCTATAGCTATAAATGGATTTAATAAACTTAAGGCAACTTATCATTCAGTATCTTCACATTCACAATTACTTACAATAAAAAAATTAAATGCTTACATATCTTTACATACGTTACGAAGTACCGTTCTGTTATCAATCAATATACGGCCATTTTTGATAAGTTCTAGCTGTGCTATCTGTCGAGATACATTGCTGTTAAAACACACAAAATCTGGCAGTTAAACTGGGAATTATCAAGATCCTGTGAGCTGATCGTTAAACTTGTGGCATCAATAAAGGCTAATTATAAATATACTAAATATCGTTGTATACCGTCATCAATATTAGTGCCAAAATTACTTATCTATCTAATTGCGACCTCTTGAGGCATGCAACGCCTAAATAGCACATTTGTCTTCATAGGTTAAAAAGCGCCAACTTAACAAAAAGTTAATGTCGACCAAATCAAAGTTTACTGACAAATTATATGATTTATAGCTTCAATATTAATGATTGATTTTCATCGACGATAGGCGACATTAAGAACCGGATTCACAGTTTCCTGATAAGTTACAGTTAGCCAGTCAGTTAGTTAGTTAGTTTGTCTGTCAGATATAATTTTAAATTTATCGGAGCAATAGGATAACTATCTATCTGGAATCTGAGAAATCGTATCAAAACACAATCTAAATCATAGTTGACAAATGAGCATGCTGCTGCAATGGTTGTTTGATAGTAAGCAACCTCCGTTGCACATCGACACCAGTAACTTTAGTAGGAGGTTGGTGCATTGTCGACCTTTAAACATTGTAGTCCATAATACCATAATAATAATAGAACACAAAGTGGTAAGTCTAAGCCTGAGTGACTGCAGGTTTGGCAGGTGGTTCACAGCATCTCCGCGCAGTGCACTCTTTTGCGCAAGGGCTAGAACACGCGATGTTTGCGAAGTCCACACAGGCCTTTTTCTCTTCATCTGTACCTTTAAACAAAGAATAAATTTACATATTCAGTTTTTTATCCGTTGTCTGGTAGGTACCCATATTTATTTATTCTGTGCCATCCATAGGCCATAACACAAGTAGGTTACACCTGGCTTACTTTGAGAACAGGTGGCGTGAACTGTGTTGAATTTATTTATTCGTGTTTTCATTAACTTTATTCCATTCTTCGTTACTTGTAAGTACTCTTTGATCTTTAAAAAAATACTCGGAGATCTACTAAGTATATACTTGGAGATCGAAATAGGCATATCATTAGTGGCGGTTTTAGTGATGGATCGATTGGTTGCGGTTTCGATTTGCAATAACGTTTTGTATATTGGAAATGAGCAAACAATATCCGCAATTTTATTTCAACTAATTATATGTATTAAGGATAATTTATTGTAAACGGCGACCGCAGAGGTCACTGTTGTTAATCCCATCATCTTTACAGGAAACGTGTGGTGGGGTTACCCCTGAATATTTAAATTTTTCATATATTTGATTGCTTTCATGGTCATCATCATCGCTATAACAAGTTGGTCGCGAGTTCCATACTCACAACTATACAAACGTTTTGAATAACCAGGAAATGATAGCAAGTTTTGTCGGCACAATGTGGTCATTATTTATTTATAATAAAGAGATAATGTATTGATAATCTTATGGTAAGTACTATCAGTTTTGAACTCGGAAAGGACTATGGTTTTTGACACGTTTCTGAAGTTGTCTGCTTTTCTATTAACAATGAACCCTCGTACATTTCGAACACAAGTAGGTACACATACATACCTACATATATTTAAATGAAAAAAAAATTAAAACCATGACCCAAAAAAAAAACTGCATCAAAATCGGATCATCCGTTTGAGAGACTTTAAGTACATATTCACATTAAGTAGCTAATTGTAACTATTTTTATTAAAATTACTCACCTGAATTAGAAGTTAAGAAAAATTCTGGTTGTAGAGTAACTAATCCAATACCGTAGCGCTTGAACAGGTCAAACACTAACGCAGAACTTTGTAGGTAATCCTGAAAACAGACAAAATACATACTTTATTTCTTTTGTATGAGTTGAGTATATGATAATAATTACGACAATGGATGCGTCAATGTTTAAGATTTTCTGGGTCCGTTCGAATGAATTCAGTTGGACTGCGCAGGTGTCGGCAATCACCCGACTGCGCCACTTAATAATCGACCTAGGGTATTAGGACAGGACGTCTTAATTTCCTTATTTTATTTATGGAGATTTCGTATTGTTTCAGATATTAGTAGCTCGATCTTACAGAGAAAGTGTGTGTAAAGGCCTACTCTCTGAATAAACATTTTGAATTATGATTTTTTTTAAATTTTATTCTGGCTTCTGGTTCCTCTGGAGCCGGTGTGATAAAACAATACGGTGATTGCTGACCATTAAGAGAACCCTCTCTGACATTAAAAAAATTGTCGGTGTCTCATGTCAGTCAACCCACTATTTCATACGTCTACATTATACTTTGTGTTACCAAATAATTAATTAGAATTTATCTATGGATACAAACCTTGTGTGATCCATAGGCAACGTGTGCTGTCGCAACGATTTTATCCCGATGTAATTGCCAGACATGTAACTCGTGAATGGCTAATATGCCGGGGAGTTGTAATGCAGCCGCACGCAGTTCACACGCACCCAATCCTTCGGGAACTGTTTGTAGGAGGACCAAACCCGCAGAGCGCACTGTAAAGTTACAATAACATCAAAAATAATTCCCGATTTTAAGAATATTAAAGGTAATTGTATCTACTTGCTTTTGTCTGTATTCAGTAAGATTTCTTAGTCATCATATCAACCCATAATCATCCTACTGCAGGACAACGGGTCTCCCTTCAATCCAAGGGGATTAGACTGACTTTGCCACTCTGCTCCAATGCGGATAGGCAGAGGATTTGTTAGTAATTTTTTTTATCGGATGCGCTACAATGCATTTCAAGGAAGCAGGGAGAAAAGGGATGTACAGGTGGGAACTCAGATAGTGTGTTGCAAATTAATAAAACAAAGTGACATACTGAAAGGATAATTAAAGATGACAAGGACAATGGCTGCGCAGGCCGAAAGCGCAGGGTCGGCGATCTTAGCTGCCTCTGGTTCCCACTCCAGGGTCAAGCCGGCACCGATCACGAACAGGCTGCCTGGAAAAAATATTATAATAAAAGAATAGTATGTAAAAAAAGTGTCCTAGGATCCAGTGAGGGGACTGTGATATCAGGATGCACGCATAATTAAAATGAGGATTTCGCTTGTATTTTATGATACTTGTTCCAATAGCTACCATTAGCTTTATCTACATGCAATGCAGGTACATAATAGTACATATTAATGTACCTAATCTAATCACTTATCACACGTGTCATATATTATAGGTTGTTCACATTAATGTAATCATTGAGATATAATCACTATACGAATAATATCGCAATATATACGTATTTATTATGCAACATTGTATTGAATCCCAACTTCGGTATAGGGGTGTTTAGTCTAAAGGATCAAATCAAAAGGACCACGGTCCTTTCGACCAAAAGCCAAAGCTGTATACGTCCGAATGGACCGGCAATTCCTTCTACCTCGACAATGAGCTTTAGTAGTCGCTGAGTAAATCTTTAGTCATACAGTTCCTATAATCTGGACTACTTAACTTCTTACTTGTGCCAGCTGTAGATGATTACCATCTGCAGCTTGCACAAGTAAAAAGTTGGATTTCCCTTCCGAACCCTACGAAATCCGAAATTTTGGAGAACCTTGGAAAGAAGTTCTTCAGCGTGATGTCCTTGGCCATCTCTTCCCAAGTATGAGATTTATGGTCATTTGGTCAAAGCGGACGGAAAACATGGCCTTAAAATGACATTGACTGCCTTAATCCGTCTCCGAAAGCAGGGTCTTTATGGAGGTCACTTTTTATTTAAGGCCGTAGCGCTTCACGCCCGCTTTACTCCGGTGATACAGCTCTCATTCGGCTTTTTTCGATAGTTCAGATATGGCTCCGATAGAGAAACGAGAACGGTACGAGATGTTTTTATACATTTTTACTTCGCCGGTGCTGTCGATGTCGGGTCGCCGACCGACCGTGTTCATTAGTAGAAAAGCCTTAATTTCGACAGGAGAATCTATCACTTCATATTAAGGTTGGAAAGAAATACAATGTAGTCTTATAAAGATAAAATAATGACATTATTAAGTGATACGTGATTGATTTTCGATAGACTATTGTTTTCGATTAGACCGCAGCTCGTGTAGAAATTAATGATTACGGCCCAGCGACGACGCGTATCATTTATAATTAGCGCAATCTTATTACAATACCTATATACTACAGATACGGTGCCGTAATTTTTTTCGAGTAATGTCCTTATTCTAGGTCTAACCAATCTGTCAAAATTAATTAATATGTCATGAAAACTAATATCGGGTTCGGGGCTACCACAACGTATTCGCACAGCTGCGTTTCATATAGAGTAAACTGGCCACAGTTTGTCTTTATATATTAAACTAGCTGCGGCCCGGCTTCGCCCGGGTACTGTTTCGTTTTTTTTTCAATCTTTCTGAGAGATTTTCTTAATATTTTTTTCCGTAAGAACCTTGTACAGAGTATTAGAAAACTACAAAAAAAAAACAGCCAAATCGGTCAAGCCGTTTTCATGTTATGTCGTGACAACGGAAAACGGGTTTAATTTTTTTATATATAAATAGTGAGTATGAGACGGCATATTACTCACTATGATTCAACTCATGAAAGATATTTATCTATATCTATCTATACTCTATACTAATATATAAAGCTGAAGAGTTTGTTTGTTTGTTTGTGTGTTTGAACGCGCTAATCTTAGGAACTACTGGTCCGAATTGAAAAATTCTTTTTGTGTTGGATAGTAGTTTGTCGAGGAAGGTTTTAGGCTATATAACATTACGCTGCGACCAATAGGAGCGAAGCATCAGTGAAAAATGTTGCAAAAACGAGGAAAATTATTCAAATTGAGAGCTTCCGTTGCGTGCGCAGGCGTAAAGGGATCAAGTTACCCAAAAATATGTATGGCGCACAACCTAGAAAGCTGTAATTTTGTATAGAGGTTCTTTTGACAAGGATAAAGATGGGGTTTTATAGAATTCCCACGGGACAGGGAGTAATAGGACTGTAAGTGTATTATCGAAGGCACTCAACATAGAAAACTGGAACTTTGTATAGAGGTTCCCTTTATGATGTTGACAAGGATAAAGACGGCAATCTATAGAATTCCCACGGGAAACGAAGTAATAGGACTGTAAGTGAATTATCGCAGGCGCTCAACCTAGAAAGCTGGAATTTTGTATAGAGATTACCTTTATGATGTTGACAAGGACAAAGATGGGGTTTTATAGAATTCCCACGGGAAAGGGAGTAAAAGGACTGTAAGTGTATTATCGCAGGCGCTCAACCTAGAAAGCTGGGATTTTGTATAGAGGTTCCTTTTATGATGTTGACAAGGATAAAGACGGCAATTTATAGAATTCCCACGGGAAAGGGAGTAATAGGATAGGACTGTAAGAGTATTATCGCAGGCGCTCAACCTAGAAAGCTGGAATTTTGTATAGAGGTTCCCTTTATGATGTTGACAAGGATAAAGACGGCAATTTATAGAATTCCCACGGGAAAGGGGGTATCCACGCGGGCGAAGCCGCGGGTACAGCTAGTTAGATAAATAAAGTAGGAGAGATTGAAGGACTTCCCCGAAACAAGATATTAAAGTGCTATCAAATCAAGTGATCACACAATCCATTGTTAATAGAGATTAAAGTAAATTTTGCATTTAAAATATTGAAACACTACCTAAAGGTTTTCTTTCACATTCACTATTGTCTTTCAGATAAACTAAAGGCGAGAATAATATGATTAAGGTCCATATCAAAAGCCTGCCGTAGCAAATTCGGGACATTGTGAAATTACGAATTCTTGATCGACGGATTTATCTACGCTTATATTTTTTTGTAACTATAAGTTTGTACTAAGAACCGGCAAGGTACAATACAAGTTACAATAATAGTAAACAAATGGGTAATAAAAGAAAAATCTTAATGTAATTATTTTCTGCATAATACTTAATACATCTTATACACCATGAAAATGTTTGTATTATAATTTACTGTTATTTGAAAAATAGCTGTAATTGAGTGTAACACTTGAGTCGTATTTACATAACATTAAAATCTTACCTTCTAAGGTTTAATTCATTTGTTCCGTAAGAATACCATTCGAAACAGCTCAAAATAGGCCTATTGATATAACTCTTACAATATCGGCACCCACAACAAATTTTAATGTGAAAAATTTACCTTAGTGTATATAGTGTACCTCTCCATCGAGTATTTATAGTAGGTACTTAATATACTTGACATATTCTGTATCTTTTGTGAAAAATAGTGATGAGAGTAACCACCTCCAAAGTTCTGCAACAGTTACGGTTGGTATGTGGTGACAGGTTTTGATGGAGATAATAAAAAGATAGTCGTTTGAAGATTACTATGTCATATATGGAATTAAGAGAAAATTGCTTACTGGCAATATCAGTAGGGGCGTGTGCCAGGACTGGCTCTCCGGTCCCAGTCTTCAGCACCACCCCACCACCCTCGGTTACGGTCAAACGTCGGCTGTAACTGAGCTCCCGCCCTGTAAATATAAAGGTGCTTATTATTATGTAATTATAAAAAAATTGTTAAATATGGACTTAATTTATAATGACAGAGGAGGACAAACGAGCTAGAGGGTCACCTGCTGGTAAGCAATCATCGTTGCCCATGGAATTTAGACCAACTTTAGATCATGCTCACACGATCTTGCATGCGTTGTCCATATATGAAGGAATATAAAAAGTCCATATAAAAAGGAAGGTCATGGAAAGTGAAAAAGCGAGAAGGAAGCAGAAGGGCTAGGCTCTACCAAAAATCTAAAGTATTTTTCGATATTGATATGATTAACAGCTAGGGTTCGAATCCTGCGCAAGGCAAACATTTGAGTGCATGAACATGTCTGTTTGCCTTGGTCTGGTGTTTTCTATCCTAACTAATATTATAAATGAGAAAGTGAGTGTGTTTGTTTGTTTGTTATTCCTTCACGGCTTAACTAATCATCCGATCATTATGAAAATTTGTATACATATTTATCCCGTGAAAGTATGTCATTCCAATGGGAAAATACTTTTTCTACTGGCAATTCGCAGTTGCCGGCCAACAGATGGTGCCACAAGTCGCGCTATACGTGATCTTAATCATAAAATTATCCGCGAGCGAAGCCGCGTGCAAAATCTAGTGTATAATAAGTATTTATTTACAAAAAAAGTATTGAGGTATCAGCAATCTAGTACCCATAGTACACTTAGTTGCTTTGGGACTAGATGGCGTTGTGTGATTCGTCCAAGAATTAAAAATTAAATAAATAAATTACTAGGTATTCTTAGGGAAATCTATTTTGATTCGGACTTCATGCTTCAATTATGTTAATACTCCGGAAAATTCTCTATTATGTCAATGGTAATGTTATGTTTCACACACCACATTCATAAACAGCGAACGCGTATAACCAGTTTGTTTGAAAATAAGTCGCCCACTTACTTAACACGATCGTAATACCCGTAACTGATAACAAAAACAACGGGTATTATTTAACCATTCATTACAAAGGTACACAAGTGATATTATTGAGTACTGTCATTTTATACTTATTAATATATAGTATAACATCGCTTTTCAAACTCACTGTTTTTCATCATGAGACCATAATACCTAATGAATGGTCGCACTTGTTTGATGCATCAAAATACATATCTTGAAAGAAATTGCACAATGCAAATTGCTTCTGGTGCCCAAAAAATACCAATATCACTTTTACTCACTTGTTAAATGCTGATCTAGATAGTTTTATAATACATAATTAAGTAAATTGTAGAGCATCAATAAACGTACTTTAAACTAAAAGGACGTTTTCATAATGGTTCCCCATTGAACATACATAACGTCAATTCTCAAACTTAGTACGAAAAGGGAGAGCGCACCACCTTCGAATATAAAATTATAATTATGGATGTCTTACATTAACAACCGTTGCATAAACTTACCAGCGAGCAACATATAATTAATGGCGTTTAACAAGAGGCCGATGACCGCAGCGCCGACTATGACCTTCGGGTATCGCGGCGGTTGTCCATGCGAGGAGTGCACTCCAAGTTGCAGCGCATTGACCACCAGCGCCAGGGCAAAGGAGGCGAACAGCACGTGGACGGAGAGCCGGCCGACGACCTCTATTCGAGCCCAGCCGAATGTGTTACGCAGTCGGCCCTCCCGCCCTGTCCCTTCGTCTGCTCTTTCGTACTGCATAGGAAGACATAATGTAATATTATAGAAAATTAATGATGTTACATGACCATAGTGTCCATAGATACTTATTAAAAAAAACAATTATTATAGAATAATAGGGCACGTGTTTATGATTTTCGTCGTTACTGTAATGCTACGGACACACTATCGGGAAATATGTTTAATTATCGCGTTGCACGTTTAACATTAGTGGGCACGATCACGCTGTGGCTATAACATATTTTGACTTATTTTCTGATAGTCGTAGATTCAATCCCTCACTGCATTAAGGATTGTTTGAAATGGCCTGACTGTTTTCTACTACGTATATTATGTTAGTTACACATTACCCATGGTTGATGACATTGACAAATTTTATTTTATGTCTAACATAATTTCAAAAGTGATTTAACTGTCTCTTACAATTAAACATAAAACATTTTATAATAATAGGTTATCTTTTCCCACGGATGCGTAAATTAGTAATAAACTACATGAAATTAATTCAAGGTTCATAAATTCTCGGGTAGTAGTAAAGTAATGTATCCCCTTGACCTGCTTTTGGCATATTTGTCAAGCAGACGCGCGGCTGTGATATAATTTTCTTTTTTTCTACATGCAAACGTATAATTGAGCCCATATAATATTCTTTTACGAGGTTTGTAAAGCGCGCGGCAAAGCCGGCCTGCACTCAGAACATACCAGAGAATAATGTCATGAATTCAACAGACAATTCAATTTAAATGATTTACTCAGATGATTTGTATACTTAGTTCCATAATTCATTTAAATAATTTACATACTTATCTTGAATTTATGTATAATTCTTCCTAACAAAGTGAAATAAAAGTTATACATAAAGAGAGGTAAGGCACAGTGGATAATCCGCTCAAATCGGAGCAGCCCGTCTGGGGAAGGACTCTACCTTACACAAGATCGTTGCTAAATAGCATTGGTCTCGGCCATGTTGTGTTCCTACGGTGAGTAAGGTCTCCAGAGCTCCAGTTGGGGGGGTTAGGAGGGTTGGCAACGCGTGAGTGATGCCCCGGGTATTCTTCTTCTTCTTTCAGCCTGTCATCACCCATTGTTGGGTATAGGCCTCTTCATGGGCTTTCCATAAGGGTCTTGTTCTGGCAGTGCGCATCCAGGATTTTCCTGCGACTCTGGCGATGTCATCAGCCCAGCGCATGGGCTGCCTCCCTATCTTCCGACGACCGGTTCTTGGGCGCCACTCCGCAATCTTACGCGTCCAGCGACCATCATCCCTCCTACTCATGTGGCCTGCCCATCTCCACTTTAACCTGGACACTATTAAAGCGATGTCAGTAACTCCAGTGCGCTTACGTATTGTTTTGTTTGGGATACGGTCTATGAGCGAGATGCCTAGCATTGCTCGCTCCATGGCTCTTTGCGCCACCTGAAGTTTTCGCTCAAGTTTGGAAGTAAGTGTCCAGGTTTCAGCCCCGTAGGTCATAACTGGGAGAACACACTGCTCATACATGCGTCTCTTGAGAAAGATTGGCACTCGCTTGCTCTTTAGCACGTCGGAGAGTTTACTAAAAGCCGCGGGCAGCCCAGCTGTATCCTTCTTTCAATCTCCTTCGTCTGTCCATTGGTATTGCATGCGTCTATAGGTTACGGTGATGCTTACAATCAGGCGGGCCGTATGCTTGTTTGCCAACTTTGTGGTATATTAAAAAACATAGGTTATATTATGTACACATAGGCAAACAGGAAATTACTGTCGATTTCCTTTAGCATTGGCTGTTCGATAAGTGATAGTTCAGTCTGAACTTTAGATTTCAAGTCGCGTTTGAAAGCTTACCTTATATGCTAGTAGTGTAGTGATCAGCCCCACAAGCCTGCAGAGCGAGTGACAGGTATCCACGAGGACTGTGGGTGAATGTGTGAAGTAGGAGGCAAACAATCTTCCGCTGAACCCCGCCACGGCCAGCAGGAGTGCCATGAGGGAGCGCGGCGGTGGCAGCCATTGCAGCCATTCCTTCATCGCCATACTCGAAGATCGACCACCTAATTACACATTTATTTATTTTACAAAAACACATAAGTGATAAGATCATTTTAAGAGAGTTAGGCACAGCGGATAATCCGCTCAAATCGGAGCAGCCCGCATCTGGGGAAGGACCTTACTGAAGATCGTAGCCAAATAGCATTGGTCTCGGCCATGATGTGTTCCTACGGTAAGTAAGGTCTCCAGAGCTCCACTTTTTACAGGGTCGGCAAAGCGCGAGTGATACTCCGGTATCATAAGCGTTCATAGGCAA
This sequence comes from Endotricha flammealis, assembly GCA_905163395.2. NCBI lineage: Eukaryota > Metazoa > Arthropoda > Insecta > Lepidoptera > Pyralidae > Endotricha > Endotricha flammealis. The sequence continues at coordinate 6,396,931 of LR990858.1, read as the reverse complement.
CGGTGACTGCTAACCATCATGCGGGCCGTATGCTTGTTTGTCACCTTAGTGGTATAAAAAACACATATAAATTTAAAGATAGTGCATCCAAAACATTAGTATATACGAGTATGATACAATAAATAACAATAGAAGAAGACATTCAAATAAAAAATAATTATTTTATGTTTATCATTTAATTTTATTATTATCGTATACAATATTATTATCTTTTAAAATGTAGACGGCCTCAGTCCTCAGTGACCGAGTACCAAGATAGATTATTATCATATCACTGATTGAGTGACATTTGGTCGCGGATTCGATTCCCGCATCGGGTAAAAAACGATGTCTATATTTTAATAAGGAATTCTAGGAGGAAGTATTGTCACGTGTCTGCATAGTAAAGATTTTAGCAAAGAATCAAATCGTTTATTCAGAGTCTAGGCTCTAGCTGGATCTATATAATATAACTAGCATCCCGTCCCAGCGTCGCACGTGTAAGTAATCCCTTATGTTTGAAAATATAATTTAAATAGCCTATATTACACGGGGCTAATGTACCTTCGCATTTTCCCAATGACGAAAGAGTTTTTGAAATTGGTCCAGTAGTTTTCGAGTTTATTCATAACAAACAAACAAATGTTTCCTCTTTATAATATTAGTAAAGATTAATTCTGATTGCACGTAGTAAATAAATAATTTATATGTATAAATTATACATATTTATTAATAGCTCATTAGCTAAAAAACAAAGTACTTTAATTTATAAATAGCAATTCAGAAAAACGTTCGCACCGACGTATTTTGTCATATAGAGTAAACACCTAACAAACAAGGTGATTTTTTAATCATACATTTTGACCGAATAGGTATGAACATTTTGTATGAAACAGCTGTTTTTTTTTAGCGATTTGACATGTGCCCTAGTAAAAGTTGGTTCTATTCATGTGCCCTTTGACCTCCTTCAATATTGCTAGTGACTAAAAAATCACCTTGTATAGGATGTAACACGAGTGGTATGTATTATGAATCAACCAAGCGGTCCTTAACGGACTGTTTTTTGGTGATGTATGAGTCACTTTAGAATAAGGCCTCTCCCCCACAGGTGCGATATTACCGGTCGGTATTACCGCATGCGATATTGCGGTAGTGCGGTCCGATTCCTTGCACACAGCTGCGATATTACCGACCGCTATTTCTTAAGACTCTACCAGCCGGTAAAAATGCACCAACGCTTACCGCAATATCGCAGGGAATGTAGCGTTTTTACCGGCCGGTAGACCGCATACGTTATTGCGATCTACTTCCATTGCTGCGTTATTACCGCAGCAGTGTGTTTACTCCAAGACCGTCCTATACAGATGTACTGAAAACAGATATAGCAATATCGCATGCGGTAATACGGGCCGGTAATATCGCACCTGTGGGGTAGAGGCTTAAAGCTATTATTTCACCGTTATTTATTTCGTAGTGGTAGAGCATTTATGAAATAGACTAGCTTTATCACAGAAGTACCATCCCCTCACAGAATAGCGGCATAAAGTAGCAATGCTATTGCTTTCGGCACAGATTACTCAAAACTTCGTTTCTAAATTTCGATGAGTGAGTTCATTTTCACGATTGTCATTTTCTCATATTTTAGATCTTTTAAAGAGGGTTCTTTTCCAATTGTTATTTTACGTAGCGGAAGAACAGCGCTGTTTTTCCTGATATATTGGAAACTTCATAAACTAGAATCTATGTATCCTTTATGCATAACCTCCTTTTAGGTAAATAGATCAGTCAGTGTCCTTTATTCTAGGCCTTATTTATATATGAATTCCTTATGAATTCGAATTTCGAGATAAAAACTATTTTATGTCCTTTTTTGTGTATCAAATATATGTACTAGTTAGAACTTACTTATATCTCGATGGTTTCAAAGTATCTCTATACTTTTCAATTAAAATGTGGTTGATTTGATTTCTAGGTAGTCACTAATGGTCACTAGTCACAACTAACCAAAACATCACCGGGTTGTTTATATGAATTTAATTTAACTAAAACTAATCTAACTAAACGCTGTAGAATGACTGAATCAAATTTTACTGATTACACTCGTCTTTAGGTCTAAGTTCTAGTTAGGTAGTCAACGAAAGTTGTTGTGGTGCTGCGCTAACGGTCCCGCTATAAAAGGCGCGTGTGGGAGCTTCCGACTGGTTTGTCCGGCCTCCTCACTCGTCTGCCACAGACTAACTATGTAAGTAGGCAAAGCAAACAAACCACATAGATTTTATATTATTTTCCAACAAACACGATACTACTACTACTGTTAAGTATTAAAATATCTGTGACGATACTAAATTTATTCGATGATGAATGGTTTTTACGGTTCCGTAGTAAACTACAAGGAACCCTTATAGTTCGCCATGTCCGTCTGTCTGTCTGTCTGTCTGTCTGTCCGCGGTCTAGCGCCTAGACGCTTAATGCCAGAAAGCTGTAATTTGGTATGTATACACAATTTGGTTTGGTATGTATTAATAATGTTAACAAAGTGCTGGGACAAATTTTTTAATAATATTTTTTTTTGGGTAAAGTGGAAATGAATTTTTTTTCGCGCTTACCCCATTTTGTGGGGTATCGTTAGATAGGTCTTTTAGTTAGATTGTATTTTCCGATACAATGATCCGTTCGCGAATTACATTCAACGTGTCAATTTTCGTCTTGCACGGTGGTCCCCCCCCCTCTATCTCCGAAAGTCGTACTGACACCCTTTACTGAGACACCGGACTGTTGCGGGAGCGTAGGGCTCTCACCGCCTAAAACTTACAGTGTCTGCCTAGGGGCGCCCCAGAGGGGGGCTCGAACCTCGGCCTATGGCGACACTGGGGGAAGGCGAACGGATTGGGAGGATAAAGATGAACTCTACTTACCTAATATCTATGTCATTCATTTCATGTCAATGTTTTTAAAAGGGTAAATTAATTATGTCGTTATTCAATTGCGGCATTAAAGATCACTTTCTGACTTATCGGTGCAGAAGCTGGACGGATTCGTTTCGCTCACATGCTAGGCTAGGCGATTGCTCGCTAATACTTGCCAGGCGATTGTTGGTTGATGTTTCAAATTTTCAATTAAGTATGTGTATTCTGATTAGCACGGTATTGTGTCGCTACGCTACGCCTGGGGATAGATCAATATTTTCTTTTAAATGTATTTTCAAAAGATGCAATCTACGTCCATTTGTTCTATTTTTAGTTGATCTGTGATCTTAACACTGTTATATTGCGGGAAACTGAAACTGTGACATACCGATAAATAAATGTTATTTCTACTACCTTATTTATCTGCCAGATAAATAGAACCTGTCGCGACAATATGAAACCGGACTTAAATGTTGAGCACATCACGATTCACGAGTGCTTGTTAATTGTTTCAAAACTATCTTTAAGTAAGGTAATAAATTTTTAATGTCTATTAGAAAGAAACAGAGGATAAAGAAGCATTTTCTTTACTTCAAAGTATACTGAACGGTCCACGAAATCAATGAGCATTAATAAAATATGTCTGTGAATGAAACTGAGTGAGTTCGAATGTTTTAGGTTACTCTGCTACGAAATCCTGATTTTAATTTAAATTCTGTATAATTTCATTGTAATATATTATGTTTTTTTGAAACTTTGTACTTTGAAAACGAATTTGTAAGTAGACAATCCGTTTTCATTTAGTTTAGTAATTATTAAAAGCTAGTATTCTCTCACAATTTACTAACAACAACAACCCAATACCGATCGCCCAGGATTGGTTTTAAGAGTAGCCTAGTCGGGAACTAATGGTAGTTCCCGACTAGGCTACTCTTAAAACCTAAAAGACTAGGCGTCTAAATCTAGAGGTAATGAGTGCCATCACTCATTACCTCTAGATTCAGACGCCAAGATCCACTTAGGGTCACTAAATCAACAGAGTAAGAATGAAACAGAGTGAACAATATTTCAAGCAAACTATAACTTCTTCATGCATACACTGCATTATGTAGTTAATATGTAATAGGCAAACATGATGATTGTTTTGGGAACATCGTATGTTATCTATTATAATTATTTGTCGTTACGAGACAATCTTTCCACGTGTATGAATAGAGTTCTAAAACAGGGCAGGTGTTCGTGTTCTCAAGACATCGCTTATTATTAATCTATCAAGAACAACTTATTTTGTCTATCGCCTTTGACAATCAACGTAGTAATAATGTTGAAAAAGATACACTTGAAATGTTTGCCGTAAATACTCTGTGAAACCACAGTGAAACTGTCAAATTAGTCAATGAAACATCAAGAACAAGACACAATGCTCTACGTACAGATGTGATCGGACACTTTTTACATTTCACTAGATTTCTTTTAGTGAAACGACATAAGTATCACTGATTTTTTTTAGGAAGAAGAATACAATAAAACAAAAATATTCGACATCTGTCGGGATTTAGTGGTATCTCTACGGATTTCGTGAAATCCCTGACATTCTCATTTCCCTACGTCGACATAACGTATAGAATTAACTTTAGACACTGCTATTAGTGAGAAGATGGACTATTTATTGAGACAATTAATGTGTAGTAAAGGGTTCAAACTTCTTTCTTATCTGACTACATTATAGATCGTCGTAATGCACATTCAAGGATAACGACAGTCAGTATAATAGGTTGCCTCCGGCAATTGAATGGAGCGACGGATGAGCAACTTGAAAGCAATTTTCCGTATCATATGGATTGTTAAAAAATAACAATGCTTTCATTATTTGAAGTGTTTTATATATATATTCCTTTGTTATTTTAAATAATACTATAATGGGTGCATTTACTTTCAATACTAACTTGTGTGGCGGAATTCAGGGAGGCATCAAAGAATTTAAGAATTTGGTTGGGTTAATGCACTGCCTCCTCTCTATCCACGACTGTATCCACTGAATAATAGGTGTGTGAAGAATTTTAAAAAGCCCAAACAAATGACTAAATTCAAAGTTTATAAGTCTATCTACTTACAATCAATTCTACCAAAAATAATAACACGCAACAGAATAACTCAAGATGTGAAAAGAAGCCCAAACTAAGGTCTATATTAAAAGTACCTATTGAGAATATTAACTATGTATTTACAATCAATTCTACCAAAAATAATAACACTAAACCAATAAATAGTAACTTTAAAATTATTCAAGATGTGAAAAGAAGCCCAAACAATGGTTTTAATTAAAAGTTTATAGGTCTATCTATTTACAATCAATTCTACCAAAAATTATAACACGAAACAAAATGCGCCCTTAACAATATTAATTTTACAATAATGCAAGATGTGAAAAGAAGTCCAAACAAAGTAGGTTAGGTACTATAAATTAAAAGTATGTACATAAAACTTTTAACATACTTTGTAAAACTAAGTACCTATCTCTATTTACAATCAATATATTAAACCAAACAATCAATATATTATACCAAATACTATGCACCTAAAGAGAAACCATTAAACCCTTTTCTATATATATAATTTTTATACAGCGCCACCTAGCGTAATATATTTAAAGTGCTTTAATTTTCGCGCGATATTTATAATTTGATGAAAACGTAACCGCGCGATGTAACTTTTGAATAGCGCTATCTAGCGTAGAATAGATAGAACTTGAATTAATTTCGGCAAGCGCTTAAATTTTTTGCTATAACTTCTAAAGTATCTATTTAAATTATATGGTGTAAAGATTATAATAATGTACATGAAATGCTTAAGGTAACTAACGTAGTTAACTGGATAAGGATTAATACTGTATACGTCAAAATCGGTTCCCAATTTCCGCATTCGGAAATCGCTTTTTATTTTATATTAAGTTATCCGTAAACGATAAATATATACTAACGCGGACTTTTTTGGAGACCTAAATAAGAAGAATATCCTATAATTTTTGTTTTGTTATATCTCAAAGGGTTTAGCCAGCGTTTTCGTCGACAGCTCCCAAGCGGGTTGATTTTTTCCGACACTCCCAACAATAATCTTTATATTTCAGCCAATTTACACAAAATCCAGACAAATTTTATACATAAAACTTCCTCATGAACCAGGCTATCCGTTGGTGAAAACCGCAAGAAAATCCGTTGGGTAGTTTTTGAGTTTATCGCGAACAGACAGACAGACGGACAGACGCGCGGGAGGACTTTGTTTTATAATATGTAAGGATTTAAAGGAAAATCTAAAAATACGACTAAAAATATACCTTTGGTTTTATAAATAATCCTACCAATATTATAAAGGCGACAGTTTGTGTGTGTGTTTGTTACTTTTTTACGCTCAAATGGCTCGATCAATTTTTATGATATTTGGTACGTAGGTAGCTGATACCTTAGAATCCTTGGACACATAGGAAACTTTTAATCACGAAAAGTACGCGATTTCCGTAGGGTTTGGTGAAAAGTCTGATATAGATGGCGCTGCTGTGCATAAAATTAAACGCGGATAACACCGCGGACAGCAGGTAATGCATAATATCTAAAAGAAAATTTATAAATATGACCAACATTTAAATGCTTAATCAAAATTTAGAAAACTTAATTCATATTTAAGGCCTTGCTCACTATTTTCATTGGCTGACTGTACATATAAATAAATGATTTGAATAAGATGATTTTGGCTACTATTTTCTCAGATAAGTTTGTAGGTCGTTCTCTTTGTGATTCCACTAACGGTAAACATTTGGCATAATACCTTCAATAACGGCTTAGGTTCTTTAAAAGAGTGAAACTTCTCGCTCTATTTACTACGAGATCGGCTACTACCTACAGTGGTTTTTTGCGGGTTTATTGTGATTTCAATACAATACATCGTATAGAATCGAGATCAGATCTACAAATTTAAGAACAAATAAAACTGGGAGCACTTCGTCGAAGACAATTCTCTCATAAAAGTACAAAATACGATGAATCTGCTAATGGCGAGTTGCACAAACTTTGTTGTTAAGATTAAGTCTCAAGCTATCTTAAGGCTCCGTAGTAGTAAACAAGGAATAAACAATGACACATTAAGTCTCAAGCTAACAGGCTCCGTAGTAGTAAACAAGGAATAAATACTGGAGCCTCTAATACTAGAAAGCTGTATAGTATGCATCACATATTAACTATAGCTAATATATATGATAACAAAGTGGTGGAACAAAATTTTGAAAAAATATTTTTGAGCTCCCCTAACTAAAGAGCGGACTACTAAAAATAAAAATGTAGTGTAGTTTTACAAAAAGTATATATTTTATTCTTATTCTACAAGTAACTTCATTATGTAAATATTTGATTAAAATATTATTATCTTACATGTAAATTATGTTATCATCAAATGATAACATTTCCAAGTGTATAGATGATTGTTGAAAAGTGGAATTGGTACGTTAAGGTCCAATTTTCAATAACGAATATAGGTGTAGTTAATGGCACATTAAGTATAGAGCTATCTTTTATCTGTCTCACAGTTTGTGAAACGCATTTTAATTTTAATTCCACAGTGACAACTTAATTTATTGTATACTTATCATTAACTTTAAAAATGTGATCCAGAAACTAACTGTCAATTTGATCCAGAAACTAGCTGTCAAATATATGTTTAAATAGCGCAACGTATCATTAATTTTAAATCTACTTATTTATTTCGGCAACTCACCGATAAGTCTACTAAACTATTTTTCAGTAAGAATAGGTTTCACGGGCTATCATGCAAAGTTTATAGATACTTTTTGCAAAAAAAATATTTTCCTTTCTATTTCAAGATGTTCTAAGGACCTGTCTAAATCGATTTCTACAAAAGTAATTACCATAAATATGTTTTCAAAGCAACACCACAATCGATTTTGTTCTGCTTTTCACTTCGATTGCGAGGAAATAAATAAATAAACGCACGAAAAACAAGACCTGTTTCCCCTTTCCCGCCGCTTTTTTTTTAAAATCTTACGACATTGAAATTAGGCTTGGGCTGCAGACCTATACAGCCTACTATTTAATTAATTTTGTAATAAAATAATTTTCTTAAATTAATTAAATAACCTACCGTACTTTAATTTAAATTTTAATATCTTTTATGACTTAAAAAACACATAAGGTAAATATTATAAAATAACAAATTCTATCTCTGAACTTTTTGTTGTGTTTGGCTGTATGGCTTATTTCCTTTGCCTTAATATAGATACATTTATGAGTAGATACGTTTTTGCCCTTGTGCACAAAATTCGATTTTGTGCAGCCTATATCCTGCGCAAATAAGCATTTTCTGAGCATGAGAAGCAATGAGATTTTATATATTTTATGACAAGAGAAGTAACGTCATACAAAGCATTCGTAAAAAGCCGCAACCACTTTAGAGTGATAAAGACGTAGCTTTGAAACCGATACATATTCCGAGCATATGCCAAAGTAAAATATGTTTGTCTCTTTTTTTCTAGAGTCAAACTAATTATGTCAAAATGAGACAAAAGCATTACTCCCAGAAAAATGGTCAGAGTTGCCAGCTCATGAATAATTTTCCCATTGAATGAATGTTATGAGTCTTTTTTTTTAAAAAAAAGTTTTTATACCATATTATTGTTTCTTAGGTGACAGAAGAATTAAAGATAGGAAGAAATAAATATATAGATGCGTAAATATTGGTACATACATATTATATTTCAAGAATGAATCATGGCGGAATGGAGAAGTTTCCATTTTTTAGTCATTGATGAATCTAACCGATGCAGACCTACTACTATTATCTATTCTGTGCTACTACTAACTTTTAGCAGAGATTTTTTTTTGTTTTCTTCACCCATTCTGGGTAGGCAAAGGGAACTATGCCCATACAGCCAAGTCTTCAGTAGATTTTTTTTATTGTTAAGAAATGAAAATGAAATTTAAATAAAATAAAATAATAAATTTAAATAATTTGAATAAAATACAACATAAAACAAAAAAAACTATTGTACTCAATCGAACATTTGATAACTGCAGAAACAATTTAAATTAAACACCGTTACCACAATGAAAAAAATGAAATTGTTACTTCACTGTCATAGTAATAATATCATTATGTCAAATGTCAGTTAAAAGCCATATCAAAAAGAGGAAAATGATTTGTTTTTTCTTGTCTTGACGTGCGTAGCACTAGCGATTGATTTTAGTATCAATCAATTCTAAGTAAATAATTAATTCTAGTTTGAGCCTGGTTGTAGGTTTACTTCTACTGTGTTACTAATAATGATACATAAAGGCGTATGAGTTCGTCATTGACTAAACTCCTAACATTTGGGAAACTTAAAATCGTTTTTACTGGCAACACTGTTGGCAAAAACAATGCGTAATATATTAATTTCGATTTTAATACTATTTTGGTATAATTTTAACATAATTAAGCATTCTTATTTGTGAAAAGTGATACCACTTGCTTTGTTATTAGTTTGGGATCACGACATACATGTTTTAACAGTGCATTTAACCATTTTTGTGATATTATTGTGAGATACGCATTCACTGAACGTCAAACTACGACTAAGTCGGAAGAAATTCAACTAAGGCTGTGGCCTCAGTCGACGTGGCAGCGGGTATGTGTCAAACATTACGAATCTATAGTAAATAACAGATCACTGATGAGAAGTGAAAATATTTTTTTTGTCTATTCGTTGCAATCGTTGCAATGATGGTTGTGGAATATCTATTTTATAGTTTGTAAGAGAAATTTTTATTAACGAAATGGATGTAGGTAAAATTTTATCCGTATCAAGAAATAGAAAAAAAAAATTATAAGTAAAATTTTTATTCAAGCGTACGAAATTACGCACAGCTTGTAATTATGTGTATACACGTTTATAATAAATAATCAATTAAATGTATGAATTAGAAAATATGTCTAATATAAACTAAGTGATGAAACTCATTTAGATATTTTTGCTAATAATGTTTAATTATTTGTTTATTTTATATCATTATATTGCCGATATTGTTAAGTAATTAATTAATGAACTTTTAACATCACTAATAGAGATAGTCTGTGTGTTTACAATAAAACATTCTCATGCAACAAAGAAACGGGTTGTAGACATTTGCTGAAAAGATTTTCTTATCTGATTTAAGAAAAGTTTGGCCTTGTATCTGTATTGAAAATAATGGAATGGGGTTAATGCGAATTCATCTCTATTTTACATCCTCTAAAAATATTACCGGTACTTTTTACAAAAACAAATGCTGATAAAATAAATGGTTTTATTCTCGTTTATGGTTTGGTCGTATTTTACGTCTACTCGCTCTGGCGGGTTAGTATCAAATCGTCACAAACAAAAGTAGCAATTTGTCTAAAACTCAACACGCAACTCTTGTAGGAAGTAAATCATCTAATTTGGAACTCTTTATTTCGTCTCACGTCTATTTAATCCGGTCAAATTAGACCAAAAATAAGACTAAAGCTACATAAACTTATAAGATGTAGGATTATTTCAAAATACTTTTGAGATGAATTAGAATTAGAATGGATGGATAAGAAATTCTTTTCGGATTATTTTCGAATGTTTTGGTATGGTTTAGGATTGCTTTTCGGCTTCGGCAACTGGCTGTAATGTAAGTCGTTAGTAGAATACAAAATGTGTATAAGTATTTATTTTTTCAATAACAATATTGCTACTTAGGTACCTTATTATTTCAAACGACCTCCATACAAGACGAATGAAGGATAAAAGTTGATTATGAGATAAAACATACACGGGGTGATATCGTACTGCATATGTACGTACATAATCATAATTAAACTACAGGTAGGTAATTAATTTTAATGCCACAAATCGATTCTGTTTCTTTAATTTGTACCTAGGTCCTTTCTAACATAAAATAACTAATTTCGTATAAAAGAAGGTTAAGTAGCCTCGTATATGAATATACGATTTTTTGATTCTTCGATTTGAACTAAGTACATAATATATTTTATTGATTTATATTTAAAAAAGATTATTCCTTATTGTAAGGGTTTTTTTATAACGTCGCGCGTCGGTGTATGTAAGAAATAAAATAAAAATAAAATGTTTCCTAAGTATGTAGGAATATTTAATGTGTTGTATGATTATTTCAAATCGTACATCTACTAACTTTATACATTGCGTTAAAGTAACTCCGTTTGTTTCATTGTAATCGAGATGAGTGAAAATAGAAAGGTCAGAGAAAATAAAACGTGTGGTGTTTGCTGTGGTCGGGTGCACACAGCACGCGCCTCATGACACAAACACGCAACATTTGACGCTACACGTCTTATTGTTTGAAGGCAAGTAAACAAACAGATAACTCGATAGGAATAGTAGCCACAGCATTCGCTGGTTATTTTTGTTTGGTACTATCACCTCGGGAAATTCGGTTAATAGCCTCGTAAGAAAATTGTAACACATATAAAATTATTTATTGTATTTCCAAGAGGCATTAAATTTTTAAGTTACAAGTGTATTACAAACATCTAGTAAAATTGTTAAACTTACTCGGTTTGCTCCGATTTCTTGTTTTCAACAGCACAAGTTAAAGCAAAGGCCAATTTTGTCACAACACTGAAGTTTAGTAAACACAAGCCGGCAGTCGCGGTTCAGGCTCATAGCAGTTGTATAATGTTATTTGGTTTGAAAACAACTTCGGATGGTGTTTCAGCGTGTATGCGGTGGGCTGGTGTGGCGGCGTTCGCGGCACTGGCGTTCGGCGCTCGCGCACGCTGCCTTATCGATATGCTTATCCTCTCGCACCCGATAAGCGGACGGATGAACTGTTAAGCACGGCGCGTGTTTGTCGCAAACCGGACCGCGGAGCCAGCGCTGCCTTCCGCAAGTGCAGCCTCTCTCTACGCATCCTAACTGCGATGCTACTGATTACTTTCTATAGATTCTGCAGTCCCTAAAATAGGCGATGACTGTCCAATTGTTTGTTGTTTTACACTCAGAGCACTAATATCTAATGATAAATAAGTCACAAAGGCCTAATTAAACATCGATAATAACATTGTACTGTTTACAGTAGAGTCATTAATAGTTAAAGAAAATATAATACAATAACAACGTAAACAATACGTAATTATTAGCAGATAAATGCGACACTTTATTTTATTAAGAGATATTATTAATATGCATGTAATATCATTTAATTAATGATTTATTTTGGAATCGTATTGTAAGATTATTTGGGATAGAGCTCCCACGAGTCGCCGCCGCGAGCTCAGTGCTCCCGTCTCGAAGGTCATGGTCAGCCAATGTATATTTCGGGATTATCTTAGAATATCTCCAACTTCTCCACTATGTATATGTAAAATAGAGTCGCTCGTTTGACATATTTATTGTCAATTAAATTTAAATGTAAAAAAAAAAACTAAAATTTGACTGACTTGCGAGAAAATTCGCCTAAAACCTCGCCCCACTTTTGTTGGCCTCTAAAAATATCATGTTAAATTGTTAAAACAATGCACTGAAGATCTCGTGACGCATGTGTGCAAAATTGATTTATAAATATCATATCCTTGTCCTTACTAATATTATGCGAAGTTTGTGACGATGTATCGATGTTTGTTACTCTTTTCAAAAACAGCTTGATATAGATGTGCTTGAAAAGTGGTACAGTAGACGTGTAGTTGATATCAGTCCGGAAACGAGGACAACGGGAAAAACCGCGGGCATCATACGGCGGCGCAGTGTAAAATAAATTTTAAGACTAAGTAAGTATATCTAAAATTATAGGACTTGGCTCTATTGTATTATTTGCGTATAACACCTAGATCAATATGTAGAAAGTAGTAATATAGCATTTTGCAGACACGTGTTCTTAAACACGACTTGTTCTCAAATACATTGAATGAATTAGAGTCATTCTAATTAGAATGACTCTTCCAATAAAGCTTCGAGTAAAAACTAATTCAATGTTAGGCAATCGTTTTTTTTCAATTATTCTTTATTCATAAACTTATGTTTACATTAATTCACTTTTAATTGGGATTCTCTTTTAAGTACTAGTAAGTAATAGTTTACCCGCATAATCTCATTATTTCCGTTTCTTTGACAATTTAAAAAATCTGAAAACTGTGTGAAAAGTTCCTTCCTGTAGATCTGTCGGATGTGCGCCGCGGTGGAAAAATCTTTTTTTTTAAAGCGGTGAGTTATTTTATCTATGGTTTTTCTTCGACTCATAAGCAGTCATTATAGGGTCAATGGAGAGTAAGATCAAGTTCGAGATCCGTCATCAGCCCTCTTACTCTTGAAGATAATTCCGCACGATCGCCATTGGATTGTTAACTACAGCTCTTACAGCTAAACTATAACTAAATACTAAACTAAATGAAATCGGATTGTATGCTAACCAAATAGTTAGTAAAGTAAAAAATTTCAATGGTACGAATTAGGATTTGCTGTTAATTTTGCATTTGAAATTATGCAGAATTGAAATTCAAATCGCGATTGCTATGCAGAGCAGAGTAACCTAGCTAGCAGATTGATCCAGATGGACTATGTTGCTCAATCCGTCAATACCACACGTTACAAGGATCAGTACCACTGATCACGATCACGGATTTCGATCTAGATTGAACGTGTAATGACTGACAGTGGTATTGAAAACTAGGATTGTTGAAATATCTAGAAAAACAATTTTATTCACAAAACATTATTAGCAGTGTATGTGCGCAAGTTTATTGTTTCAGGTGAATAGAGATATGACATTCACAATCTTTCCATATTGACGGCGGCGGCGGCGTGTCAAATGCCGATCCAAATAATACATAGAGACAATGAGGATTCCTGAATCATATAACACGGCTTTCAACCGCGAACGCTCAGTAATATTTCCATGAAAACATATTTTTAGGGTTTCGTTGCTAAATAGATGAAAATCAAGTCTACATCTTGGAATATACATACAGACTATTTTAGAGAGAAATGAATTTATTTTTTATTATAACTCCGGCTCTACAGCACTCGACTTCGTCTAATTTGTCTCGGTCAAGAGGCGAATCAAGGAAGTTAGAACAAAGATAAAGCTAGACGAAGCCCTGTCCACACTTTCGTATTCGCTTAACTTGGGTCGACTTCGTAAGTAGTGTAGAGCCGAGAGTGGCCAAGAGCGTCAAAAACACGTAAAAATATAATTTATTAAAATAAAATATCAAAAGATTAAGTTTTCCTGTTAAGTGTAAGTAAAAATTATAACATAAGCTTTTAATTTATGTATGTACATAACATACCACTGCAGGCCGTAGGCCTCCCCTCTATCATTCCACTCTTCTCTGTCAAAGGCAATCATTCGTCACTACACTATCCCGGTTTTACTTTTGTAAAATGTCAATAATTAATCATAATTATTTACCGTTTTATATTTGTGTAGGTAATGTTAACTATCGGTGGTAGTGACTTAACTAGGACTTAGGTGGGCGGAAAATGTTTATAATATTCTTCGGCTCTAAACAAAACCATCACAATGCCTACACACCCATTGTGCTTGATTTTTTATTTATTTAGCGTAATCATCATGTCGTTATATCGAAAGACCTAATAGAATGTTGGTATGATGATAATATTAGAACTATCTATGAAAGATTAAAACGTTTTTACAACGACTCTACCTTGTTATATTTATTTTGTTGCAATAAAGACTATGGTATTGTAATAAACTTATTAATTATAGGTGAAACTAGAGATTTATTATTTTTTAAGTAACCATCGATCTCGTATCAAATAATGGTAACAAATAGATTAACTGTTACGATGCGTCACGGCTCACGGTTGAAACTTCCCACTTGTTACAACAGAATTTCACGTTTTTGATAGCTGTTTTCCGTAACGACAAATGTTAGTTGAGTCTGTCGAGCGAAACAGAATGCTTTCATCTAATCGTCAATGGCGCTAACATTTGCAATGTAATCTGTCTGTGACTCTGTGTACTATAAATTGTGGACGGAAACTCAAAATAGTCGGCCACTCAGTATCATCAATTCGTGATTCAACGGTTCATTTGTGCCGTGGCCACTGCCTGGGTTTTAGCCTTTAGCATAAGCAATGAAATCACCACATTTGATAACTTAGAGCTTCGAGCGATTATAGCTTCGTGTCCATGAAAACAAAAGGGCGACAAAAAAGAGATTTTATAAAATATTTACATCCATATTAATATTAGAAAGCTGAATAGTGTGATTGTATTTTGTGTTGTTTGTTGATGGAACGTACTGTGGCACTAGTCTCAGAAACTGAAAAGAAATGTTAGAACGAAGTTGGAGAGTCAACTAGTAAAAATATGATTTCGTCACACAAAGAAGGTTTATTTATACATTCGGCTACATAAACAATCTCAAGAACACTCAGTAATTAGGGCACCTTGTTAGGCAAGTGGATTATTGCTATCAACACTGAAAGATATCAATGATATTCTCAATGCTAACCATGAAGTATGAAATCATCACATAAACTATACAATTAATTAAAATAAATAGAAAGATTATATAAAAAAAAAGTAGTATAAATTGAAATAAAAAAATATGTAAAATAAAAAAAAAACAAGTTTCTTTTTCATTGAATAATAAATTAGTAATCAGGCAGGTATTTTTTATACCACTAAGGTGGCAAACAAGCATGCAGGTGAGTGCTTACAGTCACCGCAGCCAATAGACATAAAAAGTTGATCTCTGGAGACCGTAGGAACACAGCATGGCCGAGACCTATGCTATTTGGTTACGATCTTCTGTAAGGTGAAGATCCTTCCCCAGACGGGCTGCTCCGATTTGAGCGGATTACATATCCGCTGTGCCCTACCTCTCTTAAGGTACCGAGTCTTACCACATTATTAAAATTTTTTAATAAATAAATAATAGAGATAGCAAAAAAACGATTATTTACGAAAGGCATCCGAAACCACCCGGATCCTTGCTTATGGTCCTAGGCTAAATGTGCCGCTTTTAGCCCTCGCCTTGGGATAAAAACGATGCTTCTAATTAAGTTTATTTATTTGCACACTTTTATCATGATCAGCTCATTATCAGTTTATGTTGCAACTGGCGGAAGTCGAATTGAAGGTTACTTTTTATCTTGATTCGCGAAAAATATTTGTTTATTGTTTGATCTTGACCTATTTGATAAATTGGATTGAAAAATATTCTAAAATAGTTAGAAATTAGCTAAATTTTATTTAAAAGCTAGGAATACCCAAGCTATATTTCCCACCGTTGGAAGAAATAGCGAAAAAAAAAACCGGTTGCATTTTTTTTATGGCAAATTGGCCAAGGCATAATAATAATAAAAACACCATCGTTTACATGGCATAGATAAGTCGAATTTATTTTCTTCTATGAAGTCAAAGACAACGATTAAAGAGAATTTAAACTCATTTCGACCATATTAATTCTGTAAAAGCTATCACAACAAAAATCGCGATGCTTGGCAACGTCATTTTAATCAGTCAGTTCTTTACAAATTACAAAATTTTCGTAAATTAAGTCATTTTAATTAATATAATTCAAAAGTGTTAAAAATATTGCGAAATGTCTAAAACACTCAAGTCTCCTATAGCGCCGACAATAGGTAAGTGATTACTAAGGATTAACAATTAATTAAGTAATGTTATTATTTCATGTTAGGGTTCTCTGAAATATTTATGAACCACTAGCCGAAGTAGCCGATGCTCGCGGTTTTGCCCGGAAAATTCCTAGGGCCCTTATTTTTGTTTTATTATTGTTATTGTTACGTATAATATCACTGACTAATCAGTAGTTATGTCTAAAATATCTATTATGTCCAATTGAGGGATATTCATTAAGACATAATCGATATTCAATTTGGGAATATTCCACATTATATACAGGTTATTTTCTGTGTTAAGATAACCGCTGTTTATTGAACCAAGCCCTATGCATACATGGTAGGTATTAGGTGATGCCTTTGATTAGAAGATAGCAGTTATCAGTATACATATTTCTTATTTTTTAACGAAGGTTAGTTGCTACTCTATATTCAAGTTCTTTGTTAGTTTGAATGTTAACGGTGGCTCTGTTTTCTTTTTTCTCGACTACGTCTGGTCGAAATAAAAGAAAAGAATGGTTTCATGATAAATAAACAATTTTCAATATTCACTGACCACTATGTGCCACTATACTACTTTTTGTTAATGTCTGTCAAAAATACTGAAATACTATTTTCTGGTTACGATACTTGTTTCGTCTACCTCGGTTCCATAATATTGCTTAAACCTTACCTACTTACAATACCTTATAACCTGTTTATTTGCATTTTAATTGGCCTATTTTTCTCCTAAATAATTGGAATGCATGAATACAATTTGTACGTTAAGAATATTAAGATCTTAATGATGAAACCGAGCCTTAGATACAGTGTTCAACATGTCTGCAGATGTTCAAATATTTATATAGTGTAAATAATATAAATTATGATAATTTAAACATCAGTGACTCATTTGAGCCGTTTGAAACATTCATTAGGACGATTTATTGAGTAAGCATTAAAAGTTATTCAATGAACAGTGTGCTTAGTACGAGTTTTTCAGCTCACGTTCGAATACGAGCGCGTGCGGCGCTTTATCTTTCCCATACCAAATTCTAATGCGCAATTCAAAATTTAATAAAAAAATCTACTTTATTAACTACTACCATTTCGGAAAGAAAAGCAAAATGATCACTGATAAAAGAAAACCAGTTACGGCCTTTTTGTCATATAACAATACATTTCATATTTTTAAATAAAATAAAACGCGCGGGATGTCAATCCAAATAGCGCTATGGTCTGACATTAATCTGACAGACAGGCTAGTGGAAGCTTATCGGGCAGGAAGTAATGAAACCATCGTCATGAGGGGATACAATACACCCACTTGCCAGAATTTTATTTGCCCGAATTTCATCTGCTATAATGATCAACAGAGATAATATTGTTTCACATAATTTCATATGTCATACTCATTGTTTACTATGTTAGTCACGTGCTAGAAACTTTGCTAGAAAGTCAATTTCAATAATATTGACTTTATCATTTGCTATCATGATTGTAAGCGGTATATCACAAGCCATAACATCATTTGCCATCAAAATAACCTCCAGAAAAAGAACATGAATTCGTTTTATACTAAATGCGCAATAGGTTTAGATATGGTTTTGTTTGGTAAGGTTGGAACAACCAATACCAACAACAACATAGATCGGTCAATCCGGCTGATCGAGATCTGCCGGCATATCGAATCTGCCAAATTTTAATATGGCCCAAAACATGGAAATTTTTTGGTTAGGTTAGATTGGACTTGTGATTATCAACAGCCGAGCGAGCGAAGCGAGCGAGGCTCGACATAGTATGTTAAAAATTGTACTAAAAGCGATAGCAAAAGTGGGCTGAGTTATTACGAAGTAAGTAGTAGTCGTTACGAAAACAATTTTTGTAAGGCATTTAAATATTCTGTTGAATAATATTATTGCAATAAATAAAAGGGATAGCAATACGTATGGCACTCTATCATTATGGAATCTAATTTTAGGGCGAACAAGAGTATGACACATGTATAATATGGTCAACAACATTCGGGCAAATGAAATTCTGGCATTTGAATATTAGGGCATATATTCTTCGGGAAAACAATAGACAATCAATCAAGAGTCATACATCGCGCGCCGCGTCGAATAGATTTGTATCTAAATAGGTATATGCTTGTTTTTTCAGATACCCCTAAAAGTCGGATCCCTCGTGTTTCTGTTGTGAGAAGAGCCCATTCCAACAATGTCCATTCATCCAGAGTACAGGTATAATGTCTTTCACCTATGGCCATTGTACAAATTTTAGCACTGCTAGATGAAGTACGTATTCAAATAATAGATTAGCTAGCTTTTTTATTCTATTGAAAAATTTTGTCAGATGGGAATGATTCTATCAAAACGTAAGTAAGTTTTGAAATCTGCGTTTATGACATAAAGATAGATAGAAAATATGCTATATTTACAATACACAGGCAAAATAATACAGTAGGATACTACTGCCTACCTACTAGGATAACTTACTGAGTATTATAGTATTCGTAGCAAAGCAGCTTTATTTCTGAAAGCCTCTATAAGCATAAATTTCAAGGTAAATAAATAAAATTTAAGATATGTTGTCAGCCTGTCATGTGTTCTAATTTTCTAAAGCTTAGTAAATTAATTAATAATTTCAAGTATTAATCTTTTAATTTAGTTATGAATATTAATATTCAGTAGTGACATCTGTCGGCACTTCGCGTACCTATACTGAATTGTTTGGGCAAAACGCGTTCTCTGCACTTCTCCGAATTTAATCCTAAATCATGATTTCTTTTATTTGATTCTCGACATCTTGGTATGCAAAAATGTTGTTTAACGATATAGGTACTGTTTGGAATTGAATGATTTCAATATTATGATATTAAATACGCTATCGAATTAAATCAATTGTTCCTAAGTCGATATTTTTCTGGTTAAATTCGTTTTAAATACCAAAACTAGTAAAATACCTCTAACTTTTCCGTAGAGGTCATTGACATTCGCTGCTTACTATCATCAACCATGGTCACTGTTAACCCTACATATATTATAAAAAACTAGAAGACACAGATGTGGGCATGTATCACCACATTGCTCGCTGCGTGGCCCGTGTTGTTTCAAATAGGATACATTTCAGGCGTGAAGTGACACGATTATAGCGTCAATAAACATGTTTACATACACTTGTTGTTTTTTATTAATTTTCATCCGTTTAATTGTAGAGTCCTAGCCATCCAAAGAAACCTGCTTCTCAGAGGAGATGTCAAAGTTTGTCACCTTCCGTTGTAAGTAATTATAAAAACGTTATTTAAATTTATTTGAGTGATTTTGATATCGATTACGAAATCAACTGAAATAATTATTAAATGTTGATTACATCGAAACATTCTGTAATTAACTTTTCATGTTTATATGTTCAATTAGTAAATTAATTCTATATTCTGCCAGTCAGAGCCCACTTGCTGCTAAATTAGCCACTTATAATTTTTTTTTTTTTTTTAAAGCAACAGTCCAAAAATTTTTCGGAACTTTCGGCGTTTTCTCCGCCGTTATTGTTCGATCCTCGGAACATTCTTGAGGGTTCAGATAATGGACAAGGTATGGCATTATAACATATATACAGGGTGACAGGTTATAAGTCCTATTCCTTAAAACTTGTTAAACTAGAGGTCATTTGCAACAAATTAGCCCCCATCAATAGGGGGTCGAAAGTGACCGGTTACCGAGATATTCGTGTTTAAAAGTAGTAGGTAAGTGTATAAAGTTTTTTATAAAATAAAAAATCTTCAAACTGCAAACATAAATTTTGATTTTCTTTAACATGGGATTCTCGACATATCCTGTACCTATTGCTAATGGTACCTTATAAGGAAAAAAATTACGAACAGTAAGGGTATCTTTGATCTAGGAAATCTGGGACCTGCTACGTGTTATGAAATTTTTTTTTTCTATTGGTGCATAATTACTCTATATTTTTACCTTTTTGGAAAGGTCATGAAGTTCCGCAGTTATCTCCATAATTTGTACGCCAAGTGTCATAAATTTTTTTCGTGTAATCCTTGTCGATGGTAGAAGGTGTGAAAAAAGTATTTTAAGTTTTGTCACTTATGACCTTATTATTTCGGGGATATTAAACATTTAAAACCCGCATTCTGATTAAAAATAGTTGCTACTTCATCAGCTTCCAAAAATGTGTCACTTGAGTGCGGAGAAACAAATACTATTTTAGTTAAGGGGGATTTTCCATGGCAAGTCGGAAAAACCTAAAAACACCAATATCTCGGTAACCGGTCACTTTCGACCCCCTATTGAACTTACTATGTCCGTGATGAAAGTTTTGCTATGTTCTTTCTCGTTCTTAAACTTCATACAAGTACCTTTTATCAAGTTTTATCTCAATGGTTGGGACATGGGTGGGACCAGCTGTTTTAACCTGGGAAGGAAACCTCTCTATTTCATTGTTCTGTGGTTTTAACGTAGTAAGTGCTTATTATAGTGCACATTTAATAAAATAGTAAACTAATCACGTTACAGAAAAAGAACCGTTACCACAGAGTGTAGTTGCAAAAATGGCGCGAATAATGGCCACTAAAAGACGGGAGTTCTTCAAACAGAGAAAATCTTTGATAACACTCCAAGTAAGTTACCAGGCAGACCAACAACTATAATTTCACATTGTCAGTTTATTTATTTAAGGTATATAAACTTTATTGACCACAAGAAATTGGTACAAAAAAAGCATTATCTACCAGTCAACCTTTGGGAAGTGCAGGGCTTAAAATTATATGACATACAATGAATAATTATAGATGTAAGTAAAACAAGGTTTACCATAATAAAATACTAATATATTTATGTCGGAAGATCATAGAGAACTATCAATAATTTAACTAACAGCCACTAACAGGTAGGCTAAGTGGAATATCTCTAGATCCTGTGAAATCTTAAAAGTTAAGTAGGCAACAGTTTTGTTCTTTTTTTTAAGAATTCGATTCTGGAGCAGTACGCGGCACTAAGGGACCTGGAATCGAGGGTTGGTGCTCCGAACGAGGAGACTTTGGGGGATGTGCGCTTGGTGTCGGTGAGCGGCTGGACATCGCACGACCTGCTGATGCTAGTTCGCGATGATCTCGAATTGCCAATATCCGAACTAAGTGGCATCTACGGTATGCATGTACATATATATAAAAAACTACAAAATAAGTATCTACCTACTTAGAAATTACGATAGAATGATGATACTTAGGATGTTGTGCAAGCTCAATTTGACGAAATAACCATAGACTTTTACCTAAAGACTCACAATATTGTATACTTTGTAAGTCATCTGTCAATTTGATCAAGTATTTTGTTTGTTTTTAATTTATTTTTTGTCATTAACATGTAAGTATGTTCTTTACTGATAATGATTTCCTGCATTCACCGTCCGTCTCTTTGTTAGTAGGGGTGTTTGTTCAGCTTTTCATACAATTAATCACGGTGATAATACAATGATACAAGTAAATTTTTGTATAACAGCACATAACTTCTCGTCTGCTCTGCTATTATTGCAATATAAGCCTCACTATTGATGCAATTATATTTACTTTATTACGACATTATCTTCATCTTTTTCTTTTACAACCAAAGCAACGGTTTTTGATGTAGATTGGTCCGCTTGTATTTTTAATCCCTACGCAAAAAGGAGGGGTGTTCTAAGTTTGACGTGTATATGTATGTGTGATTCTGTCTGTGGCATCGTAGCCACTAATCGGATAGTACGATTTTAATGCGGCCTTTTTGTTATTAGAATTACCTATTATACATATATTACCTTTTTAGGGTTCCGTAGTAAACTACAAGGAACCCTTATAGTTTCGCCATGTCCGTCTGTCCGTATGTCCGTCCGCGGTCTAGCGCCTAGACGCTTGATGCTAGAAAGCTGTAATTTGATATGTAAACTCATATTAACAATGCTAACAAAGTGGTAAAACAAAATTTTGAAAATTTTTTTTTTCGGGTGCCTCCCCCTCAGGTAAAGTGGGAATGTTTTTTTTTTTCGCACCGACCCCATGTTGTGGGGTGTCGTTAGATAGGTCTCTTAAAAACGTTGAGGGTGTTCAAAGATCATTTTCCGATACAATAATCCGTTTGCGAATTATTTACATTTAACGTGCCAATTTTCGTTTTGCACGTTGGTCCCTCCCCTCTATCTCCGAAAGTCTTGTGTTTAGTTTACTTAAAAAAATTCATGGTAGTAGTCCATATAGTGAACCTACAAGGAAAACTATAACGGTTAAGTAGGCACTACTAGTTACCGAGTAATAGCCGACGAACTTATAAAGTAAAAGTTCTTTGACGAAAACATAAAAATGTCATAAAATATGGCATTGTACTCATCTGCAACTAAGAAATGCGTAGCCAATACTGAACCCTACATTGTGCGTGGCCCGACACGTACTTGCCCGGTTTTTTATATTACTATTAGGGACTATTTTCACCAGTGAGAGAATCGCGGCGAGTCTGAATGAAAATCGTCGCGATGAAATCTCCATGTGGTTATACGTTCTAAAACAATCTATAGAATTAGGTGGCACGACGATATTATCGTCGCGGTTCTCTTGGAGATGGTCCCTAAATTTAATGTACTCGAATGTATTGGCCAGGTCCACAAGTAATTCAGCAACTTCACGCTCAGTTGACCCGGATCCCGGAGGAGGTGCTGAGCGCGGGCGCAGAGGTGATGGCGCGTCGCATTGACCTGCTGAACCTGCTCCGCGGAAAGCGCTGCGATCGCACCACCTCTGTTAGTTGCTTCCAACACTGATTATAACTCTCCTGTTATCTGTTTATATATTATTTTCCGAATTTTACTATTGAATTTTTTTTATCTCTTCTACATTATAGAATTTGGAGTGGAAAACAAAAAATAGTGAATTTGATGCTGAAACTGAAAATTTACATAGAATGCTGGCCGGATTAGCAGAGAATTTAAAGGCCAGGATAAATTATTCTCTTGAACTGGCTAAGTACATAGATATTTTAATTATCGTGCACTTGAAGTTTGGGTTATCCAATGTTAAAATTATTATATTATTCAGGATTCCGTGGTTGGACCGAGAAGCTATCTTAAAAAAGATAGAACGTTTGCAACGAGAAAATTTGTTGCTAAACCATAAATTAGAAGAAGTAAACAAAAAAGACAGCACTGACGACAATGATCAGAAATCAGACAGCACACCGAAATTTCAAGTAACTTCATTAGTATACAATTTATTTTCCACTTTTTAGGATCTTGTAGTCAACTAAACAGACTATAAGTATAATATAAAATATAATAGTCGACAAACTTATAAAATTTAATTACCTATTTCTATAAAAACGTATAAATCTTATAGAATAGAATAGACATCTATTTTGCAAAGAAGCAAATAGGTAGTAGCAAATACGGAATTCTACATTGTCGTGTACGTGGCCCGATACGCACTTGCCCAGTTTTTTACGGTAATGATAAGCATATAATTTTATAACGAAGATATGTTGAAACATTATTCAAGAGGCACTGACTTAGACTTAATTAACGAATGGTTCCTACACAAACTGCTGACCATAAACACAGGAAAAACATCTTATATTACAATTACTGCAAAAAATAAGCGGTGCCTCCTCATGCTGCTTTGACGGTAAATACTTTAGTCCTTAACTCATCAAATAAAAATATCATTGAACATAAATTAAATCCTCAAAAATACCAAAACATCATAATAACACATTAACTGCTTATAAATTTTGTTCCATGTCTCTTGGACTAAAATACGCTTGCACACTATCATAATGCCACTCACTACTTGCCTTTTAGTTGTAAATCTGCTCATTCTAGTTTAAACATACTTATTTTTGCATTATATAATTTAATAATTGATTTCTACATTGCATGCTTCATCTGCTCGAACCAGGATGTATAATAAAGTAGCCGTACTGAATTTTAATTTTTATAATGTCATATATTTGACGACCTCCTTGGCGTAATGATTACCACGCCAGACCGCCACACAGGAGGTCCCGGGTTCGAAGCCCGGTCGGGTCATGATGAAAAACGAACTTTTTCTGATTGGCCTCGGGTCTTGGATGTTTATCTAAATATGTATTTGTTATAAAATATAGTATTGTTTAGTTAGTATCCCATAACACAAGTTTCGAACTTACTTTGGGGCTACTCAATCTTAAGTGATTTGTCCCTATTTATTTATTTATGTAAGTGACTTATTTGTATAATGTCTTATGAGAAATAAATTCTTTAAACCGAAAACAGGCACTGCAGGAGGAGCTATGTAAAGAGCGCGCAGCCCGTGAAGCTCTGAAGGAAGTAGTGTCTGCGGCGGAGAGCATGCTGCGGGTGGCGCGAGCTCGCAACGCCGCGCTCGAACGCCAGCTCAAGGAGATGCGCGTCGAGCTCGAGACAGCGCGCCGGAAACACAAAGACCTCGAGCAACTCGTAAACAGACCCGCTCTCAATACAGTGAAGTTGTGACACATACATTGCGATCAGAATACGAATATGTCGAATTCTGATGTTCCATAATCTTAGCAACTCATCACTTTTTTGTGACAGTGAATGAAAATATTAGACTAGAGGTTGCCGGATCAAATTATCCAGCGAGATATTTATTTTGTCAAAGTACTGTTAATATTAAATGATTAGGGCGTCTATATGCCTAGGAGGAAACTGCGAAAGTTGATATATATTTTTTAAATGCTAGGGTTTAAAAGTAGAAATAAATATAGTTTTTTTTTTGCAACAGTATCGTCATCGAGAAACAACATACGACGCGCGATCCAGAAAATTATTGGAAGTGTCCAAAACCGGCGAGATAACTATAGAAACATTGTCTCGCCAACGAGATGCATTGGAACAAAGGTTTGTTTATAAATAATCTGTGAGTAATTTGGATTAGTTCCTTTAAGCTGTGTTTAACATGATGTAAGATTATTATTATCAGGGTAAAGGAGCTGCATGAACAGATGCAGGCAGCAGAAAAGATCGGTGAAACACTGAAATTAGAACATCGTTCACGAACCGAGTTGCTCCAGGCGAAGGTAGCCGAACAGGTGCCATGTTATTGTCTGAAGTTAACGCCATTATTTATGTACTATTATTCTTATGTACAAGTTGGTTCAACTAACGTTTCCATTCATAGGCAAAAGACAAAACGGCTGCAGAGAATCGTGTTGTGGAGTTAGATGCTCGTGTAAAAGAATTAGAAGAACAGTACAACGCTTTGCGTGAACGTTCTGTCAATTTAGTTGATGTGGAACGTAGACGCTGTCTGGAATACGTACCGTCAAAAGGTGGGTAAACTAGAACGACGAAACGAAACGATAGGTTCATGGACATTGTTAAGTATTTTGTGGTTAATGCAAAAAGAAAACGCTAGCGTGAGAAGTAAATAAATAATTATTTTTTCACCTCACAAGCTCGGAAAGAATCTGTTTGTCATTCGAAATCTGAGCGCAAAAGTGCATTTTGTGCCCTAGCGTGGAAAGTATTTTTAAAATTCGAACCTTTCTATTCTATAATTTTTTATACCGCCGGTCCTCTGAAAATGCATTAATACTTATTTCATGCCAGTGCGCCAATCTTATTTTTAGAATAATCGAACTGGCCAGCACGACACCGCATGAAAAAAATAAACACTTATTTAATATATTATTTGCGTTTTTCTTGCACCTAGGATTTTCCTCGCTGTAGTGAGGTGAAAAATTTTGTGTTTCGCTCGGCAGCAAAGTTATTCTGCGTCTCGTACCTTTGAAACCCTCGCTACGCTCAGGATTCTATATTTGAACCACTCGCTTCGCTCGTGGTTCAATCCTAGAATCCTTCGCTAGCTCAGGTTTCAATTTAAGTACTCGCGCCAAAAAACAACTTTGCAGCCTTGCATAACAAATAACTATTGTAAATGAGTATCGATTATGTCTACAGAAAGCGAACCCACAGATAGAGAGACTGAACTTTTTAAAGAGTTACAAGCTACAAGACTGGCTTTGTCGCGTGCCGAAGAAGAACTACGACAGAGTCGCGCTGATAAGGATAGTTTCCTCAACTCTTTAACTAGGATTGCGGTGAGTGTTATTCAAACGTATATATATTATATATGCTCCCTTATACAAAGATCAGCTATGATTTTTATTTTAAAGGTATTATGTTATATTATTATGTTTAATACTTACATGACATTTTAGCAAGGTGGAGACAATAGTTTACAGGATCAAATGGCTAAAGAGTTATTAGAGAGGGAACAGAAACTTTTAAATATGCAGAATATTATCGACGAACAAAAAGAAAATGAAAAATTAATGTTTGTATTTTTGTATAATTATAAATTTATCAATATTTATTCAAATTTAAAAGTATTAACAGATAACCAATCTATCTATCCTTACTTTTCTGATCTGATCATTACGAAAATTTCTATCAACATTGTCAGAGGTAATAGAGAAGTACCTACTACGCTACTACCCATCAAATTAATTATTTCAGGGAGCAGAGCATGACTCAGTATGAAAATGAATTGGCCGCATTGAGACTTGAAGTGAAACGATTAAAAAATTATGATGTATATAGCAAAGAAATCCCTTATGGACAAATGCAAACAGAGGTTAAAAATAAGTGTATATAAATAGAACATAGTATATAGAACAGAAATTAAGAAACCGTCAGGTTATTAAATTTGCGCTTAATATTATTCCAGATGTTGGAATTACATATGCAAGTAGAAACTTTGACACGAGAACGAACAGCACTTGCATCTGCGGCGGCGTCAAAAGCGCTGATGCTGGAGAGACATGAAAGATCTGCTGACCTATTTGCCCGGATTTTACGAGCACGCAGAGATCTCGCTGCCTACCTTGAAGGACGTGTCGATACACCTGCAGCGGATGATGTTGCTCCAAAAGACGTAAATTGCACATTAATTTATTTTGTGCGCTTCTGGCACATGCAGCGTCGCGTGTCAGTTGCGGTTAAGCTGACTTTTTGAAAAAAAAACGCATTGCTGCCGAAATATCGGCATAATAATGTATGATATCGGTTTCGTTAGCCCTTTACAAAAGCTCTACCACTCGGAAAAGTGGTGTCAGTAAGTGGCTTAATGATCTTTATCAATGGACAATATTCGTAATCAACATGGTGCTCCTTCATAGTTTTTAATTAAACGCCATCGGGCTCCGCTGTTATCGGTTATTAAATATTCTTTATTGTAGGTGTCCCGATCGCTGTTCTCTATGTGTGCTGATGCAGCAGATACGTGGAGTGCTTTACGATACGAGAGAGGACGTGTAATTCGTCTAGAGAGTGCGGTGCTTGCCCAAAGCCTGCAGCTGGAAAGGGAAGGCCGAGTACGAACACAATTGGAGCGGCGGCGGGCAATACTTGAGAGAGAGATCTTAAAAGATCACCAATCTACCTCATCTTTGCAAACTGACGACATGCGTCCATATCGTTAAGTACATAATGTGATGTAAAATATATTACTTACTAAATAAAGGGGCGTCTACACGGGCTATACTTTTATTGAAATATGTGGCTACAACATTGCTGACTATATCCCGAAAATAGAAAATACATTTTAATGCAACATATGGCTGTAAAATGTATTTCCAGGCAATATTTCTTCAACAGTATATGGCTCAGCAACACCAAACACGAACATAGCTTTACTACTTGAAAGAATCCTTTACGGAGCATGAAAAAGAGACTCACTTAGGCCGTAATGCGAAACAACAATAATAATGGCTGAGAAATATTTCAGTATTTTCGATTGCATAGCGATCATTCCGGCTATATGGCTGGGATACTAAAAATTCATCGGCCACACTCACAATATATCGCAATATATCCCGGCCATAGGTACTAAAAATATTGCCGAATATGGCATGTCTAGCCGAAAATGCTGGCTGATCCTATCAGCCACACTATTACAGCTACACATTTTCGTGAAAATATAGCCCGTCTAGAAGCCCCTTAAGAGAGCTCAGATGTAGTAAGGCAGCGATAGAAACAAATCGGACGCTGATTACAGAAATCTGAAGTTATTGTATTGTCGTAGGATATGTACCTAATCGTATGTACAATAAATTACATTGTAACATAAGTATGAGGCATCAGCAATAAAGTAGAAATTGTAAAACGTACAGATGTTTTTAATTTTACTCAACAATTTTACAATAACGAATACAACAGTTCGGTACTGGTACAATTACACTTAAAGCCTATGCCCTGCAAATTTAAACATTTTTTTATCGTCTCGAAGAGGATCAGAAATTAATAATCGTAAATTTCTGGACAAATAATTTTCTTTAGACGTTCCAAGTGGAATCATAACTCTGTATGGCGGGAAATTATCCTTATTTCCAGAAGAGGAATCGTACATATTGACATCAGGACAAATCCAATCTTGTGGAACGATATTTGGTATAGCCTTTGTGTGATCAAGGTTATCACCTTTCTGTTCTTCATTAGTAGGCATATAGGTTTTTTTAACGAAATTCCCCATAACTATCTTCGTTGGCATAGCATCAGGTTTCGAGTGATATAAAGGCTGACCGTCTTGATATTCGGAATTATTAGGTGATTTATTACGACTCCCAAAATATTTCCCTTTCGTTGCATATGATTGGTCTTTTTGAATTTCTGAAGGCATACCTAGTTCATTCTCGAGAATTTTAATTAAATTATCTAAATTGTCTGTACTACTACCTATGCTGCGTTTCTTATCTATAGGACACAATTCATATTCTTGAACTTTACTTTCCAATGTGTGTAGTTGGTCTCGGTATTTTCTTTTTTCCTGGTTACTTTTTCTTGCCTGTTCTTCTAATGACAGAATTATTTTCTCCAGTTGAGTTATTTGTTCATTACCCTTGCATGTTTGATCTTCAAGGGTCACAATTATTTTCTCTAATTCCGATATTTGTTTTTTCCTCGCTTCTAACGTAGTCAAAAGAGTTTCAATTTCTGTGTTTTTATCAGAAAGTTGTTGATTAAGCTGAAAAATATTTTATTAGTTCAAATTTTTTCTAAATAACAACTTCTCATAAGGATTTAGAAATGTGTGGGAAAATAAATCGCATTTATGCTTCGATCATATATACAACCATTTATGTAACTAAATTAAGAAACAAATTTTATGTTTATCAGAATTGTAGATAATTAAATCTATTAACATGACGGAACAAATTATTAAAACAAATTCTTACGTCGCTGTCAGCTTTACTTCTCATTTCTAAATTGTTTCGCAATAATTTGATAATATTTGCATGTTCTTCTTCTTTTTCTGATAATACTTTAATTACTCCGTTTCTTTGTTCCAAAAGACTTTCATGCTCTTGAAGTTTCTCTGTATAGGTTTCCAAATCCATTTCTTTAGACTGTAATAATTTAGTTAACTCTTCGTGTTGCCGTTTAGTCTCTAGTGCTTTAATTTGTTGGTCGTGGATCTAATGAATAAATATTAAAATATACAGGTAAATGACACAAAAATATTTCATAGATCATAGAAAGGGGACATAAACGTACCATGACACGAAGATCATTAAAATTTTCAAATTTGCCAAAGTTTCCTTGCAAATTCATATCACATTTCAATAGCGTCATCACTTCTTCATGCGATTTTAGTAGGGCTTCACTGTAGACGATAAAAACAAGTGTTTCTTATGACAATTAAAGAAAATTTTATGTTATTTCACACGTAGTATTAATTGAATTTGAATCATACCTCTCTTCTAATCGCTGTTCTATTAGAAATTGTTTCTTTTCCAATACTGCTATATATTCATCTTTGTCATTTAAGTCACATTTGAGACTTTTTTCCAAATTCACTGCGTCTTTGATATCACACTTGAATAAATAATAAATCCTATTAGCTTAGGTATATTTTATGGCTTTTTATTTGAGCTGAATTTGATTGAATTTTGTTTAGTTCGCGCAGAAATGGCAAGATAAATTTGATTTTAAATTTAGCAGTAGGTAGTTAATATTAAAAGGATTCATCTGACGCATACAACACAAGATACTTTATATCTAAGAAAATACAGTAGTTTCTATCAGATAGTATGTTATGTTGACATCTACGTGATGCCGCATGCACAGCTAGTTCATAATAACATCAAATTTCCAGTAAATAAAAAATAAAAAACCTCTATTTTATTTATAGCTTCACTCTGTTGTAAAAGTCTGTTCTTATATTCTTCTATTTCTACATTGGCTTTATTTATATCATTCTTTGCAGATTCTAGCTCTGTTTCATACTGCTTAGTTTTATCTAAAACAAATTATAAATGTATTCAATCGATGTAGTCGAATGCCGACTTTATCTACTATTAGTCTACTTATACTTAAAAGGCCTAAGTACGTATTAGGTAGAATTATTGGCGGTAATATCGCTAATTATTACATCGATATCATTCCTAATGTTACTACAATTGTATAGGTACCGATAGCGCGCAAAATTAAAAAGCTGATAATAATGACAAGCAGAATATAACACTTTTGGGATTACAGTAGGAATCAGTCACTACACTAGCTACATTGGTTCCGTTTGTTTTGTTGGTACTCCTAACTTAAAACACATTACACCAAAAATTTTACTTGGCATGATTTTATCCGGTAAAATCTATAATTACTTTTAAACTTTCGCGTTGCTTTATTATTAATTAATAATAAACCAGAAATTAACGCGATTGCCTGACGTTTCGATCAGGTTGCACTGGCCGTGGTCACTGGCGAACTGGCAACTGCATCATGTCACCATATCCGCGACGGAATCTTCTTCCACCCTCATATTTTTGATAGCCCACCCACTTTTGCACACAACACTTACAGTTTCAGTCATTCACAGTTTGCAGTTGCCAGCATAGATTAATATTGTGTATGTCTTGCTGGCCCTGCCCACTCCATGTAGAAATTCGTTACCCTAAGGTTGCCTTGAAAAGATTGCTCTCAGCAATAAGGCCGCCTTATTGCATATACACTGTGTGCAACTGTTACTGTTTTCTGTATCCCTTGTTTGCGTATTGCAAATAAAGCGTATTCTATTCTATTCTATGTTGCCAGTTCGCCTGTGACCACGGCCGGTGCAACTGGTCGAAACGTCAGACAATATCAAGGTATGATCGCGTTAATTCCCGGTTTATATTAATCGCTAAAATCTATTCTGTTCTGACCGAAGGCAAAAGCTCTCGCTTAAGAAATCACGGGCTCTAATATTTGTATCATAATCAGAATGTTTATAGTTCAGGCAACGAAAAGGTATAGAGGGAAATGCTTGAAACACAATTTTTGACTTCGTAACTTTGTTTGGACTAGTAAGGAGGTGAACATATCAAAAGTCCCCACCCGTAGCCCTTAGGCCGAGGGGAAAGTCTCATTTTTCGGTTTTTTGCTTATATCTCGGAAACTATGTGTTCTAGCGACATGAGACTTTAGACATAATGAAAGCAGATTAAATTTTCGACAACTTTTATTTAGTCAAGTTTTTCGAAATCTTGTATAGTTTTCGAGATATCTGCTCTACACTCGCGTGCAACCAAATCGACTCGACCCCTAACGCCACATACATACTTTATTTGTACTAAAAATATACAAGATATTAATACAAAACATATGTCATTTAAAAGCTTGAAACTTAAGTTTTTAATAAACATCAACATCATTAATAACATTGAGTACTAAGTTATCCATTTACGCATTTATAGGGCGTAAGAGACAATTTACTCTTTACGCTACGTACGACTTGCGCTACTTGCCACCCTTAGAAAAGCCGTCGCAACCAGTGGTAACTTATTACATTCGTGCTCGCGACGCCGTCCGAGTCACACGTCCGGTGCCCGGTGCCTCCGCGCTACGCTGCTCCCGCGTGCTACGCACGCCCCCCGCCGCCGCGCTACGCTAACGCCGCTCCGACACACGTGTCTCCTTGCCTTTTTTAAGACAAGGAGGCATTATCGTGATTTTTAGAGTTTCTTCGGTTTTTCGCGCGTTTTTTGCCGATTAAAACCACAGTTTTGTGGTCTGGCTGTGTGATACCTCACGGTGCCAACTTTGCACAGCCAGGAGTGCGACCCGGGCACTCGCCGATCCCCTTCAGGGTGAAGCAGTTACCCGGACGGGGCTAGAACCACCGGCCTAGGGGGCTCCCCTGACCGACACTAGCTATCGCCCCCTCCCGCCCACCCCTTCCTCCTTCCTATCCTTAGGGAACGGCTTGGGCGCCTAGAGCTCCGGCTCGAAGCTACCCTCCGAACCTTAAGCAGTTAGGGACCCTCTGACACATTAAGATTGGTCAGAGGCATACAAGCTTAGGGCACACCCTAGAAGCACCCCCCTCGCCTCACCCGGCGCGGGGGACTAGGACTACACACCTCGGGTTCTCCCCCCGAGCGCTCCCAAATTAGGCACGACTGCCGCAAGGTTTCTTCGCAGCTCTTCCTTGCGGAACGTGACGCGACGAACTGCGATAATTTCGTTTTAGCTGTAGGTTCCCTTACTAGGCCGGTCGCCATGGCGACCGACCCGAAAAATCGCGCCCTCGAAGAGGTCTTGTCGCCCCTAGTCAACTTTGCTAGGGAAAATCCGGACCTCGTGCCCGCAATTGGCCTTCACCTGAAGGCAATTTTCTTTCCCATGGCCCCTCAGGCCGCAGCCCCATCGGCCCCTCAGGCCGCAGCCCCATCGGCCCCTCAGGCCGCAGCCCCATCGGCCCCTCAGGCCGCAGCCCCCTCGGCCCCTCTGGCCACCTCCCGCCCGGCCCCTCAGGCCACCAAGCCCTCGGCCACCAAGCCCTCCGCCGCCGCGACTTCCATCGCCGCGCCCTCCGCCACCGCTGCGCCCGCCGTCGCGTCCCCCGTTGCCGCGCCCCCCGCCACCGTGCACCCCGCCGTAGCGACTTCCGCCGCCGCGCCCTCCGCCACCGCACCCTCCTCCTCGATCTCCGATGACGAGATGGAGGTCATCTCGGAATCTTCGGATTCGAGTTCCGCCCCCTCGTCCGACTCGGACGATTTCATTGTGGCCTCAGGCCGCAAGCGCACAAGGCGCAACAAGGGCGCTGCCAACAAGGCCGCCAAATTAGCCGCCGAGTCAAATCCGGCCGCCCCTCTCTCCGACTAGCCCGCTTCGCCCCCCGCGGCTGAACAGGGTGCCGAGGGAGCTTCTCTCCCCACCCCTCCCAAGCGCTCCCAGCGACCGCCTGCGGTGGTTATCACTAACCGCCACAAGTGGATGGCCATCAAGGCCCGCTGCGATGCCAATGGCATCTTCTTTGTTGCGGAGACCCGAACTGAGGGTATCCGACTCAAAACGGAGTCCATCACGGACTACCGAAACCTGACCCGCCTTCTCGACGCTATGTCGATAACTTTCCATACGTGGAGCTTGGAGGAGGACCGGTGCCTCCGCGTAGTCATTCGGGGGGTCCCCAAGGAAATCGGGTGCGAAGACGTGCTCGAGGACCTAAAGGCCCAAAAATTCCCAGTCTTAGAGGTGCACCGCATGCACCGTGGGCATGCAGCCCCTTTTAACATGGTCCTTGTCATTTTAGACAGGACTAACCTTAAAGAGGCGAAAGCCATCTTTAATATGTATCAAAAAAGTCTGCGGACTTTCTGGGGTCGTAGCAGAGCCCCCACACCAAAAAGGCACTGTGGGTCAATGCCACAGATGCCAATTATACGGGCATTCCTCCCGGAACTGTCATAACACACCGCGTTGTGTTAAATGCCTAGAGTCCCATGCGACACCGGAGTGTCAGCGACCAAAAGACCGCGCGCTATGCTCGGAACCTCCGAGCTGCGTAAATTGCGGGGAGGTGGGGCACCCGGCAAACTACAGAGGGTGCCCAAAAGCACCCAAAGTAAAGAGCCGGAGGCCTGCTCCCTCCTCATCTAGGACCCAAGTCCTCTCTACTCCTCCTCAGTCCCAAACTGCCGAGGCCGCCCCGGCAACAGCTAAGGCACCGGTGCCACCACTCAATCTGTCGCCCTCGTGGCGCTACAAGACCAACAAGGTCCCACCCCCACAGGCCAGCCCCTCAGGCACGCCTGTGTTAGCTAAGCTAACTCCTGCACCCGCGGCGGTGGAAGTAGCAACACCTCCACCTCCAGTAAAGGCACCGCTGCCACAAAACGGGACCGAAGGGCTCTTCAAGCTCGCCGGTGTGCTTAAAATAGATAGGTTCCTTGCTATGGCCGCCATAGTAAATAATCACACGGGTGATACAAACTCCCTCATAATGGCCATCTGCCAATACGCGGATGTGTTCGTTGCCCTCGATAAATTTAGGAATTAATTATGGACTTACACCATACGAGTAGAGTCAAACCGACCTCCCTTAAAATCGGCTACTTCAACGCAAATGGGCTTCGCACCCAGAGGTCTGAGGTAGCCGACTTCCTCTACACCCATCAGTTGGACGTCCTCCTCATCCAGGAGACGTTCCTTAAACCATCAATTCGCGACCCCAAAATCGCGAATTATAAAATCATTCGTAATGATCGCACAGTCTCTGCCCTCGGTGGCACTCTCATCTACTACAAAGCGACATTACACTGCACGCCTGTGGATACACCCAATCTCGTGCACATTGAGGCCTCTGTCTGTAGATTAGGAATGACAGGTCACCAATCCATATTTTTAGTGTCAGCTTATCTAGCTCCCACTAACTCCAACTCCTCAAACCCCAGATCACTACTTGATAGTGACATACAAAACCTTCTAGATCTTGGCCCGTCTGTTATCATAGCGGGTGATCTAAACGCCAAGCACCCTGCCTGGTGTAGCCTAACCACAAACCAACGTGGTAGACAGCTCGAGCGACTCTCAGAGAGCCTCAATTTCGACATAGTAGCACCCATGTCCCCTACTCATTACCCGGACAATGTTGATCATCGTCCGGACGTCCTAGACGTAGCCCTCCTAAAGAACATCAATCTTAGATTGAGTTCAATAGAAGTGCACTCCGAACTCACCTCAGACCATAGGCCTCTCATCA
This sequence comes from Endotricha flammealis, assembly GCA_905163395.2. Classification (NCBI taxonomy): domain Eukaryota; kingdom Metazoa; phylum Arthropoda; class Insecta; order Lepidoptera; family Pyralidae; genus Endotricha; species Endotricha flammealis. The sequence goes on along the minus strand of LR990858.1, from coordinate 6,361,413 downwards.
TTGCTCTCTCACCCAGAGTGAGTATTCCCAATGTGGCAGCCACAGATCCCACTATGATCAAGACCGACTGGGTCAGGTTAGGCGAAAGCCTCAAATCCATTTCGTCCCCCTTGTTAGATCCAATTCCAGACGAAATTGTCTCAATTCCCGATGCAATAGGTGCTATTGACTCGTTAACAGCGCACGTGCAGAAAGTCGTTAGCGACTGCTCGCGGCGTGTCCCAGTGAACGCTCATCGTCGCTGGACACTTCCGCCGGATGCGCGTGCTCTGTTAACAGAGAAAAACCGAGCCCAAAGGGCCTACTTCTCCACTCCCACTGAGCCTAACCGCGCCCGCATGCGCGCTGCTCAATCAGCGGTTAAGCGTCGTATCAGACAGCTTAGAAACGATCAGTGGGACGAGACCCTCTCAAACTTGGTCCCATCTCACCAAGCCTTCTGGAAACTTGCCAGAGCCCTTAAGGCAGATACAGTGGCTGCCACTCCCCCGTTAGTACAGTCAGACCCCTCCCTCCCCCTCGCCTTCGAGGACGAGGAGAAAGCTGAATGCTTAGCATCCAGTCTTGAGGCACAATGTGCACCTAGCACACTCCCCGTTGATCCAGATCACCTACTCGAGGTCGATACTGAGGTTTTCAACAATCTCGCGAGCCCACTTACAGATGCCGACCCTCCGTTAGAGCCGGTAACCCCTGATGAGGTAGAGTCCCTTATCAAAGACCTACATAATAGGAAGGCCCCGGGGCCTGACGGGATTTCTAACAGAGTCATCAAGCTCTTTCCCGCCCACCTTATACTACTTCTGACTGCTATCTTTAACGCAGCCCTCAAAAATAGCATTTTCCCCCAAACTTGGAAGGAAGCCACCGTCATCGGCATTCCAAAATCCGGCAAGCCCAAGGATCAGCCCTCGAGCTATCGCCCTATCAGTCTTCTTAGTTCAATAGGAAAAATCTATGAGCGCATAGTTCTCGCACGTCTCAAAGATTTTTCCCTTGCCAACAATCTCTTGCCTAACGCGCAGTTTGGTTTTAGAGCCAAACACTCTTGTGTCCAACAAGTGCATCGCATAGTCGAACACGTGTTGGACCGGAGAGCGAACAGATCCCGCCCGCATAAAACGGGCGCTCTCTTCTTTGACGTGGCAAAGGCGTTCGACAAAGTTTGGCACAACGGGCTTATTTATAAGCTCTACAAACTCAATACGCCAAATCGTCTTGTGCTCATCATTCAAGACTACTTGTCGAACCGCTCTTTCCGCTATAGGGTGGATGGGGCACTATCCCCCCCTCACACCATTAGAGCCGGAGTACCACAAGGGTCCGTGCTCTCGCCTCTCCTTTACACGCTTTACACAAGCGACTTCCCCAAATTCAGACCCAGTCGACTAGCGACCCATACCGCTCTCTTCGCAGATGATACTGCCATCTACTGTTCAGCCCGTAGTATTCCCCCAATTATAGACTCACTCCAAACTGCCGCCAATACTCTTGGCGACTGGTTTAGGAAATGGCGCATCGAAGTCAATCCTCAAAAAAGCGCCGCTATCCTCTTCGCTAGAGGTAGCATCCCAAATCCCTCCTCCAGAGTCGAAATGTTCGGACAACCGATCCCTTGGGAAAGGAAAGTCCGCTACCTAGGCGTCACACTCGATAGGGGACTCACCTTCCGCGATCATATTAAGATTGTCCGCAACCGCGCCGCTTTCGCGCTAGGCCGACTATATTATCTGCTCAATGGGCGTAGTAAACTCTCTCTTAGAAATAAGGTGAGAATTTACACAACGTGCATTAGGCCGATAATGACTTACGCGAGTCCAGTTTTCGCCCACGCCGCGCCCTCTCATATCCACAGGCTGCAAACCATCCAGAATAGGTTTTTGCGCAAAGCCATCGGTGGGCTTTGGTTCATTCGGAACAAAAACCTCCACATTGACTTAGGTGTGCCGACCATCTCCTACCACCTAAAGCAATGCTCAGTCAGATTTTTCGACTCTCTCGACCATCACCCCAATCCATTGGTGAAAGCCGCAGGGGATTATCCCGCTCCGGCTGACACCATTAGGTCCAAACGTCGTCCGCGGCACGTCCTCAACGACCCGGACGACGCCATTACAGTCGCCATCGAGGCGTACAAACAATTAGATTCCGCGACACAAAGTAGACACACACGTCCGTCATATCGGCCCCGCCGGCGGAGCCGCGCGTCGCGCCACCCTGTAGGGACTCGGTTTTCGCGGTACCGGCACGTGCCCGGCCGCTTCTCTCCAATCCGTTCGCCTTCCCCCAGTGTCGCCATAGGCCGAGGTTCGAGCCCCCCTCTGGGGCGCCCCTAGGCAGACACTGTAAATTTTTGGCGGTGAGAGCCCTACGCTCCCGCAACAGTCCGGTGTCTCAGTAAAGGGTGTCAGTACACCTGAACTGATTAGTCCATTCAAAAAAAAAAAAAAAAAAAAAAAAAAAAAAAAAAAAAAAAAAAAAAAAAAAAGGTAACTTATTAGTCGTTTACCATAAGTTGACCGGTACACATCTCCGTTATTTAACTTATTAGTCGTTTACCATAAGTTGACCGGTACACATCTCCGTTATTTGCATCAATTGTAACTGTTATATATGTAGTAAAATAAATGGTTCCGCCCTTCCATACAAATACTGATGGAACCTTCTCACACCTGCGGTTAGCGACCGGGAAGCAAACGAGACCGGCCTTTCTACTCCGTCGTTATCTATTTGCGAAAGAATAGCCCCCAATCCGTGAGGTGAAGCATCGACGGTCAACACTATAGTTGCGTTATGATCATAATGAGCCAACACCCTATCGGAAACTAAACTCTTTTTAATTTCCTCGAAAGCTCGTTGTTGTTCGGTCGACCATAACCACTTTCCTTTTTATTTAAAAGTTTATATAACGGATGTAGAACCGTCGATGCACCCGGAACGAAACTTCTATAGTAATTCGTCATTCCCAAAAACGATTGCAATTGCTTGACGTTGTTTGGCACGGGCGCCTTCATAATTGCTTCAACCTTTTGCTGTGATTTTTTAATACCACTTTTGGAAATCACGTAACCTAAGTATTCTACTTTGTCTTGGAAAAACAAACATTTATCCTGTCTCAAGGTTAACCCAGCCTGCTCTAAACGTTTCAAAACTAATTTGAGACGCTCTAGGGGTGGGTCTGGGTCCATGCTTTCACGGTTCCCGTTACGGCATGCTTTGCTTTGCTTTGCATGGTAGCTTGGGTGCAGGCCTACTCTGCTACTTCCTTCTGAGGTGGTGGAGGGGCGATGGTCTTGGGGGTAGCGCAGGTCGCAAAGATCCCCCAAGGCAAGTGGGGTGGACTATCCTTCTCGAGGTTGCCAGCCCTGTTTTAGGTCTATTTCACAAGAAATAGATACAACAGAAACCACCGTGCGTTTTTCAATTCTTATTTATTTATTTATTTGTCTATTTGTGCGTCCTATATAGATGTATATATATGTATATATTCATTTATTACCAATCCAAGGTGTTATCCGTACCGTGCCGAGGGATGCGTGGCTGGGGGTGAGCTCAGTCATGAACGGTGGCTACCCGACACCTGGACGAATCGGGTAGTATTTTCAGTCCTCCTATCCGGCATGCGGGGCTCTGTCGGTAGGCACTTTTAGTTCCCTAGCTATTCGTGGGACTCAATATGGGAGATTTAAACAAGCAAACAACTAAAGAAATGGAAACAGATGTGCCATCGTCTCCAGCTGGAGAACCGTTCTCTCCCCTCTTAGGGGAGACGATCGAATTAATGGAGGAGGTCTTATTAGCCTCTCCAAGTGCAAGGTCTTCAACAACGGTTGAAGGGACTAGCCCGTCTAAGGCAGGAGGCTCGTGTGACTCTGCCCCGAAGACGGATGAGGCCCCCAACCGTCATGTAAGACTAAGTGGTGCAGCTCGGAAGCGATTCCGAAGGCTATTAGCAGCCAATGTGGGGGTCGATGAGGCCCGCGCCTTGGCTTCAAAGCCTTGGAAGGAAATTCCAATTTCGGGCGTTCCTCCAGATCCGAAGGCCAAAAAAAGGCCTAGGTCTGAGGAGGCATCGCCGAAAGAGCAGGCAAGGAAGACACCTCGGACGGGGGCATCCCCGTCCGAAGTGCCAGCTGTGGCACGGGCTCCAGTGACCGTGACACAGCAAAGTTTCAGCCAGGTCGCTGGGCAAACGCGCGTGGGTATCAGGAATCTGAACCCCATGAGCGAGGTCCAGATGAAGCTGGTGCATCGTTCCCTGACCCTGGCGATGTTGAACATCGCTGACAAGGGAAAGGGACCCAGATTCACGGGCTTTACACACAGGCCAGGGTGGATCAATGTCATCTGTGAGGACAAGGCCAGTGTCAACTGGCTCTCAGAGATGATACCAAAGGTGAAGCCGTGGGACGGGGCATCACTCACCGTTGTACCGGAGAGCGAGCTGCCAAAGCCCACGGTGGGTACCATTTTCACCCCCAGCTCTGAGGCAGAGTCGCTAGACGAAGCTACCAAATTGCTGGGGATCGAAAATGAAGGGCTCAACACTGAGTATTGGAGGGTTGCGCACAGTAGGGCTGAGGGGAATGGGTATGTAGTGTCCTTTTTCCTCGATGAGCTCTCTATCGCAGCCCTTCGGTCGAAAAACTTCGAGGTGGCCCTTGGGTTTAAAAAACTTAATTTTAAAATCAGGAGCGACCCGAAGGTTGGCCCTCCATCCTCTGCTCCTTCAGCAACACAGGAGCCTCAACCACCAACCTCCGGCTCTGAGAGGCAAATCAGGGAGTTTCCAGAGCCACGGCAAACCGTGGCCAGTGAAACGCCCAGACCAATGCCTCGGAGCAGTGCAGGGCTCACTGAGCCACAGCCCAGCACATCAAGGGGGGGTTACACCACTGAGGCTCAAAGCGGCCAGCAGCATGCCGCAGCCAGGGAGCCCAAGCCGGTGCCTCACAGCAGGGAGGCACAGGCGTCAGGTGCAGCAGCTTCCCAGGGAAGAAAGAAGGAGGATGCTTGGCGCACTTACCGAGGACGTCCACGTCCGAAGTCTGGGCGCTCTAAGCAAGCGGGAAACTTTTAGAGGCTACCCAGGCAGGAGTGGTGAGGGTCCTGCAAGCCAACCTCCACCATGCTGCAGCATCATCTGCGGTAATGGAGTGTTGTCTTGCTGAGGGCAAAGCTAGCATCGCCTTAATCCAAGAACCTTGGGTAGCCAACGCTCAGGTTCTGGGACTAAATGCTGCCGGTAAGATTCTCAGTAATAATACTGGTAATAGACCCAGAGCTTGTATAATTTTTAACAACTGTGTTGATTTCCTTCCGATTACAGAAGTTTGCAATGACGACTTGGTAGCTGCTTTTGTCAACCTCAAAGGGTGGAATGGAGCGAGAGTAATCATGTGCTCTGCCTATCTTCCTGGAGAAAAATACGACCCGAAAGGAGACCTGGCGAGAGTAGTGGAATACGCTACCCAACACAACGCCGAGCTTCTGATTGGCTGCGATGCCAACGCCCACCACATCTCTTGGGGAAGCACCAACATCAACAAGAGGGGTGAGTTACTTTTTGACTTCCTTATTACTAATCACCTAATAACACTAAATGTAGGTTGCGAACCAACCTTCGTGACGCGTGCTAGACAGGAAGTACTAGATATTACGATAGCCACAACTAATCTTGCCAGGCATATCAATAACTGGCAAGTTAGTAGTGAAAACTCAATGTCGGATCACAGACATTTAACTTTTGAGGTTAGGGCTGCTTTAGACACACAAACCACAATCTATAGGGATCCAAGATCAACAGACTGGGCTAATTTTAAAAATCAACTAAGCCAAAATCTTGAAACCTTTCCAAAAACAATTAGGTCAACTGAGAGTCTAGAGGTAGCTGTTAGCATACTCACCAGAGGTATACAAAAAGCCTTTGAAGAGAGCTGTCCGCCTAAAATGAAGACCTCAAGAAGAAAAGTACCCTGGTGGAACTCTAAGCTCCAAAGGCTAAGGGAAAAAACCAGGAAATTATTCAATAATGCTAAAAAAACTCAATTGTGGGAGAACTATAGGAAAGCATTAACTGAATACAGCAAAGAGATTAGGAAGGCAAAAAGAGCATCATGGCGAAAGGTCTGTGAAGAGGTCAAAAATCTCCCGCAGGCTGCAAGACTCCATAAATTGCTCTCTAAAACCAAAACTAATCAGATTGGACTCCTCAAAAAGGAAGATGGCTCCTTTACAACATGCGAAAAGGAGACCTTAGAGTTGCTGGCCGTGACCCACTTTCCAGGGTCTACGATAAGGGACTTGTTCCAACGACACCCTGTCTACCATAAGCCTCGTAACGAGGACTGGTGCAGGGCTGCAAAGATCATAAGACCCAAACAGGTTCAGTGGGCCGTAGACTCCTTTAAACCATACAAAGCGTGCGGAGATGATGGAATACTGCCCGTCCTGTTACAACAAGGAGTGGGCATCCTCATTCCCTATCTGATAAAGATCTTCAGAGCAAGTTATGCCTGGGGATACTTACCAGACCAATGGACCTTGGTCAAGGTTCTTTTTATACCTAAAACTGGTAAGAGAGATTATAGCCAGCCAAAGTCTTTCAGACCAATAAGCCTCTCTTCATTTCTTCTTAAAACAATGGAGAAGGTGATAGATAGGTATATTAGAGACGTAGCTTTAGTAAGTCATCCAATCCATCACAGCCAACACGCTTATCGCAAGGGTAAATCAACAGAAACTGCCCTTATAAGCCTAGTTGATAGATTGGAGAAGGCTACAGAAGATAAGGAAATAGCACTGTGTGCCTTTCTTGACATAGAAGGAGCTTTTGACAACTCATCAACCTCACTGCTGGTCAATGGGCTGGTAAGTAAAAATGTCGACCCTACGACAGTAAGATGGGTAAACTCCATGCTCTCGCATAGAGAAGCAAGATTAGCCCTTCATAAAACCACAATTGAAATATCTACAGTACGGGGATGTCCACAGGGAGGTGTTCTATCGCCTTTACTATGGACTCTTGCTGTAGATGAACTATTATACAAACTAGCAGAACTCCGAATTGATGCGCAAGGCTATGCAGATGACTTGGTAATCATAGTAAGAGGTTTCTGCCAATCTACCATCTCAGGTATAATGCAGAAGGGACTTAACACTGTCAGTGACTGGTGCGTCAAAAGTGACCTCTCCGTAAACGTCGACAAAACTGTTATTGTACCCTTTTCGAAGAAACGGCTATTGGACAAATTAGTAAGGCCAAAGCTTAATAATAAAATGATAATGTTTTCCACAGAAGTCAAATATTTGGGCGTTACTATCGACCAAAGGCTGACATGGAACTCACACTTGGACAACGTTTCAAAAAAAGCGAAGATTGCCATGGGCGTCTGCGGTCGCTTGATGAGGAACAACTGGCGACCACGATGACGACAACGTTCGACGACCTCCGTGGCGTAATGGTTACCACGCCAGACCGCCACCCAGGAGGTCCCGGGTTCGATCCCCGGTCGGGTCAAGATGAAAAACGATCTTTTTCTGATTGGCCTCGGGTCTTGGATGTTTATCTATATATGTATTTGTTATAAAATATAATATCGTTGAGTTAGTATCCCATAACACAAGTTTCGAACTTACTTTGGGGCTAGCTCAATCTGTATGAATTGTCCCTATATATTTATTTATTTATATAACTGGGGTATAAATCCCAGAACCGCGCTATGGTTGTACACTGCCATTGTGCGGCCGATTATAACGTACGCATCAGTGGTGTGGTGCGACAAAGCAAATCAAGTGACTGCTAAACAGAAATTAGACGGCCTGCAGAGAACTGCCTGTCTTATGTCTTCGGGAGCAATGTCCACGTGCCCTGGAATGGCGCTCAATGCACTGCTTGGACTGCTGCCTCTTCATGTATTCATACATAGAGAGGCGAGGGCAAGCATGTACAGAGCCAACATACAGGGCAGGGGCAATTGGCTCTCCAAGAAAATGAGGATCCTACAGGACTCATCCCTGAACTCACCAATACTAAGCATGCCAACTGATGCCATGCTACTGCGGCACGTATTTGAAAAACAGTACTCCGTAGAAATTCCATCTAGGGAAAACTGGTTAAATAGCCAGCTATCCTTTGAGGCCGGATGTCTAATCTGGTACACAGATGGATCCAAAATGGGTCATAATGTAGGCTGTGGAATACATGGAGTGCGACCAAGGTTCAATAAAAGTGTGAACTTGGGTAAGTACGCCTCTATATTCCAGGCAGAGGTTTATGCCATAGTAGAATGTGCGGAAGCCAACCTGCAAAAGCGCTACACCAACCAAAAAATTTATATCAACTCTGATAGCCAAGCAGCTCTACTAGCGCTAGACTCGAACGTGGTCACATCGAGACTGGTCGAAGAGTGCATGGAACGATTGAACACTCTAGGCAACAAAAATAGAGTAGTTTTAAGATGGGTGCCAGGGCACGCAGGCATAAACGGCAACGAATGTGCTGATGAGCTTGCAAGAGTGGGGGCTAATGGAGTACAGGAGGGACCCGAGCCGTTCTGTGGTATACCAAAAAGCCTAGCCAACAGAACCCTGTCGTACTCCTGTTTCGAAAACGCTATCAAGCTCTGGACGGAATCGCCGGGCATGAATCATTCAAAACTTCTAATCAAAGCCTTTGACAAACGGTACAGCAACCTTGTCCTAGCGCTCCGTAGAAGTAACCTACGAATTGTGGTCAGAGCCTTAACAGGACATTGTTGCCTTAATAAGCACATGTCCAACTTAGGGCTGAGTGACACACGCACCTGCAGACGATGTAAGGAGGCTGACGAAACACCACTGCATCTTCTGGGGGAGTGTGGGCCACTTATACACAAGCGCAGCACTCATCTAGGGAAACACTTTTTAAGCCCAGATGAGTTAAAGGAGTTCACCCCTAAGCAAATCCTGCGGTTCATCACAGCTGCAGGGTTTAGCGGTGAGCTCTAACAAAACATGTGGCGATCACAATAGACCAGTCCTGGTCGCAGTGCTACTTAAGCCGCACAAAACATAATAAAAAAAAATAAAAAATAAAAAATCTGTATTCAGCCGCGGTTAGCGACCGGGAAGCAAACGAGACCGGCCTTTCTACTCCGTCGTTATCTATTTGCGAAAGAATAGCCCCCAATCCGTGAGGTGAAGCATCGACGGTCAACACTATAGTTGCGTTATGATCATAATGAGCCAACACCCTATCGGAAACTAAACTCTTTTTAATTTCCTCGAAAGCTCGTTGTTGTTCGGTCGACCATAACCACTTTTCCTTTTTATTTAAAAGTTTATATAACGGATGTAGAACCGTCGATGCACCCGGAACGAAACTTCTATAGTAATTCGTCATTCCCAAAAACGATTGCAATTGCTTGACGTTGTTTGGCACGGGCGCCTTCATAATTGCTTCAACCTTTTGCTGTGATTTTTTAATACCACTTTTGGAAATCACGTAACCTAAGTATTCTACTTTGTCTTGGAAAAACAAACATTTATCCTGTCTCAAGGTTAACCCAGCCTGCTCTAAACGTTTCAAAACTAATTTGAGACGCTCTAGATGTTGTTTTTTATCGGAACCCGTTATCAGAATATCGTCTAAAAAACATAAAACTCCTTCTATTCCCGATACTATCCCTTGCATTGCTTTTTGAAAAATGGCAGGCGCACTAGATAAACCAAAAATTAAACGAGTGAATTTAAAAAGACCTCTGTGCGTATTTATGCAAGTTAAAAGTTGGCTATTGTCCTCGTCTGATAAACAAAATTGATTATATGCCATTGAAAGATCTAATTTAGAGAATTGCTCACCGCCGTGTAACTTAGTGAACAAATCATCTATAGTAGGTTTTTATTTTTTTATTTTATTTATTTATGTGCGATCAGTCTTTCCGGCTATGAGCACATGTGGTGAAGTCATAGGTGACGTTTTAGAGGTCTACCCATTGGCAAATTCCTCCCTAGTTGTTCAGGATGTCCAGAACATGCTTCCTCTTTAGCCGCTTGGAGAGAGTATCCTCCAGCAGGGCCTGTGCTAGTGGATTTGTGTGCTCTTGGATTCGGTTCTTATAGGATTCACCCTGCCTCTTAATTAACTCCATCACAGTTGGCATGTTGAGGTATGAATGTACTTCCTCATTCCTGGAGTACCATGGAGCACCTGCTATGGTACGCAGGATTTTGTTTTGAGCACGCTGGATAATTTGCAAGTTGGATTTGCAGGTTGTGCTCCATATCTGGCTGCCGTACGTCCACACAGGTCTTAGGATACTATTGTATACAAGCAGCTGTTTTCCAGAGATAGGCGAGATCCTGGTCCCAGTAGCCAATGGAGGCTCCTGAATCGAGCGTCCAGTTCCTTTCTTTTATTCTTCACGTGTTCTTTCCACGTGAGGCGTCGATCCAAGATGAATCCCAAATATTTAACGGAGTCCTTATGAGGAAGGTCACTACCCGCTATATTTACAGGAGGGCAGTTACCTCTGCGGAGCGAGAAAGTGATGTGTGTAGATTTAGAGGCACTGGTTTTAATCCTCCACTTATGTAGCCAGATTTTGGTGACGTCCAGCTGATGTTGCAGGTTGTCCGATGCCAGTTCCGGTTTTGTGTTGCAGGATAGCATTGCTGTGTCATCAGCAAATGTTGCAGTTACCGATGAAGCAGTTTCTGGTAAATCTGCAGTGTAGATATTGTAAAGTATTGGGCCCAATACAGAGCCCTGTGGCACCCCTGCCTTACAATCATAGAATGTGGATCTAACATCTCCCTGCTTAACTTGAAAGATCCGGTCGGTGAGATACGACTTCAATATTGGGTAGAAGATATGTGGCAGCTGAGTTTTTACTTTGCACAACAACCCCTTGTGCCAGACTCTGTCGAATGCCTGCTGGATGTCGAGGAATGCAGCAGAACAATATTGTTTTTGTTCTAGGCATTGTCTAATAACATTATAGACTCTGTGTACTTGCTCGATTGTAGAGTGACCCTTTCTAAATCCAAATTGGTGAGTCGGGATGGTAATAAGAGCTTCTTTGAGACGCTTCGCGAATAATTTTTCCCACAATTTAGACAGAGCAGGCAACAGGCTAATCGGTCTATATGAGGTCACATCATGACTTGGCTTTCCTGGTTTGAGTATTAGGACAATCTGCGACACCTTCCATATGAGAGGGAAGTATGACAGTCGGTATGTTGCATTGAATATGGAAGTTATAAGGACTACAGTAGGTAACGGATATTTTTCAACACAAGCTTTCCGTTAACTCAACAGCCTTTGCTAGCGACAATTCGCTAACATTTTGAGCATAAAGCTTCTCTTTCTCCGTGCCAGGCCGCATGCCCATGATGAACCTATCTCGAAGTGTTTCTTCGACGTTCAAAAATCCACAGTGAGCAGTTAATCCACGTAGCCTCGCTGCCCATTGAGAAGGAGATTCGTCTAACTGCTGTGAGGCGGCATAAAAATTATGTCGTTCGGCAAACCCAATACGTCTTGGCGTGAAGTGGTCATCTAAGAGTTTCACAATCTCGTCATATGGTATTCCAGCTAGAGGTTTAGGCCGCGCCAAATCTTCCACCAATTTGAATGTGTCATCCGCGAGTGCACTCAGAAAAATGGCCTTTCTTTTCTTCCCGGTGGTGTCCGCCGTGTCGTCAAAGTCGTTCGCTATAAAATACTGCAACAGCCTGTTCTTATACGTATTCCAATTTTGGAGACTGTGGTTAAAACTATTTAACACTCCGAATTGCGACATCTTGCGATTCTGTCCTCCACTTTTAAATGAAACAAAGGTGCACTCCTTTAATAAAAACACGCGTGAGAAGGTACCTCGTCGCCACTGTTAGATATGCGGAAGGACAGTATTCTTATGAGGGGACACAAAGTTATCGTACCGAGAAGTCTTCGTAAAAGATTATTAGACGAGCTTCATGCCACGCATCTGGGGATAGTGAAAATGAAAGCGGAGGCGCGCGCGCGGTTTTGGTTCCCGGGCATCGACGCGGCGATAGAGAGCGCGGCCGCGGCGTGCGGCGTGTGCGCGCAGCTGCTGCCGTCGCCGCCGCGGGCGCCGCTGTGTCCGTGGCCGCTTCCGTCCGGCCCGTTTAGTAGAATGCACATCGATTTTCTAGGACCTTTTAATGACAAAAATTATTTAATAATAGTGGATGCATTCTCTAAATGGGTCGAATGTTTTCCGATGAAGGCCGGCACGACTTCCGAGGCAGTAATCGACAAGTTGATCGAACTGATGTCTAGGGTGGGCATTCCCGGGACTATCGTTAGTGATAATGGCACATCATTTACTTCGGAAAGGTTTGCAAGTTTTTGTAGTTTAAACGGAATTAAACAGTTGTATTCTCCTGCATATCATCATTCTAGCAACGGCCAAGCCGAAAGCGCGGTAAAAATAATAAAAACAGCTTTAAAATCTATAATTTTGTCTGATAATAATGATAAAAAAATAGATAATGAAATAAATAGATATCTTTTCAACTATAGAAATTCCAGGCATAGTTCAACGGACCAATCGCCCGCATTTATGTTATACGGTCGCGGGCTCAGATGTCGGTTTGATTTAATTTCCGCGGAAAGCAACAAAACTCCGCCGCCACCCTCCTCTCAGCACATTTCTCAAGTGGTGGCGCGAAATCAGTGCTTGCAGGCTAAATGTTACGGAGGAAGAAAGAGACCTGATTTTAGAATAGGAGAAAATATTTTATTTAAAAAATTTAAACAAAACAAAAAGTTCACATGGATGAAAGGAAAAATTATAGGGAAGAAAGGTCAAATAGTTTATAAAATTTTCGTCCCGGAAACGGGTAGTATAGTTCAAAGTCACAAAAATCATATGAAAAAGGATTTGACACTCGATACGACCACCGAGGATTTTGATGTGGATTTCGTGCCCGATCAGCTTCTTGAAGGAGGAGAGAGGCAAGAGGAGCCTTGTCAGGAGCCGGGAACCAGTCCCGTTTCAAGTTCGGAGGACGCTCTTGCTTCAGACGAGAGTGTCGCCACCTTAACGCACAGCACGACACAGTTGCAGGTGCCGCCGCAGGCTTCGGCGGTGGAAGTCGCGCCGCCTCCTATACCGCGTCGCAGCACAAGACCGCGGCGCATTATCAATTATAAACTATTAAATGGGTAAAAGATTAAAGGGGAGGGAGTGTTATATATGTAGTCTAGTGTAGAGTAGGCATTATAACACAGTGGACGCGCGGGGGTGCGAGCTGCGTCCCGGACACCCCGCGCCCGCGCACCCCGCTCCGAGCGGGCATTTGTCCTTCGATTAAATCAGTGCATAACGAACTACTGGCCGTTTCAGTACTGTCCTTCCGCATATCTAACAGTAACCTTGAAATCATGGAATACCACACCCGAAGAAACGGCTCAATATGTTGCCTTGTTGCAAAAAAGACTGTCAGCGGGCAGTTGCTGCCCAGCTTCACTTGAGCCAATCTGCTGCATCCCGAGTATGCAAACGATTTAAGAGACTGATGCCTTCAATTAAAAACCAAGAACCAGCCGCCACCGGTATACTTCAGAGAGAGATGACCGTTTTGGTTTCAACCTCGCTGCATAATCGGCATCTTACTGCTGTTGATGCGCAGTATAAACTGAGACGTGTTTGAAGGGTGGCCACAAAAAAACCTGTGACTAGCCCTAAATTGACTGTAGGCCACCGGCAAGCGCGTCTACAATTTGCTTGAAAACGTATCGATTAGGACATTGCGCAATGGTGGTCGATTCTGTTCACTGACGAGTGCATACAGTGGCGGCTGGTGGGTCATGGCACTGGTGGTGCACTTTATCAGCTCACTGAGTACAATTCGAAATTGCAATAAAACAACATTTTGTCTTTACAAAGCCCAAAACAAAATAATGTATTGAGACGCTCACATCCACACAGCCATTTCTTTCTGTTATACATTTCACTTTTAAAACTTCGCGTAAATGATTTATTTTTCGATTTACACTCTTGTTTCAAGTTAAGAAATGGCCTGCGCGGTCCAGCTGATTTTAAATCGATCTTTTGTTGAAAAGTTTTATTATTGCTTTTAATAAAGTCAATGTTAAAGTTAATGATCATTTTAACAGCTATTTAGTCACACAACTGTCCCACACACAAAACGATAAGTTAGTTTATTATAATTTATAATTCTATCACAAATCACAATCTAAACAATAACAAAAACAAACGCGCGACGCGGTCGTCCCGCCGGCTCTCGGTAAACTCCGGCTCGTGCGTGCGGCGCACGAGAGCTGTCTAATTTTGCTATACATTTTCTATTGCACTATCTCTGTCTCACGCGCCAGGCGTTTTAGCTCGTATTTCATAGACGTTGTATGAGTATTCGCCGTGCGCGTGGCCTAGCGCACGGCCTAGCGCACGGCGAATTGTCTTTACAAGCGAAAATAAGACTTAATACTTTAGCCAAGAGTTGAAATTGTTTTGTAACAATTTCGTTAATATTGAATAGATAGTCAATCGGATTATAAAGCATTTTTTTTCTGAACCTATTAAAATGGTAGTTCAGTGCACGAGCGCACTTAAGGTACAGCCGCCCCTGTGCATAATGTGTTTTCATGGCAGTGACAGAAAAGGTCGTGTCTACAGGCATCCTGGCGAATAATTTTTCAAATGCGGTTTCGCTGAAAAGTTTGCCTACTGTGACGGTTTCTGCATGATGCGGGCTGGTATCTCTTTGGAGGAAAAACCCGAGCTCGTTTCAATGCCTGTGTGAGGCTGAAAAGGCGGGCTGACAGCTGATCGATACATCAAAAATACTCTACTGGATCATGTTGTTTCCAACGCAGAGTTTGTGGGCGAAGACTTCGTCATAATGCATGGCTATACTCAATATACACATCACGCAATACACGGCAGTTATTGAAGTAAGTCGAAATACGCACAATGGACTGGCTTGCACTCAGTCCAGACATGAATCCCATCGAGCATTAATGGGATGAGCTCAAACGAAGAGTACGGGCCAGAAATTCTGTCTCTACGATCATAAAAGAATTAAAGGCAGCTTTATTAGGGGAGTAAGGCGGTATTCCTCAAGACAACGTAAAACAATTAAAAAATCGATGATAAACCGACTGCAAACAGTAATTAGAGGTAGAGGGTGTATTAAAATAATGAATTTTATTATCTATAACAGTTTTATTATAATACTAGGTGACCCGTGCCCACTTCGTTGGGCATAATGTTAATAATCCTTTTTTAGTACAGGCGTTCGTAAGAAACGCTTTCATTCGACCGTTTTTTCTCCGATTCACTTTGCAAAACCGACTACCACGTAAAAGCCTTTTTATTTTTTGGTTTTTATTTTTTATATAACCTATGACACTCAGCAATAATGTGGCTTTCTATTGATGAAAGAATTTTTAAAATCGGTTCAGTAGATCCCGAGATTACCCCTTACAATTTAACAAATATACAAACACACAAACTTTACTTCTTTATAATATTAGTATAGATGTAAAATTCCTGACCACGACACCTTTGCCTAAATTTGCATTTTTCCTACATTTATGTTCAGACATCATTAATAAAAAAAATAATTAATGAATATCGATAATAATGATATCTCATTGAAGCTGATATTTCAAGCTTTCAAATGACATACTTTTTTTTATTAATATCTTGTATATTTTTGGTACTACAATGTGTGTATGTGGCGTTAGGGGTTGAGTCGATTTGGTTGCACGCGAGTGTAGAGCAGATATCTCGAAAACTATACAAGATTTCGAAAAACTTGACAAAATAAAAGTTGTAGCAAATTTAATCAACTTTCATTTTGTCATAATGAAGACTCATGTCGCTAGGACACATAGTTTCTGAGATATAAGCAAAAAACCGAAAAAATGAGACTTTCAAACCCGCCCCCTCCCCCCCGGCCTAAGGGCTACGGGTGGGGACTTTTGATATGTTACGAAGTCAAAAATTGTGTTCCAAGCATTTCCCTCTATACCTTTTTTTGAGCATTCGTTGCCTGCACTATAAGGGAATTCTATGAAATACTACAAAACTTTGCTTGCCAATTGGGAGGTTTGTTGAATACTTACTCAATTGAATTTCGCTGTCTTGTAGCTGTTTAAATATATCTTTATAAATAATCTCAGATTCCTGAAGTTGTATGCATAATGAAGCTACATTATCTTCCAACTTTTTTTTTTCTTCAATAAATTTTTTCTCAGTGTCATTACCTTTAACGTTCATTTCTGTTTGTAATTCTTTTATAGTGCTATTGTATTGCTCTGATAAAGTTTCGAAACGATTTTCCAAGTCTTGTTTTCTACAAATAAAAAAATGTGCCATGAATGTGCGGATGAACTAAATATTCATTTGTTATTTACTTCATCCACTTACTCAGCTTGTAGTTTTTCGCGTGAGTCCGCTATTTCTTTCAAACGCATAGTATTTTCTTTTATAGAGTCAGTTAGTGTATTTAACTCTTTATTGAAATCTATCTGCAGTTTTTTATTCTATAATATAGAAAAAAATAAGTTCAGGGAATTTATCATTATTATGAAAATATAAAATACATATTTCTAATATTTATGAAGATACCCCATTGCACTAAAGTAAACTAGCACCTGTTCATCTAGTTGTTGAACAGTTCGTTCTAAGTTTCGGTTCTGTAACCGCAGTTGCTCTAGCGCAGCATCCAACTGGAAGTTTCGCTCATTGCTAGTCTTCATCTGCCCTTCAGTTTTCGCCAATCGCTCTTTCATTATAGTTTTCTTAGCCTTTTCTTCTTTTAATTCTCTTTCCAATTCCTATTAGTGATTGAATTAGTAATAACGCATTAACACTAACTAATATTTTATTATACTTTATAATCATATAGAAACAATTCAACCTCATATTTATATTTGTTATTTTGTGACCTAGTATGCTCAACATTGTGTAAACGTTTGGTAAGATCCTCATTCTGGGAAGTCAGTTCGGTTATTTTGTTCATCATTTCTTCCGTATTTAGTCTCATAGCCATTGTTTCGTTCACGCTGTTCCTAAAAGCAATAACAATAAGCATAAAATTGTGTCCAATAACTCCTGATTGGTTATTTTACTGTTATGTCATTGTTTCACCTTAGAATTTCAACAATTTCATTAAGTTCAGTGTAATATTCAGTTTTAACTTTTTGTAGCGATTCATTAAGCGTGCAATTTTCAGAGTAGAACACATTAATTTTCCTTGATAATTCATTCATGCTCACAGCCTTGAAAGGAAGACGAATAGATTAGTTAAAAAAAATAGTTTTTCTTGAAGTTCAGATTTAAACCGTACCTTTGTGGATACAATATACCCGAGTGGGATCACTCGGGTATATATTATAGACATAGCTCTGGGTAGGCACAATTATTCCTTGCTTACCTTTTCTCGTGTAAGTGTCGTAAACCAGTCTATAATGTCTTTTCTTTTATTTAAAGTCTGTTCACATGTGGCTACTAATTTTGAGGGCATGTTGTACATTTTATTAACATAAATTGTATGTTTTTTTGATAAGTTTTGATTTTCTGAAAATAAACGTTAATGAAGTAATATAAAACAGAATACAGCAAAATGTAGAGCACTACAACAGAGGTAGGTACTAGAGTAACTAGAAGATTTATGAAATGAGAGGCTCGACCCGGAAGTATACTATCACCCTCTCATAGAAAATCGACGTGAAGCAAAAATGCATTGCATTCTATGACTGAGAAATCCCGAAGTCCAACTCCTTCCATTCTCTTTCTTACTCCTACGCATCGGTACCGACGGGAAACGGATTGGTAGCGCCCCTGGTGTTGCTAATGTTTATTCACGACGGTAACTATTTTTTAACAGACTGTCCGTTTAGCTATTTGTCTACCGTATAACACAAAAAATAATCCATTCTATACGCTAATTACCTTGCATTTTTCGATCAGACTGGCGAGAGGTTTCGCACAGTTCCAGCAATTGTACAGGAGTTAGTTCTGACACATTCATGATGTTTAAATCATCGGCAGGAGGCAAAGCAGCAGCTTGTCCACATTCTAACATCTTCTTGTGAGTGACCCGCATATTTGCATACAATTCCAATAACATTCTCTGAAAGTACAATATTATACCGTCAATAAGCTTCATCGCTTATTGTCAATCTAAAGTCGCCGTTGTTGATCGGCTACACAGGAGACACATTGGTGGGAATGTGTGGTGGGCTTGTCCCGAATATTATTTAATATTGTTTCATAGGTTCAGATAGTCATTTGGGAGAACCTTAATTAATTCGCATAGGTACTTAGGTATTTTAAATTTTGTTTTTAGTAAAACATACATAAATAAATTTTGTATTTAAAGAATTTATTAACTCATAAAGAACATTAAATTCACTTACAATGAGTCTTAGTACTAAATACAGAGAATATAGCCAAATACAATGCGAATTTCTTTAGTTTAGATTTAAACATAGTCAAGGACTTACACTCTTTGATTTGTTTTGGTAAGTTATTATACATCTGCGCCCCTTCGTACATTATGTCTCTCACACCGTATCCAGTTCTATTTTTTTTATTATTTATTTTTATATACCACAAAGGTGGCAAACAAACTTACGGTCCGCCTGATGGTGAGCGGTCACCGTAGTCTATGGACGCTTGCAACACCGGGAGTATCACTTGCGCGTTGCCGACCCTGTAATAATCTTTTAATGCCCCTTTTGAAGAACCCCATATTATAGTCTAAAGGCGGGAATCTCATTCCACAGTCTCAGCGTTCGCGGGAGGAAACTCCTCTGAAACCGCGCCGTACGCGACCATTTTGGTTCTAGTATGTGAGGTTGGGTTCCCCGCCGGTGACGAGCAGTTCGGTGGTAGAAAGTGGCCGTCTTAGGCATCAAGTCAAACAACTCCTCGGAACAAACCCCATTATACAAGCGGTAGAGCACGCATAGGGAGGCGAAGTCTCTCCGTAGACTAAGGGGCTCGATACCGCTTGTTAGCTTGGGATCGTCTACAATCCCCATAGCCCGCCTCTTTGACTCGAGTCAAGAGGTCCAAGTTGGTACGCCGGCGCTCCAGCCCATAGGTGAGAGCAGTACTCCATGTGGGGTCGGACTTGAGATTTAAAACATAGTCAAGCTCTAGGTTTTGTTAATATTATTTTGTTGTTGTTTCTTAATTGATGCTTACATTGTACACAATTCACACGGCTTAAACCGCTGGTATTATGGGTATCAGACAACGGATTATATTTTTGTAAATATTTATACTTATGATACTTAGAATTTCGCTCAGATTCAAGATAAAGACAAATGACAAACCATCGAATACCTATCTTTGCTCCTTGCGGGGATCTAACACGCATCCTCTGGTACCAATTGCACTACCAATACATATTCATAAATACCTGACGATCTGCTAATTCACATTTCATCTTTTCGAAATCAGTTATTTTCTCTTGCCAGTTAATCTTAAGCTTGATCATTTTGTCGCTCCGGGAGGTTAATGAATCTGCATAAATAAACCTACATCACAAATTTGTTAAATATTTGTAACATAAAAGATTTTGTAATCAATCATCGCTAGCTAAACATATTATAATAGGTCTCACAGGTTCTTGTAAGTTCCAGGTAGTCTAGTACTCCTGGCAAATAAAATAATTTTCAGTAACTTGTCAAACTGGTTCTTAGAAATATAAAAATACATTACCCAAATCATTGAACGCAGACCGCGTATGGTTTGAGAAGTCACTGTGCTCTAATTCTAATTCTTCAAGCTTTTGTATCGTCGCCTGAATGAAAGAATGTATGACAAAATTAATACAAGACCGACTCTCTACCTTTCTCCTTATTTCAACCCTTAACCGGGCATGGTTACTATGTATGTATAGGTATATATTTTCATTGTTTTTGAACCTTATCTCTGCAGAATAAGATTAAATTTATGTATTAGGGTTAAAGGTCGATACATAAGGTGCGTAAAGACTAAACAAAATTATTGTGTGCGTCCCTGTGTAAAGGAGTTATTATAAGGGTTTTCAGTTATTACCTGATCAGGCAGATTGACGTTTTTGGACGTATACACGCTTTTTCCTTGTAGCTTCTGTAACATTACAATATAATGTAAATACTTACCTTAATAATTATATGGACATAAATATAAAATATGTAGTCTGTCATTTATTTTTGAGAGTACATTTTTTTATGCCTCTTATAGTTCCTATACCTACATGTAAAGTGGGAATGAATTTCTTTCGCACCCATCACATGGTGTGGTGTATCTAGGGTTGCCAACTTTTTTTGACTAAAAAAACGTATAAAATGGTTTGGATGGGAAAAAAAAAGTATTTGGAAGAAAAAAAAAGTATTTTTTCAAATTTTATGTTTTTATTGTTTCAAAACGTATTTTTGAGCGCTTTTATTAGCACATGCTAACAACTTTTTGACAATCGAAATAAAAAAATAAAAAATCAATTCGTTTTGAATTAAATTTATTGACGCTCGGAGAGTAAATAAGAAATAACTTTTTTTATAATTGGTAAGCTATCAGGATGAATTTTTAAGTATATATTGCCATTTTTCAACTGTACTTTTCACAGATTTTTTTTAATCATCATTAGTGAATTTTCTTTGGATCTTTTTAAGTCTTATAGATTCGGAGAATACATAATATCGTCCATCTTAATATTTAATCTGTCTTGTAATTTGGTCTTTGTAATTACCATTTCAAAATGTTCTTTAACCTCATTTTTCAAAGACATGTTAGGAAAGCCAGTAATCTTCGCTAAAATCAAACCATTTTATCATATAATTTAAGCTCATATCAATAAAAAGTGAAAAATTACTGATTGAATAAATGGTTTCCTTCATCCGTATTAACTTATGTGTACTGTTAAATATTTAAGTAGGTTAGTAATGAGTATTTTGTTTTACGCATCACAGTAAAAGTTGAAAATAAAGTATTTTCACATACTTTATTTGTATGCAAAAGTATAAAGTATAATTACCAAAAATAAAGTAGGATACTTTATAATAAAGTATGGTTGGCAACCCTAGGTGTATCGTGTACGCAGTAAAACGTGTCTTACCTGTGTAGGAACCATGATCACCCCTGTGACTCTTCCACCCCTATTCGCTGTAACCGGCCGCTGAAATATAATAAATACTTTCATCCTATGCACAAAATAAATCGCCTGAAACGTGTAACTAAAATTATGGGTCCACGATATTAATCAGATAGTCCCCTATTGCCAATAAAAATCCCTTCTTAAACTCATTTCCGTTACAAAACGAAACTTTGTAAAAAAAAAGTCTTTTGCCAGCTCTACACTCTAGCGGACCACTATTTTAAGTAATGGAAAGAGTTAGAGCAGAAAATTCATTGATAGTGCTTTCCACAAATATTTTTTGACAACCACAACCTTGTGAGAGTGGGTTATTGTTAATAAGGATGAATCGGTTGGTGGTGTAATACACAATATAATTTAATGGTATAACAAATCTAATAATTAACAGAAAATGATTACTTTTAACATAGGCTTCTCCGTGCGAGTTGTCCGTTGTACTCCGTGCACCAATTTATTTTCGTCTTTCGTTCGGCCTGCAGACTTCGGCCGGTACGACACGACCTAATAAATAACCCTTGGCGCTAACCATGAACTTATTAAAAATCATCATCTATTCTTATACTAACACTAGCGAAACCCGCGCAACTTCATTTGCGTATATCTCGCTTTCCCGTGGGAATTTTGAAAAATCCTTTCTTAGTGCTCCCCTACGTTATAAAAGGAACCCCTGTGCAAAATTTCAAGTTTCTAACCCTTATAGTTAAGGCCCTGCGTTGATAGTCAGTCAGTCAGTCAGATTTGAAATTGTTTGTTTGTTTAGACTCCGAAAGTCCGAACCGAAAAATTCTTTCACCGTTGGGATTCTACATTATCCTCGGGTGACATAGGCTATATTCTATTTTTATTAAGAGATCGTTACTAAAACCCGTGCCAGGCCACTAGTAGTACATAAATTTACAAAAATCACTATTTACTGTAGTAGTACAAAATATAATGGAATGAAACTACAGCACTAATGATGACTCTATACAGGCAGAAAATAAAATGTAGGTAATCTAATATGAATCTAATGATATGAATGTACATACTTAGGACGAGTTAAATAAAAAATTTAATTATCGTACAATATAAAAGATATTTTAAGTAATTAAAAAAAATTAAAAACCTCTTCGTAACTTACGGGACCCCCCATTCTTGTCCCGAATCGCGGCTCGAAGCTTTTGAGTTTCTGTCGTACGAAATATTAAATGAGAGACAAATCACACAGATTGAACTAGCCCCAAAGTAATTTCGTGACTTGTGTTATGGGATACTAACTCGACGATACTATATTTTATAACAAATACATATATGTATAGATAAACATCCAAGACCCAGGCCATTCAGAGAAAGTTCGTTTTTCATCATGACCCGACATGGATTTAAACCCGGGATCTCCTGGGTGGCGGGTAATGGGACCCATTACATTACGTCACGGATGGTAACCATTACGCCACGGAGGTCGTCAACTAAAAAAATAATGTGGTAGAGCCACTACTATGTACCTAATAGTGGCTCGTAAATGAGCTGGCTCAACGTGAAACAGAGGTGATATGCGGCTGTGTTTCGTACGATGAGTGTCGGAAGCCTAATTCCTTCCTACTCCCTTTTTCACTTTCCTTCCCCCGTCCTTCCTTTTTCATTCCTTCATCGGTGGCAACGCATCCAACATCTAGTAGTTGTGAATGTCCATGGGCAGCGGTGATTGCTTACCATCCAGGTGACCTAGCTTGTTCGCATTTCCCTCGCAGTCAATGTTGATTTCAACTTTATGTTATGTGTGTACAGACGTGTAATAGAGCTAGAGTAGAGTTATCGTACCGAATTGTCCTGAGTTGTTTTGGGTCTCATCACCGGTGTTTTTCGGGTAGGAAGTCTCTGGGGAATGCGGCATTTTATGTGTCCCTTGTTGGCATTAGCGATAGCTGAAGTAGAAATGAAATCAATAGGCTTTTTAGGGTTCGGTAGTAAACAACGAAACCTTGTAGTATCGCCTTGCTAACAATATCAAAGTGGTGAATAAAATAATATGACATTGACTTATCTGCAAGTAGGTACGCTAAGCGTAGTAAAAACGGAACCCAATACTGTGCGCGGCCCGACACGTACTTGACCGGATTTTTAATTGGATAAGTGGGTACCTTGAAATCTTGCTTCCACGGGATCCATCAGGGTTTGAAACTTAAAATTTTACAATCTGTACAATTTAAAAACACTAAATATTAGTATCAATTAATTAACATCTTTACCTAAATTTCATTGCTGAATGAATGACGTTTTCAATCTGACTTGCCTGACTTGGTTCTTCTGGGACGCATGACAGACAGTATACAGTCTTTGAACGCGCCAGAAAAAGATTTTATTACGATAATAGGTATGTATGGTATGCTGCAAGATTATTTTACATGATAAACATACATTGGCTTCGTGATTTGCTACCAAGGCGGCAGGGAAGCAGGTAGGTAGGAAGGTATTAAGTAGTAGTCTTTTTTCACAATTTGCAACATAAAACCTGACATGTAATACCATAAAACCTCATCATTTATTCTCATTTGCCATCAAATAAAAAATAAAAATTTTAAATTTCGAATTTGGACATTACAATCACTAGTCAGTCAATTGGACACTTTACATACTTTACAATATATTCAACAAATTTATCTCAAAATTGAATCCGTTTTGATATAACTTTCAGATGTTACGTTTTATTTTGCGCCTAAAATGACGTCCACAGTTAAAACGCCGAAAGAAAAACCTCGTATGTATTAATATGAGTAGGAGACAATAGTTCAAATCTCGTGCCTAGTACCTATACCTATTCATTGAAGCTAGCCTTTGTCGACATAGCTTTTATTGTTTACATGATAAATTTTATTAGAAAAATAAAATTTTTGTTTGCAGCAACAATAACACCCCGCTTCGCACCAAGGCAGACTGCTGCATCGGTCGCGCGAGCTGCTCGAAATGCCACTAATCGAAATTTAACACTCCAACCTTCTCAAAGACAATCGCCTCCACGGATATCTGGACCCACTAAGGTAGATTAAGTCATAAAAGTCGCGTTAGGGTTGATTTCTAACTACTTTGAACTTTGTTCCATGGCCATAACTAGGCACCAATACCAACCTTGTAATCGACAGGATAGTTTTTGTAGCATTTAATTTATTATAAAATGTATGTTTTTGAAGACTAAGATGTTAAATATTAGTTTTGAAACTTACAAGTACCTCTTCTAATTAACTGAAATTTATGTACTCCTAAGAGTTAGCCTGACAGACTACTACGCCTGTAATGCTTGTTACTAACGTATTTAGTGTGTCCCACTGTTTGTGGATGTCATGTACCAGTGTTACGTATACGATATTTCTCAATTTTCAGCCGAAAAGTCCTTTACAACGAACACAGAAATCCGATTCTAAAAGCGATATAAAGGTAAGAAATGGTTATGGCCGGCATTCAGTGTTGTATTTTTGTAGAGAAAATAAACTGTAATTTATTCTTTATGTTTAAGATTAACCGAAATCTCGAAAATGAGGGGGCATCGGACTTCGATGTGAGTTTTCTGTTTGCATTATATAAAAAAAAACTATTTTTTATTTTATTAGACCTATATCTACGCCGTTTTTTACCAGTAGTAGTCGGTTTGTTTTGAAAGTGGTGGTAGATTAGCGAAGATTATTATACAAATCATTATTAGTTTACATTGACTGGAGAGAGTGCTTGAAGGTCTGGTCTTCGTATGTAGAGTAAAATGTATTTGGTAAAATAAAAACTACGGCTGGCTTCGCTGGTTTCTAAAAAGTTTCAATTAGCTCATTATAAAAATTGAATGATTTTTGCAGTTTTCATCTAACAGGTCCGTAGCCCATTTATCACATTTCTGACTCTGACTAATTTCAACCAGGTATCAGCTTCGCCACATGCAGAGTCTTTTGTTGGTGATAATTCTACTGTCGTTATAATAGAGGAACCGTCAGATGAGCCAGTGGAATATCAAAACACTGATAACGCACAAAATGAGCTAAATGAACCAAATGCAAGGGATGTAACTGGTAAATTTCCATATTTTTTGTGTAAATTTTTAGATCACTCCAAATGGTAAGTGTCGTATAACATTATAATATGGTCAATTGTATATACATCTTATTTTGTCGTCTGTTACAGAGACTAACGAATCGATATTACCAAACCGGAATGAAACAATACCAGGTAAATTTTTAAAGAAATACTGCATAGGAAAGAGCTTCTGTCAAATTCTCGGATATACATATAGGATTTAATTATACATCCGTGGTTCACTTTCATCTTGAATTTTAGAATACGCACCGAAAAGTCGACCTCGGACTCCATCTATAAGAAGTCGTCCGCAGACACCTAAGAGCATACACTCGAGTCGGCCACAGACACCGCGCATCTCAAGTCGTCCTACCACTCCTGCGCATCCAGCTACGCGCCACGGCGCCGGAGTAACTTCCAGTCGTCCCAATACCCCGCAGCAGAGTCGGCTGCCATTGACCACGGCACCGCCACCTAACTCCCGGACTATAACACCGAGCAGTCAGACGTGCACTATTGTCAAAGATGATGAGGATATTAAAAGTGTGTACACCGTCAAACAGAGACAATTCAGTCGTTTGAAAAAAGACTTGGATATGAAGCAAGTAAGACAGACATTTTTTTTTGTTGTATCATAATTCATTATGAATCTCTCATTCGTTAAATATTTTTAGCAAGCGGTGTTAGAAGTGTTCGACTGTCTACGTAATTTACGCGAGCGTATGTCCCGTGAAGGCATATCTGGCGGCGGCGAAGGTTTACAACAACAGGAATTAGTGGTGTTTAATGTGGCAGATTGGGCTGCCGATGAAGTAGCGCAACTATGTCGCGACGCTACGGCCTCTTTTGCTACCGACGCTTCTATACAACTTATCAGCACCATTGCACCCATTGGTAATAATATTGTATTTAATAATATAATTCACCGTACCTCAATCAGATTACGAATTCAAATTATATATTTTATACATTTTAGATGAATGTACAATAGATGAATTGGAAAATAAAGTTTCAAATATTCCTTCACGTTTTGCTGATTTATGTCTTCAAGCATTTACTTCACGGCAAGAACTGATGGATTGGGTGAAAGAGCTAATCGAGAAGAATGTAAGTATTATTTACTTTTACAACCTGTTATTCAATAAATATGATTAAGTATATTCAAATTCTTTCATAATAGGAGGATGGAAGTGGGGAATCGTTAGGCCGAATTGCTCGTTACAATGCACAAGGATTTGAACTCTGCGAAGCTCTCAGGGACCTTAAAAACCACACGGATAACGCCATTTATTCAATAACACAAATAACGAGGTATAATAAAAAACATTAATAATTATTTGTTGAGAATTTTATTTTTTGTTGTCGACATACTTAATAGTAACATTATCTTCAGACGTGCATGTCGGGAGCGAAGTGTTTTGATGAATGTCGGTGAGACATTAGTACGCGAAACTGCACATCTGCGTCAAGAATTAGAGTCTCGTACAACCACTGTGCATGAAATGCGTGAAATTCGTACTGAAACTGACACCATTAAAGCTCTCGAGGTTTGTGAAATCAAAACATTTTATTCATTTGATTTTGGTTTTTATTACAATGTGGGTTAATCGTCTATCAGCTCAGTACCTACTTGTAATATTTTTTTTCATTTATGCTGTATGTATTTTTTAGGTAGCTAATCATGATTTGGAGGAAGAACGAGCTATGAAGGCCACATTAAAAGATAAACTTTCTACTGCGGAATCGCAACTTCGGCAAACACGAATCCGTGTTACTAAAATGGATCGGCAATTACGTGAAGCTGAAGCCAGTATTGCCAGTCTGACGGGAACAGTGAAAAGTTTGGAAGACCAGGTATTTTTATAAACATTAAAACGGAGATTGCAATTTTGCTCATGTTTTTAAATATGCAAGTAATAAAGCCTCAACATTTGGGAACTGTTTTTTTTATTTTAGAGTCGACAACGTGAAGTGCAGTTAGAAGCTCGTGCACGCAAATTAAAGGAATCTCTTAAGACTGGGGAAGTAGCCAGTGGTCATATCGCACAACACCGAGATGCCCTTCAAGTAGAGTAAGTTAAATCAAAATAATATGGTTATATTGTGTCATGTTACAAGAGTATTACAAATTTAAATATTTTTTATTTATACAAAACAGAGTTTTAGACTTAAAAGAACGAGTTGAAATAATGAGTGGACAACATAAAGCTCTAGTACAGGATTTGAATAATGAAATTAAAGAATTGGTCAATACTATAGAGGAGCACAAGAAAAAGATACAAGATGAAGAAGAACTAAACCTAGTTGCTAATAAAACTATCTTGGAACGTGATGAGGATATCAAAGAATTAAAAGACAAAATAACGGAGCTAGAAAATTCCCGACCGAATCCAGGTACTCAATTGCATTTAGTTCAAATGAATGGCATCGTCTATAATCGTATCTTATCTAAATATCTGTTTTTATAATGCATAAAATAGTATACCTCAGTTGGATTGCAACGACGACGGTTAAAATAAATTCTATGGAAATGGCATAAAATTTATAATAATTTCAGAGCTACCTACTGAAAGGGAAATGGATTTATGGGCAGACTTACAAGCTACTAAAGATACCTTGCGCATCACAGAAGAAGAAGTAACTGCATGTAAAAGGGAAAAAGTTAGATTTTTAGAAACACTGACCAAAATAACGGTAATTGCCTTTATTTTTTTAAATGAACGTCAAAACCTGCCTTTTATTATCAAAAAGTAGAGGTATCGACTTCGGCTCTTTTTCTTTCAGTCCTATGTACCTGATACGTTTTTTCAACATCCTTAAGGTGACTAAAATTTCTATAAAATTAATAAGATTAACTTCAATTTTCAGGATTCTGAAAGCAAAGTAGGAATGCAGCAAAAATTGGCGGCTGAGCTTCTGAGCAAAGAAGAAATAGTAGGCAAAATGCAGATACAGATTCGAGAATTAACGAAAAATATTAAATTAAAGTAAAAATATAAGATTTAAAATTATTTAGAAAGTTATCTTTTGATATTGATTAATCGGAAAATTATATTTTTAGTGAACAAAAAGTAATACAGTACGAGCAATATGTACGTGATCTTCAAGCTCATAATTGCGCTGTAGCCAACTGTCAAGAAACACCAAACGGAATTAGCTACCAAGATTTGCAACAAGAGGTAAAAATTAAAATATCATATTTTGTTAAGTTCGAATTCTTAATTTCGCTCAAATTTCCTTACAGATAATGGCACTCAAAATGAATCTTCTAGAAACTGTTCATCGTAATGAGGAATTGTCTGAGATGTTGGTGCAGAAAGAGCAGCAACTTGAACAGCAAGATAAAACATCACGTGCCCAGGCAAGAGTCATAAAGGTTGCTAAAAGCGTTTAGTTTGAATATTGATACGATTATATATAATTTTTTATAGCCAATATTTTGCAACATGCATTTTTAATGATAAAAACATATTTTTATTAAAGGTTTAATAATTTTATTTTTTACTTATTTATTTGACTCTAACACCAAGTGATACAGGTCCGTGAAGAGTTGATCAATATGCTAAAGAATAAAGAAACTGAGCAGAGCCGAGAATTAGTTGCTCTTCAGCAGGATCTTGAACATCGAATGAAAATTGTAGACGAAGTGAGATGCTTTTATTTTATATTTTTTAAATTTTATTTAATGGAAAGATTTTGGTATAATTGCCAAGAATTTATTTTTTATTTCTGGCTGTGGTTTTAACAAATGACATATGTTTCGATAATCAACATTCTATTTATCATCATCATCTCACTCAAGAAGTCCACTGCTGGACATCCTCCGGCCTCCCCCATCGAGTACGTATCTACAAACTAGATGCCTCCCTCAAATTCTATTCATTTCAATACAACACCTAAATCGTTTTGTAGGGTTGTCCAGTAGCTAACATTTATCCATCCAATTGTTTAATAACCTATATTTTATTTTTCAGGTGAATAAACAGATAGCTGCAAAAGCTGTTGAAATACAAGAACTGTTTACCACTCTAGAAAACAAGCAACAACAGATCCATCGGTTAGAGAAGATTGTTTTGGCTCTTGAAGAGCAGCAGCGACGTGCTCAGGCGCAGCGCACCAGACACGAGGAAAAGATTGCTGCGCTTGAACACGAATTAGCCGCGAGCGGGAATCGTCGGGAAAGGTATGGTTTTTTGTGCAACATTGTATCGATGACCGAAATGAATGTCTCAGAAACCAAGCACTAAGAACGAGATACATATTTAATGCTTTGTCCTGAATGACTGACGGATCAACGTACTAAATCGTAGAGACCTAAAACTTGGAGGATGTTTTCTTTGTATTATGTAGTCATTCGATCCTTATAATAATCTGGATTTACATATTATTTTTTTCAGAAAATTCATCTTCTTTTAAAAGCTGTCCAAACGTCAAATGCAAATCTAAATTGTCGCCCAGAAAATATGCTATTATGCAAAATTTTGGTGATGTGTTGTGATGTGCAGTGCCGTAAATACTTTGTTTGGATTACCTACTTTAAAATTTGGAAATAAAAAAATTAAGGTTGAACAGTTTTTTATTGGACATCATCATCATCATCTATGCTCGTGCGTGGAACTAAAAATTTATGTCAGACTCACCAGGATGCAGCATCAGCCAGAAACATAAAACGATATTTTTTGCATTGGATTAAGAAGACAATCCGTAGGTTGCCCGTGGCGCGATTTCAAAAGGCGTGTACGCACGACCGAACACGAACATGGTGAACATCGAACACGAACACTTTGTTCTCACGTGCGTACCACTAACGAACATCAAAAAATTTGTTCGTCAAGTGTTCGTGTCGATCCAATTTGGTTGTTCTGTGTGGACGATGTTCTCAGCACGACCGAACAAGAACATTGTTAACACGAACATCGAACCAAAAGAGTAAGGCTTGGTAGCACCTTTTGTTCGACGCTATGTTCTTGTTTGGTCGGGAGTGGTTGCGCGCGAACATAAGTAGAACTATGTTTGTAGGTGTTCATGTTCGCTTTGCTAATTTACGTCCACACGTGCGAACCAGATGTTCCGTGTTCGTGTTCGATGTTCACCATGTTCGTGTTCAGTCGTGCGTACACGCCTTAACATGCATGATCAGTGCCATGAGATATCTGTTTTTGCTTTTGCCCGCCACTTTTTTTTTCTTCTAAAGTTGTGGCTTCTGCATTCTTGTTCGTTAAAATTAGTCAGCGTCATGTAATATGATAGTACTTATATCATTCAAAGCAGCGTATTCTTGCTAGCTATCTTTAGGCCTTTCCGACCATCAAGTTGATTTCGCGTAAAGTTGAATTCCGTAAAAGTTGATTTCCTTAGGATACAGTCTCTGAGTCAAGGCTCTCCGAAGAAAGATGATAGCAAAATTTCTTATAAAAGGCGGATTTTGAAGTCAACGCGATCCTTTTGTACCACAATGTCCACTTCCTAAAACGACCACTTCCCAAAAGGACCACATCCCACGTGTTTCCTTTTGTACCATAAAAGTTCCTGATCATAAACTGCAATAACTATACATCACCAATGTTTGCTTCACATTACACTATCATAACGAATCAAACGTTGAAACACACCGAAATTCAAATTTTAATCACGAGCTCAAGTTGACGCTAAAGTAGTTGAAGCCACTTGCCCGCCATTTTATGTCTGCCTCTTATATCATTTCACTTCGGTCAATCAACATCGCGAAAGTGTCTCTCTCTACACTCGTGATGTAAAATAATAATTGTAAATTTGAAATTCCTGCATTTAATTTGGGTTGTGCCCATAGATTTAGTATATACTAGCTTGTGCCATATAGTAGGGGAACCGAACCGAAGAGGGGTGATTTTTGCAAATACTTTAGCGCGTCAGACTAACACCCCTTCCACACGGCCCAATCTAATTGGCCAATTTGTATACCTGTCCTCTTCTTTAGATATCACCAAGAACAGGACAATAGATCAAATTGGTCCAAAAATTGGGTGCGTGTGGAAGGGGTGTAAGATAAAGGGGATATCCAAAGATTTCTGGGGATATCTGATCTTTTAGTATCAATACCATATTTTTAATTCTTCAAATGGGGGGGATGTCGTAGTTCAACAAAATCGATATCTTGAAATACTCAAGCACTCAGATTAAGCTCAGGCAAATTAAGCCGAATTTTGGCATTCTGGATAAATAATTAGTGTAGATTTGAAAATTGGCACAGGTTATACGAAGAACAACATACTAAAAGTCCTCGAGGGTGAGGGCTCCGCTAACGGACAAGAGGGGGCTTCAAAGGTCCCATTTGTCAGATTTTTGCTCATATCTGGAAAATCTGTACAATTATCATTATGATTGCTTCTGGCAAAAGTTTCTACCTAAAATTTCCTACCGATTTAATCGTATTAGTTTTCTACAATCAATACTTTAGAGACTACAGATTGTTCAAATTAACAAAGAGATTAAAATTTTTCTTTTTAAATAAAAACCGGACAAGTGCGTTTCTGGCCACGCACTATGTTGGGATCCGTATTTACTATGCTTTGCTTGCTGACAGATGAGTGCAATGTCATATTCTATGACATTTGTGTTAGGCTTAAGAAAATTTTGTAGTCACTATTGGTTTTTAGTATTGTTTGTTATGTCATTGTGAAGTATAATTTAATTTACTACAAAAATTTGTACGTTTTATTCAAAGAAATAGGTAGTGTTCGTCGACTATTACTTCGTAACTAGTAGAGCCTACGGAATCCCACTATTTTCCTGGTAGGTTCACTACTTGGACTACTGCCATGATTATTTAAAAATTTTTAAACACAACGGTTTCGAAAATAGCCATCATTTATTTTTATTTTTATAGAAGCGTGATTTGCACACTTAAATATTACAATCTAGCTTATGGGCTAATAAGTAATTTAAATTTAACGTAAACTTCTAAAATGTTTTAGTCTAAGAATAATGTCCATTGACTTTTCTTAGTGTCTGTTAAGGCGAAACACTTTGTTCTTGTGTTTTCTACACTAACTCAAAAGGTTTTATTCTTTTCAGTCTTCTCACTAAATCTGTTGAATCGAGCAGTTGGACTGCTTCGAGATTCACATGATGATGAAGTCTATTATCATGAGCTTCTGCATACTTTTGTATAACATTGTCCACAAGCTCCGCTTTAAGGTCCCGATGGAGGCAATAATTTGTGAAGTACCAGGGTGCATTTGCGATGCCTCTGAGTACTTTATTCTGAAAACGCTGAATAATCTGTCTATTGCTTTGTTTGGTACAGCCCCATAACTATATGCCATAGGTCCACACAGGCATGAGCACTTGTTTATACAGAAGCAATTTATTATGTATTGATAGGTAAGAATTTCTCCCAAGCAGCCATGTTTTTATAACGTAATTCTAACTCTTCTCGTTTTTTCTTGACATGAGCTTTCCAGCGCAGTTTAGCGTCTAGAGTCATGCATAGGTACTTAGCTGTATTAGAATACGGGATTGGCTTGTTATTTAGGAACACTGGATGGTAGTGCTGATTTTTGTTCGTGAAGTCAATATGAACTGATTTTGACTCATTTAGTTTAATTCGCCATCTTTTAGTCCAATTATGTACTTTTGTTATGGCAACTTGTACTTTCTCTACTGATTCTGCATGTGAGTTTCCAGTTGCCATTATAGCAGTATCATCGGCAAAGGTTGCAATGGTATTATTTCCTAGTTCTGGAATATCACAAGTGTATAATAAGTACAGGACCGGACCTAATACACTTCCCTGTGGTACTCCAGCTTTTATTTACTTTAGGTCAGAATAAGCCTCCTCTTGTCTGATCCTAAACATTCTGTTAGAGATATATGATTCCAGTATTGCAGTAAATGTTTCGGTAACATTGTCCTAAGTTTATATAATAGACCTTTATGCCAAACTTTATCAAAAACTTGTGCTACATCCAAGAATACGGTAGTGCATACTTTCTTTTCCTCTAATGCTTTGTCTATTACATTTGTGATCCTATGCACTTGGTCTATAGTTGAATGTTTCTCCCTAAAGCCAAATTGATGCTGTGGTATTAAATCCTTTTCATCCAGTATTGGCTATAGTCTTTTAAGCAAGAGCTTTTCAAATAATTTAGTCATCACTGGCAATAACGAGATTGGCCTATATGACGTAGTTTCGTGAGGTGGTTTGCCCGGTTTTACAATAATAATTACTTCCGCTACTTTCCATATAGCAGGAACTATCTGAAGCCTGAACGCTGCATTAATAAGGTTCGTTAGTTTGACCAAGGCTTTACAGGGAAGATGTTGTAAGATTTCTCCCGTTATGAGGTCATAGCCTGGTGCTTTTCTGGGATCGATGTTTTTCTTTATTTCGTTCGCAACTTCTTTTGGTGTTACAAACTTTATTTCTGATTCTTCTTGCACAGGATCTTGGCAAATCAAATCATCGACACCTTCGTTAGGTTGGAATATTGCTTCCAAATGTTGTGCAAACCTTTTTGCTTTTTGTTCATTACTTATTGCCCACTTGCCATTTTCTTCTCTTATGGGAGGTATGTGCAGAACTGGTCTTTTCAATTTTTTGGTAGCTTTCCAAAGAGAGTAGTTAGTACTGACTGCGGTCATTCGTAAGCTTTTCCAAATGTGTTTTGAGACATTCATCCTTGTAGGAGTGGATGGATTTTCTCAGCTTTTTAGTTAAATTATTGAGGAGTTGTTTTTCGAGTGGAGACCGAGTTTGGTGCCATTTTCTTCTTTGTTTCCTTTTTTGGCCTATTAGATCCATAATATCTTTAGGATATCTATTTCCTTGTGTTTCCCACTGGATATCTGGCGTATTATGCCATGCTGACTGTTGAATATAGACTGTGAATTTTTCAACTTCTGAATCTAATTGGTCTGCAGTACGAAGCGGTACATTAAGATTAATTCTGTTTTCTAAGTTTATATGAAAACTCGCCCAGTCAGTTTTTTTTTGTTAACTAAGGCTGGAATGCTCTCTAAATGTAGAGGATTTTCGCTTAGGGTTAGAGTAATTGGTGAGTGATCTAAGTTCATATCGAACCCTTCTTTTATTCTCAGGCAAGAGGTGTAAATATTTTTGTAGATAAAAAAATCAATCAGGTCCGGAATTTTTTGTGGGTCAGTGGGCCAATAAGTAGGCTTACCAGTAGATAAAACGTCTTGTCTTGTTGTCTTGCGGGCCTTCTCCGCAATTAGGCAGCCTATGTGCCCTTTGTGCGTGCGAAGAGTGGGAGCTGGATCACTCCAGCCATCCTAATTCCTCCAGGAAGTCGGCCAGGGACTTGACGTCGCTGAGTACTTCTCGGAGACTGCCTGGTGTTCCCAGGTGGATTGCCCGGTATGCTGACACCTCACTGCATTCCAGCAGGACGTGTGCCGCTGTTTCTTCTGCCGACATGCAAGCTCTGCACAGGGGGCTGTCTGTAACACCTATGGTGAAAAGATGTTTGTTAAAGCTGCCATGACCTGTCACGGCGCTGGTTATTAATCTTAGTTTTTGTTTAGTTAAGTTAATTATGGACCTAGCGAGGCGAGCGTCCACTTCAGGGAGGGCTTCTTTCGCTTGTCTATAATCTGTGGCGTCTAACCATAGTTTGTTATGTAAGAAGTTAGTATGTTTTAAAATGTTACCTTTGAGCCAGCTGACTGGCAAGGGGAGAATCGGTTCCGGACCAACTGATTTGTTGCCTGATCCCCTCCTCGCCAGCATGTCAGCAGCATCATTACCTCTATCGCCGCTGTGTCCTTTGATCCACTGCAGTGTTATGTGGTTAGAGTGCCCTGCTTTCGTTAAGGCATCGTGGCATTCCAGAACCAGGCTGGATGTCACCACGTATCTTCCGAGTGCGCAGAGCACTGATTTGCTATCGGAGCGAATGAGTATGCGCTCGTTTTCCATTTTCTTAGCAGTTATTGCGTTGGCTGCTAGTAGGATACCCATGCATTCTGCTTGGAATACCGTATTGTGTTCTCCTAAGGGCATGGATATGTGTATATTTAGGTCTTCTGAGAAGACTCCCGTGCCGGTGCCCTCGTCTGTTTTAGAGCCATCGGTGTAGATGGTCAGTGTTTTGTGGGCTGTTTTCAGGTTGCTATCTTCGTGTAGTTGGATTTTGTATCTCTTATCGAAGATATCCGTTGGTAGTACTCTATCACACGGTGCAGTTACGAGAGGGTGTATCAACCATGATGTGAAGATGTTTTTGTAGTGCTTAGAGTTGTCATGCCTAGTTAATTCTAGTTGTTTAAGTCTAAGAGCTGCCTGCGCTGCTTCCTGTTGCACATGTAAGTGTAATGGAGGAAGGTTAAGCATGGCTTCCATTGCTGCCGTCGGGGTTGTTCTCATACAACCAGTGATCGCACAGCATGCTTGTCTTTGTAGTCGTTGTAGCTTGGCGGCGCATGTCACTTGTTCGGTCTTTTGCCACCAGACTAGAGCTGCGTATGTTACCATTGGCCGTATTACTACTGTATAAAGCCATTTGAAGATTTTTGGGGATAGACCCCACCGCCGTCCCACTAGTTTGCGGCATTGCCACATGATAATGCCGGCGGTTCTGGTCTTTTTCTCAATGTGGCTATTCCAGTTCAGCTTGCTATCTAGAGTAACACCTAGGTATTTGACTTCATTCGATAGTTGTAATTGTGTGCCGAATAGGTTCGGGGGGCTGAAGTTACCGAGCTGTCGTTTGTTGGTAAACAGAACAAGTTCGGTCTTGGATGGGTTTACACATAGCTCCTGTTCTCTGCACCATCCCTCCAGTATCCTTAGAGCAGACTGCATCGTGGCGCATGCGGTGCTTGCGTTTGGTCCTGTCATGAGGATGGTGATGTCGTCAGCATAGCCCACGGTGTAAAAGTATCTTGAATTTAGTCTGGTGAGCAGGTCATTGACAACGAGGTTCCAGAGTAAAGGCGATAGTACACCCCCTTGGGGGCAGCCTCTCGCCACTACAGCCCCCCCGCTATCAGGGCCGCTCAACCGGACTATCCTGTTGCGTAGCATGTTGACAATCCATTCTGTCATCTGAGTTGGGACTTTATGTCTTGTCAGTGCTGTTTCGATGCTACGGAAGTTGGTTTTGTCAAAAGCCCCTTCAATGTCAATGAAGGCCCCTAGACATACCTGTTTATTTGAAATTGTTTCTTCGATCTTGCCTACCACTTGGTGGAGTGCGGATTCTGTGGATCTGCCCGCGCAGTAGGCATGTTGGTTCTTATGGATAGAGAAGTTCTTGATTAGGCGACTCCTCAGATGTTTGTCGCAGATTCTCTCCAAAGTTTTTAGGAGGAAGGACGTTAGGCTAATGGGCCTATATGCTTTTGCGTTGGAGTAATCTTCTTTTCCCGGTTTGGGTATGAAGACTACTTTTACCTCACGCCATGCCAGGGGAGTGTAGCGGAAAGCTAGGCAAGCTTGGAAGATCGTGGTGAGGTGGATGGTTATCTTATGTCCTCCCCATTGTAGTAGTCCTGGGAAGATGTCATCTGGTCCTGGTGCCTTAAACGGCGAGAAGCTGTTTAGCGCCCAGCTCACCTTCTCTGGTGTTACGACGTCTTTAGCAAACCTCCAGCAGGTCGTAGTTGGTACTACTGGTGAGTCGTGCCATCTTGGTGTCATCGTTAGCTGGCAGTCTGGGAAATGTGTGTTAAGTAGGATTTCCTCGGTTTCCTGAGTGCAGGAGGACATCGTACCATTAGGTTTCCTGAGGCACCCCACTTGTGGAAGATTTTGCTTGGCAAGGATTTTCCTCGCTCTATTTGCTTGTTGGTTGGTAGATATCTCTTCGCTGAATTTCCTCCAGGCGAATGATTTCCAGTATCTGATACGCTTTTTGAAGAGCGCTTGGGTTTCCTTATAGGCATCCCAGTCTGCTTCCGCGCGTGTGTTAAGAGCCCTGTTGAACCTCTTTCTCACCTTCTTTTTCAGACCTTCAAGTTCCGGGCCCCACCATTTGTTGGTCTTGTTTGTGTTGTCTTTGGGCAGGGTGAGAGGGCAGGACTGGTGGTAGCAGTCCAAGACGGTCCCGGTTAGGGCTGTTACCTGTAAGTCTATGTCTGAAGTGCTAGTAATTGTCATCGTATGATGTTTGGATAGATCGCTATCTGCTAGCAGTCGGGAAAAACGGCATTTGTCGGTTTTCCTTGGATATCTCCTTGGAGTAGGAACAGTGGTGGGTAGCTGAATATCAAAGCGGATCCACCTGTGGTCTGAACATGATGCCTCGTCAGAGACATGCCAATCGTTTATGAGGTCCACTGCGCCCGGTGTGGCTAGAGTGAGATCAATTATGGTACGACAGTGTCTCCCTACAAATGTAGGTTCATTGCCCGTGTTTAGTATGTCAAGGTTAGTTGTTAGTAGAAAGTCAACGAGTTGATTACCTCTGTTGTTGCTTCGGTCCATTCCCCACAGTTGATGATGGGCGTTGGAGTCCGTGGCTATATTAGTTCTAATCTGTTTCGCTCGCAGAAACGTGCCAGGTTCGTCACCTCATCTGGTGGCGCCGGGTCTCCTTCGGGCATGTAGATTGATGCTAAGATGATGTCGTGGTTGCCGTTGTCCTGACTGTTGACTCTGACAGCACACAGATCTCTGGAACAGAAATCCGTAAGTAAATGTGCAGAGATGTTATTAGATAGGTAGATGCACGCCCTGGCATCCGTGTTGTTTGCATACATCAGCTTACCTCTCAGGCTTGCGAGTCCGCATATGGAGCCGCCCCTTAACCACGGCTCTTGTATGAGGGCGGCTAGCGGCTTGTTGCTGTTGACCTCCACCCACCGCCGGAGTTGGGCTGTGGCGGTGATGCTGTGGTGGAGGTTGTATTGGAGGACCATGGTCTTAGAGGGGAACGCCATCTTGGTGTTCCTCCCCTAGCTCCAGCCTCCCGAAGTCGAGATCCTCCTCCCCTAACAACTCGGCTTCGGTGTATGGGACTGGTCTGGCGGACGTAGTCGTCCTGCCCCGGTCCTGGTCCTCCGGTGTGGAGGTCACTATCAGCGATGGCGGCCTCACTACACCCTCATCCCCTCCCATGGGGGGGGGGGTGTTGATGTAGCGCCCGCTCGCGTCCCTAAACTTGAGGTATACCGCCCCGAAGCGATAACTCAGTTTGCGATTTCTGGTCATCACCTCCGGGACGATATCCTCCGGGATGCTGATAGTGAGGAAGGTAGCGCCTTGACGCTCTTGTTTGTGGGCCGCGTGCACGAGCCATCTCTGCGGCTGGGCCCATGCATTCGAGACGTTGAGTCGCTTACCTATTAGCGAGACGTCAGACTCCAGCGCGGGCAGCAGAATCCCCGCCCGCACTCTGCGCGGAAGTTCGTCCGCACGGAATACGGTAAGGGACTCCGGTCTGTAGGAGTCGACGCCCGCCTTCACCCATTCGACGGTGGCTTCGTCCTGACAAAGCATGCAGAAGCCGCCGTCGAAGTAGTGAGGTTTGCCCGAGAACGCAGGTCTCGGCCTGTTTGGGTCCTCACTGAGGGCAAGGGCATCAAATTTGTCGAGCAAGAAGTCTACGACCTTCGTCGCCAAATCCCGACTGATGAAGCGCGTCGTTGGTGCGGTTATGACTACTTTGATGTCCTTGCTCTCAGCGGACGCCGCCGCTGCCGCGTAGGAAGCCGGACGCGGCCCTTGGGACTGGCTCAGCTTCGGCTTTTTGGGGACGGCCTTAGGTGACAAGGTCTCCTCAGGCCTACCCCGCTTAGCCTTGGCGTTGCCCGACTCGCCTGCCCCGCCCGGCCCCCCCGTCGGCGCGCTAGTGGAGTTGCCGGCCTGGGGTGGGTTTGACGTCTGCATCACAGGCTGACCGGTTGAGGTTGAGGGAGCCGCCACTGCCGAGATTTTCTTCTTCTCCTTCATACGCTCCCTCCTCCTTCTGTTTTGCCGGTTTTTCTTGCTGGACCCCTGGGGGCGGTCCCCGCCCGGTGGCTCAGCGGCTTTTACAGGCCGCTTCGCCCCCTTGCGAGACCCGCCCACAAGTGTCCAGCTAGACCAATCGGCTGTGTTAGCGGCGGTCGCAGCAACGGGTGTCCCCCCTGCCACGTCCGCTGGTGTGGTGTGAGTAGCAGGGCCTTGCGGAGTAGCCTCGGGTAGACCCGATACTTGTCCGCTCGATCCCGCTTGTGTGCTTGGTGTGCCGGTGGCCTGCAGGAGAGCCTCGGGTTTCCCCGATACTGCTCCGCCTGTCGCCGGCAATGGTAAGGGTGCGCCACCGGTCATATCGGGTTGCCCCTCTGCAACGCTGGTGGACGCTGTTTGTGTGGTAGTGTTTGTTTTTGTATGTAGGTTAGTGTTGAGGTTCTTATTTAGAAAATCCATACAAGGTATTTCTGCTGATTCCTCCCAGTGGCTCCCGCCCTCCATGGAGCCCGCAACGTTGGAATCACCCGTCGGTCGTGCCAGACGGGTGATAGGATTACCACTGGGATATAGGATGGGGAATGGGGCAATAAGGGCGCCCTCCGCAGCTCGCGATGTGTCCAGAAGAACAACCAGGCACACGCTTGCCGCATCAGACGACCCCCTACGACCCCTTCCCACCCTAGCCACGCCCCCCTCTAGTAGGAGGCGCTGATGACCATACCCCGGAGCGGCTACCCCGGGGCCACCGTTTCGGATGAAATCAGGGCCGAAGGGGCGTGTTGCGAACGTGCGACGTCGCTCAGCCTCCCAGGATCCCTTCATCCACCCTTACGGCGCTCGACTGCGCTGGCCCACGGCGCAGGTGAAGATGAGTAGAATGAAGAATCGACGACGAGCCCATCCCCACAAAAACCCGCCGGATTCTGAAAATTTCTTGATGTCCTATAAAAGAAATAAACATAGAACATAGATATATACTTATACATACTTGGGTCAAGGGTGATATACTATATATACACATATAAGCTCGAGATAGGTGTGTGTGAGGTGGAACGGGGGAAGTGGATTAAGGAGGAGGTAGGGTAAGGAAGGAAATAGCAGGACTCAGGATAGTGTGGGGTAGGAGATGCCCGAGAGATGGGAGGTGCCCCCGAGCATAGCCCCTCATATTTGGCTACTGCCGGTCCGGGGAAGTATGTTAGGGTGTGGTACCCGTTTTTAACCGACAGCATTTCCAGGGTGTACGACCCCCTCAGGGCATGCCCCAAGGAGGTTCACCTCGAGTCTGTGTCTGAGCAGACTCGTGATGACGAGGACGTATATGATTGGACTTTGACCGGGGTGAGTCTAACTGTCTTCGGGACCACACTCCCCGAAGATACTCACCCAGGAATTAACACCCCTAGATAAAACGTCACATTTACTTTCTTTTATGGCATTAAATAATTCTCGCCCTTTAATTGTTGTTAATCTGGAACCCCAATACGTATTTTTGGCATTGAAATCACCTCCGAGAATGAACCTATTTCCAAGTTGTTGTAAGAATCTTAAGTAATATTCTTTTTGTATTGAATGTCTTGGCGGGCAATATAATGCTGATACAGTTATTGGATACTTTTTAGTTTTAATACATACCGCTACAGCTTGTATTTCTCGTTCTTCATGAGTGATGTTTTGATAGTGATAAAGATTTTCTTTCACGATTATAGAACAACCTCCTCTCGCTCGATTATCGGGATGGACGGCATGATATGTTTTATAGCCTTTAAAATGAATGAAGGTTTGCTTAGTCATGTGTGATTCTGAAATCAAGCACACGTCAATATTTTCTGTATCCAGAACAACTTGTAATTTGTTTTGGTGTTGAAGTAGCCCATTGAAGTTCCAGGCCATAATTTTGAGAAAACTATTCATAGTTTATGTTTAATTATTGCTCCTTTAGAGCTAGTTTCAATTTTTTTGAGCTGCTCGTTAAAGGATGACATAAGTTCGAGCATTTTATTCAGTTTTTCTCCTATGTCGACGTTAAATTGCGCATCCTTTTTAATTACATTTTTGGATGTGATTTGTGCGTAAGATATTCTTTCTGACTTACTTTTGTCTCCTTGACATGGTGGCACTGTTGTAGTCCCGTGTGTTTTGCTTGCTTTTTTCGTTGCCTCAACGGCAACCTATACCAGGTTGCCGTTGAGGCTGTGAATTTTTCTTTAGATTTTTATTTTTAAAGTTCTGCAATTCTTTGGCTACTACACACCCTCTATAGTTTGCAGGATGTGGTTCACCACAGTGTATGCATTTTGGTTTTTCTTGTGCCGGCTTTTGGCAGTTTATGGTTAAATGCTTGCCAGTACATTTAACACATCGTGGTTCTTTCGAGCAATACTTTTGCGTATGACCATATGCTTGGCATTTTTTACACTAAGGAATTAGCTTCGGTGTCTTTAGGGAGTGTATTTCAACCTTACATCCCAGTATGTTTTTAATGTTGAAGATTTTATTCAAATCTTCATCATTTTTAAAAGTGAGCATGAACATATTCAATGGCTCTTTATTTTTCCATCTTAGTTTGTTTACTGCACTTTCAATTTTATAACCTTTAAATAGCAGCTCTTCGACTATTCTTTCTGGCTTACATGTATGGTGCAGATTTTTTGCCATCACTCTTATAGGGCGATCTTGCTTGTTTTCATAAGAGTGCCATTCACAGTTATTGGAAGTGAGACATCTACTGATTAATCTAAATGCTTCCTCATTATCAGCGTTTATTTTTACGCTATCTCCACTTAACATCTTAACTTTGAATGGGTCACCTAATAGACCTTCTACCAAAAAATCATAAAATTTTTGGTAGTCTTGAATTCCGGAGGAGGAGGTAATTTTTTGCTCACCTTTGGTTGTTGATCATTTTTAACGTTCGGAGTTGGCGATGGCGAGTTAATCAGCTTCCTTTTCTTTTTATTTTTCGCACGTACCCATCCAGTTTCTTTAGCTAGTTCCTCTTCGTCCGTGTAATACTCAGCGCGTTCTGAAGAGTTACTTGCGGTATTGGCGTTATCACTAGAAGCAGGAGTATGTACCTGTTCTTTGTTTTTCTGCAGTTTCTCAAGTTCTTGCTGCATATTTTCAAGCTTAGCTTGCAGGTGACGCACCTGACATTCAAGGTTTTCCCTTGCTGCTTTCTCATTTTTATAATAATTATAGAGAATGTGTTCGTTCTCAGTTTTGACTTTTACGGCAGATGGAGAATCTTTACCCATTTTTAAAGTTACCCAAACATTTAATATTATTTGAATAAATTGCTTCGCCTTAACAATAGTTTATTTTGGTTATTCGATGCTTAAGTGGGTCATCGTGCCGCGCACTCCACAGACGCGCGAAAATGATGATCACTGCACTTGCACTTTTAACTAGAACACGAGAGCGCTGCATTCGACACGTTCGCTCTGCACAATATCGGAAACCGAACTCATAACCATCATGTTAAAAAAATTATAAATGTAAATAACTCGCAAATGATCGAAAAATAACTCTCATGTAAAGTGGAAATGAATTTTTTTTGTCGCGCTGACTCCATGTTTTGGCATGTGGTTAGATAGGTCTCTACCTACGTACGACTATTTCTTTGAATAAAACGTACAAATGTCATAGAATATGACATTGCACTCATCTGTCAGCAAACAAAGCATAGTAAATACCTACGGATCCCAACACAGTGCGTGGCCAGAAATGCACTTGTCCGGTTTTTATATAAAAAGAAAAAATTTAATCTCTTTGTTAATTTGAACAACCTGTAGTCTCTAAAGTATTGATTGTAGAAAATTAATACGATTAAATCGGTAGGAAATTTTAGGTAGAAACTTTTGCCAAAAGCAATCATAATGATAATTGTACAGATTTTCCAGATATGAGCAAAAATCTGACAAATGGGACCTTTGACCCCCCCCCCCCCCCTACTCCATTAGCGGAGACCCCACCCTCGAGGACTTTTAGTATGTAGTTCTGGACTCTATGAGGTTAACTGTTCTCGTACTAACTACCTTTATGTAAGTTTACTTGCTGACAATATGTGATATTGTGAAAAAAAAATACGATTTTAATGAGACCTTGGCATTCTCAAGCACGGTCACAGAGCACGGTCAGCATTTTTTATTTTCACGTAGGTAAATAGTTAAAGGATAACCATGGATAACGGGAAATATAAATCTGCAATTAATTTCGACA
This sequence comes from Endotricha flammealis, assembly GCA_905163395.2. Classification (NCBI taxonomy): domain Eukaryota; kingdom Metazoa; phylum Arthropoda; class Insecta; order Lepidoptera; family Pyralidae; genus Endotricha; species Endotricha flammealis. Next base: position 6,318,131 of record LR990858.1, on the reverse strand, counting down.
AGAAGAAGTAGATTTTTGTCACTGATTATTTTAAATGTTTGTAATGGCGAAAACACACTACCGTGTCGGGGCGTGTCGTGTCGCGCCAGAAGCATATCGCGTTCATACATTTTATATGGTTAGGAGCACATTTGTAGGGCGTGTCGTGTCGTGACTCGCTCTGTCGTGGCGCGGACTGCTGGCCGCCGATTGCGCCACGGCGGTGGTGGGGGTTATGACGCGACACGACACGCCCTGCAAATGTGTTTCTATTCCCGCGCGCGGCTCGTGTCGCGAACAAGTGGACGCTTTTTTTTTAAATTGGTTTTTGCGGCGTGATAATGAGTTACTAGGTAGTAGATTCCTGATAAATATACTTAAATAATTTTTTTTGTAAATAAATACCATTATACATTATAGAAAACACCCAGACAAAGGCAAACACTGCGAGCTTCTGTTCAGAAATGAAAGAAATAAACGTCTGGCGTTTATTTCGTTCATTTCTGAACAGAATCGCGCCCCGACACGACACGTAAGTGTGCACACCCACCGTCACGACAGAGCGCGACACGACAGGCCCCGACACGGTAGTGTGTTTCCACCATAAGCCTGTCGACGCCACGACGCTGTCCCCACCGATAAACGGGAAAACATCAAATTACATTTTTTGCTCTCCTTCACCTAATCTTCGAAATAAATAGGTGTCCAGAGCGCTCGAGTGAGTACAAATTTAGCATCGTAATACACAGTCTTTCTTACACAGAACATTGAGATTGTATTTCCCAGACTCCACACATCTCAAAAGGCAGAGTTATCTAAAATTGAAGTAACAGCGAGTACTAGCCAAACAAAAGAGAAGAATAAGAAAAATCACTGACAGTCTGAGTCTGACACTGACATTGACGCAAAGAGGATAATAATAATGGTATGTCATTGACGTAACGGTATGTATCGGACGGATGTTGTCGTTGATTGTGTTGATTGTTGATTGATTGTGTCCATTTTTTTTTAGGAAATTAACAAGCAAGTGCATTACTTTGTTTGTTACATTAAGAAGAATTAAAACTTTAAAAAATGTCTGAAAGAAAAGTATTAAATGTAAGTATTATAGTTTTATTAAGCGTACAAAACTATTGAATCTCTTCATAACCTCTTAAATTTAAAACATTCGCAATTATTATAATAAAATAAATAGAAAATACGTATTTGTTTGGTGCTGACAATTCTACAAACGATCATTGTTATAATAAGCACATTATATAGGGACACATAATTACATATTAGATTGAATAAGGCGATTCTCTGACCCATATTTTTGTTAAAAATGTTTTCAATGAGTTTAAATCAGCCAACAGACAAAAAAATATCTAGAATATATTTGACATAAAGATTAGATACAATATTGTTATTAAAATTATTGGAGAATGAAAAACTTCACACTTATTTTTTATATAATGATTTCAGAAATACTACCCTCCGGACTTCGATCCTTCGAAGATCCCGCGCATGAAATTGGCGAAAAATCGTCAATACACTGTTCGCCTTATGGCTCCCTTCAACATGCGCTGTGCCACTTGTGGAGAGTACATTTACAAGGGTAAAAAGTTTAATGCCAGAAAAGAGGATGTTGAGAATGAGGACTACCTAGGTATCAGAATATACAGGTTTTATATCAAAGTACGTCATATTTTGTATTAGCACTGTTAAATTTGTTGTGGGTCCTGCGATTGGTGCCAGTTTTTTTGTTATAAACTGCCAGTAAGCACTATTTGGGCCCTAGATTTTCTCGGGTCATAGTATGTTGTCAAATTATTGTTTGTTTACTAAAGAGTTAGATCATCAAATCTATCAAACACAATAAATTTGCAATCAGAGTTATAGATCTAGTTTTAAACATTAAATCATGTTGCTATATTTCTTTATTTAATGACGATCTCCATGGCGTAATTACCACGCCGGACCACCACCCAGGAGGTCCCGAGTAAGGGTCCCGATAAAAAATGAACTTTTTCTGATTGACCTGTTTCTTGGATGTTTATCTATAAATGTATTTGTTATAAAATATGGTATCGTTGAGTTAGTATCCCATAACACAAGTATCGAACTTACTTTGGGGCTAGGTCAATCTGTGTGATTAAAAAAAAATTTAAAAAAATAAAATTACCTTGTTACACTAAATTTAAGAGCTATGAATTTAAAATAAATAAAACAATCACATCTTAGAAAGAAATTTAAGATTAATTATGTTACAAATGAACCAAATGTTTCCAAAGATTTAGTACTTGATGATAATAATTCCTGTATTTATAATATTACGTAAATAATTTAAAAATTTTCAGTGCACACGCTGTTTGCAAGAAATATCATTCAAGACAGATCCAAAGAACACAGACTATGAAATAGAGGCTGGAGCAACTCGTAATTTCATGGCCCTGAAACTAGCTGAAGAACAGGCCAAGAGAGAGGAGGACGAGCAGAAAGAGGAAGAGGCCAATAACCCTATGAAGTTGTTAGGTAAATAAAATGTTGTAAAATTATTTTGTCTCTTAAGACTGAAACGCAAAGCCTCAGCTCACTCAGCCTTAAGCACCGGATTTCTATAGCGATAAGGAGCTGCCGAACAGATTTTTCCACCAAATTGGACAAGCTCTGCTGCAAGTGCTGCCATGTTGCTGAAACTACAAGAAAAAATAATTACAATAACTTGCTTCTGCTTATTTAAGTGCAGACGTGTCAGGTTATAATAGTTATTAATGTTTGCATCTCCACTCTTCTCCAAGGCACAATAAATTACAAATGTATGAAATGAGCTTCACTGCTTATTGTTAATATATGATCATCGTTGTTAAATCTGGTGTTACAGAACACAGGAATGCGAATATGTGGTGGGTGAGCTAGTCCCGATAATTATTAGAGGTTACATTTATAAAAATATAAAAATCTTTCACCATATCATTTTCTTTTATCTGAAAGGTAGCTTGTGGAGTAAGCAACATTTCTGAATACCGTATTCCCTCCCAACTCTTCTTAATTTGTCTCCTTTTTCTACACCAGTCGGTAAATATAATGTATGCCCACTTTTCGTTATATATTAAAAAAATATATATTATTTTCTAGAATACAGAACAGAACAATCAAGGCAAGAGATTGAGGTATTGGAGAGTCTCGAAGAGTTGAAAGAGCTAAACCGGCGACAGCGCGCAGTTGACTATGAAGGAATGCTGAAGCAGTACCAACCAGAAACAGCCGACGAACGTAGGAAAAGAGAGGAGAAAGAAGATGATGAATTCATCAAGTGAGTATTTTCTCTTTTATATGTCAGAGGAGGACGAACAAGCTGTGGTGCAATTATGCTTACAAATTATGATGTTGTTTTGATGTCAACTTGACATTACAGATTATTTCATATTATGCTTGTAAATAATATTATGTCAATTTGGGATCAACATCATATTGACATCAAAACAACATCATCTATAATTAGGCCACTGGTCACCTGATGGTAATCACTGCTGCCCACTGTACATTCACAACTATAAGGGCCTTCTATCCTCCACCATCCATGCAGTTATCTTGAGTTATCTCCTTTTCTTCCTTAGACAATGACAGCATGAGATTTAAATGTAACATTACCGCTAGACCACATTTAGTGGTGAACCAAACTGGGTCCCGCGACTCACTGCTTAGTATGAATTTATACAGAAAGATGACCAAACCACGGTACAGTACAGTGTCGCGCGATTAATGACCGTGACGTCATACTGCAGTGAGTCGCGCGACCCAGTTAGCGCCGCGGTCTCTTGGATGGGAATTCTACCCTTTAGCGTGGAACTCAATTGGATACAATCTGAACAAACTTTATACAGGCATACAAGCTACAACTATGAGGTTGTTTGAACTTGTAATTTTTTTATTCAAGTGTAGTGTTAGCCATTTCTACTTCTGGGACTTGCATGTAATTTGCACACTTTTGAAAATATGTTTCTAATACGAATTAATTGTATGCAAATATGACGTCATTATTGTAAGCAAGTCATCTACTCGAACCGCGCTTTTAATGTCTAAGGTCTCAAAATATATTTGAAATAACGACAACTAATAAAATATTGTCACAATGAGAATTATTATTGATCATACTCTCATTAAAGATCATTAAGGTATTATTTACTCTCAATACAGGTCAGTTAAATTCAACAATCCATCAACAAACAAAGTGATTGCTGAGGAAATCATTGAAGATGTCCCAGATACAGACGAGCCGCCTGCAAAAACTTCAAGAATTGAAGTAAAACCAAAAACTGAACCTAAGAAAACTGAATCCTGGAATAGGAGTATTGGTGTATTATCAAAGAAACCAGCATTATCTAATCTTGTGAAAAAGAAAGAGACTGTAACAGGAAACTCAAATGAAACGGCAGGAAACTCAAAGTCAGAAGGGTCGAAAGAGAAAGAAGCTGAGAAGGTTGCTCAGCCTACGGGCCTATCGTTATTGGCTGGTTATTCGGACAGTGACAGTGATTCATAGTGAGTGTTTTATCTAATTCTTTTTATTTTATATTGTTATAAGGAAACATTGAATATGCATCCTGATAGTAGTGTTAAACGTTAGCATTTGTTTGCATTTAAGAAACTATTTTCAGATTTGACTCGCAGTATGATTGTTTTGGATTCAAACTCATTTATACAATATTTTATTGATGACAACGATTTTATAATTTGCTTTGAAGAAATGTTGGCTTTATATAATACTAGCGTAACTCGCGCAACTTCGTTTGCGTGCATCCCGGTTTCCCACTACGCGCACTAACAGAGCATTCAACTCGTGCTCGCCGCCATCGATGGAGAAAGAAAACACAAAATATACACATACTCCAGTTAACGAATGCCTCAAAAGTGGGAATAGAGTGCGTGAGCGGGAACCTAAGCGATTTCTTCAGAAACCTAATCAGAATGCTTTGAGAGAAAACATACTAAAAGTCCTGACGTCTAGGAGGTGAGCCGGAGGGAGGGGGGATGACAAAGGTCCCAATTTCAGGTTTTTCCCTAATATCTCAAAAACGGTACGTTATAGCGGAAAATGGTCTATGATGAAATAAAAACTTATAAAATTCTCTAACACTTTGTTAATTATACATTTCCATAATCCCGTCCGTTTTCGAACTACACGCTTTGGAGCCTCATTCTGTTGGCAGTCATGGCAGGTCACCTCCTAGTCGTCAAGGCTTTTAGTATGTTTTCTCCCTAAGCATCCTGATTAGGTTTCTGAAGAAATCGCTTAGGTTCCCGCTCACGCACTCTACAATTACGTTATGGACTGAACTAACAGCGCTGCGTCCACACTATGAAATACTCCTTTCATGTTACTTTACTGCAGTCTGTACAAGGCATTAAGCAAAGTATACACGACGACACTGACACTCGACAGAAGTGTCGACACTAGTGTCGATTGCGTCTACACGGTAAGCAATTTTTTGTGTCGACATTGGTGTAGACATCAAGTGTGCCGATTCAAGTGTATTTGCCGACTACACGAATCATGTCTGACACTGACTGCAATTCAGTGTGGTACATTCCATCGCCATGAATCGACGTGCTGCGTTTCTATTAAAATGCGTCGTTGTAAAAAGAGATCTATATGGGTTAAAGATTGAATTAAAAGAAGAGCACAGCTAGGCGCATATAATCAACTAGTGGAGCCCGCGCAACTTCGTTTGCGTGTATTTTTTTATGCACAGCAGCGCCATCTATACCAGACTTTTCAACAAATCCTACGGGAATCGCGTACTTTCCGGGATAAAAAGTACCGTTGTTAATCTAAAAACTTCGCGCAGGTTCGAATTTAGCGACACTTGTGTCGGACAGCGGGCACCTCCTGACTCCACGGCGGCGACACAGACATTAGAGCGACACCGTCAATACATCTGCAACTAAGTGTCGCGGCCGTGTACACACGCAGACATTCGATGCATACACTGAGTGTCCGGTGTCTGAGGTCGTCGTGTATGCTTAGCATTACAATGACTAAGTAGCCATTATAGCAAAACTTTGCATGTTTATTCTTCAAAAAAGTGTTCTATATTTTATATTGTGTCTATCCCTCATATAATATACTAACAGACTTGTCTATCGACAATATAACAGAAAATACGAAAAATTATGATTAATGTAACTTCATATTGAAGTGATATACATATTCAGTATCCATCCTGCACAATCCAATATTGACAGATATTTTTAGGCAGTATGTAAATAAATTAAACATGTATTTATTATTAAGCAAAAAGACTATATTTTGACTATAAGAACAGCCGTTTGTTAAATATTATTTATTTGTATATCACTCATTAAATCATTCGTGAAAAGTGTCTTAATTTTCTAAAATATGAATAATATTTATTTAAATTGTATCCATGTTGTAAAAGTAAAATAAAAGTCAAAAATGTTAGTTATGTTTTTATTTTTTAATATGAAATCAAAATTGCTTTATTCTGTGATAAATTATACGCTAATTCAAGTCGATGATACACTGGGCTCACCCTGCCAATCCTAGTAAATTAGGAATCGAACTCGATAACACTAGAAAACGATATTATTTTTAAATGTAAAAGGTGTTTATAAAATTTCGGCTTTTTCGGATTCTAATTCAGTTTTCGATATTGGATCATACATTGCAACTTTATTGAAAGCTTAAAACGCTCTCCATTCTAATACTAATTTCGTAATAGTGATACAGTAGGTATACAGTCGATATTGGTTTATCCAATTTATACAGACATTGCTTCATTAAAATTAATTGTGTCATTTGATTGTGCGTATTCGACATCCTGCCGATCCTGGCAAATATTATGTCATTCACGACAAATTATAAAAATACACCATTGGATTAAAATGGCTTGTACCCAGGATGTAATGGTCGAAAAGTTCTAATATTAAGAAATTATGTAAGTACGCGCGCCCAAATGTTATACTTGGAAAGCAAGAAATATTGCAAGCAGAAATATTGATACCTGGAAAGGTTCAAAGTGCATATTTAATTTAAGACCTACATTGTGCACCTTAATCTTGCTAAAAACGGTTGATTTGAAGTAAAAAAAATATTTTCTTCACAAAAACAGTTTAATTGGTCGTGGGGCGCGCGACAATCGGCTTAGGGCGGAGGCGGCGGCGGCGCGGGCGCGACCGGCCAGCGCCGAAATTCCTCGCTCGTCCGCGCCCTTTGTTGCCTTCTCCTCCATTTATTATGGTGTCAAGTGCATTCACGCAGCGAGTTTACGCGGCGCCTTCTTGTTTCGATTCTGTATATGTATACAGTTGGATTCTACCGCTTTTTACTAACAATTTACTCATTTCATATTTTCGCTTCTTTAATAACAAATAACTACGCGTACCTGTTTTCTATCCTATTTTAAGATTGTATAAACTTGTTCAACGTAAAGTATAATTTACTAGAAGAATGCGTTGCGGTTGACTTTTTACTTATTGTACATGGCCATAGGTGCATTAATGACTTACCACCAGCTCAACTTTAGCCATCGGAATTTTATTGTAATGATGTTCAGTTTTACTTCATGTTCACCTGAATAATTACGGGATATAAACATAATACAAAAACCAAGCAAATCTTCAAAGACTTCTATCATTATCCCATATTAAATCTATTAGATAGTATAAAATATATTCGAACAACTGTTTCTAATTAAGTATGATTTAAAATAAAAACGCTGACTGCCAGTTTTAGATACGCATTTTAATAATATGTATTAAATTCTCTTTTTTCTTCTTGAGTTTAATTAAACAGTACAGTCATTTTTTAATATATCATTAACTTTATAATGTTTTTGTACCACTCATTATGAGAAGTCGAGATAATGAAACTCTTAGTAAGCCGACATAATAGTGATATTTTTTTATTTTTGCAATAAGAGCTTCACATACCTATGAATTATGATCACGCAAAACAAAGCTGTAACTTTACTGTTATAAAAAAACCTAATACATATATTTGAACGGCCTGAATGCTGTAATAGCCGAAACTAAGAATGTGGATGTTGTTTACAATCAACCTGTATAAAGTTATGGTACACTTTTTATAAATCGTATACCTGTCTTTTTATAGTATTAAATTAATTGATTGGAAAAAACCATTAATGCATTGAAAAGCGTAGATAGAGCATAACAATGAAAAAGTGAAATGTCATTGCTACATCTTAAAGTTTCGATGAAAAAACATTGAACGGGGAATAACACGGAGTTGATTTTTTATATGGGACCTTGTTCAAAGGTAAAAAACAGTGAAATTTATCTACCGGGATTTAGAGTTTAGTTAATATTTTTTGTCATTGAGCACAGCTTTCTCTGAGTACTGTCGAATAAGTGTGAAAAGACGCAATTGTTTTTGTTTTCGAAGGGCTTTTTAGGTGAATCCTCCGTCTACATCTTGTTACATTACATACTGAGATGTACAGACAACCCTCACAGCTGGACATTGTTATCTATTGTAAGCTAGAGTGTGTAATCTGTGGCGTAATAAGGGTACTTCTACCACAAATTAATCTCCACATAGTAGGCGGTACCTGCAAATTGGGACGTAAAAGAGCGCATAGCTCACTGCGCTCATAATTCGTATCCCGATTTTTTCATCCACATAAATATTGTTTTTTTCATAGACGTAACGGCTTTGGACCGACAAGTCGTCGTTCGGTTCTCAGAAGTAGTGTTGTCGCGGCGCCGGCCGGTGTTGCCCGGCTAATAAATAAAAGGCCGCTTGGGAAATATTATGTTACGTCTTAGGGTGTTTTTTGGGCGAATGAGTGCGGCGGCGGTGGTCGGCCGCTTTTGGCCACTCGAGCCCGGTAATGGGGCAGGTTCCACCGGGCATGTGAAAGAAGATAGTGGTATAACCCGTTTAGTAGGCTGAAATCAATTTCTCGACGAGAAACATCAATCTCCGATTTCATTACAAAATATTTATGTAGTATAATAAAGTTAAACATTAGTTGTTATTTAGAATGAAAAGGCATTTGCTAAGAATTTTAAAGTCTTCGTTAATTTAATGTAGGTGTAGGCCCTGTAGAGCTTGCCATTAGTATAGAAAAATTAAATTATTGGTTCAGGGTTCCGTTTTGTAAAGTACTATTAAAAAGTGGCTTCGAACAATCAGTAGATGAACTTGTCGGCAACTGTAATCCATACTAATATTATAAATGTGAAAGTGTGTTTGTTTGTCCTCTCTTTACGTCGAAAGTAATGAACGGATTGATATGATTTTTAATTGGGTATAGTCTAAGGTCTGGAGAGTGACATAGGCTACTTTTTATCCCGGAAAAACATCTTACACCCCGTCCTCACGCACCCAATTTTTGGGGCAATTTGATCTATTGTCCTGTTTTTGGTGATATCTAAAGAAAAGGACAGGTATAAATTGTCCAATTAGATTGGGCCGTGTGGAAGGGGTGTTATTCCCACGGGAAAAATAAAGTACATATTTTTTGTTCTTTTTTCACGTCGAAAGGAACCTAAGTACCGACATATTTTTTTAAAAGAGATGATTTAAAGTCTGGAGAGTGACACAGGCTACTTTTTATCCCGGAAAAACATCTCATTCCCACGGGAAAAAATATAACATTATTTTTTCATAATTTTTAACGGGGATAATTTAAGGTCTGGAGAGTGACATAAGAATACTTTTTCCCACGGGATAAAGAGATTCCCATGGGAAAAATTATTGACATTTTTCCTTGACCACGCGGGCGGGGCCGCGGGTAACAGCTAGTTTTATATAATTATAATTTAAATATATACTTATATTGTAATACATAGTCGATGATAGTAAATAATGTAGTTTAGTTTCCCATGGGAAGTAACGAGACTGCGCGAATAATACCGCGGGTGTCCGCTAGTATGAAGATGTACTATAATACTCGTAAAGATTACTCTTAACTGTCATTATCATATTACATGTCAGGGATATAACATAGCCATAAATGACCTCATTTTCCAGAGCTATATACAAACAGGAAACAGAAAATATTATAATTTTATTATAATCTAATTCATAAGTGTTAATTAACTTCAATCAAAGTGTTAATTAAGTTCCATGTACTCAGTACTGTGTTTGCACATTAATGTAAGGGGTAATTTTTAATTAGCTATATTAATTTAAATAAGTAGCTAATATATTAGCTTGATCTATCAAGGAGAATGTTTTCACTTTCGGTATAATAAGCTTCAAATAAATTTGTAAGAGCCCAATTCATAAAAACAATCCACTTAACTAACCCCATGTCCAGCAGTGGACTGCGATCATAACGCCATTTAACCAACTGATATCTGAATGTCCAACTCCAAGTCATCCTTGCTAATATATCGCCGATTGAAAAACCGAAACATCATGAGGAAATTGTATTTAGAAAAAGGTATCACCTTTGTAATGTCTTATTCCTTCAGTCTTGTTTCATTTCTTATTTCTGTTGTCTTCCGGGTTTTGGAGTTCTGATGGCAGTCGCGTCGCTCTATGTGTCGTTGCGAAATGTCGAAGTGGCTTATGCAGCAGACTCCGACTATTTCGAATTAGTTAAGAAACAGGATAACTCCACAATTCTTTAGTTATCCTGTTAGATAACTTACCTAACATTCTCTTTTGGAGTTATCCTGTTGGGAGTAGTTGTTAGTAAAAAATCGGGCCACGCACAATGTAGGGTTCCGTATTGGCTACGCATTTCTTGCTTGCAGATGAGTACAATGCTATATTCTATGACAATTTGTACTTTTTCGTCAAATAAATTTTACTTCATGTATCGGAGAGCTATCTAACGATACCCCACAAGATGGCGTCGGTGCGAAAAAAGTTTCATTCCAAAATTGTATTCTACCACTTTGTTAGCATTGTTAATATGAGTATACATACCCAGTTACAGCTTTCTAGCATCAAGCGTCTAGGCGCTAGACCGCGGACGGACAGACGGACATGGCGAAACTATAAGGGTTCCTTGTAGTTTACTACGGAACCCTAAAAAAGTCAAGATAAGTTCCATATGCAGATGCATTATTTATTTGTTTTATTTATTAGCCTTGATATCACGATATTCATTTCTAAGTAACTATATTTTAACACAAAGGAGCCACAGTCCGAGGTCCCCGGTTACTATAAACACAGGCGAGGATGCGTAAACATGTCATTGTTTTGCTTATCCCATGATCGTCTACAAATAATTAGTTGGTACGAAATAAATCACTCTCTAACTTTTATAACTTCACTTGCTCTTTAGCGCGAGAGTTTAAAAACAAATGTCAGGAGATACGTAGACGTCACATTGACGTTTGTTATCGCAACCGTGATAGTAACCAAAGACAATTAGCGAATGAACATGTAGAATGAGCGATCGCTAAGTTTACGTACGTTTGGCTACCAAAATAATATCGACCACGCTAAGGCGTTAGCGTTTTTAGTTAAAGAATCGCTACGAAACAATTGCCACTTGTCTAAGCCTGCAGGCGTAAGTATCGCGTTTGATGCTACATTGATCTCATTTTGGGTTCGACCTAACCGTCGTCGTATTATTGGAACTCCGCGCTCCGTAATGTAATATGAATTGCGAAGAAAACGCGTCTGAATATAACCTTACTGTCTTTTCTTTAGGATGGATGGATGGATGGATTTTAAAAAAAACTCAACTCGGTCGTAAGTTCACATTATTGGCCAACCAACTTACAAATTCATAGAAGTACGTGTACAATTGTAAAAAAAAAAATTTTTTGTTGATCGGATCAAAGGGCTGCGGACAACATTCCTTCGCCCATCGGCCCTGGGAGTGCCATACATCGAGTAATTTCATTAAACGTTTACTAAATTGGAATACATAGTTGATTGCGAAATGATCAGCCCTCATTGGACAATTGTTCTGCGCCGGATGTCGCTCGGTGTTCACATGATTGATTAAATGTTGCAAGTTATTTATCTCGCTATAAATAAAGTTGTTAATGGATTGCTCCTCTCTAGTAATTGACTTTTAACATTTTTGAGAAACTCACCATTCAACAAGATACATGTGAGGTATAATAAGGGCGCAGTTAATACAACTTGTGATTTGGGATTTGACAGTACCCCTATGAGTAATCATTCTCTAGCTAGAATCTAATAGGATTCCAATAATATTTGTAACTGATTTTTTATACTTATACGTCTGGTAAGACATGTATGTGATGTACGGTATGTGAATTACGTTATAAAGGCACTGCACTGAAACACCCATCTCTCAGCTATAGACAAATTATTTAATGGTCACTTGGGTATGCCTGGACTGTGTAAATAATGTGTGTGATAAATTTAAAACGAATTATATCAGAACATATTAATGTTTTGAATAAATTAATAACTATATTAGACTGAGACACTGGCTAAGTTATAAAGATTACTACATAAAAATTCGGAGCGATAATATAGCACACATACAAAATTCTCCGAAACTAGTATACCTACATTGTGTACACGCGATCTAAAATGTTCGCCGCCGATATACAAACGAGTTGCCCTCGTACAGATGCACGCACACTAACGAAGTCCTCGGAAGACGTTCCATTCATAATTTTAACAACCTCTCATTATGTTCTGGCAGAGAGCGAGATGGGAAGCGAGGCCCTGAGGGACCCGAGCAAAAAAGCTTTTAGACCTCACAATTTGCGGTCTCTTTATGATTACAAAAGTAATATCAACTTTATAACATTATCATGTAGTGGCAGACATTCTTTGCCGCTTCGGACCATTCCGTGTTCTATTTTTCACGGCATAATTCAAAAACAAGACGGTCAATTAGCCATATTACTGCTTTTGAACGGCCGTATTAAACTAGGCTCTGTTGTCCTGCGATTATAAAGATCTTCGTGTGTGGCTCATTCATTTATGTTAAGTTTTGTTTTACAAACTGAAAGTACAACACGGTAAACAAAGATCAATTATTTTATTCAAGGTAAGAACTCAATATGCCCGCATTTGTCGTGACAAATACGATAAACCTTCAATGAGGAGACTTATTCTCTGCATGTGGTTAGCTGTATGCATACTTCTATCTATAGCGTCAGATTCTTCCCTTAGATCACAATAGGAACCACAGTTTTTTAACAGTCATCTAAGTTTACAGTTATTTTTTGGGGTTAGATTTTAGTCATCTTCGCAGATGACTTTGGTTTTTATTGAATGAAAAACATGATTAGATTTTTGTAAATATTATTTAAAGACGAATCCAATTTATGGCCTGCGATAATGTCGGCGAGATGTACCGCGGACCATGATCCCGAATGAATATTCAGAACGTGTGCTCCATGAGGATCATAGAGCGCTTGAGAAACTGGCCATTAAAATTATGACAGGCCATCTACATTCCTGAACAACAAAGCCGACCTACGATTAAAATAACACCTCCTTCGTAGAACATATATCCATTTTACTTCAGAAGGGTCCGTAACGTTTCCGCTGGGGTCCGATACCTTTTTTCCGAGCACTGTTGAAAAAACTTGGCGTCCCATTAACAATAAGATCAAAACTAGCCGCGCGCCACAATAGTCGGCGAGCGCCAGCCTCCGACCGTTCGACAGACATTTCCAGGAATCGCGTCCTTTAAAAAAGATCCAACTCATCCTGGGCGTGTGATACTTGGCGAACTTGCATTCCTGGAGGGTCCCGCTCTCGGCGCGCCCTCGCCCTGGGCGCCGCCGCCCCGGCGCCTTCTGCGCTCCACTCCATCTCCATTGAACCGCCCAACAGACACACATTTCACTCATTCATTTACCGCTAAGACATTTCATATTTTTTATGATATTACAAAAAAAATATTAACCGAAATCGCTGAAACATTCTAGAACTACATACTCCAGTTCGAGTGTAATGCGATATGCTGCCACTAAATAATAAACAATTACAATGACCAAAAATGTGCGGTGTCGGATAATATTACATCCAAACTGTCTCTTGTCCCATTGTGCAATGCTATGTGTCATTGTAGTGGTGTGCAAAAAATGTCGTCAACAATAATACAAAAGTAATAAGATGATTTGGGGCGCTATTAGTGAATGCCACAGAGGCAGCTCCCACGCTCGATTGTCCTTCAGGGTGGTTCCTTCAATAGCCTCCCATCTTTCTATAGAACCTGACAAATACTTGCTAGGGACAGCTACACCAAAGTCATTAGCAATCTGTACATTATGTTGACGTAGGTAAACGTAACAGATTAGCAGGTAAGTATTTTTTAAATAATTCAACACTTCAATAAAAATCTCCAGTCGTCATCATAATGTTCCAAGATCTAGGAATGCCATCGGTTTATTTTCCTGATATTCCTTTCACATGGACGATCCCTACCATTACCATTGGACCTCCTGTGGAGGAAACATTCATTTGTAATAAATTCCTTGCAAGCCTGTTCTTTATCGTTGCAGTTAAATAACAACACGTTAATATCACTATAACAAAGGATGGATATTGCTTGCGGCCCGAGGCTGATAAACTCGTCAAGCAGACACTTGATTGCTGACTGTTAGAAATAAAAACTTAGTAGATAAGTAGTATGTTCACTAAATTCCAGGTCGCTGCGCAAACACCTCGTCGTGGCCCGTAAAATTTATAACTCAAATATAGGTATTAAACGTTATGAGGCGGCAGCGGCATTCGTCGGGAATGTTGTCGTCAATGTTTTATTTCGTCCCGTCGACGGTGCGTGTGTGAGTCGCGCACTATCGCTTTAAGGGTCTTTGTTTTTGCGTTTAGGTACTGATAATAATTTAAATTGATTTAATATTATAAACTGCATTGCTTTAGACCTTTCCTATGTGTTCGGGGCTTTATCCACTGACCGTGCATTGGTAGTTGACTGACCGTGACATGTTGGACGTGCATAGTACGCAACAGCACACACAATGGATCCGAGCGTTTATTCGATAGCACTGACCTATGGACTAACACGATGACGGCCGATAGTGGGTGCATGGGAAATGCACCGCTCATGGGAACTAGGTGATGTGAAAGATTCATAAACGTTCCACTCACACGTTTCAATATGTTCACCTAATCTGACGGCAAATTATATTGGAACTCGTTGTGCCGGCCGCATCAGGTGCTCGTACTTGTAAGGTATCTTGCGGCCATATATTTGTCATTTTTATTTTATCATTGTAAATAAGCTGCGTCTGTTCCCACGACATGGTAAATCTGAATTGCGTATAACCGTTTAGTTTATGCGGTCCTTCATGGAAAGGCATTCTTCCGTTTAATATTCGTTTACCTTTGTTTTAAGGCACAGTATCCCTTGAGCAAAAAAACATCTGTTTTTACATTGTTTCTAAGCATTAACGTGACTCATGCTTTAAGTAGTCCCTGGTGCAGATTATGTAACATAATAATCACATCATATTTGTATCCATTCGCTTGATTAGGGTCCCCTAATTTCGCATGACGAGGCAATTGCGGCGAATTCTCGACACGTGACCACTATTTGACGGCGTAAAAATATCACCATCGCTCATTACTTCGAGCTTATTTATGCCCTCGATTAAGCCGTCTGCGACCCCATGCGGGCCCGTTGATTAGCGTTTGCATCAATCCACATAACTTTTGGCGAAATATTGAACGGCATGAATAGAGTTTATTGAGTCTATGTCGATAACAGTCGGGAAGGCGGCGAGACTGCTCATATCCGGCCGCTGATATCGCGGTAAACTCCCAACCGAACGCCAAACAAACATTAATAGCTATATAATCAGTAAATCAGCTCTGAGAAAATATAAACTTAACACATGTGTTGTTATAGAAGTTCCCCATGAATAAATACTATTATTTATGCATCGCGCTCAAGAGACTGACGGACGACTGCTTTGGTCCAATGGAGTTGAAAAACTTAATACATCAATATAGATGTTTGATATATTCTACAAATCATATAGCTATAAAAAAATAAATAGAGTCATCACTAAGTGTATGTAATAATAAGTAAAGCAATTTTGAAACAATCGCTATTCAAATCTCCGAAAAAATTATGAAATGGGCTTTCCAAAGCGCTGCTCGTTTTGGGAATATCCGAGACGTACAAAGTTACCTGCAATGACAATCACCGAACATCATTCATTCGTAAAACTAGAGAATAAGTAAATAGAGAATAACAATAGAACAGATCTGGCGCCAGCACGTCGCCACATCACAACATAACGGGTCAGGGGCACTGGCCAAACGTTCAATTGTCTGCCATTGGTACCTGTCTATTGTGCGACAGGTACACTGAATGTATTATGTTTCACAGTCAAAAAGTACAGGAAGCGATATCTCCACAAATTGTTGGTAATCCAGGAATAACACTTCACTTCACGTAGAATATTGTGGTATTATGTTCAAGTCAAAGAGTTTTGTGGAACCTCTTTAACGACAATACTTTGACAACGCCATACATTTTTTCTGTGGTATTCCTGTAACAGTGTACCTTTTGTACACATACGAATAAGTGAAATAAAAATGGCTACTTGTCGAATGTTGCTATTTTTTATACAAAGGAAATTCTGCATGAACAGCAAAATACGATATCGTATTAGATCTCTTTTCGATAATTCTGGTTAGTAGATTGATTTGTACGCGTTATTATGTGTGCTGCCCATAAAACACTAGATATGTATAACTTCCGTTCAAGGAAGTAACAATATGTTGTTCCGGCGAATCGCGTCGCTCCATAAAAGGACAATTCCCCGAAATCCTACACAAATTAGTGAATGAACGTAAAGTCGCCCCGTCGCGTCGTTTTGCATAAGACAATGTCTCGGTGCGCCATATGGCCAGGCAGTCGTGGGGTAGCGGGTTCGTGACCACATGTGTCTTTACGCACTCATTCACTTATGCTATTAATGGGTCCATTCAACAGCATTGTCTTGCACTGCACATGCACCGGAAACTCCATCGCCACGGTCCCGCCTCCGCACCGCACCGCACACTGCGACAGATTAGCAGAAATTATTGCAGTGTGCATTCGAATTACAGTTTATTACAGAAACACTGATCTTATTCATCAAAGATCTTCAATCTTACAATTTGTATCTCAAAAACAACATACATTATCTTGACTAAAGAATCTAATAAGGATCATATACCTAAGTAGAAAAAAGTCACAAAAGTGTACATGAATGAATGAAATAAAACGAAAGTGATATTCAACCCGAGGAGCTCGATGGCGTCGCTGTGTGTCGTACTCTAATATGAACACGCAAGTTAAGCGACGTCGACCCGAGCCAGTGTTTGGATGGGTTTCGTTATCTCGAGCTTCTCCGTGCTTCGGAGGGCACGTTAAGCCGTCGGTTGCAGCTGTTATCGGTAGGTGACAGTCGTTAAGCCAAGTCGGTGGCCTTCGGGCGGCTTGAAAACACCGCCCTCTGCCAATCCGCATTGGAGCAGCGTGGCAGAGTACGCTCTAATCACCTTCGATTGATGGGAGACCCGTATCCCAGCAGTGGGATGATTATGGGTTGATATGATGATATTAAACCCTCGATTCAAACGAAAGTAAGATTCAACCATTATCGTACATTTATAATGGAAACCTTATTTTGCGAAACTAGTTAACAAAATACAAGAGTATTTTTATAAACTCTAATTTCAAGAAAGTTACTTTGAATAAGTTAGGCATCTTTAAATGTTGAGCCTTCAAACACTGATGATCTTATCACACTGACCAACCAAGCCTGTAGACAATACGTGGGTATTGCAGTTATGTATTGTGTATAATATTGTCTACAACAACAGTAATTTATTAAAAACCATCATCGATAAACATTGGCCAGAAGTAAAATACTAGAAAAACTTTTAAGATAACTGTTATCTATTAAGTACCATCATGAAGACAGTACTAACACAGAGCTACGATTCTCGTAGCAAAGATTGGCGTAGCACTTGCTACGCACCATTCGAAATAGTTGGAATGTCTCGGTTTTACTCGTATTTGAAGTTTAAAAAAAGTATGATGGTTCAAATTAGTTACATAGACATAGACAGTGAAATATTTGTGTTGTTTTCTTCATAGAAATTTTACATGATTAATACAGAGTAATTAGAAGAATAATAAAAATATTAAATCATTAATACAAAATTGCAAATATAAACTGGATTGTTTACTGATTTTCATGCATAGAAGCCGCAGGATGTTCTTCACCATTTTTGTTTGGGAATACGATACCATAAATGATAAAAAACAAATGATGTGAAATTCTTCTCGGATATCTACGTCATAAATAGTAGGGTAACGTCGGAGCAGCCACCCATTGCGCCAGTTTCAGCGGCGGCCGGAGAGAGTAACTGATAATTGACTCGTCGGACTAGTCCGCGTCCGGCCACCCTTCCATAAATATTTCCCGATCAAATTATTATGCGTTCTAAAAAAATGCCACGAGCTCGATTCTCAGAATCTTGTACCGAGGGCGGTTCTATTCAAAGTCAACGACAGAGACAAGCTTACGGCCAACGGAGCAAGAGCGAGCGAGAGCCTTGTTCAATGGAATGAGGTTCAGCATAGTCGACGGGGCCAACTGTGAGAATTACAAGGAATGGATTTATTTATTGATCTTGCTTGTTCCGTTATTATGAACGACTAGGTTAGTAAATAAATAAATGCTGCCTTATCTCAGAGCGAGGATGTTTGATCTAGGACCGAGAATAGCATAATAGCCGCAGTGTTAAAGTGACACTTCCGTGTGCTGGATAAATGATCTACAACGCACTTTCTCTTTTATTGTACATCCCTACACATACGTCGTATATCGGGCATCAAGAATGTTGACTCAATATTCGTTGTTTGTATTATTTATTTTAAAATATATATGAAATTAGTGCTATGTAAACGTAATCTACATCGTATTAATTAATGTTTCATGAATGTACAAGGTATTCACTTTTTCTTTTCTCTCTTTTTGACACATTGTGCCATCGATCTTCTAGCAAGTCGACATGAATTTAATTTCAGAATCAGCGACACAACTAGCAAGTCGATTTGAATTTCACTTCAGTGCTGGCGACTCGCCTGGTGAAGTGGTGAGTCGAAAGTCCACTGTAAAATGTACTTGTGGCACTAGGTAAACGTCATGAACATCGGAGTGGCATTGATGATTGTAAATTAACTTAACACATTATACTTACAACAAAAAGCTTTTCAACTTGTATCTTGTAATATGTATTAGAAAAACCGAAAAAGTAATAAGCCGTCAACCTTTTCAGAGTATGTTAAGAAGATTAGCTACTTTATCTGCACGATAACATAAATAATTTTAAAGTATGCTATACCCACGTTAAAGCAATATCATAGAGTTGACCTTACATCCACTTAACGAAGTTCATTCATGTGACGTCTATTTGAACTTCAATTGTAATCGATTCGCTTTAACTGGTTGACAACAGAATACAAAAAAAGAAACAATTCTATCACATTACGAAGACAAACGAGTTTGTTAGGTAGTTTATTTTACACTGTTCAGTATTGTCACAGACCATTGCCCTTAGTGCCACAGGCGAGAAATATAAAGAGAGCAATTCTATTTGTGTAATGTCTTGGGAGTCTAGTGCTAAGTGCTAATTACACCACAACGACATTTTTGCAGCATTACGCACAAGGCGACGCGAATGGTGTCCATTGTACGTACGAGTTGAGAAAATGGCACTTTTTGCGTTGTCAAGTTATTTGGGGAAGTGGTATTATTTTCTCATTAGAAAAACATTAAAAATTAAATTCTTATGTGTGCCTCTTATATTAGATAATATCTCTTATTCTTATAATAATTTATTTTACATTATTTATAGTAGACAGTAAGTGTAATTATCCCAGTTGTAACTTATTTCATTATTAACTACACGTTAAAATTTTGTTCATAGCTTTACAATCCTCATTCTATGTTAGTAATGTCTAATCTGTTCCACTCATGTCCCACTCAACATTAAAATTTTTGCAGCAACGAACTTCAGAACGGTAACATTCGTCAAATCAGTTTTTGCGCTAGTCTCTAAGTAGTGAAAATCGTGGTCAAAAGCTATGACAAAGATAAAAATACTTTATTAGTGGGTGGACAATGGACTCGAAAGAGTAATAAGCGCGCCTGATCAATTTGTAGACATCAAGATAAGGGTCGACAAAGGCCGCGGCTGATTCGCGCCAAACATTGACTCATCCAATTCCGCACAAACATTGAGCAGATGGCATTTTTTTGCGACAAATTATATCATAAATGATGACTTCACGTACATTTGTGGGATCTGGAATTCTACATAAGTATTATAGAGTTTTAGTAGGGTCGACAACAGAAATAATAATATATTTAACACCTTTATAAGTCACTCAATAAAATCTTAACCATTACCTACACGTTCAATCTAGAATAATCTAGATCGAAATCCGTGATCGTGATCCGTGTACGGTGTAACGTGTTAGATTGACTGAGCAACACGTTACAGTCAATCTGGATCAACTTGATCATGGATCTCGATCTGAATTGACCGTGTAATGCCTGCTATAGTAACTAAACTCAATAAAATAATTCCTAAAATAAGAAAAAAATATCAAAGTACCAATAATTCAGCAGAACTTATTTGTGGAATTCTCGTGCTCCTCCACGTAGAACTCAAGTTAAAAATCCTCTTAGTACGTAACTACCGATATCATAATTTTCGTATCTTCCCATCGATCGGAGTCATAATCAATGAGTTACAATAACAATTTACTGGCACTTGTTAAAAAAACTAATACCAAAAGTAGAAGGAGCGATCAATTTGGAAAGGAGGCGCAAAGTGCAGCCGACGTTGAGCATTCTTGGGGTAATGGTTAGGGGAAGCTGGTTTTATATAGAGTCGGCTTATTAAGCTAGAAGAAAAATACACTGCGGTCGGTGTCGTGAAACGTCGGAAACATTTTGGTTTTATTAGAGTTTAATAATAATATAATTAGGACCGGTTTCATCAATCCCGAATAGGTATTCGTCAAATAAAATGTATGTTTTTTCACAGTAACTGTCCAAAAAACCGTTTTAGTTGACATTGCTTAATTGACAAATAGTCTATTCGGGAATAATCTCAATAAGCAATAAACTCACGCAAGACTTTGGCGATCTCTTCTTTTAGATTTTTCCGGTATGAAAGCGACCGGTAAGACCGGTAAAGGCTTTATTTTGAACTAAGTTTTGGCTCGAAAGCTATCTAATTTTTAAGTTGACATAGGTAACTTCTATTGTACTTACAATTCCCATCAGAAATTATTTGTTCATTAATTTTATGGTACAATAATATCAAATATTTTTCTCACATAAAACCTGTTCTGCTACGGAAATTGATCCCGGAACTAAGATATATCACTCTATAAATGTAGGTGGGCGTATTTAAATGTCAATACCAATGAACCACTTGACTCGATAAATCCTAACAGAATATTTTATTTAAAAAAACATTATGTAATTAAATAAATTAGTTAATGATAAAGTAAGTGCATAAGTGCATTGCAGTGCGCGCTCAGAAATGGTCGCGTTTGCAACTTGCACAGATATGAAATAATTTGTTTAATTACTTCGCGAATTGCGCGGCCTAGCCGCTGCCCGAAAACGTGCTGCTATGGGTTCCGAACAACTCATAGCCAACGAGTTGCTGGCATTCATACAACATGCCATTGACACTATGGACGAGGTCAGCATCATGCAGATCTGCAAGTCCAGTTTCACTGAAGCGGAGATTTGCAGTGGCAAGGTGCTGTTGTACCAGACGCTCGGCAAGGCCGACCGAATGCCGTCTCGCAGGAGGGACGAAAAAGGTGAAAGAAGTCTCCAGGATATCATCACCTTGTTGAAGGAGACCGACCCTGACGACGTGCCTGCGTTCGTGGCTAAGCAGCTGCATAAGCTGCCTCCAGTCTCGTTTGACCACGTTGACGTGACCCGGCTGCTGAAAGACATCACAGCCCTGAAGGCAAGCATGGCCGACGTCATGTTGAAATTAGAGGCGTCGGAAACTACCATTTCCGATTTGCGTACCGAATTATAATCGCTAAAACGTAATGATTCGGTAAGTAGGTCAACTGTGACTTCTAATGTCAACACGCGTCGCGGAGCGCAAGTTTGCAGTTTTGAGTCAGCAAAATTGGAATGCTCGTCGCCCGCTGTTGCGGAGTGCGTCTCCCCGCACGCCGCTGTCCGCTCCGTCCCCGAGCCGAAGAAAAACGCTGATACGAGTCCCGTGTCCCGCGCTTATGCCGCCGCTGCCGCCGCACCACCTAGGCGGACTAAACCACCGGGGAAAAACCAACAGAAGTTGGCACTAACACAGTGTCAGCCGAAAGTCCGATGCGACGAGGAGGGTTTTAGCAAAGTTGAAAGAAGGAGGAGGAAGCCCGCCAGCCGTAATCACCTTGGCACCGCACCGACTGCACCAGAACATGCTCTGCGTCCTGAAGTACGAGCGACGCAGCTGTATGTGTCTAGACTGCACTGGTCTACGAAAGTTGAAGATGTCGTAGACTACATCCGAAAGAAATCCGCTTTCACTCTGAGGGTCGAGCCGTTGGAGTCTCGTCACAAAGTGAACTTTAGTTCTTTTGTGGTGAGGGTACCCAATCATCACTTGGAGACTTTCATGAAAGAGGATTTCTGGCCGCAGGGAGTCGTATACCGGAAGTTCCGAGGTCGACTGCCAGCTGACACCGCACGCTTCACATCGCCAAAGCGATTTTAATTATTTTTTTAGTGTTAGTGATTTTATTATTATTGTATATATGTTAGTCTGTAAGGTATATATTATATGGGCCAATAATTTGTAAAATTTTGTTGCCTGAAATAAATAAATAAATAAATAAAAAATAAAAAAATAAAGACATGACTAGAGAAAGTACCTACTTGTGAAGGCTTACACCCCGTCCACAGGTACCCAATTTTTGGGCTAATTTGATCTATTGTCCTGTTCTTGGTGATATCTAAAGAAAAGGACAGGTATACAAATTGGCCAATTATTGGGCCGTGTGGAAGGGGTGCTATGAAGGGTGTTGTCAATGGATGACAGACGTTAAACCAAGTCGATGGCCTTCAGGCGGGTTGGAAACTGGCCTCCGCTAATCCCGAATTGGAGCAGACGCTCTATCCCTGAAATGGGATAATTATGGGTTGATATGATGAACAGTACTTTTGAAGTCTGTTTCCATACAATATAAGCTTGTTTTTAGTGAAATTTAACCGTTGTTTATGTTGAGACAATGTATCTATTGCGTTAAAATTTTGGGAATTCCTTTTTTCACGCGGTCGGGGTCGTGAGAATGGATCGCGTGCAGCCGACACGTCTCATTAGGTAAACAGAATTAGGGTGTGTTTGTGTACCACCAATACCATACCTAATAAGTAATAAACAAAGTCGTATACATCTGAGGGCGTCAATACCAAAATCTGTGAAATCAATCCCAAGAGAAAAATAAATAAACAGAAATAAAAAAAACATTGTAGACGTCGAGTTCATGTGCTATGTGTTATAAATATGATCTCAGACTTGAACAAGAAATACAAGAAACCAATCATGTATAAATCTGGTATACTGTGGACAATTTTGTGTTTTCGAAGCGACGACCGTGATGAATTTTAATAAACGAAGGAAAGGACTTCGTAGAATGACAGCGTACTATGTATGTCCTTAATACAATTTCTTGTCAATTTCAAAGGGATAGTTTTAAAACATGAATATAAACCGGTAAAATGCTGGAATTGCTGGATACTATTTATTATTGTTGTCAGTTCCCAGGAACCATATCTAATCAGTGAGATTTACCCGTCATTACGATTGCGGCTTAATATCGGGGATAAGGCGTCTCTCACGCGTTTTCCGACTAAATTAAATATTTATTAAAATAGAAGACGGCTTCCTTTAGATAAGACACTTCTCACGGCGCTCCGCATACTCCTGCGCATTGCCGCACGCTCCCCGCAACCGCCCCGCGTCAGGAATACACACTCGGGTCTGGAGGTGGATACTAATATTTATAGTGTGATTTAGCATCATAACACAGCATAGAATCGTATAAAACATGGCCGCCTGCCCCGGCCCGATTCACAATTTTATTTTACATAGGATTAAATAAATCCAAGAGCAGACAATAAAGTAAAATTACACTAGAACATGTTTATTGACTTTTATAACAGGTAGGTAATATTGAAATGTCGTCGGACGAGGTATGCAGGGGTGGTCGTCGGAGCTGCGGCGCACCGCTTTGCCACAGTTATGCGCATTGTCAACACGGCGTATACGCACACTACACACATTTTTTTTGTGCGCACATGTGCGTCGACAGACCGCCCAGACCACAGCCCCTAACAAATATTTGCCTCTGATTCTAAAACGCTTAGAACCTCACAGCTCCACGAATCAATACAACATAACAAACAGCTCAATTTGCTTTGACTTTCGGAAAGTGACAGATGCAATTAATTTTCACCTCAATATTTATTTAGTTTGATACTGAGCTTTATTGTTTTGCTTATTTATTGTTCAAATAATTTGATGAGCAATTAGCCCACCTCGAGCCGCGGCGAGCCATCCATTTATAATAAAATCATTGATAAGGCGGCACATTCCTTTACGAAGCCGATCTGCATCATCCTTCCTTAATACCTTACCTGTCAAACCCTTCCAAATAAATTAGTCGCTTCTAATGCTAAGCAGCTCCGGTACCAAAAATAAACCAAGTAACGGCGCAATCCATTAATTGACTGGACCCGCTGCTGAGCGAAAAAAATCTCTATCAGATAAAGCGGGTAAGTGTTTACGGTTTCTCACGAGCCTCGGCCAACCCTCAATGGCGCCTTGCTGATTGATAGTAGCGGAGCCGACCTTCGCACCTCGCGCTGCCCATGGGATATGGGGCTTTAAGGTGACGCAGTAGGGCACATATCACCCCCAGCAGCGCTTATCATGTCCTTTCCAAACAAGATTATAAACACTCAAGCCGTTTTGAGACTTGCTCCATGGTGCAGACCATACATTGTTGAACAACACAATAAGAACTAAAATATCCATTCAAATAATTCTGCACCCTCAGCGTGTACCTGTCCGCGGCCACCTCCAAAGGAGGCTACAAAAAATATTATGTTAATTTGTAATATTAGGGCATTATTCATAGTAGCCATAATAGCATTGTTATCATTATTCGGAAACATTCTCTTGTAATTGTGGGCGGCGAGACTTTACTGAGCTCTGTCAGTTGTTAATAAGTCTTGGAGAATAGTGCACTTTCATGCTTGTCACTGCATCCCTAACCATCAGATAAACAACACTTCGTGTGACCTGCTTTATTTTTATTTATGTTTTTAAATCCTTATATAGGTAGATTAACAAGTAGATAACCATTTCTCTATTAATATTTATAGCTGCTTGGTAGACGTGTGAATGTGAAGTGTATGTATTTACACAGAAATGTACTTAGATATTTATTTAGACAACATTAAAATACTGATGACTTGATGTTATTTATTATGTACTAATGAGTGTTATTATTGTTACCGAACAGTTGAACGAAAGAAAAAGACAATACAATTTTGTGTTGTTGAAACAGGTTTAATTGTAAATTTTATGGATTTCGTAAAAGGTCTGTCGGACGTAACGAGGCATGATGGTGCGCCAGGCCAAGCAGGAGGCCGCGGGCCCGGCTCGGCGGCGAGAGCTCTGTAATCCCATAGTCGGTGTCGGCTTACGGCGCCTCTCGCCGCAATTATCATATTCCACCTAAACACATAATATTGTGCACGCAATTTTAAAAATAACTTGCGTCCGGCCCGACCTCAATCGGGCCTGATTTATAGCCAGCGAGGCAGCCGCGCGCCGCGAGCTAACCGCCCAACGTGGCCTTCCTTGGCGCTATCCCGACCACATAGCACCCATATTACAATTTCAATTAGATTATAAAAATATTGATTTTGTATTTAACTCTCGAAATTGCCATTATACTCTTAAGGTGATATGATAAGTAGTTGATTTTGTTACACTACCCAGTACA
Source organism: Endotricha flammealis (assembly GCA_905163395.2). NCBI lineage: Eukaryota > Metazoa > Arthropoda > Insecta > Lepidoptera > Pyralidae > Endotricha > Endotricha flammealis. The sequence continues at coordinate 6,292,137 of LR990858.1, read as the reverse complement.
GTAAGTATGTAATTAAATCTTCAGTACAAACACTACAGTTTGATGATACAGTCGGCTCGACGATCGCAGGACCATCGACCAACCCTGTTTAGTACCGAAGAAAAGGGCGGAGCTGACAAAAATTTCACTTACAAGATGTGGAAACGATTTTTTTTTAAATGGTCCACCTATCATCGAGGCCTCCTTACAAATAGATGTCTGATGATGTCTTCGGTTGCAAATCCGACAAGCCCAATTAGTATTCCTGCAATACATCGCCTGACTGACACTCGCCCCTTTTGCTTCCTTGAATCCTTTCTTAAAACTCGTCTAAGTATATATGAAGTATTTATATACTTTTGACCTCACCTTTTTTAAGGACATCTTGTTATTGGTCGACATCGACACCAAAGCTATAGTCTAACATGGATGAGTTAGTTATAACGGCGACACTGTCATTGCAATGCCCTAGCCGGCTATACAGTTTATGAATCAAAATGTATGAATGAGTTCTCGCCTGGCCACGTGTCGGCGTTCTCACGCCTGCCGACGACTGCTTTTTATCGCAGCTACGTTTCGAGCGACGTGTCGCGTGGGCTACATGTGCAGCCCCGACCCCCGCGACGCTACACATGGCGCCAATCGCTAATTACTTCGTCATGAATCCTGGAGCAGTCACCTCTTCCAGCTGAATTTATCGGCGAGCAGACGTATCTAATCCGGAAATAATAGAATCGAATCTGTTCTAGCCGAACAGCCGCGACTAAACAAAATGAATAGGCGACATTGAAAAAGCTCTTGGAATGACTGCTCTATAGGTATGTAAGTACCAACCGAGACGGAAATAAAAACTGTTACAATAGAAGTACTTAAGATAAATTCTATTCGCGCGTGCAAATTGCCCGAGTCAACAGTCGCACACTTGGGCAATGTTAATGTAAGAATGAAGAGCATTTTCTTTTTGTTCGCCATTAGTTAACAAACTGTTGTCACGACTTGGGGCCCGCCGCGCCGCGCCGGTTGCCGAGGCCGACGGAACGAGATGGGGCTCCGGGCGCGGCTGAATCCGATTTTTAGTATCGTTTATAGCCCATATCAAATGTGGAACGCAAAACATCTTCAAGTTATAAACGAGTTTTTAGATGATTTTCGCTTCTTACATAATTAACTATTTCATACAAAGGGGTTTACCAAAAAGTTGTTCATATCGTTGAATACGTTTTAATGAAGTTGTGTTTTGGGCTTCTTTAAGTATTTGCCGATTTTTTCCCACGATGACATCATGTCAATGTTCTAAAGATAAATGTACTTAATCGAGTCTAATCCAAATTCACAGCAAATGAATCGGATCTGCTGTATTGAAACTATTAAGGCAAAAACGCGACGCCTTTTAATGGGCTTATTATGTCTTAAGCTGCCAGTTTATGTACATTGCATAGTGTACAACGTGTCACCGATTCTCAACGCAAATACTTCATTACTTTTTCTTCGACTGGTTTTAAATTGATTTAAAAAATATAGGAATACTTAATTTATTTGTGTTAAGGAACCAATATTTCAACAAAAACAAAAAACTGCTTAAAATAAAGATCGTCGAAAAATTCCATGGCGACGCTATTTTATCACTGTGTATAATTACATAATCATATTGTTACTTGTTCACCATCTGTCTTCTACTTTATAAGGTCACTGACTCCATTGAGCTCCCAGCTTGCAATATTTATTTTTGGCTAAATATGAGTGTTGATTATTATTATCTTTAATTACTTAATTTATTTATCATGGGGTATTTTTAAACAGCAAATCTCCAAATTTCTGGCAGTTCCTATAATGATGAGATTGTCCTGATCCTGAGTTATCTTCATTAGATGAGAAATTTAGATTGCTTTACCCTTTTTTAGGGTTCCGTAATAAACAAACTTTCGTCATATCCGGCTGTCCGTTATTATTTGAATTTTGAAGCAGAATACTCGTAAGACTTGGACAAATATGTTACAAATCCAAATCATTTAGAAAGGCTTAGAATGAAAGCGTTGTAAAAATTTGTGTTAGTAAGTATATATACAAGATGACTTGCTATCTGATTAATTGATAATAATTAAAAATAGTTTCATCATCTATCCTCAAAGTTGAAGCTGACTTTTAACAAATACCTGGACCTAACATTGCTGCATCAGTTTGCTTTTGACTTAAGACCAAGTTTGATTATGGTCCCATAAAAACCTTGTTCTCAATCTTGGATTTTTATTCGTTAGCCAATCAACTCATCCGATAAGACATAACGTTAGGCAATCAGCTCTCCCAAAAAGATGTCCATTACCATCCTAACTAAAATAAGCAGTCTTATTGCGTTGGTTCTATAAATTCTGACGATTGCAAAAATCTGTCTCAGATGCCTATAATAGTGTCCGGTCCCGGCAATCTTTCTAGAATTTTCGTGATTAGACTTGTCCTATTTATTACCGACATTTTGGACGTAAATAATTTTTGAGTTTTCATAAAAAATATTCCTAGAATAATCTTACATTTTACTAATATGGTTTACATCATGCTAGAATAAGTTTTTTGTTTTGTAATAGGTGACCCAGGCCAGGAACCCTAATATTGTAAAAGGGTCACCGTCCGTCTGCCGTAGCCGTTGCTTCCTGCGTCCAGAGCAGTCCGGTACGGACTCAATTAAAAGTTATTGCAGGGGCGTGCGAACAGCGCAAAGTGACTGCGGCGCCGCTGTCCCCTACCCCACAGGAAGTAGTGTTTGTCTAAGTCTTGTCGGTCAATAAACTCTGAAACAATATCTTGATTACACTGGTATTTAACTCTAATAAAAATATTCATTTAGAACTGTTTAAGAGTCATAAACATGATTCATGATATAAGAATTTCTGAATCTGATAATTACATACTTAACTTAATCAACAACATTCATATCTGTAATACCTCTAGTTTTAATTTTAATCCAAGTGCAAGATTCTTCAATCTGTTTTAAATTTAATTCATGATGCTATAAAAAGCATGAACGTTGCAGTACTTGCAGTATGAACCGTATCATGGTCAGATCGAGTCGCATCTCGTGTGCCTCGGCGCTGTGCATTTTTTAAATTGATTTATACATAGTTGTATTCATTATTCGTAGGCGTATAGTTGTGGAGTAAGTATAAAAAAAATTAGAATTTTCTCATGCGATCACCGTCGCGTTCCACCGCGCCAATGCCAATATCAATATCATTAATCGAAACGTGTAACCTTGAGAGAAGAATGCTCCTCAGCTAGATTTGCGCCACAGTCTTTGCAGAATGTTTAAGGAGAATCAACAATTAATAGCTCTATAATTGCCTTGAACGAATTCCCTTTACTGCTGCTTTTTGCAACCTCCGTTGCCCTATTCAGACGAAATCAACCCCAAATATAGTTCGCTACATTTACAGCCCATTGTCGAGTGCCACGAATGTCAATTTAAACGCTACAATCTTTTAAAGATGTTAATTGAGTCTTAAAATAAAATGTTAATCTATATTTTGCGGATTATGAGTGGTTTTTAAATAAAACATGGCATGTAATCGTATGGATAACGCCCCCATAGCCGATGAGGGCTTTATCGAGCTCAAATACTTGGGCGCATCATCAACACAAATAATTCGACCGAGTATGACCGACATTGCCAACATTGATAAGAGCCAACGCAGTAGCTCCAGCTACATATAATGACTTCATAACTAACTGCTTACATCTATTTATTGGCTAGCGTTTGCCTTGCATTACGGTTTACTAGATGTTACCCGAGGCCTATGTTGGGCTCTGTACCCCTGACAATATATATACAAATTTTAATAATGATCGACTGCTTAGTCAAGCCGTGAAGGACAAACAAACAAACGAAAAAACTCACTTTCTCATTTATAATATTAGTATCTATGATAACCGCGGTGTTACCCGCGTTTATATTTATACACAGTAGCGCCACCTAATTAATAAAGCGCCATTGACTATTAGACTTTTGACCAAACCCTATGGGAATCGGATACTTTTTGGGATAAAAAGTAGTCCAAGTATCAGCTACCTACATACCAAATATCATAAAAATTGGAATGCCCAGCCAATGGAGCTTGAAGAGGTACCTAACAAACATACACACAAACTTTCTCCTTTAAATATTAGTGGGATGGGATGTATAAGTTGCCCAAATAAAATAAAACATATGCTTTTCCTACAATGTTCCTGAATTAATGTATAACGAAAACGAAGCGAATGTATACATCGTATCCGTGTGGTTATGGAATATTTGTAATCTGGCTCAGGGAGGCCCGCGATTTCTGTCTATAGTACCATGAGCTCAAGGCCCACGCAGCGAGTCATTGCCACGTTCGCGGAACGGACTTCAGGGCCATCTTTACGTAGACATCATTGCGACAAAACATAATTTTACAGACCATTTACAAATTTAAATTAATTTTGAAAAATAATTTCATGTACAATAAAACAGAAAAACAAACAATGCAAGTCAAGCTGAGAGATCGCTGAGATTATGCGCATAATAAAGGTAGTAGAGGTTTGAAGAATGACACAATGTCGGCACATAAAATCAAGAACAGATAAACTGTTACACAGTTTGGCAGAAAATGTATTTTGAACACTTTGTAATATTTCTGGAAAATAAATAAATAAAAATAAAAAAAATAATGTTAGTAGTATAATATAGCAAACAAAAATACAAACATCAGCTGTGCATAACAACGTGACTCTTTTAAATATAATTAAACGAACACAAATCAAAAAATAGTACTCTTTTGCGAACACATAGACAAGAACTAAATGATTATAACAATCATTACGATCAATAAATAGCCGAAAACAGAACAGTCACCCTGAAGAAAATACCAGACAAGCATGCTTATGCTATGCTTATATTGCACTTGTTGTAAGCATGCTTTACACAGATGACTTTAGATACTAGAAAATCAGTCCAGCAATGGAACCACAAGAGTTTTTACTCCAGCTCTCTTCTACTGAAGACGGCGGTCGTCTCCAAGAGACCCAATAAGGATGCCGCGCCTCGAAATAAAGGTTTTATTGTTCGACGAAACGATTCGAACTGGTTTTATGGGCGGTGGGGCACCTAATTCAAAATAAAGGCGTTAACATTTTTCTAAAATAACTGTGAGGAGAAAATTGTCGGTTACGTAATTAGCGAATTTAAAATCGTGTGAATTTTTATTTTTTACATCTCTATCATCAATAAAAAGTGTATAGACAATTAAAATGTTTTATCATTCATGCTATTCGTGATAGATTAAATGAAATAATATATTGTACCTATGCCAATAAATTTTTACTCAAAACCAGAAACGACGGTATAGGAAACATTCGTAAAACAAGCTTACATTACTCGTAGATAGATTACATTAGATACTAACCCAAGTGCTGCAACCACCCAATTATTTTGCGGAACATAATTTCGTGAACACACACACTAAGAATTTTCTGGCCGTTCCTAATTCAATCTAAGCCATAGAGCATAAAGTCGCTTAAAAGTACCGCAATGGAGTCGAGCGTGCCAACAAGTTTAAAATAAGTCCTCGTATAAAGTTATCAGCGGCGTTTTGCGAGCATCTGCCGAAACTGGGCTCTGATACCTACGGCCAGATAAGTTATCCTTCGGGTTCAGGGTCGCTCCGAGGGGGCAACAGTACGCAGTTAGCGTTGTCTTGTTTGCAACATGTGTACTTAGCCTGAGGTCCACCGCAAAAACTGTGGTTTTATTAAATTTACGTTACCATAACCACACTTTGACCTTTATTAGATTGATTCCTTTTACCCTGTACATAGTTTCATTCAAAATAGTTTGTTAAAATCAAGTAATCTATTAAAAGAGTGTAGGTTGTAAGTTTCTTGCTTGCGTTCGTCTTAGTATTAACTGCCATGTGATGTGACTCGATTGACTTGGTAAATGGTATGCAGGACGATCATCTTCCGAGGTCTTAAGGCCCTGATTATAAAAAGGTTTTCGGTAAGTGTTTAATCAGGAAAAAGTAATTCTGAATTGACGCAATCAGGAGGTGTTAATTTTTTCTCACGATGCTCTATGTTTATGATCTTCGTCATTAAAGTAATAGCTGGCATATAGAACACGTCATCGTTCTTTATACCAACGCTCGGATCTATCTATACAAGCCTTTGGTCATTCATACTAATTCATATTTGAGATGTCGACAAGAAATGTTATTCTATATTACTAACTAATTAAGTTTCTTTTTTGGATGAATCATTTTATTTTATCTCTTGACAAGTGTTACTTGTCTCTTTTTCAATTAGATAAACCTGTAAAATTGAAAATCTCTTTCTTCTAAAAAATATAAATATTCATTAAATATTTTTAAAAATTTGGTAACTTTGGTACATTCAATCTATTTTTACTCAAAAATAATTTATTTTTGAAAACTTGCATTACCAGTTTTTTAGGCTGGCTAAAAGCCTATTTATTTTGCAATACTATCTTCAACTAAGTATAAATAAAAATCCAATCTCTTGTAAACACCAAAGTCTTTTAGAAATGTTAGAAATATTCTCTCAGTCCATATTAAACGCAGTGAGGGCCAACTTCCCGTCCAACCACATCCAAAATTAATGCATTGTAAGTATTTATTTTAGAACAAACTAATAAAGTTCGTTTAATGCGCCAGGAATTCATTCACAACTGATCCAAAATAGAGTAAGAAATGGAAGGGTGTGAACTTCATATATAACTTGGGACCACGTGCAATTTATTGTTTGATGGATTGGCTATTGCAAAAATTCCATAGTTGATAATGTATATGTGTTAACTAAAATATTCTCTATTGCACCAAATATGACACAAAATAATGTATTAGGTAAGATACACAAGTAGGTACCTACAACAGGAGGTCTTTTGACTAAGCAATCTCTTCCAGACAACCTAAGGAAGGGTATAAAAACTTGCACAAAGAACTAACAAGAAATATTGTGTCGACGCAATAAAGACAGTAATTACCTACTTGTAATTATTAACAATGCAATTTAGCCTAAACCTTTGACCGATGATTGTAACTTTTACAAAGTAATGGTTGAATTTACAATTGTTTTGGAACTTTTACTAGAGGCTGACACATCAAAAATCTTCTAAACTGGACCTCAAAGAACACGCCAGTAAGTAAAAAAAATAAGCCCCGGGTACGGCTTTCTTTCAGGTAACTAATATCGTTAAAATTAACCTACCTGTCTGATTTACATTTATAGTTGATAAGAATGATTTTACATCAAATAATCTAACACATAGTTACTGGGATTCATCAAGTAGGTACCTGTGACTGGCTGTGACGCGGAGTCTGTTGGTTTTTCTTAAATTAACATTTCCTACTAAATGATTTCTGAACGAGGAGTTTTAAATTTAGAAGATTAGAGTTGTATTGTTTTGTTTGAAAGAAGTCATTTAAATATCAGAGCTGATTGTAGTGGTTTACTCGTTTTCTTTTGCCATCCCATATTTCGGTCTTTAGTTATACATATTTTTTTATCACTATGTTACGTTCTTATACCTGTCCAGTGACTGACATAACCATGGTGCTTACTGCTCAAGGTCAGATCAATGCCACCCATATCAACAATTTATAGCGAGCCGTTTCCGGTCGTCGTATCTTTTAATATCCCTTGACTGACCAACTGATGAAGGATGGCCTTTACTATGAATTTACATAAAGTTGTAAATTTTATAGTTCGGTATTTAATACTTAGATATTAATAAAAAGATAAACAAGGGATTAACTAAAACTTATTTTGTCACTTTCATTCTTTAGGAGAACTAAATGAAGCGGGTAAACAAAACAAGTTTTATTTAAACCTAGACTGATCTTTGGATGATAATTATGTGAGTTTGGATTGGAAGTAAAAACTAAGGATTCCAAATAAAAATATATATTTTTTATAAGATGTTGTAATAATTAATTATTATGTTCCGACACCGCTTATATTTTCGAATAAACCGTCAAAAAATAATGTTCATATCACACAGCAAAAACCTTAGCGTAAAACGGGCTCTCGAACGAAGCCCATGGTTAAATAATTGGCTGTGGAATGTCGAACAAAACTGGATATGGGTGAGAATGAGCCTTATATATAACTTATAGTTGACATAGCTACAATTTTATTATTGTACAAAATAATAAATTTCCGAACAATCAGTGAGTACAAAAATACTATAGACATTAAAACTTTGATTTATAATAATAAATATTATTAATATTGGTGCCAATATATTCCTGCAGTCGAGATTGCGTGTCTAAATACCATGTCGTGTCAAAATATTACAAAGCAATTGGCCGCACATCACGCTACGAAAAGCGACCAAATTAATGGGCAGGCAGGCAGGTTATACTTATTGATTGACCGAGCATCGGAGACAACATTTCGCCGTGCGCGTTTCCCACGGGGCGGGTGCCGGCCACATTCCGGTTTTTGCCAACTTAAATGTTTGTTGTCAAATTAATCTCAAGTTATTTAGTATGCGGTACGAGACTCGTCGGGTGACTATTCATTCATAGCGGTCGGATTGCTAGACCGCTCGTGGCTTGCCGCGACCGACCTTCGATGGCCGGCGGCGCGGCGGCGACGGCGTGCTCGACCGACAAAAAGTGTGTGAGCCATCGCTGGCTGACTCGCTCAGCTATGTGGATGTTCCAGTGTCTACTAGCAGTAAATTGCCGAGGCTGAGCTGCGTTTCTCATAGAACGTTACTTCGGCAGTATAGAAATTATAATTTACACGGTGAGAAACCATTGCAAAAAGTTTTTTACAGTCCTGTAATATTTCACAGAACAGATGATATCCAAACACATTAGTTGTCAGAGTTACGTTTAACGGAGTAAAAAAAATTCAATTATTATTATTTATTTTAAGTTTAATTTAATTAATTAAAATTGATTAGTATTAGGCGGACGGAACGTCGTCTGTCCAAATCACTATTTGGATAAAAAAGGAAAATAAAGTAACAAAGAACACGTATAAAATAAGGAAAATGATTCTGAGAAGATACAGTTTAAATTGGACCTAAGAATAAAATAAAATGGACACAATTCACGGGTTATCAGAGCTATGTATTGGCCTTTGGAGTGGTAGAGTAAATTGTTACGAAATGGGCTGGCTCGACCGGGGAAGTACCACCCTCTCACAGGATATCGACGTGAAGCAGCAATGCGTTTCGTTCGGTGAGTGAGAGATCCGGAAGCCCAACTCCTTCCCTATCCCCTCTTTGCCCCTCCTTCTTTCCCTTCCCGTCCTCCTTCCCTTCCTGGAGCTTCCTTGGTGGACAACGCATTGGTAGCGCCCCTGGTGTTACTGATTTCCATAGGCGGCGGTGACCGCTTTCCATCAGGTGGCCCGCTTGCTTGTTTGTCTACTGTATGACACTTAAAAAAAATGTATGACATCATTCACATCATAGCACATGACTTGGGCATCACGATCGCCGTTCCTACCAAAATGTTCGTGATCTGGGGAGGGAGGGGATAAGGAGGATTCCAAGGGCGGCGATCGCGTGTGGGACTGTATTATTGGAAGTTTTGTTTTTGACTTTATCAAACTGTAGCAAAAACTTACCGAAAGGAGTAAATTTATAAGCTAAAGTACACGTATAATCGTAGAAAAAGAGATCCTTACTTTTAACTGGTCGAAGTGGACAACTGGGAAGGTATCGTAGCAATTGTTATCCTTCCCGGAGTCACGGGTGACAAAAAGAGAAAATTGAGAGAAAAAGTTACCAGTTGTCCTCTTTGATGCAAAACGGAAGGGAACAGTTAGGAAATGTCACCGGTGCGCCGTGTGACAAATGGTAAGTAAATTCTCAGTTGTCACCCCGGGAATAGTAGAAATGTGACAGTACTTGTGTATTGTGGGCAATAAACACAATAGATGCTAGATTATTAAACACATTGCCCGATTAATCACATTATCCATAACAGATAAACGCTTTAAAAACTCTGGTAATAATGGAAATCAAAGAATCTTCGTCAATCAATTAAGTATTGGCGTAATAATAATATCACGCCAATAACCAGATAAAGATTTATTTAAATTTTGTTTAAAAATATATCTAACTTTTCTAGTGGTCAGATCTTCACTACAATCCGGTATTTTGGTCTGCAGGACTTTAGTCTCTTGTCAGATGAACATGCTTTATGTGTCTAGCCACTCCTATTGTTACTATCAGTTTGTGATCATTGATTTCTACAGCTTTCCACAAAAAAACTCAGACTTCTTTTAAAAAACTAGAGGTCTCATAATAATTACAAAATCTGCATATGTAAAGGTAAAATTTAAATTATAAATGGAGGATGTTTTATTTTACTAATGAGAAATTCTAATACTGTTTTATCATTATGTATTTATTTCTGTTTGAATCGGGGGTGCGGGTGGTACGGTTACTTGCGCAATATTTCAAACCCTTGTTGTGGCTTTTGCTAATATAGACAGACGTCAGTTGTTTGGATCCTTGGAATGATAAGGTTCCAAAGTTTTAATCTACTTCTGTTGCTGACCCCATGAGACTGAAACACGGTTGTCATTATTGTTAAATTTTGTGTGATTTGTATCAATAAAATTCTATTAGTATTTAAATGGTGTCACAATGTAAGCACTACGAGTAGAATAAGGATCTGAAATACAGAATACTGGAGCAGCCTGAAACCCATCGGCACCTCGCCCTGATGACGTCACTTCGTCTCCGCCGCGCCGATCAAGGACAGTAAACATTTAACAGGTCAACGTTCGCCTGTTTCTACACGCTTTTTTCAATTTGGCCATGACTGCCCTACCAAAAGCCGTGAAACTCATTCTACTAAAAGAGGCCCACTAATGCTTTATTTGTGGTACTATGGACTAACTAATGGTTACGGCAAGGTTTACCTACTCATCTACATTTGACAATATGTGATTTGACCATGCACAAACTTTAAGTTCTGTTGTAAGGATATTAAGGTAAGTATATGATCCTGCAATTTCAGGTTATGAAGGTGCAGTTGCTTTGTGGCTTTCTTTATTTTCTTCGTCTATTGGTAAATTAGACTATTAAAACTTTTCGTTTTTCTCTACCGTACTGATAGAGTTTTATGTACTGCCAGTAGTTTGGGGTGAAAAATAAGAACATTTTATTCCGTTATGAGATATACAAAATTTCTAATAAAGTAATATCATCATCTCAAAAAATCCTCTGCTGGACATAGGCCTCCCCCAAATGCTTCCAGTGTAAATGTCTACCAAATAAAATGAGGGTATGATCCTCTGTGGTAGGACTCAACCAAATTGTTGTTAGTAGGAATAATAAAGTTGTCTATTTTGGAAGTTGTCTTTTTAGGAAATTGTCGTTTTTAGGAAGTTGTCGTTTTTAGAAACTTGTCGTTATAGGATTTTGTCGTTTCTGAAAGTTGACGTTGCCTGAGGGAGTTATGTCATACAAAAACTGAAAATATCTAACAGGTGACGTCACAAATAGTCACATACAAACTTAGGCGACTTCTTACGTCTATAATATTAATATTAATGCCGTTTATGTAGATCCAATTGCTGAAATGACCATTTGGCGGCGCCACTGCATGTAAGTATGTACGTAAGTATTATTACGAATTCATACATAATGTCTGAAGGTGAATGTCTGTAGTCTGTACCTAAGGATGCCTAGAGGTCGCTATGAGTCATAGATTCAAAACCTACTTAACATAATATATAATAATGTTAATATTTTAAAAGTAAAAATTCATGACGTGTGTGCCGACGACGAGAGAAAGGTCGGAAAACAAATCGGTGTTATTCTACTTCAAATGATTACGTACTATTTTATTACATGCAATCAGCAATTTAGAAACTGGCATGCAGTTTGCTTCTGTTTAGAGCGACAGCCGAAACTTCAGTCCTAAAAATATCTCAAGGATTAATTTGTCATTGAATCTGGCTAAAATAATAATTATCATCATTTTCTGGATTTATCTGACAACTAGCTACTGCCCGCGGTTATACCCGCGTTTAATTTTATGCACAGCAGTGTCATCTTTTTTAGAAAGAAAGAAAGAAAGAAAATACATTTATTCTGTACAGCACATGAGACACAAGACAACAACAGCATTTTACACATTTTACACATTTTAGACTTTTGACCAAATGTACCGGAATCGCGTACTTCTAGGGATAAAAAGTATATGTGTAAATCCAAGGTATCAGCTACCTACATATCAAATATCATAAAAATTTGCCCAGCCATATGAGCGTGAAGAAGTAAAAAACATACACCACCATACATACAACTTTCGCCTTTAAAATTAATTAGTTGGATTAGGTTATCTATAACTTATCAGGACATTGTGAAAGCAGCATGCATATACAAGAACTAGAATTTGTCCCGAAAATATCTCAAGTGAGTGTCAAAATAATTAAAAAGTGTTAAAGCATCGGATTGCATAAAAAGGTTTAATAACAGTTCAGAAAACGCATCATTTCTTAACCATCATGGTAGCAGTTATAAACGCTTTGACCCTCATTATTTGGTACTGGAGCGTACCTCTGACAAACAGCGCTCACTCAGGTGAGTGGCCGGAGCGCACTCGGATGCACCGACTTCGGCTGATTCGTCGACCGGCATCGGCGACCATGCGCGACGCATACCTTGCCGTGTTGTACCTCTTTGAAGAGTAAACAAACTTCGCCACACCCCACTGTACGCAACATCCGTAACACGTAAAGCGCTGTGGAAAACGTAATCTAATTAATTACTAATTACTATTTTATTTTCTAAAATAATTGGCCATTTGATAAAAATAAAACTTAATGCGAAGTGGTTGCCAATATTAAAATTGAGTAAGAAAAATATATTTTTCTAATTTATAGGCATGTTTCACAGGCTCTGACTTTCAATTTATCTGATGACCTTTGACCTTAAACAGAATAAAAGGTACTTCCCCTTTCGAACTAACTAACCCATTTCATAAATGCTCTATCTCGCAAGTAAACTAACGAGAACTGTTGAGGGAAATATGATATCGTACTTTGAGTCAACATTTGAGTCTATTTTGTTTTCTAAAATAATTACCTTTTGGAAAAATATGATCTTGATCGCCTGCACAATAGTTGCCACTGTTGAAATAGAACTTAAAAAAATCCTGCCATTATTCAAAAATTCTGTACTGGATTAAAGTTTTTATTAGGTTATCTAAGCACATAAAATCGAGTGTAAGTACATATTAACGAAAACTTGCTAACCTCAATATTTTTTTCAACTATACTGCCATAGATAAGAATCATAGCTAAAAATAATAATGGGGGCTTAGTTTGTGTCGTAATAAAATATTTGATAATATCTTACTCAAGACATTTCTATGGTTCTCATACGAGAATTAATTAAAGTATCATAGTTAATTTATTGTACAAACTTAAAATTAAACAATAATAAATATAGTAATGAAGTTTCTAACTGCATAATAACTTTTGTTGTGAAATTTCTGGGTCCCTTTTAATGACAACGTTACAATGCAGTATTTTAATAGTTTATTTTTTATAAGTATACAAAGTTATTAAAGTAATAGATGCAGGTATTTCATTATAAGAATATCAAACAAGCCGACTCTGAGTAGTAGAGCCTCTTAAACTTGTCTGTCAGGCTCTCCTGTCCTAAGGCCACTTCAGGATCATACCAAGTAAAAACTTGACTCACTATCACCTTCCTCAATTGTTCTTTCAAACAATGAAACATTTCATTTTTACTTTATTGTATTAATAAACATTTAATTAATCAATGAATATTACAAAAAATGCTGCAAATAAAATAAATTACTTACTGCTAAAATTGACACAGACCAGTGCACATCCCATCGTCAAGAGGATGTTCCACCTGTTAAAGTATGACACAGTACAGTGCACAGCCTTCTTCAAGAGGATATTCCAGCTCTTTTTCATAACAGAAGGCACAGACATTTTACATTACTGCTTCTGTATGGATGGACGTAGCCCCTAATTATTATTGTTTTAAGTAATAACTGCGTTTTTAAACACAATTTTGCGCCACCTACCTGTTCTTTTTCATTTTTATTTTTCTACCCTAAGGTCGTCTGGAAGCTGGAAGATTGCTTTAGCGATAAGATAAGAATATTGTACTTTACCTATCTGTATTACTTTTAATTTATTTTAATTTTTTGGTGCAATAAACAATATTGTATTCTATTACTCCAGATGATAAGCTACTCGAGATTTCTGTGCCATAACATATAGTATGGTGTCACTTCACTACTATTCTGTGGTGTCACACTGTAGTAAATAGGAGCGCATATAATGAACAACCGTTAGGATGCACACACGGTAAATTTATGAGTAAGTATTACAATATGTACAGAGTTTGGTTCGTCATTGTTTCAAATTGTCCCCGGCAGATCCCGCAATGATGATGCTTTGTTTCTGTTTAGACGTACTAAAAATAAATAAAATAATTTGTTTCCAAGTAGTTTTCCATTCACTTTTCCATTCACTTGTGAATGGCCCGAGTTGGGAAGCGCCGTTTGAAAGTCAATAGTCAGCCATTTTTTTAAACGTTATTTAATAATATTTGGAAATGTTTACATATCAAAATAAGTAAATTTAAATATAAACATTGTGAATGCATAATATTGTAGATACAGCACGTACCGACACTAACAATATAACTGTCGTTCAAGCATCCAGAATTCGTATGTCACCAGTTTTATATGCGCAATGTTTTATCAAAAAAAATCTACGATCCGATGTCTTCTTCACCTCACGTATATTTTTAAAACAAATTATCGGGGCAATTGCAGTGTTGCTTAAAATAAAGAGAAAGAAGAAATATTACATACACTAACTAATATTTCTTTCCGAAATAAAGTTCCGAAAATGTTTTCACCGTTGAAAACTTCAGGAATTAGCAACGAACTCCATTTTTATATCGCTGCAATGTTTTTTATTTGTTTCTTTTTCAGCCAGCTCTACACTCTCGCGAAGTTGACCGAAGTGAAGTGAGGTTAGGAACGAAGTTAGAAGACAAAAGAAAAGGCACTTTTAAAAATAAATAATGCAGGTTATATTCAATTATTATTTCGAAGATAACCGTGAATTTAGTTCGAATAGTGTTGGTCCGCAGTACGGCCAGTGAACGATCCCGGTCGGCGCACGGGTTGCATTCCATTTGGCCGTGTTTCATTACGCAGACTCGGGATTCCGAGAAAGAGTGATGTCCCACTCGCACTAAGCAGGCAGTGTTACTGCCTGTGTTTTGGAATTCTGTTCATTGTTTGCGCTCAAGCTCATTTCAATACACTTAAGGAAACGCTAAGCTCGCATCCGGTCAAAGGTCTACAAGATTAACTCTTTGTACCTATTTCAATTCTTTCGTTTACTTTATAACTACTTTTGATTTTAATTAAGATTTCTCTTAACACTTCATACAATCTGTAAAATTTCAACAGAATTTTGTGAGCAAAATTAACCCTGGATGGTCGGTTTTGAGTTCTAATTTTGAAAGACACCTCCACACTATTCTCTTAACTAAAATTGTCAAAATAAAATTTCAATCTCAAGATCAATCTCGCTCGCTGATTCAAAATATGAAATTAGCGAGCCAACGATTGAGATTGAGTTTAGATTTTTACTGTTTTTTTTTGAGAATAGACCCGCTGTTGATTATATTAACAGTAGATAAAACTAGATATACGCTGTATAGTGCATTGAATATAACTTAACCCTTGTCATTCATGCTAAAATACGAACAAACAGCTACGAGATAAAATCCATAGGCATAAATATATCAATCCTGGAGTGCCTGGAGCTCACTATTTTCCTTGATCATTCGAGGAAAATGTACATAATACCTAATATTTGCTCTTTGTAGGGTTCCGTAGTAAACTACAAGGAACCCTTATAGTTTCGCCATGTCCGTCTGTCTGTCTGTCCGTCCGCGGTCTAGCGCCTATAAGCTTAATGCTAGAAAGCTGTAATTTGGTATATAATGCTAACAAAGTGCTGGAACAAAATTTCGAAAAATATTTATTTGGGGTGCTTCCCCTACATGTAAAGTGGAAATGACTATTTTTTTCACGCCCTCTCCATGTTGTGTGCAATCATTAGATAGATCTCTTCAAAACATTGAGGGTGTGGGAATATCATTTTTCGATACTATGATCCGTTTCGGAATTATTTACATTTTATCGTGTCAATTTTCGTTTTACACGGTGGTCACCCCCCTCTATCTCTTGTGTTTAGAAATTTGAAAAAAATCATGGTAGTAGTCCATATGCTCTACTAGTTACCGAGTAATAGCCGACGAACTTATAAAATAAAATTTATTTGATGAAAACTTACAAATGTCATAGAATATGGCATTGTACTCATCTGCAAGCAAGCAAAGCGTAGCAAATACGGAACCCTACATTGTGCGTGGCCCGACACGTACTTTCCCCCCAGTTTTTTCAATTACCTTGGACCATCATAAATAGTTTTCTGTAACAAAGGTTACGTCACAGTTACGGTCGATAGAGCAACTCAATTAAATGTCGGTTTCTTGCTGAAACCTCACAAAAGCCAACCACGGGATACTTAAAGCTGAATGGTAATATCTGGACAACGTGGCTTGATTTCCTAATGGCGATCGACTCATTTGTTACAGGCATGTAAAAAAAGTAGAAAAAAAATATGGAAATTTAAAATTACTTTTTATCGACATAAAACAAGAATACGAATATCAGGCCAGTAAAAATAAAAAAATATATAAATAATGCTTTGTGGCGTACGTATTGATCTTTCTCTTTCTATATAAAAGTTTTAAACATAATTCTATGTACAATTCAGAAACGCATTTTAATCTTAATTCCGAATTATGTGTCAAGTTATACTTTTTTCTTCTTTAGTTTGACAGTGAGAGCCATAAATTTAATATATCATTAATATTAAAATGCTTTCGTGCAACTTATCGATAAACTCATTCAACTGATGAAACCGTTGCAATATGTATAATCTAAAAACTAACTATATAGTAACTCCATAGATTGATAACATATATTTCCAATGAAATAGGTATCCATGTTACTATCTATTGTGTAGAAGATATCATATCAACCCATAATCATCCCACTGCAGGAATACGGTTCTCCCTTCAATCGAAGGTGATACGATATATATTTGAATACATATATCTATATATATAAAATGCTTTGTCCTGACTGACTGATTGACTGACTGACTGACTGACTGACTGACTGAGAATCAACGCACAGCCTAAACCGCTCATCGTAAAAATCTGAAACTTGGAGGGTGGATTGTTTGTATGACGTAGGCGTCCGATAAGAAAGGATTTTTCGAAATTCTAACTCTAAGGGGGTAAAAAAGGGGTGCAAAGTTACTATGGGACAACTTGATTCCTTGGTCCAATCTACTTCAAATTTTGCATAAAAATTGTTTATGAGAATTGATGGAAGACGTGATTCTTATTTTATTGAAATTCTTGAAAAATATGTATTTTGTGGGTAATTTTCTTCGATTTGATATCAATACTCATACTCTTTAGTGCTTTTGATTTCAATTACATTTCATTTTGACACATTCGTAAAGTGAAGATGTCATCTGTCATGTATTATTTTTAAAAATTGTGAATATTCAAACAAAATGATTTCATAATGTCGTCGTAGGTCATCGTACTATTTATTCTGTTTGTGATCTCGGAAAAACAGTTAAAATTCTAACTATGTATAAAGCGGACTGAATCATATTCATCGATAATAAACAGTAAGTAATTAAATATTAAATTTTATAATATTTGACAGGGGTCAAGTTAAATTGGTCAATGGTTAAATGGCATATTGATATTGTCTCTTTCTTACTTATAGGAAATATCATTACGTCGACTCGCTCTATTATTTCGTAGTGTTGTTGTAGGGATGGTTGTAGGCTGAGGTTGTAGGTATTGAAACACCCATATACTTATACATTTTTTTTACGGTAGTGGTTGGAAAACAAGCTCAGGAATATGGATCATTTGATATTAGGTGATTATCGTCGACTATGGAGCACATAGATTCTAGGGTCCCTGACCTGTTGCCGACCTTAATAGGAAAAGATAGGATATATAGCGAGAAATAGTATTAGGAAGGAGATAGATATTTTTTTTATACCACAAAGGTGGCAAACAAGAATTTCGGATATTTCACTCTCCGAACGAAACGTATTGCTGCTTCACGTCAATATTCTGTAAAAGGGTGGTACTTCACCGGTCGGGATAGCCTATTTCATAAACGCCCACTCCAAAGATTGTAATAAGAAGTATTTAAATAGAAAAATAATCATCTATACATATGAAAATGTTTTGTCTTGACCGTAGAGACCTGAAATTTGGGTGTGTGATGTAGGCAACCGATAAGAAAGGATTTTTTGAAATTCCCACGGGAAAGCGGGATAAACGCAAACGAAGTTGCGCGGGTTTCTCTAGTTGTATACAAAATAAACAATCGCAAGTTTAACTTCCGCCTTGGGACATTCCATAAAAGTACCTATCATGGACCTAGAAAAAAAGGCGGACGGAATCTTGCTAAGAAAGAATTGAAGCACCCTAATGGCGGCGGCGTAACTATGTGTGAGTGTGAAATGGCTGACCGGCACGCACACATTCACACCATAGTAAGCAGGCCGGTTCGTACGTATACACGAGATGGCTTACTATGGGTGCTTCACTTGTTAGTTTCAGTGATGGTGTCCGCCTTTTTTTCTAGGTCCATGGTATAAATACTAAAACATCTGCTATCCAGAACTAGGGTTCCCTATGTATTGTGTTGTCCACTGCAACAACTCTAATCAAAATAATGAGACAGAAAATGATAAAAAATATAGAAAGTGTGAACGGTGTATTCCTCAAAATAATGTTCCAGCCATGTTCCAGTAAAAAAAAGATTGAAAAGTGGGGAAACGTAAAGACTTCTAATGGTTCTAAAACCGGATACTTTGGAAATTTTGTGTTTCTGTACCTATATAATATTGTACTACTGTATTGTAATGACTTGTAACGAAGACAAGAAATTGTATCGTATCAAAATACCTAAAAGTTATTTGAATTAGTTTGCGGCGAGCAGACATACTATAAAAACCATTAAGTTTTTATATAAATTCTTACAGACTTAGATTTTTCGGGTCAAACACCGGAACCTTTATTTCATTGAATCACGAAATATTCAGTCTATGCTTTTAGACCACGACTCTAGATAGAAAATTAACAATAAGTCTGTGAATAGATCTACGTTTGTGAGCTTTTCTAATAGGTACTTACTTACAGGATTTTATATAAATACTGAAACTTTTAGAATATAACTTACTTCTTGAAAATCCACAAAACATTTCTTTGCTGGCTCTGCCCACTTCATGCAGAAATTCCCTCATTCCACTTGGATCTATTATTTGGTCCCTCAATGGATCCTATCCTAGGCAACTTTTTTTAAATTCGTTGCGTCGAAAAGAATGCTTTGTTGCTAATGCACTGGTAAATTATCCGCGTAATCTATTTGAGGCAAACAGGCAAATAACCATATGCATTTTCTATCTATCTATCTATCGACTATTTTGTATAATAGCTGAACGACGTTTACGAGTTTTGCATAATTACCGAAATATGGCGCAGAATTGCATTAGTAAAGCATTTTCCAATGTCGATTAGAAGACATTGTATCATAGTAGTCATGGACATAGTAGCTTGCTTCATGTTATCATGAAACTAAAACGTTAACGTTAAATGTAAATAATTCGCAAACGGATCATTGTATCGAAAAATGATCTTTCCACAAACTCGATGTTTTTAAGAGACCTATCCACAACATGAGGTGGGCGCGAAATAAATTTTTCTCCGAAATTTTGATCTACCACTTTGTTAGCATTGTTAATATGCGTTTACATAAATAAATTACAGGCGCCTAGGCGCTAGACCGCGGACGGACAGACAGACGGACATGGCCAAACGTTAAGGGTTCCTTGTAGTTTACGGAACCCAAAAAAAGAGATAACTTGACACTTAGTGTGGAATTAACAATGAGCTTCAAAAACTGGCTGAAGGAATGTCAGTTTTACATATTTACATTAATATCGGTTTCAGAGGTAACTACCAGATAACGTATCTGTTTACTTTAAAAGGATTTTAAAACCGACCCCCAAATATTAAACTCTCGCATTTAAAAAACCTTTTGTTTGAGGAAGTTTTACATTTAGTTCTAACTAGCTTTTCCCCGCGGCTTCGCTCGCGTTAAATTTTATGATGACAACAAATCCCATAGCGCGACTTGTGGCGCCATCTGTTGGCCGGCAATTGCGAATTGCAGCGCCATCTATAGTAGTAAAAACATTTACTCATTGGAATGACATACTTTCACGGGATAAAAAGTAGCCTATGTTGGGCTCTGTACCTCTGACAATATGTGTACAAATTCTCATAAAGATCGGCTGCTTAGTCAAGCCGTGAAGGAATAACAAACAAACTCACTTTCTCATTTATAATATTAGTTAGGATTTTATAGATAATGTAATGCTTAGAGCAACGCGATGTAATGTAATGTAGCATTATTTTGATAAGTATCTGTATTTAACTGTTATCGACTATGAAATATAAAATTTATAGATACTTTTGAAAGTTTTCGTTTCACAATTAGTTTTTTATATAAGTAAATAAGTAGGCCTAATATCGTATCGTAGATATGTAGAACTTGCAAATAACTGTGCTAACATTAGTTCTTAAACTGAAGTCGGACATCTTCACTACATAGTATAAAACAAAGTCGCTTTTTCTGTCCCTATGTCCCTATGTTCCTATGTCCCTTTGTATGCTTAAATCTTTAAAACTACGCAACGGATTTTGATGCGTTTTTTTTTTAATTGATAGAGTGATTCAAGGGGAAGGTTTTAAAGTATCATACATTCCAAAATTCCCACGGGAAAGCGGGATACACGCAAACGAAGTTGCGCGGGTTTCGCTAGTAAGCCTATATTAAGCTTAAGCCTATATTTGACGACCTCCGTGGCGTAATGGTTACCACGCCAGACCGCCACCCAGGAGGTCCCGGGTTCGAATCCCGGTCGGGTCATCATGAAAAACGAACTTTTTCTGATTGGCCTTGAGTCTTTGATGTTTATCTAAATGTATTTGTTCAAAAAAATTGTATCGTTGAGTTAGTATCCCATAACACAAGTTTCGAACTTACTTTGGGCTAGCTCAGTCTATGTGATTTGTCCCGATATTATTATTTATTTTATGTGTTGATTAAAAAAGCAATTAAGTAATTTACTTATTTATTAATAGATACTTTTACAGTAGTGATTTCAGTGAGTTGCACAAAAGTATTTTAAAGTTAATGGCACGTTAAGTCTTAAGATAACTCTTTTCTTTAATACTTTGACAGTAACGACGTCAGTTTTATTGCATCATTAACTTTTAAATCTATTTTTGCAACTCCCTATAATGACGAATATGCTATAGCTAATGTTTTATTGGGTTTTTAGTTTGAACGGGCCATGGGCCGTTCGACCGTATCGAGCCAAAATCGTCTTGCGTCCCAACGGGCCACTGATTAAATTTTGTAAACAAATTGAATGTCATAAAACATTTAAGTACAACATACAGGTAGAAAAGTAAAAATGTAAAAAATTAAAACACGAAAAATATTTGAGATCCCACAATTTTCTTTTATGCGACAGTAGTTTATACACCTCCTTATTTGTTAGATAGGTAGTATTTTTATTTATCGGAAAACTTACAGCTTACGATCTAAAACAGTATTAAAAACAGGAAGCCAATTAAAAAATTTATTTGTAAAGTTTGCTCATACTACCCTTCCACTTTAAGTACCTATGTAGCTTATTAATTCATCATGCAATAACATAGATCAATCATAATATTAATTTAATAATAGTAAACTTACCGATGTAGGTATTAGTTTAAGAAAATACGAATCATTAATTTTTCTAGATTAACTATATACTTAAGTACATGTGGACTTATGTAGGTAGTTTATTTTATTTATTTATTAAGTAAGTACTTAATATAAGTACAATCTAGACAGAAAGGGAAAGAAATAGCGAGGCGCGAGCGAGCCAGTGTTATGTATTGTATTATTATTTTGAACGTCGTCGAATCGGGAGAAACCTGCGTGCGGGCCTCAACAGCTTCACCCCCCCGCGCCCCGCCCCGCCCGCCGATCATATGTTCGGCGGCCAGGCGCACACTGGTCGCTCAGCCGCTCACTGCGACTCGGGCTCTTGCCGCTGTCGCATCACATCGTACACTGGCGACTACACCGCTCGACCGCGCACGATCAGCTGTGTACGCACATAAACACGCTGCCGAACACCGCGAGGCGAGCCATCTATAAGCCGCAGTGCGGTGTGACATGGAGCTCCTGTGCGCGGAGCGTGTGAGCCCCGGCAGCAGCGCAGGCGCGGCTCGGGCTGCGCCGGCGCCCCGGGCGGCCGGCCCCGACCCGGTGCTGCTGCGGCGGCGCGTGCTCGACAACCTGCTGCGCACCGAGGAGCGCTACGCCGTCACCGCCAACTACTTCGGCACCGTGCAGAAAGAGATCACCCCTCATAACCGACGAACAGTCGCCGAGTGGATGCTAGAGGTGAGCGCACCCGCGCCGTGCCGCATGCCGCACCCACACCGCCCGGCGCCGCGACACCCAGCCGTTCGCCATTTTGTCGCGTTTTGAGGCCACGTGTAGGTACTGTCCTTGTTCCTGGTAGCTCCAGTGGCCCTCGTATGCCCAAGCCTCGGCCCACTGCCCGAACATCACATGCACCTGTGACTTATGGTATCGATGAGCTACGATCCATCGATCACCTGATGCTAAATAGTGAAATGAAAATGTGTTCTCATTCGTGTCTTTCTGTAGTGTTTCGCTGATAATAATAGGTAAGTGGGTGGGCTTCTATTTAGCGTATGCGACATTGTTTACATGATCAGCTGATTGCGACTTCAATTTTATCTAATTGAATTCATATTAGAATCACGGTTTAGTTATGTTGCAAACGAGTATTTTGGATGTCATATTATTCTAATTGGAATAAGCGTAGGTAGATCATAATCAACGCCAGATTACTCTAACCAAGAGTGGTGAGCGCGAGGGGCCCCCGAAGCGGCGCGCGGCGCTCGGTCGGCGACCGATGTGAATGTGACTCGCTCGTTCTATTTGAATAATCAGCTGATTTTGACACACGTACAGCTGACGCCGGCCGGACGCGCACTATTATCATTTACTAGTAGGCTGATTCTTCGCGCAAATATGTAATTATTAATAATGTAGATGTATTTACGAGTTCTTGACATCAATGACTAGGCTATTACTTATTTTTTAATAATTGAGATCCGACATTCTTTAGTGCAGTAGTAATAATTTCGTTGATATAATTATTTAACCTCAAAAGTAAAATGGATATTCTCTCGTTTGTATGTGGTCTGGCCTACTGTGTTCTGAGGGCCTAAAGATAGTCAGCTGTAGTGGATGGATGAGTCGATGACTGACAGCCACGTGGAGTTTGCCGGCGCGGCGGCCGGCGTGCGCAGGCGTTGCGCGCTGACGTCATCTGGTGGATGGCATTGCATGCGCTTGGTAATCAACCGCCATGCCACCTCGTAGGCACTGGGTACTCCTAAACCAGTCGCATACCACATTTCAGCAAGCAGACCGAAACGCTCCCCAGCGGCTGTAAGGTCAATGACATTTTAACTTGTACAAGTAGGTAGATATACGTTAACGGCTGGGGTCTAGTCTTCATAGAATCTATAATTATCTATTACATGATTTTCTCTGTATTGATTTCCTATATTCAATTAAAATAAAAACATATAGTTAATTTCAGTGTCTGTCAACATAGAAATGGTTCTCTTTCGATACCTAGTACTCAAGTCGCTTCACCAAAATCTTAATTACATACCAACGTTTTTGAAACCGGATTTCAAATTAATTTACGTCTTCGGGTATTTTATAAAAGAACTAACATCTGTCTACCCTTGTGAACGATGTTGTAACTGTTGTAAGTGAAACTGTGTTTATAAGTTCCGAATCCCGTTCTCGTGTACCCAGCAAATAATAAAATTCCAAATTACATTGATTTGAATATCGGATGGGTAATGGACTTGCAGAATATATTTCCACTATTGTAAAACTATTAAATACGTACCTACTTATCGTAGTTAATCGAAAGTTTTTACAGAACATCGGAAGTAAGAGGTTCATAAATAAATCAATTGGCCTACCTATTTCATTGCCAATCAGTTCTATTGTTGCTTTGAGAATCGCGACTAACATCCGTTAATCAGCTGACATGAGCGCAAGAGCGTGAGACTCGGTAGTCTCGGTACTGTTGGTGGGGTAGGTAGGTATTAAGTGGAAGTATCGCGATGCTGCGATACGAGGCCTCACGTTACAGCGCGCGCACCGTGCGAAACTATGCACCACTCACATAGATAGCTACTTATACAAATCTAATCTGCTGCTTTACGGCGGCACAACGGCCACAAAAACTAGAATACTACTATGCCGTCCCTAGTTTTCCCATACGAACAAAACAAATTTCACACCAGTACCAACAAATTAATTTTATGACTGATCTTAATACAGTCTAACTGTAGGGGTAATACGAAAAGTCATCTAGCTCAAGTAATATAAATCGTGATTAAAGCAAGCTCTACATTGGTTCTACTCCAGTTAGAATTAGCTACATACTTGCTTATACATTTACCATTCCTGCTGATAAGAAAAATAGCTGCAGGAAAGCAATGAGCGTTGTATTTATCGCAATAATTTTATATAGGTTATCGGGAATTCCGGACGATAAACTAACGTGGCCTGGGTGCGCCGCTTACCAGACTTGCTACTTCTCGATTGCATGAATTTCCATTTAAAATTTTAACCATGCCTTTCTTTTGCAGATTTGTGAAGACCAAAACTGCCAAGAGGAGGTGTTTCCTCTGGCAATATCGTACCTGGACCGGTTCCTGAGCGTGTGCAAAGTGGGCAAGAGTCAGGTGCAGCTGCTGGGAACGGTATGCCTGCTCCTGGCTTCGAAGCTCCGCGAACCCGGCTCACGCTGCCTCCGCGCCGACTTGCTCATCTTCTTCACGGCGAACAGCGTCACGCTGGCAGATCTTTGCGTGAGTACCCACTATTGTAAGACAATCTTATCTTTGTAGCGTGCGATCTCACGCGACACGTGCAATCTGTACGCTTCGTTGATAACGAGACGAATTAATGAACTTTCTTCGTCCATGGAAACAGCTGATCTCTTTAACCGTGCAATTTCTTGTAAGCACTTCTTGCGTTGCTCACGGATAATGATTTTACACATATCAGGTAGTGCTTTCGTGTTGTGCTCTAGTCTGATTTCTAAATCGTTCGCCATCTGAGCATCCGCGATACCAAGACGAGACCAAGACGGAAATTTAATTATTTCTGTAAAAATACATGCTGATTTGCACCGATTACTTTATAATGGGGTAACTTAACCGTAATTTATTGATTGAAACTCCTTTAAAAAATATATAAATCG
This sequence comes from Endotricha flammealis, assembly GCA_905163395.2. Taxonomy (NCBI): domain Eukaryota; kingdom Metazoa; phylum Arthropoda; class Insecta; order Lepidoptera; family Pyralidae; genus Endotricha; species Endotricha flammealis. The sequence continues at coordinate 6,266,592 of LR990858.1, read as the reverse complement.
TTTTGTTTTGACCGTTCTTTATTGAGTAATTAGCTTAGCAAGAATAGGCCACGTTTTGTGAGTCATCTAAGCTAGTTTGATGATTTCGTAGTAAAAATTAGGCCTGTGTTAGCAGATAGCTCATACTATAGTCTCGCCGCCATGAAAATATATATCAATTTATATATTTGCATTTGTACACGTAATGTAGTCGTTGCATTTCGGGCGAGGCGCGGCCACCCGCCGGGGCCCCGACCGACGCCTTTCGTCCCGTAGATAATAAGTGCACGCCACATCTTCGCGCGCCGCCGCATAATGTGCGACCTGTTTTTGTTACCTACTCGTACAAATGCATTTCCATGCACTTGTATCGCAGACTTTACATAAAAAACAATAAGCTAAGTACTTAATTCGTAAATTAATATGATTATGAACGTATTACTATGCGGTAACTGTCTACGAGACTACAAACATAGGTAGTTTGGTGCATTCTACAGTAGTTTTATTTTTATTTTTGGACCATAGAGACACTAAAAGGGTAGGTAACCTAGATTTTTTAAATAATGGTTGGCTAATTGTGAAACGGCCGGCCCTTCTTAAAAAAAATCCTAACCTATCTGTCACAACTTTTTATATAAATAATCTATCTGGCAGGTATCTAGGACTTATCAGGTAATTGTGGAGCCGGTTCTTCAACTTTTAATATATAAACAGGGTAGTGTATTGAATTAGCGGGTTACTAATTTATTCTATTTATTCTATCAAAATGTTTTGTGACTATTCGAAAGAGCTTGCAGGCCTATTTGAACAAAAATAATTTGAATAATGCAACTAAAATAAAAATTCCCGATTGAATCCTTTATTTAGTATTTAGAAACAATTAAAATAAAATATCCAGCCGAATATATTTTCTAAAAGGCTTGCATTTAAATCCTCGTAGTAATTTCGTAGACCCTCTACGAGTTTTCGTAGCAGGCTTACATATTGATCTATTTTGTTAATTTATACCAAAAAAATAATTGAAATACGCCTTAGTAATAACTTGCTCGTGATTTCACATATTAGCAATACTATTTGCAAGCGATGGTTTAAATAACGGCTCCGTTACACTAGCTGCATACAAGAATATGTTCACCACATAACAGTGCAACCAAGTGTGACGGACTTCTAAACACTTCCTCTGATAAAGAGAAACAGTTTTTACGTGATAGCACATAAACATGTACCGTATAAATATAAATTCTAAATAGGTAATCTCTTTAATGGAAATTTCTTATGATTTTCACTAACGCTGTCACCTGATTTTGGTCTAAGTACTTTGTATAAAGTTCAATTTTCCTTTGTATGTACTCGAAATGTATGTCTAACAGCGAGATAATTCGTTATTATAGTTAGTGATACACTCTCAACCTAGGTATTTCTTTTTCTTCCTCAATTTGACAATGACCGCGTTAAATTTGATGTGTAATTAAATTTAAAATGTATTCCTGCAAGTCACGGTAAATCTTATCACTAATTGGAAATGTTTATCTGTTCTTTATGGTCCTTATAAATAATAAACAATGCATAAATAGAAAATTGAAAGGCGTACAGAAGACGCATGCCATCGAACGATTGGTGCGATTGGGCAGGCCAGGCACCGAGCAGTCGTCTGGTCGCGGCGGCCTGCCTCGAGCAAAAAGAGCGCTGGCATCCGAGGCGAGTTTAATGTTGGGTTCCCGCGGTCGCCCTCGCCGCCCGACCATAAAACCTCGCGCGTTCTCACATCCACGCCACCACCGTAAACGTTTATTATAATTGAAGCATAAGTTTACGAGCCGCGGTGCCAGTTTGTCAAAAGAGAAAATTCAATATTGCATATACTTCTCATTCTTTTGTTTAATGAGAGGCCCTCCCGCTCAGACTGCTCATTTGGCCGGCGAATAATCGTTAACATGAATGTCAATTCGCCTATTCAATTTCCACTTTAGATGTTTCTCGTCAATGGCTATGCGGTGCAGTGAAATCGGAGTACAATAATGACTATTTTATTACGATGTGAATTGCATTCGCCGCATCCATTGCACCCAATCTAGTGTGTGTTCCCATTTTTACTGTCGGTCGGCACGGCACCGATAAATATGAGGTAGAATACTTACATGTGCGAAGAAGCGATAAGACAATAAACGCGTTTATAACCTCTTTTGCCATACCAGATTATAAGTTATAATCTGGTATATCTCATAATACGTAAACGAAATCATTCCGCGAACAGAAAATGAAAACAATCAATTATTCAACAACAAGGACTATATTATTCAATCAACTTGAATATGAAGAATTTAGATTTCTGTTGAACTCAAATTCTGTTATTAAAATGTTGTATTGTTAGTGTGGTTTTGTGATAAGTAAGACCTTATTCAGCCAGATGAATTAACAGCGCAACCTATCGCGTCTAATATCACAGCATTGCAATATGAGTACTAAATTACAAGGGTCATAATTAAAATTCTAATAAGTATTCTCTATATAATTTCATATTTGTTTAAAATGACGTTGAAAAATACTGAAGCCAAATTCTGAAAAAATCGTTAGATGTTGTCAAATTTTGACGTAGGGTTCACTCGTATCACCACCATGTTATATTTTTCTTGGAACTAGAATAACATATGTACTTACCTACCTACATATAACATTCCTGCTAATACATAAAGGAAATAAAGGATGTACAATAAGTAATATTAGCACGAGCTCACGGCTCGTTGTTTGCCGATCTCACGACGATGCCAGTTTCCGGCGCGGAAAAGCTTCCCCTCGTACCTACATATAGAAATCACATATTTACATACATAATTAATTCATTATTAACATATATTTTTATTAAATAGCCATGCTTGTCCCACTACTGGCAAAAGTCTAACATCAAATTATCATTAAATTACATTTTTTTTAAATGTAAGCTACGCTGCGCTGATGTCAGGTAAATTTCTGGGAAAAACTGGTTCGGAATGGCTGGGCATAGAGAAGATTGGCGTAGACAAAAGAGGCTCGCGTCGCGCCCAGTAGTGGATTGATGAAGCCCTAAAGATCCAACTCATTATTTTTGCCAAGAACTCTCTTGTCTGTCTTTAGTCGGCTCCACAAAAGTAGTTAGTTCCTAATTTCTCTAATAGATTTTAAAATACTTTAATAATATAGTTATCACATGATATTATTTTATGAGGACATTTCATGATAATTAGACTGTCGTTAAGGGTAGCTTGGTGTGCTGCCATGCGTAATAAAATTCAAGCTGTACAAGTTGGACAACTCGTCCTATACGGGCGTGACCGTGAGGGAAGAAAAAATTAAAATTTTGTGGTTACGACATTTTGCGACGAACCTGTACACGCAGCGTACCCGGTCATTTTGCAGTACGACAATTGCTTCTTGAGAAACGTTTAATTTAAATACAAAAACAATATCAGTAAGCAGTAATTACACATTGCTAGCGGACAGAAAGACTATGTTTTTAAACGATGCTATATATATACAGAAGGTATAACATAAAGTTTATGAATGGTGCGAACATTTTCGTATAATACATTACCGTCATCATTTTACAGGAATGCGCCGATGATAAGGTCTTACGTAAGTCTTGCGAAATTTTGCATGCTTAACACGTTTTGTGCGCTCGCTGTGAGTTAAGTATTCAACGCTCACTTGTTAGGCTTCCGACTGATAACTCGTGGTTACCAGGAAAACGTTAGCAGTATGTATGTATGTATAATACACATTCTGCTACAGACGCAACAATATAATAAAACTACGATAAGTGGCCCCTGTTAAAAAAAGTGCATATTGATATCGTCATAAAGGGAGCTTAAATAGAAATTGATTTAAATTCCTCGTTTTAATTGTCGCCCATAAAATTTGCATGCCCGCAGTGTTTAGACTCAAGACTATGCGACACCGTGCATTATTTGCACAGTTTGATTGTAACAACGGCGCAGTCACACCGTTCAATGAAATCGGATAAAGCATGGGAACCGAGCAAAGAATTCAGCGAGCGGTGGCCGGGGCGCGCTCTTTGCATCGCTCGCTTTATTAGCTGTAACGCGGCTCGATAACTGCCATGGCTGACGCGCCCGCGACTTGAGCTGGCGACCTCCTCTAATGAACACGCATGGAAATTTACGAGCTGCATTCCACACGTCTTGGGTTCTATATCGGCTCAGCCGCACATATACCGCGCTAGGTATCCGGTCAGCTGACACGGTCGCACGATATCATATTAGCAACAAACGAATTCAATAAAATAACATCCTCAGATAAGTGCAGATATATCCGTCTGCCATGCGTGCATCGGCATCTGCGGTGAATGCTTTATGAGCGCATTGTTTTCGAGGAGCTTTTCAACCGGTCGCCCGCCACTTCTACGAAAGACCGAATCTTACATTTCGCGGTCGACCCGCATACCGCCACATCGTTAACCGCTTTGGTTCACTTGTTCCTTTTGTTACTATACTTGTGTATATGTAGCAATATTTATTGATACATAATATTATTTATTGTATTGTACCTAATCAAATACCTACTACAATAAGTATCAATGCTACAGTGTCGTAGCTCGCACTGACAGTCGTTCTGATGTCGACTTCCAGTGATGAGACTTCATTCATTCACAAGTTCCGTACCGAAAGCCAAGAGGGCCTAAACACTAAGCGTTGTTGAACGATAACGAACTCTAAATACTTTGTTGTAGAGATATAAAATCGGGTGGTAGCGATAGGAGCGGAGCACGCCCGCGGCTGACCCCGGCGATTGGTTTAAGTAAACATGGAGTATTATCTGTCAACGGACATGCATCGGTTATAATGTATGAGCTGTATGTGTGTGACGAGTACATACATGCGTACCTCTACATGCGCAGAATCGAGTTATTCATAAAATTAACCGTCAAGATAGCGCTTAACTTTATTTAAACGTTAATTAAATTAATCTGGGTCAGCGTTGTAGTTGTCAACAAAATAATAGTGATAAGATAAATGATTTGAACTCTCATTATGGAATTAAATCCAAATATTTCGAATTAATCCCTAAATTAATAAGTACATACTAATTAAATCACATTGTTACAATTTATCACACCATTATTTACAAAAACGAATACATGTTAGTTGTTTGAGTTTACTGACTCGCATACCATTGTTAATTTCTTTTATGAATTATTTGAAAAATCCCTCGTAGAGTCCTGTTGAAACCATTTAAATATGAATAGACTAAAAGCAGTTACTTTACACGTTTAAGTTAGTTTACACGTCTGTTTTGGTTACAATGTGTCGGGTACGTCCTTTTCTGAGAAGTCCAAGCAAAATTCATTATGTTATTGGTTTTTCAATTCTATTGTTTTTCTAAAGTTATACAATATTGTAAAACTATGCAATGCATGCATTCTTAAATTAAAAGCTAGTTATTTACAAGCACAAATATTGAGGACATTTTACCAAGAAATCTTGTAATCAACTAATCAGTAGAATAGGGTCTAGAAATAGTTAAAAAATTAAGCTTAGTGAAGCCATGGCAATTGTATAATGAATGATTATAATAACGTACCCATAAATAAGACACTGTGACTGACTGACTGAACAACGCCCAGCATAAACCCTTGGATCTAAAGAAGGAAAATATTGCGATAAGAGGCAAAACAGGATTTCTCGAAATTTCTACGGGTTAGCAGAATACAAGCACACCAAATTGTGCAGATTTCTATAGTAATCAGCAATTTGTTACAGTGCAATCTGTTTTGTCAACAGCATTGGGAATTGCTGGTGCTCTCCAAGTTGAAATGGGACGTAGCAGGAGTGACAGCCAACGATTTCCTTCCCCTGCTGCTCTCCCGGTTGCCACTTCGGGGACTCGTCGACCCGGAAATGGTGCAGAGGCACGCGCAAACATTTATTGCATTAGCAGCCAGAGGTGAGTGCAAATAATTCATTTCATTCATTCATTCTTTTTTTTTCATGTGCTTCCCACAATCCGCTGTCAAGACTGGTAGCTGATGTTTATGTTATCAGGCCATATAAATTTCGCAATCTGCAACTCAGGCCGGAGAAAATAAACATGAACCCATCAAATGGGCTGGCTCTAGATAGGATCGTGGTTGTGTATTGATTCACTATGACAATACGTAGCGACGACGCGACGCCATCGGACCCTATAATAGTTAAAAATAATACTTATCAGTTCATGTATCGTCGTACGTCGAAATTATACATAGAAGTTGGTTAGCGGCGAAAATTCTTTGTTTGTAGCAGCATCGGCAGACAGTAATTAGCATCTAGATACTACGTCACGTCACGACAATGCAGAGTCGAGCCGCGCTCCGAGCTCGCATTTCTCGTCACTCCATGTCACTGAACCTTTTAGTTACGAGTATTCAATCGTTACCGAAGATTTTGGATAGTCTACGATATCATTCCTATTCAAAAAATTGTCTACATTTTCGGTATATTTTTTACGTATTACATTATAAATACCAAACCACCAGCCATCACGACCTCGCACGCCTTACAAGATTGACAATACGCAGACAACACAAACTATGTATTACCAAAATTAAAATGTTACTTAGTACGTATACGCGAGAGTACTTACGTATCCAAGTTTGGCAAGTGAAGGCAAACTCAGAGTTCCGAGACGTGAATAAGTTTGTTTACAGTGAGGGTAGAAGAGGTGGCGGAGGGCTAGGGCGGTGTGTGTGTCCCGGGCCTGCGCCGGCGCGCCTCCCACGCCGCTCGCCCGAGCGCATTCCAGCACGCCTCGGGACTCCCCCGCGCGCCCCGCAGTCTCTCGGCCCCCCGCAACCCTCATGGGATCATATGTTTTTGTGCAACGGTTTTTGTTGTTCGCCGCCGCTGTCGTGTTGTTTTTTGTTGAAGAAGTTCACGCTCCACCTCTTGTATTTCACTTGCTCCTCGGATATCATCTCTCACTTGTCAAGCAACTAATGCAATGTCCATTATAAACGTCAGGCATCAGACATGTACCAGGATTAATTCGTAGAATTAGCAGAGAGCAGACAGCTCCATCATAAATTATGACCTTCTAGAGAATATTCGCTAAGGGTCTACAACAACCTGTGCGTTGCTCAATCAATTTTTCAGTAGGTACTTGAGTAGGTACATATTTACTTTTTCATTGTTGTATGGCATCTTCATACCTTGGCACTGCGCGGCATTGTACCTACTTTCATTGTTACCCTTACTCAGCCTCTAAAGAGAAGATGCACTTAAAGGTAGCGAACATTTCACGATATCAAGCGAACCCACATTATGTATCATTATTTGAATGGCACAATTTACTGTGGAATCATAACTCCTCCGTATATTAAATTCGTAATGGGTTATTTTAAAGCTGACATGTTTCGCAGTTCCACGATGGAGATAAATTACATGGCCAAGCTTTTTTTTACAAAAAGTTTTATTGTCGATTCGCCTGCTGTTGATGCCACTGATGCGGCCTGTGGGTGGTTGAGGCGTCTTGTGCGAAATGTTTAAATTATAGATGATCAGAGCGAGTATCATCAGACGAAGTCTGCGTCGTGTCGCGGTCGCATCGTCGACAAAGATTGCGTGATTGATAGGCATCGTGGGCTCCGGGCGTTTTCACATGTTAGCGATTATGGTGGCGGTTGGATAGCGAGGAGCGAGAGAGCAGGCGGCAGGGGCCGGCACGGGTGTTTGTTCCGGTGGGCACCGCGGCGGCGGCGGCGGCGGCGGCGCATACTACGGCCCGGCCTCGCGGGAGCATTCACCTCGCGAATAACGCCGTGCCGCGCGCCCGCCCGCAACGCACGTCTGTTACCACATCTACTTGTTCCATCCATGTTCAAGGGCAGTCCGTCGATTATGTCACCGCCTGAGTGGGCGTGCGCATCAAAGGGCTGAAATTTTATTGAGTTTTATGAAATCTTGTAGTCGAACTAATTTATTATCCGGACACCTTATCCATATACGTTGATAATGTAGTCAAAAGTTAATACAAATAAATCACACTGAATCATTCCTTTAATCACTTTAACATTCCTTACTTCAGCCGTATCACAATTTTTTTACAGTAAAATACATATATCTGGGGTAGCGTTTTTATGTTCTTGTAAAATACGTTATAACCACACCCATCTCTGGTTTTAGTTGTTAGACGGCCAAAACACAGACAACAAACAGAGAATAGACATGTCCAAACTGGGGGCGCGTAAATAGGGGTCTGTATTATTTAAAATCTGTAAAGACTACATTAGAAACCATTTAGAAACGCAGGGAAACATTGAAGGCTTAATTTTAAATTCAGAATTAGTAAGTACCTACCTATTTTATGTCTGTGGCACACTACGATTAGCTCGAATTGTGAATATTACAAGTCTATGGTTGCTTAGTTAGTAATCACGACTGTTAAGGTTGTGTAGTGTAGGCATCACTTCCGCTGCGTGTGTGGTTTTAGCGATTCTATAAACTTTGACTTCCATGGAATTATTTCGCATTTAACGATGAGATCGTAGCATAACAAGTCTTTCTGCCCGACTTAGCCGGAAGTTATCCGGTCGAGCGACCAGGGTAACAGAGAGGCTCCGAAGTAGACAAAAGCCATTCCAGGCCAGCCAACAGGACTGCGTTTGATTAACATCGGATTATGCAAATGCTTCTAGTGAGCGGCCGCTCTCGTTGTCTCAGTCGTTTTGCTCATTCCCTCTGCCCGTTTCCCTTTATCTCGGTTATGCCGACATGCAAATAAAAAAAAAATATTTTAAATGAGCTGAAAGAGTGTTCGATATCCATACGTTGGTGGGTATAATGGGATCTACTTAATGATGAATGGGGGCCCTTGAAGGTTTCGCTCGTTTTGTCCGCGGCCTCATACCTGCTCAGTACTTGTGGTTTTCGCACACTGTCTCGCCTCGTTGTGATAGCGTGGGAATACAATTTTCCCATTCGTAAAATGTTTTAAAGCATAGATGTTCCATTTTTAGGGTTCCGTAGTAAACTACAAGGAACCCTTATAGTTTCGCCATGTCCGTCTGTCCGTCCGCGGTCTAGCGCCTAGACGCTTGATGTTAGAAAGCTGTAATTTGGTATGTATACTCATATTAACAATGCTAACAAAGTGGTAGAACAAAATTTTGAAAAAGATTTTTTTTGGGGGTCTCCCCTGCAGGTAAAGTTGGAATAATTTTTTTTTCGCATCAACCCCATGTTGTGAGGTATCGTTAGATAGATCTCATAAACATTGAGGGTATGGAAAGATCATTTTCCGATACAATGTTCCGTTTGCGAATTATTTACATTTCACATGTCAATTTTCGTTTTGCACGGTGGTCCCCCACCCTCTATCTCCGAAAGCCTTGGGTTTAGAAATTTGAAAAAAATCATAGTAGTAGTCCATATAGTAAACCTACAAGGAAAACTATAACGGTTAAGTAGGCACTACTAGTTACCGAGTAATAGCCGACGCACTTATGAAGTAAAATTTATTTGACGAAAACTTACAAATGTCATGGAATATGGCATTGTATGTACTCGTCTGCAAACAAGCAAAGCGTAGCAAATACGGAACCCTACATTGTGCGTGGCCCGACACGGTCCCGGTTTTTTTACCAATAGGATTATTTTACTAGTATGCTACATACAAAGTATTACTATTAATTGTGTTAGCTAGAACTATTAATAGGTATATGCATAAGTGTAAATATCACAAGGTTGAATAATTTTCCTGCTAATTATCGGTTTGAAATACATACCAAAACATTTTTAGATATTACAATCAACGAATGTTAGCAGGATGTGTACTAATCTATAAGTACTATATAAAAAGCTTTGTCCCGAATGACTGACAACGCAACGCACAGCCTAACGTGGAGACCTGAAACTTGGAGGATGTCTTTGTACTGTAGGGGCATCCTATAAGATTTTCAAAATTCCCACGAGAAAGCGGGATACACGCAAACGAAGTGTGGGTTTCCCTACTACATATATGATTAAGTATCATTTGAACGGTGATGCCGTGACAATGTTCTCATTATATCGATACTTAAGTACTTTAGTTTTTCTTGCTTTATCGAATTTTCATGTCCAAATTGGTCGGTGTACCAAAGCAGCCTACGTACGTATAATGGTTTCGCCAAAGCCCGTGAGAAATATTCAAGTGAATCGGGCTCAAGCGCAGGCTGGCTGGAATGCGGTCGCGAGGGCGGGTGCCGGCTCCTTTGACGCTAAACTCTCCAGAGGACTCGCAAACCGGCTACGGAGAAAGGAACATTTCTTTGCCGGATGTACCTCTCCAACGTAATATACGTGCCGAATGTTTTGTTCATATATCATTTACTATTTTATATGTGTATACTATCTACGTCGCCTATATGTCCTTTTCCCCTAGTACCCACCCTTGATATCTCGCGGTAACTTATATTTTCTGTTTTCAGTGTTATTCCAGGATATTAGCAATCTTTATAACAAATTCGAAGCAAATCTGTTTTGCCATTTTATACACACTTGTACTCACACACTTATATAATATTTGTTTAATTTTCTACCATGCAAAATTATATTCTTTTTGTTTCAGATTATGAGTTCACGCTGTACTCCGCGAGTACATTGGCGTCCTGCAGTATCGCCGCCGCCCTCCGTGGCCTCGGGTTGAACGGGCAATTGCAGACGCTACATGACCTGACTCGCATAGATCTGGTAATTATTTATCTAACAGCTTCACATTCCAATATATTGTGGTGATAGGCATTTCTTTTTTTCTCTCTTTGCTATCTTACTATCTCTCACGTTACCATGAATCCTGTCTCATTTTAATTCCGTAATTCTTCCTACTCCGTCTTTGGGAGCATTAGTTTTCCCCCGGAACGTCAATAAAGTGTTTATTGTCATTCCATAGTTTGTCTTTGATAATCCTAGTTGAAAAAGTGGGGTAGTCCTGAAACTATTTCTCTCTATCTAGTTATTCTGTTACTGTCTGTCTATCTATGTGCTTATGCTGTACTTTTGTTACAGGACTGCCTTCAGACGTGCCTCGAGCAAATAGAGCAAATGGTGAACAACATGATTGAGGAGCGTGGCTTCTCCTCGGACCCAAACGGGCAAGTGAAGGAGGCGGCCTGGACCCCGCCTCCGAGCCAGGATAAGGCGCACAGTAACGCCGCCACACCCACCGACGTCAGAGACGTGCACTTCTAAGCGGTAACCCGTGCCCGGATCTATTCCTACATATGCTTTAATTACGGTGCATTAGTACGAAAATACTTTAAACTAGAACGTTTAGTTAAACGTGCATCGTGATAGAGGACTGATACCAAGACTGACAATATGTGTCTGAAATAGTTTACTACTTATTATTAAGTACTCTAAGTCTACCCACATAAAATAATTATAAGACGTACATATGTGTTGTACGGGGAGATAACTTTAGATCGGGTGTAGGGTACAGTAATGTACAGTTGCTAGCTAATTCTTGAATATACGTAACAATTTTGAGGAGCTTTGTGGCGATGACAAGACCATCGCAGGGTCTTCTTATTGCACAAAAAAGCTGATGCGTAGTCGTCGCTATTATCCCAAGACCTATGGCCACTGTACAATATTGCTTTCGTTGTGAAATGTGACTATAATAAATTATATTGAGTTTTAGTCCACACATTTAAAGTTATCTTATCCGAACTATGTACTTGTAAACTTTCATAAGTTCACGGAAATATCTTTCAGTTCTACTATAGTTAATGCGGTTCTGGAAATTACAATCTACCTCTTAATAATATAAGAAATATTTCAGTTTAACCTGAAATTTCCTATTAAAATAAATTTGCAAGTGGAAAATATTTGTAATACATAGCTAATAAATTAGAAAACATGACTAAAACAGTTGACCACACGGGACCAAAGTTAGCTCTTTGCTATATCGTCTTCCTTAAACAATAACTGACTCTTTCAGATAGTTCGTAACACATTATATTATTGTAGTATAGAAATGGTATAAACATGTACCTAAAATTGTCAAATTAGTCGACTGAATTCCTAAACCTGTATAGTTTATGACATTATAAAATAAACATGTATAGTTTGAAAAATGTTCATAAAATTTTTGTTAAAAAATTACATTTGATTGGTAATAGTCCTGTAACTCAGAGACAATAGTATATCGGGGGAAGGCAATAAATTACGCTTTTACATTGTAAAAACCGACTAACATTATGTTCACATTATATATATACAGAGCTACTTAGCTATAAATAATTACATATATCAGACTCTTTCGATTATATATACGACTACATATGTACCTACATACATTATATATAGATACCTACATTAACAATATTCATGTTTCTAAACAGTGTTATTTTAAGTTTTCCTTTGTTTGAGATCGTTCCTTGTTTGACAAAAATACCAACATTAGATTGTAACATTTAATGTGATAGTGTTAAAAAGTTGATGGAACTTCATATCATAGTCACTTCCAGTCATAATATGTTAGCTTAGAAGTAACTATGTTAGAACTATTTGAGTAAATATTAGGAAAAAATAAATAAAAAATGTGATTGTATTGGATAAGATATTTTTAAGTAGCATTTAGTCATTATATTCATTATTATCGTTCCTATGTAACAACCATTGGTAAAATGCAATAGTCATGTTCCGTTTTGTACTTAATTGACCAGTTTAGTTGGAAATTTAAAGAGTTCATTATTATTAAATTGTGATATAGTTTCATCTTTAAGTTGGTACCTAATGCTATTATTTTTATATGATATAAGTACGGGTGGCGTATGCACTAAACCTAAATATTACTGTCAGTTCTAAATTATGTTCATTTAATCATAGAGTTTATAGTAGTGTAGATTTGTAGACGTGAGGGTGGCTTCATAAACACGAATCATTGTCTTCCATTAGCGTAGGGTTGGGGCAGATATCCCGTATACATGACAAGCCCGAAACCTTTAAACTTAAATACATAGTAATACTATGCGATCTGCGAAGTTTGTATATATCTAGATTTAATGTAAATAATTATAGATAGTGCTCTAAGCATGTGGTGCCATAAGTAACACTACTATAAAGTATTTTTTAAAGCAATAAATCTTATAGTTAAATACATTATATATATTTTTGTAGCTATTAACATGCCAATAGCATCTCTACAATATTTTATACAATATATGAACCATCAATGTAACTAAGTATAAAAAAGATTTATTAAATGTTATTTGGGCATCACAAAACTGGATTATTTATACAGATGGCCGTGAGGTTCCTCTTTATGAGTCAAGTATGGGTTGTGGCATAGTGATGACTAAAATAATGTTAGACATATCACTTAAGTTTATGTATTCACTGATAAACAATTGAACACGGTATATAAAACACATTTAAGCAGTTGAACATTCTTTTATAAACTTTGCAAATAAATAACGTTTGATTTCAGAATTTGCTACAAAATTTTGTTGCTTTTACAAACAGTTGCACAAACGCATTTCAAATTCCACTTAAGTCTCATGCTATCTCTATTTTCTTATTTAGATTGACAGTGACAGAATGTCATTCATTAACTTTAAAATGCTTTTGTGTAGCTCACCGTTAATCAATTGTTTCTGGGTGTTTACACGAGTTTTTTTGTGAACGTGTTAAGATAACTACTATGTAAAAATATGTATGTGGGAAAATATACGCATTACAAGGTTAGACTTATTTAATTTTATTTTGGCTTTGAACTGGCTTTTTTTTAAAAATAATAGATTATAATAAGAGAAATTTAGTTAGTTTTGTTACGAAAATAAATTAGTGTGGGAAATTAAGATTTCCATGTGATGTAAATAGAATTGAACTATTATTACGAATAGTGGTGATCTTAACGATAGTATCAATGATACTTTTATTATAAAATATAAAGAAAAAAATATAATAAAAAAAACATTCTATGACATGATAGGAATCAAAATGAACACATTTTGAATGATATGTGATTATTTATGCATTAAGTTTGTCTTTTTTTTTTCATTGTATGCTAGTTACGAACTTTACGAAGTTGGGATGTAAATATTTAAAGAGAGACAATAAAAATTTTGGAAAAAATATCATCTTGTGTTTTCTCTCATTTGATTTTCTTTCAGTGGAAAAAATGATCGATAAATAACAAATGAACCGCGGGTGTTTTTCGGGCATCAAGACGTTGTTTAGGTTTATTTAAAATCCCGCAGAATTGTAGGTATTTTATTTTGTTCCACACGGTTATTGATTTTATTAATAAAAACCAAGTAGCTACTTACGTATTCCAGTCTTTGATTAGATGGCGCTGGACGCAAACGATAAAATAAAAATACTTCATCATCGAAATATATTTTAATCAAAAACAAATTTACAATGTCATATACAAGGGAACCATTTCACATTGGATCCGATATTTATATACAATAGTTTATATTCAATTAATGATAAATTAACACAAGGTACTTAACATTGGAATAGCGTAAACAGCGAGACAATAGCTTTGCCTGTGAGACGGGTTAATCTCCAAACATAATCCAAGTATTTCACGTCCAAACCCCTCCTTCAAAAAGAACTTCATGGAATAGGGTGTTGGCAGGCATTTGCCCAACAGTCAGGTTCACATTTGGCTAATAATAATAATACATAATATTGTTTTTAATCATATTATCTTATTTTTAAACAAGTAATAAGTATATCCCTCGCACATTTCCCATATTGACAGAGCGAGATGGGTCATTGTATCAACGAATAGCAACGCTCGCATCGGACCGCAATAGCAATGATTACGTGGACCAATAGCAACGTAGAAAAAAATTCTGTACTCGTTTGAGGGGTATTCTAAGCCGAATATTCGGTATTAATTTAACCAATGCGGGTGGAATCAGCAGCACTATTCGGTTCGGCATTCATCAGGTCGGTTGGGATGGAAAAATCGATTACAAAACAAGTTAAAATGTACGGCAGCATGAGCCGATTGCTAGCCGAACATTATGTAAAATTGTTTCTTGTGATATTGTTATCTAAGGCAAGTTCCCTGCTCGACTATGTATATCTCACATATACAAAGCTAAAGTCTCGTGCAATCTGTAACATTTATACTCGATTTAAAAACGAGAAGGCACGCTTAAAAACCATTTTTCGCTTATTAGCGAAAAGGCCATTTTATTTAAAGTATTTTTAATCACTCCATCACAACAGGAGGTACCTATAATTTTATCCAATTCTTATTACTGTGTCACATTACATACGGGGTAACGAACAAGAATAGATCACAGGAAGACAGGTTGGAGTAGGGAGGGTAAGTAAAAATGAGAATGTAAATCATAATTATGTCAATCTGACTTTCACATAACTAATCAAAGGAATGCATCACAAATACATTTTTTTTATGAAACAAATAGTGTTCGTTCGTTCGAGCTTGCCAAAGAGACGGATAAATGTGATTTATTATTATTAATAAATGAATTGTTAAATAAATGATTGAATGTTGTACAGTCAGGAGCACATTGAGCTTTACACTTGCAGCACAATTTTGGCTCTTATATTGAGTTATCTTGATGTTATAAGAAAATCTGCATCCATGCGAAACAGAGGACAACTTAAAAATAAAGAAGAAGAACTAGCAATTTAATATTTTAAATAAATATTAGAAAACAATGTCTACTTTGGCAAGTGTAATGTAATATTCACAATTAATAAAATGTTTCTTGCAAACGTTCAATAATCGTGTCGAGCTAGGTGGTGGAAAAAATTCTTTGGATAAATGCTATGTACCCTAGTCGATCCGCAGATTGGAACAGGCAAAAAACTTAATAAACTATGGACCTAATTCAAAAGTATCACGTCTAGATTCGGCCCGCAATAATAAACAAATTCACCCAAAAATACAGGACTCACATGTGGACCACTTTTGGGGTGCTCTTTCCGCGAAGCCAGTTGAGGAGAACAGTCGACGTACTTTGCGAATCTCGAGCTGAAAAAACATTTAGTAGTTGTTGTGTGTTTATCTTTCTAATAAAAGTAAGGGACTATCTCCACGAGCCAGAGAATCGAGACGATAATATCGTCCTGCCACCTAATTTTATAAAATGTAGAACGTGTGATTTCAGCGCGGCGATTGTCATTCGGACTCGTCGCGATTCTCTCGCTCGTGGAGATGGTCCCAGAGAGACTACAACAGGTGAATAATACTTATATTTCTTATACGATCTAATTAGTGGTGAAAGACTCAGTCTTTTAATAAAAGACTGGCCTCCTTTTACACGACTTCGCCTTAAAATAAAGACTGCAGCTGTTAGTCTTAATTAATATGTCTCAGTGGGTTAGCTTAAATGACTTTTCGTTTAAGCCTTTTTGCAGTCTTTTTGTAAAAGAACTGGCTTTTGAGTAAAACGTGATAATTCTAAACAAAAACTCTTTAGGCTGAAGTGAGATTCCTTTTTAGTGTTCCGTAAACTACAAGGAACACTATAGTTTCGCCATGTCAGTCTGTCTGTACGTCTGCCTGTCCGCAAAGCTGTAATTTGCTATGTAAACGCATAATAAAAATGCTAACTTCCACCACTTTGGAACAAAATGTTGAAAAATATTTTTTTATAAGATGCCTCATACATGTAAAATGAGAATGAATCCCATACATGTGAATTTTTTTTTCGCTCTGATCTCATGTTGTGGGGTTTCGTTAGATAGGTCTTTAAAAACATTGAGGGTGTGGGAAGATCACTTTTCGATACAACGATCCGTTTCGGAATCATTTACATTTTTCGTCTCAATTCTCTCGACTTCCCAGGCCATTAGCGGCCAGTCCTTTAAGCTGTTTAAGTAACGCTCAGTCTTTTACGTTAAACGACTTCGACTAGAAAGACTAGTCTTTTGACTAAAGGTTGGGGACTAAAAGACTAGTTAGTCGTAAGCCGTCAAAAATGAGGCGAGTCTTTATTAAAAGCCATAAAAGACTGAGTCTCTTTCATCCCTAGATCTAATGGATTATTTATCTTTCATGTATACTTACATAGCGTGTGGTGCGCCTGTGCAAGTTGATCAATGGCTTCTGGCGGTAGGTTGGCGACGTCACGATGCAGCAGCCGAAGATCCATTTGCCGTTGCTCACTCTCGTGCCGCAGTCGTACGTCACGGCTGTGTCTCACGCTGCGCAGCTCTGTCAGTCTGTGAAAATAATAATATTTTTAAATTCTATGTTAATACGTTTTTATTACCAAAAGTCTATGAATAAGTAAGTAAAATAATATGAATATATATTTATAATTGTTAATATGTTTCTTTTTTTCTGTACAGTTTTGATAAGCGTGCGCTAACTTTTAACGACATTTACTTACTTAGCTTGAAGCTTCGGTCTATCGCTATCCGGATCGCTTGTAGTGCTGCTGAGCGAAGCACGATGTGTGTCAACGAATTGTTGCTCTCTGTCCATTGAGAAACTTGGTAATTCTGATACTGTCTCTTGACTCGAATTGAAAGATTCATCTAATCCCGCAGCTTTGCATTTAGACTTGAAATCTTCATTGGAACGTAGGCTATCGGAAAGGCGTAACTGTAGAGTATCCCGTTCTTCCAATAGCTGTGTGAGTTCCATGGTGAGTTCCTCACATCGGACGTCCCTTTGGTGCAACATATACAATGCTAAATCTAACTCAGCTCTTGGCACAGCGTCTAGCAACTCTGCATTAAGTTCACTTTCAGGGTTTTCACCCTCAGCACCTGGTTTTGTTCCCGTTGCAAAAGTTACATGTTTCTCTATTTTGCTACTAGATGCTTTCATTAAAGACTGCAAATGAGTTATTTCATCTTTAAGCGTTACTATATCAACTTCTTGATTTTCCAGAGCAATCTGCATTTCAGCAACTCTACTTGAATGCTCTTCTAATGTTTGATTTAACTGTGTAATCTGTTTATTAAGATTTGTACACTCGACAATTTTTTCATTTAGTGCTTCAGATAAGCTTAACTTCTCGTCTCCTAATTCTTTCTCTATCTTTTCATGGTGTTCATTGTTCTCGTGCATTTTTAATCTCAATATGGCGAGTTCAGATTCTTTTTCATAACTAATTTCTTCGATTTGTTTCTCATAATCAATTAGGTGTTTTCTAACATTTTCAAATTCCTCATTTCTTTGTGATAACGTATGGCCATATTCTAAGGATTTTTGGTATATTTCGCTATCTTTTATCTGTATTTCATTGGCTAATTCTAAAATTCTCTTTTCAGACTCATTAATTTTACTTTCCAATTCTTCAACTTTCTCCGTTAATAATATATTTTCGTTCTGCGCTTCTGTTAACTCGGTTCTAATTTTTGTTAAGTTCTCCTCGCTGAGTTCTACATTTTCTGCCTGTTTTATTCTCAGCTCACGAATAATCTTTTCATATTCGTCTTGTTGCGCAAGCAATTTATTATCGTGCATAATTTTTTCGTCTTCAGTTTCAGAACGTAACAATTCTATTTGATTCATTATTTCAGCATATTTATCTTGTAGATTACGAAGATGTTCTTCTTTGTCTTGTAATTTGTTTTGCAACGAATTCACTTGTTCCATCATAACCAATTTATTGGTTTCCTCTTGACTCGATGATTGAACACTATCTAGTAATTGCTCATACTTTGACTCAGAAGCAGTTAACTCTCCACGAAGCTCTTGTTCCATTTTCTGGAAATCAGCTTCCCGCTGTGCTAAATGCTGTTTCCATAACTCAGATATCTCAAAGCCGCGCTGATCCACAGCACTTGCAATAGACGAACGCAATTCGGCAACAGTTGACAATAACTGATCATTCTCATTGTTCAACTGTTGTAACTTAGCATTGAGTTCATAGACCTGTTCCTCTTGTCCAGTGGTTTGTTGATTATCATTTACAGCACGCACTGCTTCTAGGTTTAATTTGTTAGTCAACTCTTCAATATTTACTTCATAGTTCCTAGTTTGTTGTGTATATTTAACAAACATTTCATCGTAACTTTCAATTTTTTTCAATAACTCGTCTTTAAGAGTTTCCAATTCGTTGATTGTATTATTAGCCACTTCAAGTTGATTTCTAAATTGGAGACATTGATCTTCCAATGCGCTACATTTTTCTGATAATATTAATGTATCTCCGCTATGGAGCTTGGCAGCACTTTGTTGTTCTTCATTGAACTGTAATTTTAATGTATCAATTTGTAATGTAAGATCTTGCACTTTTTTCATAGCTTCTCTTTCTGATGTCTCCAACAACTTCACTGTTTCTTCTAATTGTAGGCATTTTTCAGGTAAATCTTTATATTCTCTTTCGAATGTAAGTAGTGTTTCTTCTTTAAAGTGGTCGTATTTTTGTAATAAGTCCTTGTAATTAATTTCCAAATCATGTAAGTTCTGTTTAAGTAATTCATTATTTTTTGTCAAATCTGAATTACTACGTTGTAATTCTGATACAGTATTACTAAGGCTACTGGTGGTTTCAACTGCATTTTGTTGTATTTTTTTATTTAAATCGTCAATTTCATTTTTCATTTTGGTCTGCTTAATAAAAAGCTCTTTATTTTGAGCGGTAAACTGATCAAGAGCCTGTTGTAATTCTTCGTTTTCTTTCTCCAGTTTAACAATTTCATCTGTCATGGCATTATCCCCAGTGGCAGCCAATTCTTCGTGTGCTTTATGCACAGGTGAATCTTTTGTATCCCATTGTAGCGAAGACAATTTATCATTGATCTCTTTAAATTTAAATTTCCATAACTCCACTTCATTGTCCATTTTTTCTTTCATATCTGTTAATTTGTCGTTGGCGTTACTAAATACTTCATTTTGTTTCTTAACTGTTTCTTTATCTCTCCTTTCCTTAACTAAATCAGCAGTCAACTCTTCAATTCTTTTTTCTAAATCTTGAATCTTATTCTGCAACTCATCTTCAATAGCTGAATCTAAACATGAAGATTGCGAAATCTGTTTCGACAGTTTTATCTCTTTAGATAACATGTCATTGTGTGCTTTCAATTCCTTCAATCTTTTCAATGCCTTTAGGACTTTGGCGTTACTTGTATCGAGATCATTCTTAAGTGCTTCATTTTCTTTTCGCAATTCAAGAATTTTCTGATTAAGATGAGACATGCCAGGTATAATATCTCCAGTTTCTTCAGTTCCACCGAGTCCCCATCCTTCATCTGAGTTAAAAGGATCAACCTCGTCAACAACATCTTTATCTCCTGTGTAACATAAATACGTTTTCTTGGGTATAATTTCTGGTTCAATAGATTGTCTTGCAATATCACCTTCCACAACCGGTTGTGATTGGAAGTAGTCGGATATTTTCGTGGCAACGTTTTTATTTTGCGCACCTGAATCTATATCAGTAATTATTTGTGATTCAATTGCTGACATATCATACTTTGGTCCTTCTTCACTTAACGCTTCAATTGTAGACGAAATAATCATACCTTCTGTTTTAGGGATATTCATTTCAAAAGTAACCTTTTTCTTCTCTTTCAGATCTTTTATAATATCTTCTTTATATGCTAGATCATTCTGCAATTGACCATTTTCCTGTTTTATATTATTTAATTCTATATTTAATTCTTCTACTTGTGAATGCGTATTTTGAAGGTTAGCTTGTAAATCAGAAATTCTGCTCTCCAGCTCAGATATTGTAGCAACGTTTTTATTTTGTATAGCTTGTATCATATTCTGCAATTCATTACTTTCCTGTGTTTTTTGATTAAGTAAAGAGTTTAAGTTATTTATTTCATTTATATATTGATCTGTGTAGTCAGGTGCTTGTTCTTTGTTTGCAGATTTTTGAACTAATTCTTCATTTATTTTGGTTAGTTCCTCCAAATTTATATTAAGATTTTCAGTATTACGTCTGTATTCTCGTAGTTTTAATTCTAATTGAGTTACATGTTCATTAATTTTCTCATACTTTTCACTAAGTGCTTTTTTCTCTTTGATAGCATTTTCAATTTGAGTGTTAAACTCTATTTCTAAATCTTCAATATCCTGCTTTCTTTGAACCAACAATGTCTGATGCTCATGTGTTAACCGTTTCAAATTGTTTTCAAGATCATGAATATGTGACTGATACTTCAATAGCTCAGCATCGGCAATATCAGTCCTACTAGCTTTATCTTGTAAATTGTTACAATGTTCTTGAATATCTGACAGAGCTTTACGAAGTCTTTGATTTTCTTCATTTGTATTTTGAATTTTATATTGTAACTCTTTATTATCGCTTTCTATCTCATATAGTTGCTTTTCTATGACTCTATCGTGATCCATCAAAACCGCTAGTCTAGCAACTAATACGTCTTCTTGGTTTGAATATTCATTGTAAGCTTTTTGTTTTTCGCGCAGTTGATCATCCAATTGATCTGCTTTGCGTTCAAGAGAATGCCTCCTATCTTCCATGATTGAAATACTTTCTTCCAAACGACAAATTCGATTTTTATATTTACCTATTTCGGTCTCTAAATTCTCAATAAACAAGTCACGTTCTTGAATCTTCGCATCATGGCCAAATTGCAATTGATTTAATTGTTGTATTTGTTGTTCCAATTGAAGCGATAAGTCTGAAATATGCTGTTGTTTTTGGTTAATATCAGCTTCTAAACTGGATATTTTGGTTATAAGGTTAATATTATTTTTCTGTTCTATTTCATATTCAACTAATTTATTTTGTAGTGCATCCACTTGTGCTTTTAATTGAGTTTTTTCCTCACATGACAAAAGTAATTCATTTTGTAATTTGTTTAGTGATTCATTCAACTTCAAAATTTCTTCAGAAGCCATAGCCAAGTTTCTTTCAAGTGAAATCATTTCATCTTGTAATTGTGTAACGTTTTCGGATTTTTGTAGCTCCATTGTTTGTTTTTGTGCCTGAAGACGATTTATTTCTTCTTCTGCGTGTTTCACTTTGTCTTGTAAAGTTGGAAGAGTTTCAATTTGGATCAAAAACTGTTCTATTTGCGCATTCTTTGATTCTAATTGTTTTTGTGTTTCAATTAATTGGATTTCCAATTCACTGTACATGGAAGACTTTTTCTTAATATTAAGAGCAAATTTCTTCAACTTTTCCATCAGTTCCTTATTCTTAAGTTCAATTGCCTCATACTGATCATTTAATCGATTTCTGTCATCAAAAATTTTCTTTATTTTTTCTTCGTTCTCTGTTATCAAATCTTCTATATGTTTCTCTTTATGAGATAAAGTCGTACGTAATTTTTCGTTTTCTATTGATTCCTTCCTCAATTGCAATTTGATATCGTGAATCTCTACATCACGCTCTACTGTTTGTTGTTTTACATTAGCTACTTCTTCAGCATGCTTTTGTTGTTGTGTTTGTAATTCTTTAATAAGTACTTGATTTTCACCAAATGATTCCTGTATTTTTTGTAGTTCTGACTCTAAACTATTATTTTTCCCCTCTAATGAACTCTTTAATGAAAGTAATTGTGCATTTTCATCTTCTAAAATTCTTATCTTTTCTTCATAATCAGACAATTTCTTTTGATAAACAGTAATTTGTTTATTGAGAGATTTTACAAGCTCGCCATTTGGATCTTTTGACTTTTCTTCTTCAAGCAACTCAATGGTAGATTTAAGTTTCTGAGAAACATCATTTAATTTTGTGATTTGATTTATATACTCTGACAATTCTTTGTCCTTTTGTTGTAATGTATTTCCGTAGTTAAATACTTGCATCTCATATTCTTTTAACATATTATCTAACTCATTAATTTTAGAGTCTCGTGAATTTAATGTAGAGGTAAATTCTTGACGCATTATATGCAATTCCTCTTGTAATGCATCATAAGCGTTTTTAGCTTGCAGTAATTCTTTTTCTGTGTTCGAATTTTTTTCCATAGTTACTATTTTATCTTTTAATTGCTCATTTTCTTCAATAAGAACTTTCATTCTTGTCTCAATAGATGTATTAGATTCCATTAATTCATTTTGTTTTTGTTGATGCTCTTCTAAGGATAGTATTTTCATATGACAGTCAGCAATTTCAGCTTCCCTTTCTTTAATTATGTTCTTTAATTTTAAAATTTCTTTAGTTAACTGCTTAACAGATTTAGTGCGACTACCTTTGTCAATCGTAGACTTTTCATCATGTTGTAAATCTGAAGTTGTTTCAATAGTGTCATCAATAACACTTGGTTTAGGAAGTTCAACACTTTCCGTTATTATTTCAATACGTTCCCGTTTCAATTCTTCTATTTGTTGACTTAGGCTATCATTCAAATTTTGTACTTCAAATTTCTCTCTGTTTAGCAAATCTATATTTGTTTGTAGATCTGCGGATAGATTTTTTAAAGTTTGTATTTGGTTGAATAATTCTTCATTTTCAGAACTAATTTTACCCATTTTTTCCATCACCTCTTGTCTTTCTTGTGTGAATAATTCAATCTTTTTAGTTAACTCAGAATTTTGCTGTATTAACTTTTCAATTGTGGTCTCATTATCTGGATGAACAGGTTCTTGGAAATCATCCCCATGAGTTTCGCTTATTTTTCCCTTGTTGTATTCCTCTAGCTCTAACTTCTCCTGGGTTGTTAACGATTCAACTATCTCTATTGATTCTGCCGAACTTACTTTTTCAGCACTTAATTTTTCAAGTTTATCTGTCAATTCCATATTCTCTTGAATGTAATTTTCTAGTCTATGAAGAATATCATCTTTTTCCTCTTGTAAAATTTTTATAGCTCCATTTAATTGTTCTTTATCTAATTTCAAGTTTTCTATTACAAGTTCTAATTCTTTCTGAGATGCCATGAGGTTGTCGATTTGTTCCTCTAATTGAACTGACTTGATTTCAGAACAAACTTGTTCGTTTTGGAATTGAGATAAGTCTGCTAATTTATCTTCCATATCAACATACTTCTGCTGTAGCATGTGCAATTCTAAAAAAAACAATTTGTGATTAATCAGTATCCCTTTTTAACAATAAAGGCGCTGTCCCACTGCTGCGCACGAAGAGGCTACGCACGTGTGAAGCTTTGCTTTGCAAGAGGATGTACGTGATTGTGTCCACTGCAACCCACGGACACGTTAACCATCAAGTGACGTCATTGATACACGCGTGGCTTGCTCAACATAGCTCAACGCTGTCAACGCCATGCACGCAGTGAATGCGGTACACAGCTTGTTCCACAAAGCGTGCACATCGCTGCGCACGCTGTGCACGAATACAGGGTTCAATGCTCCGACATAAACCAAAAACTATGCCAATTAATGCGTAGCCTCTCCGTGCGCCGTGGTGGGCCACGCTACAGCTGTACGTAGTCGTGGTTTTATATTCGTGTATAGCTTGTACTGCAGTGGAAACGTAGACCCACGTAGTCATCCACGCAGCTGTAATGTGCCACGTGGCCCACGTGTTCGTGCGCAGCGTGCGCAGCAGTGGGACAGCGCCTTCAGAATAGTTAAATCACACATCTTACCCTGTACAAGGTCAAATTTTTGGGTTTCCAATACACTAATAGCTTTTAGCCTGGTTTCTGCCAGATTTTCCATTTCAATCATTTTCTTGTAAATTTCGGTTTCAGTTACTGAAAATAACAAGTATACTGTACACACAATTTGAAATTTAGTTTGGTAGAACTTGATAGAGAAATAAAGCAATTTTGGTTTAGATGCAACATACCATTGCCTAAAAATTCTAAACTAATTTTTACATTCAATTTAGTAAATTTACAGTACTTACATCTACCACTGTCATAATCTACTAAATGTAATTGTAGATTACCCTTTTCTTCTTCTAACTCTGCAACTTTTTGTGTTAGCTGCTGCAGTTCCTCATTAAGTTTAACAATTTCACTGTTTGCATCAGAGACTTTACTAAAATTATCAATTGTTTTTTGCATTTGCTTAATTTTCAGCTTATGTGCAGATTTGACCTTAATCATATTTTTATTTGAAGTATCAATATCGGCGTTAAGAATTTCTATTTGATGTTGCGCCGCTTTCAAAGCATCTTTGAGTTCATTCAAGCTCATTCGATGGTCTCCTTCAACAGCTTGAGTTATATGAGTTTCTTTTTTCTCTATTGGTTGTAAGGATTCCGTCAGTTCAGTGGATATGCCAATATCAACAGTATCAAATGTAGGTTTTAGTTCATTCCGTAATTCACTTATGGTAGCTTCTTTCTCTGAATTTGATGATTGAAGCTCAGAGATTAATTCATTCTTTTGAGCTATGGCATACTCTTTATCCAAGATATCCTTATTTAATGATTTTACTAACATTTCTAATTTGGCTATTTCATTTTTGTTTGGTTTCTTTTCTGGATCATTTGGTGAGGACTCTGGAGATAAATTGCTCCAAGGTGACTTCATCTTGGATGCAACATTTTTACCTTTACGACTAGGTAATGGACTACCCTTTTTAACTGGTGAGCTCGTAGGCTTTGGTTCAGTTACTGTAGTAAGTCTGTTTTCAAGTTCTTTATTAGTCTGTCTTATTTCACAATTTAGTTGTTCTAAGAGTTCTATTTTTTTAGTCAACTCCACCATGTTGGATATCTCAATAGAGCCCTTCTCTTCTTTATTTATATCTTCAACTTCAGGCAAAGTTTCTGGTTGTAATTGTTTTATATTTTCAATTTTTTCTTGAAGAGTTTTAATTTGATTATTTTTTATATCCAGTTCTTCTAATAATTTTGAATGAGCTACACTAATTTCAAATCGGGCATTTTCAAGAATAGTATTGGCTTCTTCAAGATTTTTTATTTTTTCATCTTTTAATTCTAGTTCTTTTAACATTCCTTGTTTTTCTTCTTTCCATTCCATCTCAATAGTAACAAAATTTTCCTGCATCTTGATCATCTGCTGCCTAGTATCTTCAAGTAATAGCATGGAATCTTTTTCTACAAGTAAAATTACGATTTAATCTTTAATCATTCAAATAATTAAAAACAAATTTTAGAGAATTACTCACCTTTTTTACTTAAATTATCCGACATCAAAGTAGTGGCCATGTTTTTGGCTTCTATGATCTGGTTCTTTTCGTGGATTTTCTCTTGCAAGTCTAGAATTGTATTTTCCATTGCTTTGACTTTTACTTGCATTAAACTAAGTGCATTATCCTTTTCTTTGACAGAATTTATTAATTGAGTTAAATCAGTGGACTCTGTAGTCTGAAAAGATGATTTTTATTATTTAAGCAATGGAGCGACATGGCAGAAATGCACGAGTATAAACTATGTAATATTTATTCATAAATGTTATTTTAATAGTTTTCACATCAAAATTATATGTTTGTCATAACAAAACTTTTCAAACAGAAGAGCTGGTTTTTTTTTACAAAGTTAGCCTTAATTTAACTATTGTAGACAAGGCATAAGACGAGGTTTTTCGATATTTGGAATTTTGGATAACAGAATACACGTACTTGTGTTAATTTTGCTATTTTTAAACATTAAAGAAAAATATTATATTAAAATACCTTTTTAACTTCTGCAACATGATCTTTCTTGCTAATGGGAGAAGATTTGGCTAATGAAGGCCTTTTACTTATTTCCTTGTATTGTTTTATCCTTTCCATTAACAATTCTTTTTGTTTTAAAGTGTTAGCCAGGCTTTCGCTGATACCAGGTACTGTGAACACATATAAATATTAATTTTATACAAATGGACCAAATTTTGTAGGTATTATGTATTTATCCTTCTTGATTTTCTGGCAATTTTTCTAATAACTCTTAACTGGAATTATTATTTTTAGATGCGGGATGTGCAATTTTGAAACTTGACATACAATATGACGGGAGCTGTAGTTCCAATTTCGGCTATATTCATTATTAGCTTGTCGGATAATAAGTAGGTACAGATAGTGTAGTAGTGCAGATAGACATGTTGTGTCTTGTCTTGGGAGTAAGTGCCAAAGTTACCCACACACAGAGTGATTTTTTGTCACTTTTCCTGCCGAAAAAGATATTACATTCACTAATTAAAACTATAAAAACTTACTGTTTAAGGCTTCTTTTACAGACAGAGTGGTTGAAGTATCAGTAGCCACAGAGTAACCAGTCCTCTCACTTATGGCGGATGCCATTTCAGAAGCAGTGTCACCTGCATCGTCATCCTCTAGAAATGTATTTTAAACATGATACTTTTCTTTGTGTATGTGAGGAGTGAAGATTTATAATAATTTTGTATACAACATAAACAGTGAAGTTTTATTTAAAAGAAATTTATAAGTAGCTTGTGACAAGGCATTTTGATATAGACTTCTTGTGTCAATTTATGTCGTATTTTTATTGAAATCTCACGAGATAAATTATTTCTGTTTTAAACTAAGAAAATCTTACCAAATGGTCTTCCCAGTAGTTCCGCAGTTGCTTTTCGGTGTTCCTTAATACGTTTTGACACAAGTGCAGCATTTTCTAAAGCTTTCTGCGCTCTTTCAAACTTAATTTGTCTATCCGAAGATGACGATACGCGATGAGGGGTCTGTAATAATACACCATATGGTGTTTAAATTAGGTACCGAATAAATAAATAAAAAATGTTCTCTAACTTCAATTGCAAGCTTTGTATTTCCAATATAAATGTTAGATACACATGAAAATTTTACGATTTTGTGCTGCATTATAGCAGAAATAATAACATTTAATAAATTCCGCAACAATTTAGTGTGTAACAAAAAACACGTAAGTACCTACTTTGTCCTTGATTGCAATGTTGTAAGATGTCGAGATCAGGTATTGATGCAATCTTTACATACCTTCGCTGTTCTAACACTGCCTGTGGTGCTCGCTACTTCGCTGGTAGACACTGCTAAGGTACTATTATCCAACTGGTCCCCTTCGAGGGGATTATCGACGTTTTCATGGTCTGACATTGTTTGTTACACTCGGCAAACATGAATAATAGCAGTATACCCGAACACTTCAGGTATAGCTACGGGATCACTAATGAATTGATGTCTATATTACTTAAATGAAACAGGATAAAAAAGAAATAAATATTATTTTTCCACCACCAAATTTCGTTTACAGGCTGTTACCTGTCAGATAGCAATGTCATATTTTTTTCCACGTCATCTGAAATTACTCCACACTAATTTTATGATTTACACGCTCGCGAAGTTGAGCGAGAATAAGAGTATGGATGGGCTTTTCGTTCTACTTCGACTTTCCATAACTTTTGGCATAAAACTTCGTGCTTCGTGCCTAAGTTCACTTCCATTCAATTCAACTTCGCAAGACTAGTTTCCAAAAACGAAAAAGACGAAGAATTTAGTTAGAATGACAGACCACTGACAGACAGACCGATCTTTTGACTTTTTGATCGATTGAATCTGGATTGAATTTACAAGTTCGCGTTGTCTTCGTTGCACATTTATTTCCACTTTAATAATTACCATTTTTATCGTTATTTTATGAGACAGAACACAATTTCTCAAAATGCAGGGCCCAGCAGTATTTATGGACATATCTCTTGAGGATCAAGTAAGACCGATGAAGAAACCACATAACCTTAATGTTTCACGTTCTAATAACGTAAGTTTTTTTGGGCCGTGTTTTATTTTAATATTGTTTATTTCAGGCTCAAGAGCTAAGAAAATATTTTAAAAGTCTTGGCGCTGAGATTTCAGAAGAGAAATCGCCCAAAGGTATCGAAGACGATTTGCATAAGATTGTTGGAGTTTGTGATGTCTGCTTCAAAGAGCCCAATGAATCTGATATTGAAGCTATACTAAACAGTATCGTGTCCATTATGGTGTCTGTAAGTAACTATTTATTAGATAATCATTATAATTTATATATTACGACTTCTTATTTGGTCTGAGTATATTACCTTTGTGGCAGGGTGCCGGTAGCGCTAACACCCTACCAATTAGTAGTTTATATGTAAGCTCCTAATGGAAAAGCCTGTCCGTAGAATGTAATATGTTTGTAACTCAGAAGGGAATGAAGGCACAACACGATGACACTGAATGATTATATATTTACAACTTGAATTGTTACAAAGATTAATCAGCTAAGCAAAAACAAAAACATTATTCGGAAATTCAGTAAGCTCGCCTAGTGAAGTCAGACGAGGAAGAGAATTCGTAAATCGGCGCGCGCCGTGTGGTGCGCGAACCATCGCTATATTTCGACTCCCGACGCACAGAGCGAGACCACGCTATTCGGCCGTGCAGGACAGCGACAACCAAGTTACGCGTCGAGTTGTGGCTCCACAATCCAGCCAGCAAAGAGTATTGTCCAAGTGGCGAGTCGGTCGACGCCACAGTACTCCCCCGCTCAGACCGTTACTACGGTCGATATGGTACTCTGACCCTTCTACCACTTCGCGTCCGCTTCTCTGGTTCACTAGTAGCAGGAACGGTAGTGGTTGCAGGAGTGGTATTGGTTGCTGGAACGTTAACAGCTGCAGGAGTGGTAGTGGTAGTTGGAGCATCTTCGCGTGAAGGTACATCTGGTATTTTCGTGATGTATGCTGGTTTCAGTCTGTCGACCGTCACGCTGATTCTGTTTCCTCTGACATCTAGTATGAAGTACTTAGGCTTTCTCTCCAGTACTTTGAAGGGGCCAGCATAAGGTGCTTCGAGCGGACGGCGCACGTGATCTTGACGAAGAAAAACGTGAGAAGAAGTATGCAAGTCACGCGGCAGGTAGAATGGTGAATTGCTGTGCCACGAAGTTGGTCTCGGCGTTAGTTTGGACATGTAGCTTCGCAGGCGCGTTGCGTACTCGGAGATGTCGGCGGCAGAAAAGTCGTCGTTGGGACATAAGAATTGTCCAGGTAAACGAAGAGGCTCACCGTACACGAGTTCAGCAGCAGATGAACGCAGATCGTCCTTCCAGGCGCTGCGCATGCCTAGCAGCACGAGTGGAAGTACCTCGGTCCACGAAGGTGTAGCATGGCACATGATAGCCGCCTTGAGTTGGCGGTGCATGCGCTCGACGAGTCCATTGGCAGCAGGATGATATGCGGTGGTGCGGAAGTGGCGCGCACCGATCAGCGCAGTGAGGGCCTTGAAGAGCTGGCTCTCGAATTGACGACCACGGTCTGTAGTAGAGATGAGTTATAACAGGTAAAATCTAATACCTGTTATGCCTGTTCTTGTTCCCATGAATTAACAGCTCCAAATACCTGTTATTAAATAACAGGTGAAATTTTTCAAAGTTGGTGAAATTGTTCAAATGGCAGAAAATATTAATTTAGTTATTGAAGTTGAATTAGTAGTTGCCACAATGTAAAAAAAAACCTACCAATTATAAAAGTCACAGTGACACTTGACAGATCACAGGTTATCGCCGTCTCCTTTCATTTATACGTGCTAAAACGAGAAGCACCTAGTATTTTATACTAGGTGCCTCTCGTTTCAGCACGTACAAATGAAACAAGATGGCAATAGATATACTTGATGACATAACAGGCTATATAGTCACAGTTCCCCAGTTTCTGACAGTGACAAGTCACAGGTATTTTTCATAACAGATATTTCATTAACAGTTTTGTCCATAAATGTTTTCTTCTTCTTGCTTCACCATTATCGCACGTAGCATAGGTATGGTCATAATACTAAATCCTACAATACTAAATACTTTAATGATATTACAGGACACTGTAAGTACTTAAAATTTACAATAAAACTTCTAAATAGATTTGATTAAATCGTATATTGTTTTTTTTAACACATTCGCATCCTTAGAAACTTTTTAACTATGGTGTAATTCGTTGTTGCGTAATCATGAGACATAGATAGTCAACCTTTTTATGAGATCATATTAAAATCTAGCAAAAAATTTAATTTAATCGGGCCAAGACATCGCGTTCTCTCATACAAACTTTGCCATCTTGTTTCGCCCCCTTGGGAGTTGAATTTCGCAAAATCCCGTGGGGCGAGAGTTTGTATAAGTGACCAGAACCACAGTATCTAATAAGCCTTTTATTTAGTGTTCTGCTGGAGGAAAATTAATTGTTGTAATTTTCGACGTGTTCGGATATATGTATGTAGGTACCTAAATAAGGTTCTTAAAAATTTATTTAAAATACCAAATATAATATTATAATAGGTAAGAGGAAGTAATCCTTTGTGTGTAAAAGAGACGTTCGTAGTTTAAAAGTTCTGCCTGTGATGTGTAAAGTAATTTGATAATGGCAGAAAATATAGTCATTAAACTTGTGTAATAAAAGTCTGGCAATCGAATCGTGTCCAATCGTGTCACTCGAAAACAGCGGCAAATTCAAAAAAATCTTGAGATGGCTACCCTTTTTTTCAAATGGCTAATGAAAAATCTTA
The DNA here is from genome assembly GCA_905163395.2 of Endotricha flammealis. Taxonomy (NCBI): domain Eukaryota; kingdom Metazoa; phylum Arthropoda; class Insecta; order Lepidoptera; family Pyralidae; genus Endotricha; species Endotricha flammealis. The sequence continues at coordinate 6,235,377 of LR990858.1, read as the reverse complement.
ACTTGGCAACCCTCCGAATGCATGTTACTGAAACCACTTTTGATTTGGTACTTTAAATTTTTTTATTAACTAAAAATCATGTAATGAAAAAGAACTTTATGGTAGATAACATATATCCACAGCATATAATATGGCTTCCGCAGTGATAAAAAAACGTTTTGTTAACGAACTGTTTGCTTTACATTGCTGGTGACTGGTGACACGCACGATTCACTGGCCAGACTTTTTTGTTTCTAGTGGTTTGCTATGCTACCTTGTTCTTAGGTTGCCACAATGTAAAAAACTTAATAGTCACAGTGTTTAGTCTGATTGCCAAACGAAAGGAAAAAAAGTCACAGTGACAGACAGGCTGACAGATCATAAGTTATCGCCGTCTCGTTTTATTTATACGTGCTAAAACGAGAAGCACCTAGTATTTTAATACTAGGTGCTTCTCGTTTCAGCACCTACAAATGAAACGAGATGGCGATAGTTATCAGTCACAGTCACAGTTCCCCTGTTTGTGAACTGTGACAAGTCACAGGCTAGTATTTTTCGTAACAGGTATTTCGTATCGCCAGGAGCTGTGACTGTTCCGAATTGTTCGGTAACAGTGATTTGTCACTGTTCCGATAAATACGCCTCACCCCTAGTCTGTAGTCACCTGGGTAGGACAGCCGAATCTGGCAATCCAGCCAGAAACCAGGGCAGAAGCGCAGGCCTCCGCCGTGATGTCCTTGAGAGGAATAGCCTCAGGCCACCGAGTGAAACGGTCGATGACCGTAAGGCAATACCTGTAATCAGAAGAAGGATTAAGGGGTCCTACGAGATCGAGGTGGATATGGGAGAATCTCGAGGAAGGGGATGGGAAAGAGGAGAGGGGGGAAACGGTATGACGGGTAATTTTAGATTTCTGGCAATTTAAGCATTGCCTAGCCCACTCTCTACAATCCTTGCGAATCCCTGGCCAGACAAAACGTTGTGTGACCAGCCGCACTGTAGCGGAACTTCCAGGATGATGTAAGTTATGCAGCATATCATAGACTTGTCTTCGCAGAGCTGGAGTGACATATGGACGAGGTGGTTGAACTGAGACGTCGCAATATACAGGTAAGTCGTAGTTCGCTATTCTCATCTTCTTGAGTTGCAGTGAGGAACCACAGAGGAGAAGGTCGTTCAGTTCTGCGTCGTGCTCTTGTGATTTAGCGAGGATGGCGTAGTCGATGGCTGAAGTGATCTCTTCGATGCGAGATAATGCATCAGCAACAACGTTTTGCTTCCCTGGAATGTACCTCAAGTCCGTCGAAAATTGAGCAATGAAGTCTAAGTAGCGAAACTGTCTAGGTGAACATTTGTCTCTATTTGTCGCAAAAGCAAATGTTAGCGGTTTGTGGTCAGTAAAAATTGCAAAAGGTCTGGCTTCGACCATGTGACGGAAGTATCTGATCGCTTCATAAACAGCTAGTAGCTCTCGGTCATATGGGCTGTATTTGGCTTGAGCTGAATTCAATTTGTGCGAATAAAAAGCTAAAGGTTGCCAGTCAGAGTCTTTGCGTTGCTGTAAAACAGCACCAATTGCACAATCGGAAGCATCAGTCACAATGGCTAGTTCAACGGAAGGATCAGGGTGTGCAAGAAGGGTTGCTTGGGATAAGGCAGTTTTGCAGTCAGTAAAAGCTTGGAGCATCTCAGGGGTCATGTCTACGGGATGAGCACCTTTATCCTTAGGTCCAGATAAAGCAGCGTGCAAAGGGGATTGAAGCGAGGCAGCGTTAGGAATGAAGCGACGGTAAAAATTGAGCATGCCTAAAAAACGTCTTAATTCCTTGACGGTCTTCGGTTGAGCATACTCTCGGATTGCCTTTACCTTGGTATCTAAAGGTTTTGTACCAGTTGCTGAAACCTGGTAGCCTAAAAATGTTACTTCTGCTCTTCCTAGTTTACACTTATTTGTGTTTAAGACTATTCCATATTGTTTGAGGCGTTCAAACAGGTGCCGTAGATGTATCCTGTGCTCTTCCACAGACGATGAGAAAACAAGGATATCGTCGATGTATCCATAACAAAAGTCTAATCCCAGGAGGACTTCGTCAATAAAGCGCTGGAAGGTCTGCGCTGCATTCCTGAGACCGAAGCTCATATACGGAAACTCGAAAAGTCCAAATGGTGTTGTGATGGCGGTCTTAGGAATGTCATCTGGGTTCAAAGCAATCTGGTGGTAGGCTTTAACCAGATCAATGGTGGAGAAAATCGTGCATCCTGAAAGCTGGTGCGAGAAATCGTGTATGTGGCGCACAGGATAGCGGTCAGGAACTGTTCGTGAATTAAGTGCCCTGTAATCACCACAGGGTCTCCATCCATTATCCGTCTTCTTTACTAGATGCAAGGCTGACGACCACGGACTTTCTGAGGGCCTTGCGACACCACTGGCAATCAGGTCTTCAAACTCCTTTTTGGCCACTTTCAGACGAGTCGGATCAAGCCGTCGAGGCTTGCAAGAAACCGGTGGGCCTGGCGTTGTCCGAATGTGGTGAAGTGTATTGTGCTTTGGAGGAGACAGAATACCTGCAGGTCTCGTTATTTCCGGAAACTCGCGCAATATGTCGTGGAATTCTGTTTCACCAGCTACAGCCTTCACCGAATCGATACCTTCTGAATCCTGATACCCGATAGCAGAGACAGTCAAAGTGGTAGTATTGTCTATCACCCGTTGGCTTCTGCAGTCAACCAGCAGATTGTGATAGCTGAGGAAGTCCACGCCGATAATAGGTCTGGTAACGTCTGCTATAGTGAAAGCCCATGGGTAGCTACGTCTCAATCCTAAATCTAGCTGAAGCCGTATCGGTCCGTAGGTGGAAATAGTGGTCCCATTTGCTGCCACGAGATCAAATTTAGTCTTAGTGCAGGGCGTCCTAACTGCTGACCGCGGGAAAACACATAAATCTGACCCAGTATCCACTAGGAACTGCATTTTACTGACACGGTCAGTGACAAAGAGACGGCCTGTTGATGAGGGGCAGTCGTTGGCCGCTACTTCCGACCGCCCTGAGTGTTTTCCGTATGGAAACTGCATGGCTGCTTGCACTTCCTCGCCTTGCTTCCATACGTACAATGATAGAAGCAGTGTGGATGATTGGCTGGTGGTTGTCTTGGCCTTGAGTTGCTACGAGAACGGTTATACAGACCACGCGACTGTGAGCGTCCAGCCTGGTTCACTTTAGTGGTTAGAGATGCTACTTGATTTTTGAGTTGATTAATCTCTGCCACTAGGTCTCCATACGATGGCGCGGAATCAGGTGGAGTGGAGTATAAGGACCCTGATGCTGAAGCGACTTGAGGAGTACACGGAGCTATTTCATACACCTTGTCTGCCAGATCTGCCAACTTCTCTAAGGAAAGATCATGTTGAGATGCGATAACCGTCTGTATGTTCGCTGGAAGTCTACTACACCACAACGTCTTTAAAAAATCCTTCGGCACTGCAGGTCCAGCAAGGCCTTCCAGGTGGCGTAGAAACTGGGACGGTCTGCGATCGCCAAGCTCTTCGTGTATGATCAGCTGCTTAACACGTTTTTCTTGAGAAGCTGAGAGACGGTGTATCAGCTCGGTTTTCAGTTTACCATATTTATCTGTAGCAGGTGGATTTGTGATAATATCCTTAACCTCTCTTGCCTGTGCCAAGTCCAAATTAGAAACCAAATAACTAAATTTTGTCTCATCGGTCGTAATTCGGGATAAAACAAATTGATTCTCTAATTGTGCAAACCATAAGGCTGGCTCATCAGGCCAAAATGGAGTAACGCGTACACCAACGCGTTGCACTTCTGTCCGTGCGAGATTGCCATCTTCTGCCATAGCATCGCGAAAATTGTCCCGGTCTGTCATCTGGCCAACTCAAAATTGTTTGCTACTCAATAAAAAAAATCGCTTGGTCCAACAGTAAAAATCGCTTCAAACGTCAAACGTTAAAACAAAAACAATGCGTCATCGGAAAATTTCATAAATGGCTTCTCAATATTGAAAAATATCACTTGCAACTCACAATTTTCAAGTGTCCTCCACCGATCAGGTGGGTCTTCGGGGTCACCAATGTGGCAGGGTGCCGGTAGCGCTAACACCCTACCAATTAGTAGTTTATATGTAAGCTCCTAATGGAAAAGCCTGTCCGTAGAATGTAATATGTTTGTAACTCAGAAGGGAATGAAGGCACAACACGATGACACTGAATGATTATATATTTACAACTTGAATTGTTACAAAGATTAATCAGCTAAGCAAAAACAAAAACATTATTCGGAAATTCAGTAAGCTCGCCTAGTGAAGTCAGACGAGGAAGAGAATTCGTAAATCGGCGCGCGCCGTGTGGTGCGCGAACCATCGCTGTATTTCGACTCCCGACGCACAGAGCGAGACCACGCTATTCGGCCGTGCAGGACAGCGACAACCAAGTTACGCGTCGAGTTGTGGCTCCACAATCCAGCCAGCAAAGAGTATTGTCCAAGTGGCGAGTCGGTCGACGCCACACCTTCATTATTGTGGAATACCTAAACCCTGTTTCTTTTAACTTGACCAATGTAGTAAACAATCTTAGCATGTCTTTTTAACGAAAATAGGCAATTAAAATTATCATTCACACCCAAAGAATATAGAAATGGCATTTAACACAACATTCTTATTATTCTGGCGATTTATCGATTTTACACATGGATATTTGAATAAAAAGACATGCTAAGATTGTTTACTACATTGGTAAAGTCAAAAGAAACGGTTTACTTATAATAATAAGACTAAATATGTATTACTAAATTATGTATACTACCGTAGCGTGTCAAGCCAAGTTCAAGCAAACAGAACTGGCAACCGCACCGTGTGTAATATTACACAAACCATTTGGAGCCACTTTTGACCCCCTCATAACTCAAAAACTATTTCACATAAACGTTTCAAATTTGGCTCATATATTGAGACTCGCGAGATACATATATGTATCACAAACAGTTATTTAGATATTAACGTCCAAAAATCGTCATTTTTATCACTGACCGAGAGATAAAAACCCTAACCCACTTCCAGATGACCTAGAAAGTTCAAATTTGGCATGCAGATAGGTAATTAGGTGAATACAAAGGAATAAATCAGAAACTGGTAAATTTTCATCATTTTATTATAATTTTTCACTTAATTGATTCTATTAGGAACACTGTAACAGGCAGTATTACTCGACACAAGATGGCGCTAGTTGTACCATTTCATTAATAATGGTTTAAGGCGCACCCGCTAGATGGCGGTGTTAAATAACAATTATTTACATTTTTCATGTCAATTTTCGTTTGGCACGGTGGTAATCACAGAACACATTCTGATATCTGTGGTGATAATCTATGAAAGTCTTGAAAAAATCATGGTAGTTTATATAGTAGTCCATGTGCTGAACCTTAAATGAAAACTTATTATTGACCTACAAGGTTGCGATTTATACTACGAAATTCTTTAAAAAAAATACTTATTTTTATTTGTGGTTATGTTATTATTACAATTCTTTTAGTAAGTACGTATGGTATAGGCAATAGTTTAAATCAAAAATTAATAATAATTTTAGTATAGTTTGAATGTGGCAAATCGAACTCAACCTCTTATGTAAATAGTTATGTTTCTTTTTCTTTATGGATTTTTTTGATATTCTTTTTGTCTGTCATTCACCTTCACTTCACTTTTTCACGTTCGCCCACCAAACCATATTTTTTCTCAATATAAGTTTTCTTTATCCCTTCTTCCTCTTTTTCTAACCTCTCCATCCTTAATATGTAGGTATACTATACAAAAAGTAATGATATCCCATCAAAAACATAAATGTGAGCCAAGTTCAATATTATGATATCAGCCTTGGTTGTTGACATCAAATACTATAGAAGACTAGTACGCACAGCTTCGGAAGAATTCGGGCAAGACGCGACACTAGCGCCCCTACGGCATGAGGGCGGCATGAGGTGAACGATTTCAAAACTTTTGTGCGTTTTGTATGCAAAATGATAAAGCGCCCCTAGCGGCATGAGGTGAACGGAGGTTGTTTTGTATGCAAAATGTTATAGCGCCCCTAGCGGCATGACGTGAACGGAGGTTGCCAAGTCATTGTATGAGAAACGTCAAGAGCTGTGCGTATTAGTCTTCTATAGTATTTGTTGACATCAACGTCAAAAGAAGTGAGATCTAACTAAAGATCTAAATGAGTGCCAAGTTCAATGGTCAGTCCTGAAATTTATTTATAACAACATAAAATATAATTTCTTCTTAGAACTTAGGATAATATATTGTAGCCTAAGGTCTGACTTAGCTAGTTTTCATATCACGTTTCTTGTGCGGAGCTTTTTCTTTCATATAGTTCTGTGAAAAAGCTAGTAGCTATAGAAATAATTTCTGGGCGACGGTTTTCACATTTGCGTCTTTTATTTATTAAATTTGGTATCCAGTTGTGTTTCTCTAACGATTGTTTGGTTGCTTTTTTAGTGCCTCCTGTTCTTGTTATACATTCTTCAAGTTGTTCCAATCTGTGTCTCTGATGGTCCTTTCTCATTTGTGTTTTAATTTTGTTACTAAATGATTACCTGCAATGATAATAAGTTAACTAAATTATTTCCAGATTCCATTGGAAAGGGGAGAAAACCTTATTGTGGCATTCAGTCAGAGACTCGCAAAAGCTCCAGGTGCTAAGCTCGGTGTGGTGGCTTTACAATCGTAAGTTGTTATAAATATATATATATAAAAGAAAGTCGTGTTTGTTACAACACTTATAACTCGAGAACGGCTGGACCGATTGCCATGGTTTTTGATTTGTTGGATTTGTTTCCGTCCCGAATAGCAGAATACATCTTAAAAACAATGAAAACTCGATTAGGGGTAGGGTAGGGGTAGGGTAGGGTAGGGTGGGGTAGGGGTAGGGTAGGGGTGGGGTAGGGTAGGGGTAGGGTAGGGTAGTGCCTCTAAGGCGGAACAAAGTTTGCCGGGTCAGCTAGTAGTACAAATATATCTATGATTATGTCAATCCTACTTCTTACTATTATTATAACGGCGAAAATTTGTGAGTATGGATGTTTGTTGCTCTTTCACGCAAAAACGACTGAACGGATTTTAATGAAATTTAGTACACGGGGTAGACTATAACCTGGAATAATACATTGGGTATTTATCCCGAAATTCCCACGGGAACGGGAATAACGTGAATAAATAAATTTACGCAAACGAAGTTGCGCGGGTTTCAGTATATCATAATAAGTAGTTTCTTATTAGCATCATCTTCTATACCAAATAAGTATAACTAGAATCGACAACAGTACAGTAGAGTTTATAGGTATATTAGTTAGTTTATAATTTAAAAAAAAAATCTTAACAGGTACAGTCAATCAATGAGAAAGTAGTGTAAAGAACAGGTAAAGAACTAAATTAAATATACTCTGACAAGAGAACGTGTTTGTGAAAACCTATTCTCTGAATAAAAGTTTTGAATTTTTTTAAAAACAAAGATTTTCATGCTAATAATGAATCTTTGTAATCTGTACAAATAAAATAAAGTCGCTTTTGCTGTCTGTCTGTCCCTATGTATGCCATCTTTAAAACTACGCAACAGATTTTGATGCGGTTGTTTTAAAGATAGGGCGATTCAAGAGGAAGGTTTTTAAGTATAATACATTTCAATATTCCCACGGGAAGGCGGGATACACGCAAACGAAGATGCACGCGTTTTGCTAGTTAAGTATATAGATAGAATATGCTTTATTTGCAACACACAGACTATAAACATTATTATACAAACAAACATAAAATGGTAACAAAAATATAAAGTACTATATGAATACTGTTTAAAAATAAAAATTCAATTAAATCCCTTCATGCAATATTTAGAAAACATAAATCATATTTAACCTGCTCACCTCATTCATTGGGTAATCATTATAATTTAAATATTTATACCTTTACTAATAAACGTTGTGTAATGCGTGTTTATACAATGTTTTGTTACTTTCACACTTCATTTAATTCTCATCAAGAAAGACAGTGAGACAACAGTGAATATCTATAAACTCATTATACTATGTTTATTAGTAAGGGGGATGTGTAATGTTGACTGTTTTTAATTCAAAAGAGTTTTCTTTTAGATTATGGCGTTTATACAACAACCTTGAAGCAAATTCTCCACTGAGGTACCATGTTTATTACCATGTGATAGAACTGGCTGCGCGTGTGGGCTTGGTGAAGGAAGTTTTCTATGGCGTGGAGCAGTTGAGGAAAGAATTCACAAGTTGCCCACCGTCCAACGAACAAATGCAAAAATTATACAGATTATTACATCAAGTACTGAAAGATCAGAACACGTATGTATTATTTTTGTTTTATTTATTTAAAGGAAATATTACATTTTAGTTTAAGATATAAGTTGCCCTATTTATTTAACACGTTTTTTATGATTTTTTATGTAAAATAAAAATAAATTAAAAAGATTTTCCAAGTATCTAATAATAATAATAATGAAATTAATTAAAAATAATATTATTTATATTTATTTCTTTTCTAACAACTATAACAGCCAATTCCTGAAACGCATTTTGATTTTAATTCCACATTAGGTCTAGTATCAAGCTAACTCTTTTTATTCTTTATTTTGACAGTGAGAACGTAGTCTTAACGTAATAGAAGTAATTTAATGTGAATATAAGTTTAAAAATGTGGCAGGAACTGTTAACTAAAAGCTTAAATCCTAAAGTTTTAAATTAAATATTTCTCTTTACAGTGAATTAGCTGCAAAGGTAATGATCGAGTTGCTGGGTACATACACCGACGAAAATGCATCATATGCCCGAGAAGATGCAATCAAATGTATCGTAACTGCTCTGGCCGACCCAAACACTTTCTTATTGGACCCATTGCTTGCATTGAAGCCAGTTCGCTTTCTCGAAGGAGAACTTATTCATGATCTCCTGAATATCTTTGTCTCTGAAAAGTTGTCAAGCTATCAGACTTTCTACCAGAATCACAAGGAATTTGTACATTCTCAAGGTAATATTGAGGCATAGAATTAGTAATGCTACATTAAGCAATTTTGTAATCCTTCTTGTCTCATAATAAAATAACCTCCTAAATAGAATCACGAATTCATATAATTCTTAATTGGACATAGATTAGATGTATCTATTTATTATAGAAAGTTATCTATAATACAAGATAGATAGGTTTCCTTACATTACATACATCTAAGAATATTGTCCATTTATTATAGTTCTGATTAAATGTTTGCTAATTGTGACTAGAATCTAATATACTATATTGTTTTTTTTTTCTTATTGCTCAAATTTTAAATGTTTCAGGACTTAATCATGAACAGAACATAAAAAAAATGAGGATACTGTCGTTCATGCAGATGGCCGAAACAGATCCAGAGATCTCTTTTGATGACATGATTTCCGAACTTCAGATTGAGGAGAAAGATGTTGAAGCTTTTATTATTGAAGGTATTTGAAATATTTATTTTACAGCACACTAAATATAGCTGTTACGTTCAGAATATTACCGTTATTCCTTTCCTCTCTTTTTTAAAATAGCCATTTATCTTTTTTTTTATGTCCCACTGTTGGGCAAAGACCTCTCTTTCTCTAACTATCCCTTTCTGATGTTTTTTCTCTCTAGTTATTGTTCTTTTGTTTATTGAAGGTAATTATTTTTTACTAGCTTTTTTATCCGCGACTTTGTCCGCGTGAAGTTTCGGACCCGTTCCCGTGGGAACCACTTTTAATTTCGGCCTTTGTCACTCCCTGATAATGTATCTTTCTACTGGTGAAAGAATTTTTGAAATCGGTCCAGTAGTTTCGGAGCCTATTCATTTCAAACAAATAATCAAATCTTTCCTCTTTATAATATTAATAGTATTATTATTTTTTATGAATTATTTAATTACTTCGGCCTAATAAAATATATTTCGTGTTTTCAGTATTAAAAACGCGTTTAGTGGGAGCGCGTATGGACCAAGCGCAGCGTACAGTGCGCGTGACGAGTACAATGCATCGTACGTTCGGACGCGCGCAGTGGCAGCAACTGCGCAACGTGCTGCTAGCGTGGCGCGCCAACGTACAACAGGCGCATGAGTCGATGAAGTCAGTCACCGCCGCGCAGATGGAGTTCGCCACACAACAGCCAAAGGCTTAACACAAATTGTCCTGTAAAACATAGGTTGACGTGTATTTCGCAACACTAATTCATAATTTATTCAAGAATATGTATGTTTTTGATGTGTAAGATTCAAAACTTTTATTCAGAGAATAGATCTTTACAAACACATCCTCTTGTCAGAGAGTACATAAATCCCAACCACAACACCACAAGGTACATGCACAACAAACCTTTTTTTTTATTGTCAGAACAATGCTTTGCAGCAGCCCGCCCGGGGGATATGCCATAAACGATTTGTGTAATGTGTCATATCTATAAAATAACTTTTACTCCTAATTTAAATGTGTTAAAATGAAGCATACATTTCCTATGGTATATTTCAATAAGAATGTGTACTCAATAATAATGATTAATAAAATTTATAGTTCAGTTATTGCGAAATACATGTCTACTTTTAATTAATAAAGTATCTAAATGTACTAATGAACGGCTTTTATTAATCCTTTTTAAATATATGTTAAACATTAAAGTCCAATATTTTTATTCAAATAGGCCTAAAATAAGTTCTTTTGAATCGTCACAATTGTTTCTACCACCAGTTCAGACGGCAGATTTGTGCTAAGAAGAATTACAACTGAAATTTAGCCTAAGATAAAGTTTTTAGCTCGAGCTGAAAACACAGAACTATCTCGGAACTCTGTTTTCTGCGCACAAAGAACAAAACAAAATGTAACTCCCAGTAGATGTGTGATGATACGCGATTACCTCGTTCCGTTACTATTTTATCTCAGTGATGGAGCTTGCACGTGTCGCCCCGCGCATTTTCACGTAAACACGATTCTTCTGATAATAAACATTCCGCATGACATGTGAACAGGTAATCAAGTACATAATTTATTTAAATTCCTTGGATGTCATTGTCGGTAAGTAGATGTTGTGTTCCATGGTAAGAGAGAGATGGCTGTGTTTTTGGTGTCCATCGTGTAGAGGCAGAGTAGACCACGGAAGAGTGATGATGTCAAGCCGTTACTACAGAACAAAAAACACAGGTACTATCCTCAAGAGTAAATAAACCCATCTGAGACAGAACCAGTACACTGTGATCTGAGCATACTGTAGCTGTCTTCAGTGACTTCCAAGCCCCAGGATCGAAACGCTTACCCAAAGAGTAATACATATAATATATACTATACGCTTCTTCTTTATGGCGGAAACACACTACCGTGTCGGGGCCTGTCGTGTCGCGCTCTGTCGTGACGGTGGGTGTGCACACTTACGTGTCGTGTCGGGGCGCGCTTCTGTTCAGAAATGAACGAAATAAACGCCAGACGTTTATTTCTTTCATTTCTGAACAGAAGCTCGCAGTGTTTGCCTTTGTCTGGGTGTTTTCTATAATGTATAATGGTATTTATTTACAAAAAAAATGTATTTAAGTATATTTATCAGGAATCTACTACCTAGTAACTCATTATCACGCTGCAAAAACAAATTTTAAAAAAAAAGTCCACTTGTTCGCGACACGAACCACGCGCGGGTATAGAAACACATTTGCAGGGCGTGTCGTGTCGCGTCATAACCCCCACCACCGCCGTGGCGCAATCGGCGGCCAGCAGTCCGCGTCACGACAGAGCGAGTCACGACACGACACGCCCTACAAATGTGCTCCTAACCATATAAAATGTATGAACGCGATATGCTTCTGGCGCGACACGACACGCCCCGACACGGTAGTGTGTTTCCGCCATTATACGTCTGTCACTATACGGGACTTACCCCTCATCGGATTTTATCAATCGATATTTCATAATCGGAACGCTGAACGAACTTATTTAATATTTTTGTATAATCTGTATTATTCATTCATTCATTCATTCATTCACACGTTTGTCAAAATTGACAATTTGTCATGTCAAAAAAGAAGTGATTGATTGGCAAGAAGGCTGAAAAATTACACTAAAAAGAATTTTCATGTAGTAGAAAATCTAGTATTCGGTTTTATTTATGAGATATTCATAGAATTTGTTTTTGTATATGCTGTTTTCATTAAAATAGTTAAATGGCATCATCGCGTCTTCAGGTAAATCGATGGATTGGAATTTTCTGCTAGTTTCACCAGCAAATATTTCGATCACACTGTAATACCTTGCGACGACCTCTAATGCGTAGTTTCTTTCAGGTTACTGCGCGTCAATTTTCAAAGACATTCAAGAAAAGAGGTAGATTTGAAGTTGGCATTGCCGCGGATTTACCTCAGGCATATAAAAAATTTTGGCGTGAATGGAAAGTGTTGAAGCCAGCAGCGGTACACTTCATTCCTCAGGAAGGCAAATGGAAACGCGATGAGCTCACTGGAGAGACTCTTCCCATACAAAATATACCAATTCCTTTAAAACATCCCGCTGAGATCCATGAGGGAATATGGGGTGGAGAAGCAGTTGTTAAAGGTTAGAAATAAATTACTACAGAATTCTTATTGAAAACGTTTATATACCTGACTCTAAGGCGACTCTTTGACCAACATTGTGTTAAAACATACAAAGAGTTTGTGTGCATCACTAATACTACAATTGGTATTTGTTTTTTTTTTTTCATTTGATAGCCAAAGCCAGAAGAAGTACTTATGTAACATCTTCTAAAGAAACTATGTCTCAGTTTAGTTAATATGAGTTAACTTAGTTAATAATATAATTAGTAAATACAATGACTTAAATGTTATAGGTTTTCAAAAGCGAGACCCTTTGAGACGCCGCGTGCCTCATTATTGGGTCCCTGTACTCAAGAGGACTGTAGTCAAATCGGAAGTGCTTAACACCCATCTTTCGGTTACGGTCACCGACAGGACAATTAGATTAATAAACGATCATTATGGCTTTGACCATTACTTGCTCAAGACACCTGCATGCGACTTAGTCTCAATGCTAGCACTCAAATTGAAGAAACAGATTCTACAAGAACTTATGAATGGATGTCCTAGACATGGATACGATCCCATCAAACAAAAGGAAATCTATGATGAATACAAAACATATTTGTCATCGGTATGTATTTATTTTACCTTTGTATGTGCACCCTCATAGTTTTACCATTGTTATTCCTACTGTAAATTCAAGGATAAAAGTTATCCCATATTGTTCCCGCTATACTTGGTTACTTGTCTAAATGTTGCATACATCCATAAATAATATTCATTTGCAGAGATGTTTTCCTATGCATGGCCCTTAAAACTTTTATTTTCAATAACCATTACTTTATCATTCACTTCTTGTCAGTCTTGATCCTGACTGTCTGCTGAATCGACCATCTCAAATCCTTGAACACCTAGAGCTGAATTTAACAGAGAGGATTCCATTATGATTTATACAAGATGTTGGAAAAGAAGATATAATCTATATATATAAAATTCAAAGTCCTGACTGACTGACTTAACTATATATCAACGCACAGCCCAAACCGGTGGGTCTAGAGACTCCAAATTTGGACTGTAGGTTCCTTACGACGTCTAGGGGTGTACTAAGAAAGGATTTTTCAAAATTCCTACGGGAAACCGAGATATACGCAAACGAAGTTGCGAGGGTGTATCAACGCACAGCCAAAACCGCTGCGTCTAGAGATTCCAAATTTGGCACGTAGGTTCCTTACGACGTCTAGGGATGTACTAAGAAAGGATTTTTCAAAATTCCCACGGGAAAGCGAGATATACGCATACGAAATTGCGAGGGGACGCACAGCCCAAACCGCTGGGTCTAGAGATGCCAAATTTGACATGTAGGGTCCTTATAAGGTCCAGACCGACCGGACCGGACCGGACCGGAACGGGCCGGACCGGACCGGAACGTATCAGACCTGATCGGTCTGGAAGGAACCGCACCGTGCCGGGCCGTGCCGGACCGGATCGAACCGGACCGTACCGTTTTCTTTTTTCATCTATATATATAAAATTCAAAGTCCTGACTGACTTAACTATATATCAACGCACAGCCCAAACCGGTGGGTCTAGAGATTCCAAATTTGGACTGTAGGTTCCTTGCAACGTCTAGGGGTGTACTAAGAAAGGTTTTTTCAAAATTCCTACGGGAAACCGAGATATGCGCAAACGAAGTTGCGAGAGTATATCAACGCACAGCCCAAACCGCTGGGTCTATAGATTCCAAATTTGGCATGTAGGTTCCTTACGACGTCTAGGGATGTACTAAGAAAGGATTTTTCAAAATTCCTACGGGAAAGCGAGATATACGCATACGAAGTTGCGAGGGGACGCACAGCCCAAACCGCTGGGTCTAGAGATGCCAAATTTGACATGTAGGGTCCTTATAAGGTCCAGACCGACCGGACCGGACCGGAACGGATCAGACCTGATCGGTCTGGAAGGAACCGCACCGTACCGGCCGTGCCGGACCGGATCGAACCGGACCGGACCGGATTTTTTTTCATAGATAAAATTCAAAGTCCTGATTGACTAACTGACTGACTTAACTATAATCAACGCACAGCCCAAACTAATGGGTCTAGAGATTCCAAATTTGGACTGTAGGTTCCTTACGATGTCTGATCGGTCTGGAATTAACCGCACCGTACCGGGCCGTGCCGGACCGGACCGAACCGGACCGGACCGGTTTTTTCTTCATCTTATCTATATATATAAAATTCAAAGTCCTGACTGACTTAACTATATATCAACGCACAGCCCAAACCGGTGGGTCTAGAGATTCCAAATTTGGACCGTAGGTTCCTTACGACGTCTAGGGGTGTACTAAGAAAGGATTTTTCAAAATTCCTACGGGAAACCGAGATATACGCAAACGAAGTTGCAAGGGTATATCCACACACAGCCCAAACCGCTGGGTCTAGAGATTCCAAATTTAGCATGTAGGTTCCTTACGACGTCTAGGAATGTACTAAGAAAGGATTTTTCAAAATTCCCACGGGAAAGCGAGATATACGCATACGAAGTTGCGAGGGGACGCACAGCCCAAACCGCTGGGTCTAGAGATGCCAAATTTGACATGTAGGGTCCTTATAAGGTCCAGACCGACCGGACCGGACCGGAACGTATCAGACCTGATCGATCTGGAAGGAACCGCACCGTACCGGGCCATGCCGGACCGGATCGAACCGGACCGGACCGGTTTTTTTTTCATCTATATATATTAAATTCAAAGTCCTGACTGACTGACTGACTTAATTATATATCAACGCACAGCCCAAACAGGTGGGTCTAGAGATTCCAAATTTGGCACGTAGGTTCCTTACGACGTCTAGGGATGTACTAAGAAAGGATTTTTTTAAATTCCCACGGGAAAGCGAGATATACGCATTCGAAATTGCGAGGGGACGCACAGCCCAAACCGCTGGGTCTAGAGATGCCAAATTTGACATGTAGGGTCCTTATAAGGTCCAGACTGACCGGACCGGACCGGACCGGACCGGACCGGAACGGACCAGACCTGATCGGTCTGGAAGGAACCGCACCGTACCGGGCCGTGCCAGATCGGATCGAACCGGACCGGACCGGATTTTTTTTCATAAATAAAATTCAAAGTCCTGACCGACTGACTTAACTATATATCAACGCACAGCCCAAACCAATGGGTCTAGAAATTCCAAATTTGAACTGTAGGTTCCTTACGACGTCTAGGGGTGTACTATGAAAGGATTTTTCAAAATTCCTACGGGAAACCGAGATATACGCAAACGAAGTTGCGAGGGGACGCACAGCCCAAACCGCTGGGTCTAGAGATGCCAAATTTGACATGTAGGGTCCTTTTAAGGTCCAGATTGACCGGACCGGACCAGAACGGACCGGACCGGACCAGATCTGATCGGTCTGGAAGGAACCGCACCGTACCGGGCCGTGCCGGACCGGATCGAACCGGACCGGACCGGATTTTTTTTCATAGATAAAATTCAAAGTCCTGACTGACTGACTGACTTAACTATATATCAACGCACAGCCCAAACCGGTGGGTCTAGAGATTCCAAATTTGGACTGTAGGTTCCTTACGACGGCAACGTCTAGGGGTGTACTAAGAAAGGATATTTCAAAATTCCCACGGGAAACCGAGATATACGCAAACGAAGTTGAGAAGGGACGCACAGCCTAAACCGCTGGGTCTAGAGATGCCAAATTTGTCATGTAGGGTCCTTATAAGGACCGGACCGACCGGACCGGACCGGACCGGACCGGATCGACCGGACCGGATGGAACCGTACCGTACCGGGCCGTGCCGGACCGGAATTTGTTTCTGAAGAAAGATATGCTAATTGTTACTAGGCCACGCGGGCGAAGCCGCGGGCGGAAGCTAGTAATAATATAAATTCTCTATTTTTTTAGTATACTCCAGAAGAGATTGAATGGTATGGTTTGACATGGTATGAAGCTCTTTGCAAAATTGCCAAACTGAAGGAAGCTGCCAATAAGCCTATACCTCTTAAGAATGTTTACAGAAAGAATCTGGTTGAGAAATTGAGAGCAGCTGGTATTGAAGGAACTACAACTCCTGCTGATGAAATATCGTAAGTTGAATATACCAAATTATTTATTAACCAGCACAGTTTTCGTATACAATAACGGTCTTACTTATAAACGTTGCTTAGCGAGTATTTAGTTAAACAATGTTTTGTCACTTTCACACTTCATTTATTTCTCATCAAGACAGACAGTGACACAACAGTGTTTAACTAAATACTCGCTAAGCAACGTTTATAAGTAAGACCGTAAGTGTAAATAAGGTTCTTTTAAGACAGATTCTCTTTTCTCCAAGTTTGATATCTAGGTACATATAATAAGCATAAATAATTTAAATTTCAGAAGTACGACATCCTGGCTATCGAAAATGAATCCTTTCGGCAAAAAAGATGAAGCTTAGTGAATGTGTAGTAGAATTTGAGTTTGAAAATGTATAAAATTGTTATGTTTTAGACAAAATGTAATTTTGACGTAGATAGACGAGTTTATTTCATGTAAAGTGTTTTTAATTGTGAATTATCCATCCCCAACAGTGAAACAAATAAAAATACTTTTGATGAACAAATTTTTATTAATCAATTTATTATAAGTAGTTAATTACATATAACATGTATTTCAATATATAGGTAATCTAACAAAATAATTATTATTTTCCATACTATAACCAAAAGGTACAAAAACTTGGTTTTATTGGCACTTTATGTGTATAATAGAGTCAATAATTTTGTGACTATTTTATTTTCTCTCAACTTGATCTATAGAAGTAAATATTGAAATAAAACAATCCGATCTATTCGATTAAAGTTAAACCTATGTCATAAAACATTTTTATGTAAAATAGGATATTTACTAAGCTACTAACACCTAAGCTAAACACACTCGAAAACTGCGTCATAATCATAGCACAATCAAAATGATAAAATAATATTTTAACAAGATGCTATGCGACCGAACTTTATATTAACCCAAGGCGCAATATTATTATATGTCATTGTGCCTTGTTGAGTACCCTGTTCTCAAGGCATACATTGATGTGGGCAGTATCAACATGAGGTCTAGGGTACCATGGTCAACCAGACACTATAACAGTGGTACGGTGATGCGACGTTTTAGAAAAAAGAACGGTGAACATAGAAAAAAAAGAAATGGAATAGAAAATGGCACTGAAAATGGTAGACAGTTGGCACACGTACAGTGCAAAAAGGTTACTTATCTATTTTTTTGCACTGTGCACCTAAGGGCGCGTTTTGACGTACGGCGGCCGCGCCAAATTTCTAAATGCGCTCTCATACTCAGTAAACCGTGATGATAAGGCAAAAAGTACGGAGCTAGGTAAGTATGACTGATCCCAAATGGAATGGTAATTTAATAGGAAAAAGGTTACATAAACTATGAAATGAAAGTGACGTAAACGCGATGTTTATGAGATGGCGCACTGTATGGGCTCGGCGTTGGGCATGCGTTCGGCCAGCAGAGTTGCCACTGCACGCGCCAGGTAGGTCATGGTGCCGTAGCTGCCGCTGGGCGCGCTGTCGTACAGGTGCTGGCAGACGCCCGCCGCGCCGCCGCATACAAGTGCACCGTCGGACGTTTCGGCCTTCGCGCAGCACAGTGTCGCGTCGCCGTTGCAACGCATCTGTGAGAGGTATTGTCATTATAATACTTTTATTAGTTATTAAACAAATAACAGTATTCGCCATATGCCGCCTTATTGGATATTCTATTGTTAATAGTATTTATATATATATATATATAGAGAGAGATATTGTTGTCATATTATTAGGTAATGGTCGTAATAAATTCATAATTTCTTTAGTCATATTTTAAAAAACTATACAAATAAAAAACAAAATACTACTATAATTATTATAAAGGCGAAAGTTTGTGTGTATGTTTGTTACTTCTTCACGCTCAAATGAATAGGCCAATTTTAATGATATTTGGTATGTAGCTGATACCTTGGATTAACACATAGGGTACCTTTTATCCCGAAAGTACGCGATTCCCGTAGCATTTGGTCAAAAGTCTGATATAGATGGCGCTGCTGTGCATAAAATTAAACGCGGGTAACACCGCGGGCAGCAGCTATTTATTTATAAAAATAATATCACGTTTGGCTAACATTTACCTGATCATCCAAGAATATCTGATTAGCCTTGTGTACTAAGTGTTCGACGTGTATCATTCCACCAAGGTGGGCTACAGCTTTGTACTCCACCACCAGTGTCAACACCATCAGAGCTTCAACTACCAATTGTCGATACTCCGGTTGTGGGATCGAATTCAACACTGTCTCTACTGCGAGAGCGAACTTCAATTCTCCAGACGTCATCTCCTGAGTCAAATTAGGTTGGAGGATCTTCCCTTGTATTATTAGGCCTTGGCACTATAAAATAATAATAATATAAAACATCGAATTTTAGTACGACTTTTTCAAATCTAATACATTTTTGGAAGAAAAAAAAAAAAGAGATAGCTCGCTCGACACTTAATATGGTATTAACGTTTCTTGTGTGTGGTATTAAAGTCTTTACTGTAAGCATGATTATGTGAGTACATACAATTTCTCACATATTTTGAGTTATTATATCATTTTGGCGTCAAAAGAATCTCAAGCTTAGCCCCCATTTGGGACCACTGATTAAAAGTTTATGTATGTATGGATAAAAAATATGGTGTATATGCAAATTATAGTATAGTTAGTTTTTACCTTCTCTAAAACGCCCCATACGCGCGGGTAGAAGTCACGTGGCACTCTGTTCAGAGCGCCATCTAGACGCCGACGACGAAGCCACTGCCCCTGTCGGTCTGGTTCAGCTATTGGTGTTGCTATAGGGAAATATTTACGTTCAGAATTTTTCAAATACGTTCAAAATCCTACAGGTTTTTATTACAGGGTTTTATAAAAAACTAGCTGACCCGGCGAATTTTGTTCCGCCTTAGAGGCACTACCATACCATACCCTACCCTATGTACTTCTCCTGGTTCTAAGCTACTTCTCCACCAATTTTCATCCAAATCACTTCAGCCGTTCTTGAGTTATAAATGGTGTAACTAACACGACTTTCTTTTATATTTATAGATTGTGAGATGTATAATAAGAAGAATTAAGAGGAACTCCACAATTAAGAGTAAAAAAGAGATAAGTACCTATACTAATATATATTTTTTATATTATTTATTTCTAATTTAATAAATAAACCTATTTAAAAAGTAACTTCATTTATAGGTACTTCATTCTTAGAAAGAAGAAAAAAAAATCCTTTCCTAATCTAACGCTATAGATAGATAATTAGTCACATTCTTCCTACAATCGACAATATGCTATTCTTTTATTATTCGTACTTCTTTTATTTTCTATAGAATATTCAAATTATGTACTTACAGTCGTCAATAGTGTTTTGCATTTGCAATGACTGCCCCTCCAGCACAATTTGAGATTTCTTTCCATATTTGGTGGACTTGTTACTCACTATTGAGAAGTTGCCGCGGCCCACTGAAAAGATTGTGTATTTTAGATATAAGAAAATGATTGACGGTTTTCAATACACGATAGGGCTATTACCACAAAATGATAAAACATTATATTATACACACACAGCCTTATTTACACAAAATGATCTTAAATTAGCTAGTTTCATATTTTTTGCTTCCCAGAGGAATCATCAAACGTAAACCCTTGATTGAAATTATTCGTAGAATAAAGCCGGGTCTCCAGCGAATTTTTTTTGAAAACATTCAACAAAAACCCATACGCAAAATTTTGTTTTTGAAACTTGTTTCTCTACACACGCTGCGCATAGCGGCTCGCGGTCGCGAAGCTTGTGTATTGTATGTGGAGCGAGGCCAGAGTTGTCAAAATCACGACAAAAATGGCGGATGATATGACAGTACCCTGCCCCTCGACCCGCGCGGGGGTATTTTGTGTACATGTTTTCCGTCGGGCATGGAAAACAAAAACATTGTTGATGTACACAAAAATGTGTATTGATTGAAACAAAGTTTTGTGTAGACGATTTTGTTGAATGTTGACATGTTTTTGTTGATTGTGTAGGGCAAAACACGCGCTGTGGACCCGACTTAAGTAGTACATAATAAATAAATTACATACACAATACAAAAACGCGTTTGGCTGTAGTAGAGCAATATCCCAAACATTGCTCGCAAACGCATTTTTGTGGCACAAAGATATAATTTTCCTTTATTAGACAGATAGAACCTCCAGTGCTTTTGCTAACTATCCAAACTCCTGTGTAAGTAAGGCTTTAAATTAATGGTTGTGGTAATGGACAAAAATTCGCTAAAATCGTAATCTAGATTAGTAAGGCAATCGAGGAATCCAAAATCGTTAAGGGTAATAATCCTGAAAAAAGAATTCAACATATTTCAATCGAAGCCAATGTAAAAAATAAATCAGTCAAGTCAAATGTACCCTAATCATAACAAAGACAAACAGACATGTACACACTCATGGGACAAAAGCATGACATGGAAAACTCGCCTTTATTTTTTAACATTTTCCCTTTTATACCATATAGCGAATTAGCTGAAAGAGGAAATTATGGAATAATAAATCAAGAAATGCAATTAGTAATAATAAAGAATAATTTGCACTGTAATTAAAAAATATATATTATATAACCTAAGGTTGAAATTGGTATAACAAAACGATGATGGTTATAAAGTACATAAATATTAAATTGAATATGCTATAAATTAATTTAGCTGGTCTTATGAAAATTAATAAATCACTTCGGCAAATCCCACAGCATAAAAATATATTTCGCCCGTCCTTAGTTAACTTAGTATCAACAACATCTCTGTCTGTTTCATCAATTGCAGATAGTCTATCCGTCAGTTGAACTGAAAGTTTCTTTCAGTTTAGCTGAACGGTATCTGGAATGTATCAGCAAGTATTGATACAGGCTCTTAGGCTAAGACCTTACTGATAACGAGACTGAAACGCGGCAGCGATTTCATGAATAAAAAAATGTCGCTTGTTCAACGTGCTATGTTTAAATCAATCCATTTTAATAAAATCGTCACAGCGCAGTCGCGTTATTTATGCGTCCTTAATATTAAATTTTATTATTTGAACACTCACTGCTGTTGATGGCAAACTCCTTGCCACTGAGAATATGGTACAGCAAGTTCTTCATCTCGAATGGTGACAGGTTGAGAAGATGTTCGGAAGCCTCTTCGCCATCGCATGATAAAGTTCGAGAAAGTTCTGTTGCCATGACCTGAAATAAAAGAAGTAACGTATGTTCTTTGTAGTTATAACGAGCAATGTCATTGAAAAATAATAGAATTCTCCACGGAATTGGTCAATGCGCGTAGGATCAGTGTTTTCAGGTCACTTGTAATTAACTTAGTTAAATGACTGTCTACCGTCAACAGTCTTTCTGACAATTAATTCTTCAAAACCAATTTTAATGTTAACATTATATTATATTATGGTTGTCACTCTCAAACGAAAAATAAGGCTTGACACTTAATGTGAAATTTTAATGGTTCTGAGAAATTGGCTGTGCAGGACGGCGAAGTCTAACCATTCGATTCGATAAAAACATTTGATTAAAACTTAAACGTAATTTACAATTTTGTTTTAATAAGTTACATTTTGTGTCAGTTTTATAGAGGGGCCGTACCATGCTTAAAACAAAACAAGAACGGCTGAGTAAGGGAGACAGCGCAATACATGAAGTAAGGCGACGTCTCGTTTACACAATCGTTTAAGGATAGTTATAAAAGGTCGTGGTATGGCCTTAGTATCACTTATTACAACGCAAAATCACCTGTATGATGAGGCCGACCCTAAGACGCAACATTTCAAGGAACAGCTGTGGCTCCGTGCGTATGAACATCGCCAGGTACACCAGCAGCTCTTGAGTTAACATAGCCGTACTTTCGTCATCGCCATAAGCCTACAATGGATAAATTGAACAAGTTAACATCGAGCCAATTATAAATCGACTTTGCAGTGATTTATTCTAATTTTGTTTGTGGCAAACAAGCATACGGCCCGCCTGATGGTAAGCATCACCGTAGCCTATAGACGCTTGCAATACCGGGGGTATCACTCACGCGTTGTCAACCCTCCCAACCAACCCAAGTGGAGCTCTGGAGACCAACTCGTAGGAACACAACATGATGGCCGAAACCAATGCTTTTTGGGTACGATCTTCTGTAAGCTGGAGTATTTCAAACTATCGCGTTTGCACATTTACTTGTTTTTACAGAGTTGCATCTGCCGTGGTCACGGAGAGACGTGGGAACATAGGGTGTAAAAATAAGTAAGGGTTTTTTTTTGTTATACCACTAAGTTGGTCACCGTAGCCTTATGTGCGCGTACAAGCCCCGTTAACAAAGAGTTATAATGAATTCCAAACTTTGGGTTATCTGCTAAATCTGGGGTATAATAATAGAAATTAAGTTCTCTAAAATACAAATACATAGAACCTTACGTTATTTACTTACGTAACTTATATTAAGCAAATTACCTTTTTCTGTTCATGATCAGATTTTTCACGTTGAAATGGCTGCGTGTAGAAATTAAACTGTATATTAAAATAGCGAATAGGTATGTTTAAGATTGAGACAGCTGAGACAATCGCTAAATAATATAATTTAAACGCTAAATAATATAATATAAATCTGAAATATAATTTCATTGAGGTTTCCTCATTTTTTCCTACACTGCCAAACTAGCATTGTTGTTGTCGAAATAAATTAATAGACACTCACCAAATGTATAAGTTGTCTAAGTTCGTTTTCTGGTAGGGGTGCGGTGATGGTATGCTCGTTGTTAGGTGGCATACCGACTGTTATCTGCTTCTGTCGTACTAGTAAATCTGTGACCGCCTTAGCGAGGTCTTCTACACGTTTGCCGAGCATTCCCGCTGTATGGCGCACCAATCCCCATAGTTTCTGCGTACATGCCTTCTCATATAACGCCTTGAGTAGATCCTTTACGGTTACCACTTTACCATTTTCTAGCATACCTATGAAATGAAAATTGTGTTGGTATTTTAAATATATCTGTCGTTTTACTTGATAATTTAAAAATCGTCTCTTTTACAACAATACCGCGTAATTTTTGTCAAATTTTCAAGATGAATAAAACAGTATTTTGTCTCTCCCGAAAACTTGTTAAATTTAACTTGCGCGGTATTGTTGTATAAGCGACCAAATGCATGTTACTCTCAACACACATTTATAGTTAATCTGTGGTTAACGATGTCGGTTTTACACTTACTAAATCTGTTTGTAAAATAGCTTATTTAAGACAAAAAGTAATACTGTTTGTAAACCTAAATAAATATAAAAGGGCAAGTTTATGAGATGCTTTGGGACAAAGAGGGTGAAGAACTGGAGACCCTCTAGTTCAAAAGTACCTACTCACATGTAAGCAATTGTAATTTCTATTTCCAGTTTTATTTCTTTTCTTAAGTTGATATGGTTTGGGAAACTGTACTTACCAGTATTGAACTCGAGCCCCTGGGTATCAACCAGGTACTGCAGTATATCTCCTTGCTCGTCCAGGCTCTCGGTTTCACGTAACATCGCCAGAAGTTCATCTGTCTCGGCTTCCGCATACATGTTTTGTCCCTCCGACGTCGTTCGGTTGCGTACGATCGATGCCACGTTTTTGTTTACCAAATCTATGGACATAAGACCTTTGTTAAGGTGTGCGAGTTTATCACCCAGTTTTTTGGAACTCATTTTAATTTATATTCCAAATTAAGTCTCGAGCTCTTTCCATTTTTCTTCTTGTTTGACAGTGACAGCCATAACATAATGTGTCATTAACTTTAAAAATTGTTTTGAGAAATTCACCGTATGTCTAATTGCTATCGATATGTTGGGTTGGTAGCTTATAAAGTAATTTATTATAATTTGATATTTTACTATACAACGTGTTCCGGAGAAAAAGAGTCTTGACAGACAGACAGAGGGAAATCGAAGTGATTTTATAAAGGTTCCGTTTATCCTTTTAAGTAACGGAATGCTATAAATGTTTACACTAATTTAGATATTTTAATACTTTCTTACTTTCTTCCTTCGGTGGCGACGGAGTGTTCTCTTTAGTAACTTCTATGCTGGGTGTACTTGGAGAGCCAACACCTAAATTTGTAGTTGAAGTTCCTCTGCAAACATAAACCACGTTCTCATTCTAGAAACCAATATTTCTCCCACAGATCCATGGCTCATGTTCCTTGCACCACTATCCTCACGTTCACTGACGTTTTTCGTAAATATTACACACGCGTCTATCTCGCACATTAATCGCACGCGTCCATCGGTATCCTAACTAGCGTCCTTCGTAAACATTACTCGCACGAGTCCTTCGCATACTATCCTAATTCGCGGACCTCATAAACATTACTCGTAAGAGTCCATCTCGCACATTAAATACCTTGCATCTCTCGCAAATATAACTCGCACGCGCCCCTTGCACCTTTCATAAAGTAATTTAATATAAATGGCCCATATTATGGCTTACTTTGTAACAGATTTCTTCTTTCCATCCTCAGGTGAAGGACTACGTCCAAATATCGGTTCCACTTCCAGCCAAGAGGGTTTTCTCTCCAACAGTGGGCCAACGTACTCTCCCTCCATACCCAGCGTCTCGGCTGAAAAAATATTTTTATCAGATTATCGAACAATCATACAATATTTATCTGTGAGATAGGCTAAGACTTTTAAATATGATCCAAGTAACAGATAGTTTATAAGAGAGGTAGGGCTCAGCGGATAATCCGCTCAAACCGGAGCAGCCCGTCTGGGGAAGGACCTCCACCTTACTTTAGCCAAATAGCATTGGTCTCGGCCATGCTGTGTTCTTTCAGAGAGTAAGGTCTCCAGAGCTCCACTTTTACAGGGTCGGAAACGCGCGAGTGATACCCCCGGTATTGCAAGCATCTATAGGCTGCAGTGACTGCTTACCATCAGGCGAGCCGTATGCTTGTTTGCCACCTTAGAGGTATAAAAAAAATTGATAAAGCATACTAACAATCAACATTGATGGAGCGTGTCTTTTTGATAGCACCGCGCACAGACATGCGTCGGCGCAGGGCTCGAGCGTTGCGTGCGCCGGCTGGTCGAGACAGCACGCTCAACTTGTTGCTGAAAGACTTGAGTAGATGCTCCTCTAGATAGCTTTGCACTTGTGGGTTCAGTTCTGTAAAAATTTACATTTATGTTATTCTATATAATCATCTTAGTGGCACAGGGCATCAAAATGAAATGGAATATTAACCGAACAACGCAACAGTTTTTACAGATTTACAGCAAATTTTTTAATGGAATTTTAAATCAAATTTCACATAAAGTCTCAAGTTGTTTTCTTTAGTTTGATAGTAACAAATAATAATATTTGAATCCGTCATTAACTTTAAAATGCTTTTTAGAAACTGGCGGTAAATGTGATTCTTTAAATACTCTCTGTTTTAAAGTCATATTGTACAAGAAAAAACAGCGGGAGAGTGCAGAGAGGTAAATAATATTGAAATTAGTGTACCTACTTAATTTATCTAGAGTCTAGAGACCAAAGAACTTACTGTCTGGATAACCATCCTCTTGACTGCCAAGAAAACTCAAGTTTGTTATGGCAGATGTGCTGAGAAAGTCTCCCAAATTGCCAAGTGTCACTCTGGTCCCGTTAATATATCCCGATTTCAGTTTCTTCATAGTAGTTATCATTGCCATAGGGATTTTACCTTGATCTGAAATTATTTGGACTTATAAATAAACAATCTAGTATGTTATGTTATTGTGAATATAGCGTCAAAGCAAAGTGAATGAAATGTGTTATTAATTACCTAGTAAAGGAGTTAGAGGTATCTTATTCGTGTGATTTCTTAGTCCAACATATCGTAATATCGTTGTTGGCCTGCCGTAATACAAAACGACTCGCCGTTTTGTAATACGGCGAATTATACAAACCGACTGCGACATCTATATTGTGTAATTCTCAGATCGTGGGGTTACTTATTGCGTTAAAGGTTTATAAAAATGCGATGGAAATGAAAAGTTACGACACCTACTTGTAAAATGAGGTTTACCTAAGTTTAGAGTAACTTCCCAAAAAATTATATTATTTTTAGTTGAATAAAATACATAAATATTAAAAAAAACTGTTTCGTTCCGAATAAGTAAGTACCTTTACAATAAAGTACTTAAGAACACTATGCTAACACCACAAAATACATTTCTAAGAAAACAAATAATTTCTGGGAACATCCTCTTAATGCTCTTAATATACAAGGGTTATTCATCGTCATAGTCGTTAAGTTTGGATAGTCCTGAGTACATGTATTATTGACAAACATTATACATATATTCATAATATAACTATTATGTATGTGTTATATAAATAATGGGTATGTTATGGAAAAGTATTATGTTATCAAAACATGCGTTTTATGTTTGTAAAATAATAGTTGGTAAATATTTGTATTTCACTTAATAAGATGTTGCTCTATTTGTGAGTGAAAACTCTGTGACATGATCAAGACTTTTATGGCGATGCAGCATATGAAGATTATTTACAAAAAAACTGTAACACTAAAAAGTAATTACATTAATTGATATAACTAGTGAATACTTTAAGCATTATCTTTTATGTGTCATGCGCAAGACAGTATAGTACGAATCACGCATTACCTAACAAGTACTGCGTTGCAAGTAACGTGATCGTCGGTCGGCCTAGCATTTGCTTCCAACTCATTCCAAGGAACGCCACGTTTGCGGTGAATGTGCTCGCGAGCAGCGCCGGGTCCCGCGACATGTAGTATTCTTCGTAGTCGAAATTCTATGGCACACCCATGCGAGGAATTCACACCAAACAATGTTAACTTTATGTCATACTAACATTAAAAACGAAAATATGACACTAAATGACGTTAAACTATAATAGATGATAATATATTCTATTTTAGAATATATTACATTATATTTTTTTGATAGATGAAAACATAGACATCTACTCTAAGAATCTACTGCAAGAATACACGCAAATTACATTATGACAACAAAAAGAATTCATTTATGAAAGAATTATATAATATAAACAATCATCCATATTACGAAACGTAGTTTAATGAGTTAGTTATACATTGTTTTGTCACTGTTATTCATGGACAAAAAAATGGGAAAGGGACAAAACATTGAATAACCAAGACCTCAATAAACTACCTTCATTAATAAGGAGGTGAGGGCTGATCTGTGGGATTCAACGAAATGTCAAATAATATTTATTCAATTGCATATATAAAGGTGGAAATTTAATAAACATCGTCCCGTTTTCTAAAGAACATACAACAGATGCCAAGCAAAGCAACATGATATTATATGAAACTAATTAAAGGTAATTCTACGTGTTAATTAAGGTACCCTGTTGTTTAGATGGATCAAACCAGCAAGCAATTTATGAAAGTAAAACAAAATAATACCTAAATAAGTTTGATTCAATGTCAAGACAACAAGTGGTCTCCCAAGAAGATTTTGCCAAGAGGACTTCAAGAAATTAATTTCAGCTTTGAGTGTATCAACCATCAGTTCATAATCAGAAGCAATGTAGAAACGCTTCATATCAGAAAACTATTAAAACAAACAAAACGATTTGAAAAGTTAACAAGTGTTAAAATAAAATTGGCATTAGATACGTTGTTAAATCTCAGAACTGGATAATAAATGACACAATGCAAATGCGCATTCAAACATTAAGCATATCTACGAGCTCGAAAGGCGGCGACTGACATGACTATTCGCTTGATGGGAATATTCGCATCGAACATTCGGTTCGTTGTGAGCAAATGCTCATGACATCTGTCCATTTCCTGATGTTGAACGCGTGCGTTATCAGCAGTACTTGTGCTATCGACTGCCTTTTTGTACAACATTCTAAGGGATTCGTCAAAAAAGCCGAAAATAGCTCACTATATGTCAATACTGAAATATGCTCACGTCGAGCGAATATTCATGTCAGTCATCAGCTTTACACATCTGACAGATGTTGAGTAGCATATCATCGGTCGCATAACACCAGAACGGGAAAGAAGATACTTTAAACCTAACAGATTGAACCAGGCCAACGATTTTGTAAGGTTGATTTTTTGATATAGACTACTTGTTTGTTCTGGTCTTACATGACCAACAATATATGACGCAACTTCCATCAGATGTGTGTGTAGACTTTGACCGCTAATTATGAATTGTTACAGTTAATCAATATTATACCACCACCATATTGATTACAGAAGATGTGATAAATTATAAGATTTCGGGTCAATCTATCGTAAAATATTTTAAATCATTCTTATCAGGCGAATAAAAGAAATAAGACAATGCAAATGCATACTTTTGTAATAACCATCATAAAAACTTTGTAACAAAGAAAACATACTAAATTCTAGTAAAATTCTATGAGCATAAATATTTGGTGAGGAAATAAAATAAATCATAGATTATGATGGTCCAAGGTTTACCTGTGGCGTGAAGGCGAATATGCGATCATTGAGCGAATATAATTTGCTTGTGCTAAGTATGCCAACGTCACGGGATTTTCGGCCAGACAAGCCCAGCTTTTTGTTTCTACCTGTAATAAATATAGACCATTTAGACTTAATGCATATGGGCGCGATTTGACGACGAGAAAATTTTCGCACGGCCGCCACGTTGTTTTCATTCATAGCAAAATTAAACTTTATTTAAACGTGTCAGTCAACGTCGCGCTGCCAGACGCGCAGCCGCCGCCTGGCTGCTGCGCAACTGCGCATTAAAAAAAACTTTTGCATGATTACTAATATAATTTTAATTCAATTTCATTTATAATAAAATAATACGTTTACATTAATTACATTCATTATTTCAATTATGTTTTTAAAAATTGTATATTTGCATGCCTTATTATTATTATTTTTTTTGACAAAGTTGCGCAAATTTATTGCGTTATAGCTAGTGAAGCGCTAACGGGTTACGCTTCACCAGCAACATAGGTTTTACGTGGGCGAGGTGTCAACCCGCCGCACAACCCCCGAAATGCTGGAGGACCACACCCGTCGTTGGTCAGCGAGTCCATCGGAGTTAGCCGGTTAGCTAGGCTGTACTACCGACCATTCCCCTATCCGCCACCTTGGGGACGCTCCCCTACGCTGTGAGGGCCAGCGCGGGGCGCATGCATGCCTTATTATTTTGGTAAATGTTATGGAACCTTGCTTATTTACATTTTGAGCAAATAATGTATTGTATTAAGTAACTGAGAATTTGTGTGTAGTGGACTAGTCAATAAAAAATAATTTGCTATGAATGAAAACATGTAGAAATAAAAAGTAACACACAATTATTGGTCTAAGTTGGCCACACAGGAAATTCACCGGTCCACAACATATTTAGAAGAGAGAAATTGTTAGCTTTAGTTTTTTTTTTATACACTTATCTGAAAAATATGCTTACAGGAACCTGTAAAATCGTGACTTGTGAAATTTTCATCTACATATTGGACAGTGATTCAGAATGGAAACTTCTCATGAACCTGTGAACTGTGCCTTGTAATATAAAAAATAAGTTTAAATTTATCAATACCTAAATATGTGTAAAGATGACTTAAAACCCTTGCTGGTTGCACCTCAATGGGAGCCACTTCATTAATAGTCTGGACATGCAAGTCATACTCTAACAATTTGTCTCTTATCTCATTATCTTCAGCCAAGATTACAATCTGGACTACCACATCAGGCTTTTTTTCAGAGCACAACCTTCTATTGAGAGGATCCAATTCTCCTACTGCTAAGAAACCCTGAAAATATGAAATAAAATATTAGGGACAATGAAATAGATGTTATGAACATACTTCAAATGACATTGATTCCAAATATTTTTAATAATAGTTCATTTACAATATTAAAAAGGAGAGATGTCTTGCTTTGTTTGTTTGCATATATTGATCAGTTTGCGACTGGCATAACAATTAGAACCAATTATTATTGAAATAAAAGTAGATGGCTGCGAAAGATTAATTTTCTAACTTTAAGACTAACTTTAACAAGAAATAGCCATAAAATAACTTTGGTATTAATGGAAATATTCAACAAACCTCTTGTAGTAATTTTCCTAAAATATACAAAGATTGACCCCAAATAAATGGACATCTACCAAGTGGCACCCTCTCTTGGCTTCCAGGCTCACTCTGCTCTTTATCAGCCTTGTCTGGAGGAACAGCATACAATTCTGGGACTAATTTCACCCCATCATCTTTCTTCAGCATAATTTTCTCTAGTTTTTGCATATACTCATTACCATTCGTTTTGTCACCTTGGAAACAATAATCAAGTATTAGGTAGCAAAAGAATAAAGGCCATTCGCATTCAATGTTTTCAAACATCCTCAATTCCCATGGCTCATAATATAATCGGTTAGGGTCCTCTCTGGGTGTCTTATGGCCATCCCTGAGAAACCTCTTGCAACCATACTTTCCCTGCAGTTTATTTACAATTGTCTCTCTTGTCTTAGCTATCAGCTGAGGGTCATCCACAGCAAATGCTGGGTAACTTATGATAGACAACAGTCCTGAATCCAGTTCTTTACTATTAGATTCTCTTGGAAGCATTGATTGCAACACAGCCTGACATTTCTGAGCTTCATCTGCTAATACATGGATTACACTAGATGGACCACCACGGGCCCCGAACAAATCTAACTCATTCATAGCTTCTAAAGCAGCCTTGGCCATACCAATGGAACTGGCATTAAGCTCAGGTAGCCCATGGTTAGTTTTATCACCCCTCTCCCAAATACCATAATCAGGTGTGCAATATGCAGACTCAATGTAAAATACAAGATTTTGTATAAAAGCTACTTCATCAAGTGAGAACACAATCTGAAGACCAGATGCCGTCATCTGGGCAAGAACAAGTAAGTACAGAGAGATGGCATCAATCTGCAGGTGACCCCACTCATTGTCTTTGACAACACTGCGACCAGTGTCAGATGAGTACTTAGCATGGAGTGAATCTAAAGGATTCTGTGTGCTTTTGAACTTTTCCACTTTGTCCTTTTGCTGCATCATTGCCATCAAAAGTCCTGCAAATAAAATACAATCAGTTTTTAATAAATGAGATTAGTACATCGTGTAGTTTCTACCATTGAATTCTATCATTTGTAATTTTGATTTTAACACTCTTTTACACTAATGATTTAAGCATATTCTAATTATAAGAAAATTATGATAAAAATCACAAACCTCTCATTAACTTAACACAGCTCTGCTCCAATTCATAGGTTTTCGCCCGATCTTCGTCCTGATCAGCAATTTTTTTGAAGGCCATAGAAAGGCCCCATACTGCCAGGATACAATACAAGTTATCCCTGATCCAGGCATGGTTGTTGTGAGGACTGGCTGGAAATAAACCAGTTACTGGCTGTTGATGGTCTAGAATTAGTTTATGGACCACTCGCTGATAGTAATCCAGCCGTACGCCGGAATTACTTCTTGTCCTCATTTTGATCGTATTTTCACAGGATATCACAATAGCCAACACATTATTTATTTATTTAAATGTACTTTCAAAAGTTTTATGATCTCAATCAGAACCATTTTTTCTTATTTTTGACAAATTCATAAATTGTTATGTCATTTGAATGTCATTATTGTCAAAAAAATTTAGTCTGTTCCATTATTCTGCTATGACACCCACCACACCGACGACGATATGCGAGCCGACGACCAACCAAACCAACACGAGTCGTGGCCGTGGAACGTTTTGAACTTAAAAACTTAACTATTCTATTGAATTAAAACGTGTGGATGGAATAAAAGGTTTTCCGTGTTATCCAAGAAATCCTTGTAAAGTTAAAAACCGGTTAATACATTGAGATCAGAACAGAATGAAATGAAAGAGATCATGCCTTCCTATAGAATCAATGTGAAAAATAGTAATAAAATGAAAATTTACCAGTTTCAGATATTTTCCTTTGCATTCACCTAATTACCTATCTTCATGCCAAATTTGAACTTTCTAGGTCATCTGGAACTGGGTTAGAGTTTTTATCTATAGGTCAGTGTTATAAATTACGATTTTTGGACGTTAATATCTAAATAACTGTTTGAGATGTGTTTATTTAAATTTATAAATAATTACGTTGTACACAAGCATAACTTGAAGGTGGCACAATGGAATCTTCGTCTGAAGTCCGATTGCCAAACAACAGAAAAAAAAAACTGTCAATGTAATGTCATTCCACAACCACACCACATCAACATTTCAATTGATCTCTTTAATTTCTTTTATTTTTTTAATCTATTTTACTTTCTATTGTGAAAGTATTTTTAGTTTTGCCTACCTTACAACATGTTACTTCAATTTGTGTTTTGCAAATTGCTGTTTATCCCGTTAATTTTGAGTGATACTTTAGTGTCAAAACCAGAACATGAATCTAAAACTGTTTTAAAGGAGGTAAAGGAGCCTCAAAATTTGAATGATACCAAAATAACAATGGTTAGTGAAGGCGGTGCTATAGTGTCCAGCGCGTCTACTTTGACTTTGCCCAAGGAAAATCACACTAACCTCATAAGTTTGGATAATGAATTGGGTAAACCTAAAGAAAGAACGGTTGTCGCTAGAAAGGGAGTACAATACAATTCTGATGATAACTCATCCGCATCTTTGCAATCTGTTGAAGTAAAAAATAAGGATGAAAAGGAGAAATTGAGTGATATTAAGCCAACAGAAGTTCCAAAACCTAAGCTAGATGCAAATACTGTTCTTAAAGAAGCAGATAAACTGAATAAAACTGATAAAGCTAATAAAGATGTTTTAAAACCTCTTAAACCACTTGTCTTATCATATGAAGCATTATCTGAAGCAAAACAACCTGTTATTAATCAAAAGCTTCAAAGTGACCAACCAACAAACAAACCATCTTCAAAACCAATTGTTGATGAACAAATACCTAATCCTAATGCCGAAGTGCCTACTAGGATTCATATAACGAACTCCAGCCACCCTGGTTTGATCATGCCAGTAATTATTACTATACTAACAGTTCCATTGTTTGCTGTACTAGGGTATATGGCATTAAAACGTGGCCAGGAGGCATGGAAGAATAGGCATTATAAGAGAATGGACTTTTTATTGGATGGTATGTATAATGACTAAAATGGCTTGTGCTTCCATGAATCTCGTTATTCCACTAAATTATGTATAATGGAGATTGAAAGATTTTTAAAAATTTAAAAGACTTCTTAACTTTTCTATGCTATTTATGTCAAGTAAAACCTATACTATGCGCCACCAAGGCTGACTCTATACTATGCGCCACCAAGGCTGACTCACGCTGACGTTTAACGAAGTTTACAATATTGTATGTTTCGAACTTCGTTAAACGGCAGTGTGAGTCAGCCTTGGTGGTGTATAGTGTAATCTTTATACTACAATCTTGATTAATTAAAGCACAATAAGAATTTTATTTATCTCAATTCTCAAGTAAGAATAACAAAATGTATTTATAGTGAATTATCCAAAATAAGCAAGATCATCTCATTGTACAATATGTAACGGTTAACTTATTATCTGGAATCCGAAGGGTATAGTATTAAATCATAGGACAAGGACCTCCGAGAGCTTCAATACTATAGTTTAGATTTTTCAAGTGTATAAATTTGAATACCTACCTACTAAATTGATTACAAACAGCCAAGATAATATTCTTTTTTGTAAATTGTATAAATTCAGATATTTTTAGTAGCGCTATAAACTTTAGTTAACTTTAATTCAAGCACAAAATATAATTTAAATGCTGAGATAAATAACTATGTGATAAAATAATGGACAGATAGTAGGTATAATCAGGGAATTATTTTTTGATAAACATTTAACAAATAATTAGTATATATATATGATATTATGGCAACCATCTAGCCAAACCTGTGATGGATAAGGGCATAGCTGGTTATAACTATCAAGGGGAAGGCCTTGATAGTTATAACGAAAAACAAACAAACATGACAAGAAAAAATTGATTTTTTATTTATTTATAAAGGTACATTAGTATACATTATTATTTAATTCTGGCGACCTCCGTGGCGTAATGGTTACCACGCCAGACCGCCACCCAGGAGGTCCCGGGTTCGATCCCCGGTCGGGTCATGATGAAAAAACGAACTTTTTCTGATTGGCCTCGGGTCTTGGATGTTTATCTATATATGTATTTGTTATAAAATATAATATCGTTGAGTTAGTATCCCATAACACAAGTTTCAAACTTACCTTGGGGCTAGCTCAATCTGTATGAATTGTCCTTATATATTTATTTATTTATTCTAAATTAAATTAAATGCAACAAACTATTACAGGTAAACACGACATGCGTTACAGATACCAAAAGTTAGTAATCGATGATTTACATTACATATTTATGTAAATCTAAAACTATTAAACACTAGGAAACTACTTTATTTTATGAATAGTAGGTTAAATTTCTTGTGTTGTCATTATAATGTTAACATCTTACTTAAGTTACATTATGATGACCATTGACATCTCACCATTGACATCTCAAGTTTAAACTGTTTGTCAAACATGCGGAGTACTTAGTGCCGCTATAGATCCAATAGTGTCGCGTTTCTGTATGTATATAATATGTGCTCGGTTTGACAGCTTGACATCGTCATTGAACAACACAATTTGACTTGACGACCACCGTGGCGTAATGGTTACCATGCCGGATCGCCACCCAGGAGGTCACAGATTCGAATCCCGGATGGGACATGATGAAAAATGAACTTTTTCTGATGGGCCTGGGTCTTGGATGTTTATCCTATGTATTTGTTATAAAATATAGCATTGTTGTGTTAGTATCCCATAGCAAACTCGAACTTACTTTGGGGCTAGCTAATGTGATTAGTCCGTATATAATATATATTTATTATTAAATTCAACGCTATAACGCGCTCTGACGCCGCGTTATAGCGCCACATATTTGGCAGACTTAAGGGGCAGCTGATCCTCCCCATGGTTGCACATATTGCTATGCCCTTGGATAAATATGTACTTGGTACATGACTGAAAGCAATATTATGGTGCTCATTGTGCCTTGTTGATATTAATATTAAAGTGATGATAATTCCAATATTTTTGTAATAATTTTAGGTAGGTATATAATATATAAGATTTTTAAAAATATTTTTAGAATATTGTATTTATACATATTTATTTGTAAAAGTTATACAATTGATATGCAATTCTAAGTTACCAATGTTTTGTTTATTGTTATTGCTTCTATTTGATTTATTTGGTTTTAATGTAATCCTTAGAAAAATTGTACCTTTGTGCATGATTTTTCTACTTGTAACTATACTCCATCCATTCCAATATACTTGGCACAAGGTTGCCAGTGAGTTAGGTAGGACTAGTTCGTCATATCTTATTGTGGTAACAAATTGTTGTGTGTATCACAATCACAATAAAGTGATTTGTGATCAATTGATGTTTATTTCATATCAATTTATATTTTAAACCAGAAGATCGTTTGGACTTTTTGTGCCAAGTATAGTGAAAAATAATGTATAGTATTTTGATTTTATTATAATACTTGCTTATCTACTTTAAATTTCCTAACATGCTCTGTACATAAATTTACAATTTAAAATAAAAGTTATTTAAATAATACTTTGATCTGTTTTTATTTATGAAACTAAACCAC
Source organism: Endotricha flammealis (assembly GCA_905163395.2). Lineage (NCBI taxonomy): Eukaryota > Metazoa > Arthropoda > Insecta > Lepidoptera > Pyralidae > Endotricha > Endotricha flammealis. The sequence goes on along the minus strand of LR990858.1, from coordinate 6,199,073 downwards.
AAGGACTGCCAGCTTCATTACAGCATCATGCAGGAGAAAGATACAATGGGGTAAATAACACAGAAATATTTTTTACCGGGTTACTTGATGGTATATATGTAATCACCACTGCCAGATTAACTTCTTGCCGCTGCCTAGCATCGAGTTATAAGTGTTAGTACTTAGAACTCAATGCTGCCTAGGGACATTTACGACTCCCAAGAATTTTGGGAAATGTAAAAAGGAGGAAGTGGGAAGGAAACAGGAGTAGGACGGATATTAGTCTTCCGGTTCTCTCACTTATCGTAGGTACGAAAAACAATGACATTTCATCGCTATTTTGCAAGACGATATCGCCGTTATACTTAGAAAACCAATTATCTGATGAAAATGTGAAAATGAGATAAGTGGTATACAAAGTTTCAGACGTTGAAAATGAACCGTACAAAATAGCTACATGATTATTTATATAGTTCATCCATACATTGACTAATATACTATAATGGGCGTCGTTTTACAAATAAAAAAATTGAGCGCTTTGTGGTATATTTGATGGTAACCGTCACAAGGTCTGCTATTTAATTGGTTTTCCCTGAAGACTGTTAATTCGTTATTTCTTCTAAACTAATAAGAATACAATAAAATCCACGAAATTAGTTTTTCATTTTACTAATTCAAAATTATCAGTTACATAAAAATACCTAAAAGATGTATTTTTGTGGAGATACAACTGAAAATGTGTAAAGATAATTGGTTTTCCTAGAAGAAAATTTCGCCGTTATACTTTGAAAACCAATTATCTATTAAAAATGTGAAAATGAGATAAGTGGTATACAAAGTTTCAGACGTTGAAAATGAACCGTACAAAATAGCTACATGATTATTTATATATTTCATCCATACATTGATTAATATACTATAATGGGCGTCGTTTTACAAATAAAAAAATTGAGCGCTTTGTGGTATATTTGATGGTAACCGTCACAAGGTCTGCTATTTAATTGGTTTTCCCTGAAGACTGTTAATTCGTTATTTCTTCTAAACTAACAGGAATACAATAAAATCCACGAAATTAGTTTTTCATTTTACTAATTCAAAATTATCAGTTACGTAAAAATACCTAAAAGATGTCTTTTTGTGGAAATACAAGTGAAAATGTGTAAAGATAATTGGTTTTCCTAGAAGAAAATTTGTATCATTCTCATAGAACTCCTAAATAAATAAACTCGAGCGTTGCTCAATTCGTTACTTTGCCCGCGTCGTGAGCTTGCCCACTGCTGCAAGCATACCCCGCTGTCCTGGGGCCCGATTCTACTACAAATGCACCTCCATTGGTGCATTTGTAGTAGAATCTGGCCCTCTCAATGGTGTGTCAATCGTGTCTCAATAGAATGCCGATAGTGTCACTATCGGCATTCTATCCTCGAGACTGAGAGAACAAATGCACCAATGGACTCTCAATGGTGTGTCAATCGTGTCTCAATAGAATGCCGATAGTGTCACTATCGGCATTCTATCCTCGAGATTGAGAGAACAAAATATGCACCAATGGACTCTCAATGGTGTCTCAATCGTGTGACTCTTTTCCTCATTAATTATAAATCCTAATGATTCGAATAAACACCTGAGTAATGTTATACAAACATTCTTCGTAGGTAGGTGCAGTGCAACAAACATCGTCTAAATAAATGGTTGATAAGTAACCCATTGACCTTAACAAAGACATGACTGGCTTAAATAATTTTGTAAAAACAAAAGAAGGCAGTAGTGCTTAGACCAAAATTAAATGGTAAGACATTAAATATAAACAACTTGGTTTGCCATTTAAATCGTAAATATTTTCTGTATTTACTACCTATCGATTGGTATTAAAAAATACGCAAGGCTTCTACGCTTCATAGACTTACTAAACTGTAAGTCACAGAGTAATTGAGCACCATCAAGTAATGGTTTTATAACTGATATGTCTTTTTGTTCCATATTAAACATAAGTGATGGCGGCAGTTACTTGGTTTTGTTTTCCTTCGAGGGCCTTAATTCATAATTCATTTATTCATTGCAAAAACACGGTGTAACTATAGGTTGTTAACATTAAAATAAGAACAAGCATGCTTCGTCAAAACATGAGATGCAATGTAGGTTTGGACTCTAAACATAAAATAATCATAACCTATTTGAATATTGTACAATCAATTACATACTCAGAGAAGCTGCGTGTCAACTATGATTTAGGTATTCGCAAGCGCAAGTGAAAGACAGTTAGGTACTAGCGCCACCATGCAGAATGGTTTTCGCTGGAGCGATTTGAATGTTACAATTTTACAGATAGTCAGAGAAAACCAGGAGAAAACCAATTATCTGTTTATACGTTATTTTCATAGATGATTTGATTGTACTGAATGTTGTAAGGAATCCATCAAGTAAAACAAATTAAACAGCGATAATAGCTTGTATTAGACAGTTGTAATGTGATATTAGAACTTTAATCTGAAAAAAATGATTATTCTTGAGAAAGAAATAAAAAAAATCCAAGAGCTCCCTACGGGTATAACAAATAATACCACTTTAAATGGTAATCATTGGAGAGTAGTAAGGTGTTATTCAAGTTAAATAAGATTACTGGTTTGTATTAGCCAGTAAATCTAGATAGTGGCTGAAATAATCGTTTATATTATTAGCTAAAAGCAAAAGTATACGTCACAGCGTTTAATGGGCTTTCGCAGACGAAAGATCGCAAAATTTTAAGTACTTCTGCATTGTCAGGTCATTTTCGGAAAAAACTCGATTTAATTGGTTTTCGCAGTATAGCGGCGATATTCTGTGAATGTACTCCCCCAGTCAAGCCAGAACTTTTGGGAGCCACGCACGACTAGTTTATAATGTTTTCAACTAAATCCTCCAGATTATCCATTTTGAAATTGAATAAATTTATTTGGTAGGATTTAAAATTTTATTTATGGTAACACAGTAAATCCCTAGTGTTGTTACACTCGTGCATGCGCAAGTTGATGCGCATGCTCACGATAACACAAACACTACCTACTACTCCTAGCGGAGCACGATAATCTCATCCGTAATTCCCCGTACGCATACAACAGCCCGATAGCCCTTCTTACGAACAATTTCCCAATACCTGCTAAGTATTTTTATTTTTTTACAAAAACGAACCATCGTCACGAGCAAGAGAGTCGCGTAAAATATATCGTGGTGCCATTTAAACATTGTCCTAACTCTTTAATAAATAAAAAAATATGTTTATTTCTTAATTCAGGCTTCAACAAATATTCGATCGGAGTATCCTTTTAAGTAATTACATTAATTAATGTCATCTGAAACGAAATTTTTGTAGGTTGTGATGTAGGTAGGCAATGCTAAGTAACATTTTATTTTGGGACGATTTTGTGACGAATAACTAGTGTAAATTATCGATACATTACATTACAATATCATTACGGTACAACACTACCTCACAGAATCAGTGTCAGTCAGTTGTCCCTGTCCGTCGTGATTTTAGATAATAAATTTAATTGCAATCATGATTTAATATAATAAAAAGAGATAAAAGGCTATCGTGTTTATGTTGTTCACACAGTCTTTTCTAGTACAAAAAATGGTGATTGTTTCTCCAAATTTGCTGTGATTTTCTGTTCACTAAACACCTAGATGTCTGAAGAAAACGTCAATACAGCATTTCATGGTGAGTTTGTTTGCTGTAGTGTGATTTATGACGATGTTTTAGACGTTTTACAATATTCCCAAGCTTTAACATAACTAGATTTCGCATTAAAATCTAAAGACAAATCATATTCAGCCATGTATTCACTCATGGTATTTGGTACCTATGTATTAAAAAATAAGTGCAGAATTATTTTGTGAAATTAAAAATGATGTAAGCACTGTAATACTCTTCATCCCTGTCCCTAAGGCGACTCTCTGACCTAACTTTCGATAGTAATAAGTGAAAATAATTGTTTTAATAATAAAATGTTTATTACACAGAAACAGAAAGGGCATCAGTATTGAAATGATTTGCATGCTACTAATGTTGAAATAATGAGTGCCCCAAGCGGATGTGTGAGTTGCAGTGATGGGTCTCAGCAGTCTGAGGCTAAACACGACATTGACTGTTCTGAGGGTGAAGATGCCCAAATCCGTCTTGCACCACATGTACAGGCTTATCTGGCACACAACAATCCCACGACTAACTGTTGTGGGCTCACCATACCCATTGCTTTTGAAAGAGCCGCGCCTGGCACCTGGTGGAACCCTAGGTTTGACTCTGAGATACTTGAAGGCCAGTATAGAAGTAGTTCCTTTAGGCAGATAAGACTAAGATTCAGGTGAGTCAGTTATTCCTTGTTATTTTGTTGCATGAGTTACAATAAGAAACCTGAACTTTGATGTTTTTATTTTCTCCTTTTCAGATTTGCACTTTTATACATTTTGATATTTTCTATATCATGGTTTGTCTACTTTGTTGGCCTTGGCTTGAATGGTGTGACAGTGAAGTGGCCATTTTTATGTTCGATGTTTGCTGGAGTCCTCTTAATAACAAGTGTAATGTTATTTGTTACATTTACAAACATTTATAAAGTGTATACCTTTAAACTATCCCTGGTCATGGCCCTCGCCCTGTGTACACTCAGCCTCTCACTCGTGACACTGACCACGCAGCTAGCAGTAGATTCCTCCCAAGCAGCTGACATCAGCCAGTCAGGACACTTCACTATGTGCATCGAGATACTCTTAATTATATACACACTGACACCGTTGCCACTCTTTGCCTGCGTTATAATTGGCCTTCTATATTCAATAGTCTTTGAAATACTAAATATATTCCTGCATCTGACTGAACAACAATGGCAGAGTCCTGGAATGTTTGTAAGAGTTTTACTCCAATTATGTGTGCACATAATAGGTGTCCATATCTATCTTATGACATTTGTAAGAATGCGTGGAACATTTATGAAAGTAGGTCAAAGTTTATTGGTGAGGAGGCAGTTGGAGATGGAGAAACAACTGAAAGAGAAAATGATCCACTCGGTGATGCCGCCCAAACTGGCCAGCTGGCTGATGGAGGAACAGGTCTTGGAGTCTGATACAAACCTCAAGCCTCATGACCCTCTCAATCCCCGAAATTCAAACCCAGGGGCGTCAGACATTAAATCATTGTTTAGACCTTTTAATATGAGCTCAATGGACAATGTTAGTATACTATTTGCTGATATTGTCGGTTTTACGAAAATGTCTAGTAATAAAGGTGCTGAAGAATTAGTGAATATATTAAATGATTTATTTGAGAAGTTTGATGAGCTATGTCAAAATCATGGATGTGAGAAAATTTCTACATTAGGTGATTGTTATTATTGTGTATCTGGGTGTCCTGAGCCCAGGCCTGATCATGCCACTTGCTGTGTTGAAATGGGACTTGGTAAGTAAACTATTTTGCGTTACTTACATTTTATGAGATATGAATTTCGAAATGTGCAGTTTGAGATCTTTTGAAGCTTTATTGCAATGGGTGATTTTATCTATATTAATATTTTAGAACAGAAAATTTTGAATTTCTGAATGGTACGATACTTGAACAAAATCACGACGGGCGCAACTGCGGGCAACCCCTTGAAATTATATTTTCCCCCTCTCAATTTTAGACCAATAATGTTTAAGAATTTCTCAATTCACACACACAATATTTCGATAGGTATGATAGACGCGATCCAAGAATTTGATAGAGAGCGCGGAGAAGGAATCAACATGAGAGTGGGCGTTCATACGGGAACGGTTCTTTGTGGGATTGTGGGCACTCGTAGATTCAAGTTCGACGTATGGAGTAATGATGTTACTTTCGCCAATAAAATGGAGTCCACTGGGAAACCGGGCCGCGTCCATATCTCAGAGGAAACAAGTAAATTCTTGGGAGGATCATATATTCTAGAGGAAGGAGAAGAAGTATTTGGTAAGTGACTGATTGTATTATCTCTGTATAGACCAAGAAAGTCTTAATTTACATAAATGTAAAATTATTTTTAATATAACAACAACTAAAAGAATATCAACGTACAATTTTTTTCGTGCATTCATTTATGTCTTTTATATTTTCGTGCTATAGTTTTTTTTACAAAACAGAATTTATTCAATCTTTAATTATATGAAACATTTTCGTCTTTGTGACGTTAACTTCCGCGTCTATAAAATATTTTAATAATAGCAATGTGTATGTTTAGGTCATAAAACATACTTCATAGAAGGCCGCCAGCTGTACTCTCCATACGACTATGACCATTGCCTCACTCCTTCCAATCCTATTAACCTACGTCTCATAATATCTCCTGCAGCGTCACCTCAATCAGTCCTCTCCTTCAGCCAATGCCCTACTCCATTACAAGCCAGGACAAGCCAGATGAAAGATGGGAACACAAGCCCACGAACAGCAGACCCCAGCAACTTCTTGTCACCAAATCCATTTAATTTCCGTGCCAAAGCTAGCTCCTTGCCCAGTATACTGGACTCTGACGCTGAGTTAGATGAGAAACGGGAGAAAACTTTTCCCGAAAGGAATGATGGCTCATCTAAAAGTCCGACATCTGTTGGTGAGTTATTTGAGATATATTTTTGAGCATGTTGCTATGTTGATAGTAGTTTGCATCTGCGATAAATAAATAATTTTAACTAAAAGTACCTACTCTCCTAGATCTATACACACCACCCGAAATATTTAAAGCTTCTACGAACAATGTTTACAATAATTTGAGTTAAAGCCAAATTTCCTCATTAAATACTTGCTGTTTCTTGCGCTAACTATATCGCGGATATAGACTCTGTTTGATGTAACCCTGACCCGAGATGCGCATGTTTAATATTGGGAAGTCGGATTTGATAGTCCGCGTGTAAGATTAACCGCTGACGGCCCATAATTCATTTGTATACGCTAGAACAGTAGGTGGACTATCTGTTTCGTTTGTTTACTTAACCATACTGATTATTAAATTGAACTGTGGAAAAGTCTTAGTTATCAGTGGACAAGGCACAGTGGCAGATAAGATATGACTCTTTGCTACTGAAGGTGATGCTCTCTGTCACACCATGTCGCGAGTCACGACAAAGTGACGAAGATTATGAGCTGCAAATTGAAGTTTAATATTTATAATGTAAGATTGATAATGAGGCGAATAGAGTATTAATCGTGTGTTTTTCTTTTTCGGTAAAAATAGCACAGCGCAAAGTACCTATTGGCGAATTGAGAAGCCTCATGTTACAAAGCAAATATGTTTGTTCAGGAATCAGCTTAATTGCCGTTTTGTATTTATTTTCACTCTCATGGAACTTGTCCGGCGTATTTGGACATTTTCGCTTCGATAATTAAGGAAATTAATTATTGAGAAATATATTCATGTATGTACTATGGAAGAGCCCGATGGCGTCGTTTCAATAAATCGCAACTTAAGCGACAGTGAACGAAGTTGGTATTTGGATAGGTTTAATTTTTTTTAACTCCCCCTGTTTTTCGGAGTATACATTTCGATATGCTGTTGACTGATAGTGATGATAGCTTTAAGACTAGTCAGAAACCGTAAACTGACGTAAAAACAGACCACCGACCTGTAAAAGTGGACCATATAGTGCCTACACCCTAAAATTCTTTCAATTTGAAAGTAGAAACACATTCTAGCAGTGGGGCCATAGCGATAGTCGGTAGATGATATTTTATACGTACATATTAAATGCTTTGTTTTGAATGGCTGACGAATCAACGCACAGCCGAAACCGCTGATTGTAGACATTTGAAACCTCTTTGTATGACTTAGGAATCCAATAAGAAAGGTATTTTCGAAATTTCCACGGGAAAGGGATACACGCAAAAGAAGTTGCGCGAGTTTCGCTGTATGATATTTTTTTGTTATTTATTTGGTAATGAGGTACTAATAAGGCTTCTCTGAAGTTATCTCGGTATAGTTGCCCATAAGTAGTATGTTAAACAACAATCACATGCTAAGTGAACGATTACTGAACCTGAGTAAACAGTACGTGTGACAATCTTTGTAGTTTTGCGCCGTAATATGTAAACAATTTATATGGATCTGTTACAGATTATATATTAGAATATGTATGTGATTTTCATATATAACATTTGTGGTATTTTTTTAAATAGCTACGTAGTTTTGCACGCGTGGATTTATAGTTTTACAATTTTTGTATTACTAAATCTATAAGTAAGTTTTTGTGATAGATTAATGAATGGATTGAGTGTAGTGGTGCATGTTCTGATTCACTACTACATGCCATCGTACATAATTTGAAAACCACAAAAAAATACGTGTTAAACATAAGCAAAACTAAAGATATACTTTGCAAGTCGAAAAATATTATGATCGTTATATCAAAATCGTGTGATAGTTAGACAATTTTAATGTACAATAATATTTATCCACTTGCTGGCCTTAAATGTCCAGTTTATACATAGATTACAGAAGTATCTATTTTTATCTTACAAACAAATTATGAAACTCGTAATATTTATTTCAGGAAGTTACGGTAAATATACGAATAAGCTGAAGAATTGGAAAGTGCCTAGATTTTTGAGGAAACACTCTGACACACCATTACATGAAATTAAGAAGGAGTTTAATGAGAAAACTATACATCTTTTGGAGCGTGGTGATGAGAATGGTCTTCAGTCCAACAATGGTTATCATCAAGTGCCTATAGTTATAGAATCTCAAGACAATAAGGTCGGCATGGCAGTACAGAGCAGTAGTAAGCTTAATATACCGCATGGTCATGACGTAGCGTCATTTGAAAAGGAAATCATAGATATTAGGTCTTACTTGAGTCAGTCGAGGAGTAATATGTCTCCTTTTGCAAGAAGCAGCAGTTACAGATCCCAATATGGCAGATCAAATAATATAGAGGTAAAGTTTGTACTTTATATTTCATCTCTCTCTAAAATTATAAATATAAAAATTTAAATTAATCAATTTATATTCTACAACGCGATGCAATAATGATTATCGTATTTAATAACGTAACGTCTCGTGCGTATTATATTGGACATACAATAAGAATAATGTGTTATAGTGACCAAATTTTTATAATGGTCTACTACTTCAATGAAAAAAAAAAACAAATAGTCCCATTACAAATTGATTCAAATCGTCTTCCTACTAATTTACTTCAGACAGTGTTACTGTATTTTTTAGGAACAGCAAAAAACATTAACGGTTTTACCTCAGTTTACATAAATTGTCAGTTGAGTTGACTTTTCTACAACTTAAGAGATATTTGAAATTTGCATATTTTTTTAATGTAAAACTAGCAAACATGCAAGCGTAGCTACGTTATGGAAAATAATTACTGCCGGTTGAACATTAGTAACACCAATAGCGCCATCAACGCGTTGAACGCTTCAAGGGAGGGTAATAGGGCTAGAAGGGAACAGTGTTAATTTTCCAGATCTTTCGATTGAACGAAACACATTCTTCTTTACGCCGATGTTCTGTAAGAGGGTGTATATTTTTTTTATACCACAAAGGTGGCAAACAAGCTTACGGTCCGCCTGATGGTGAGCGGTCACCATAGCCTATGGACGCTTGCAACACCGGGAGTATCACTCGCGCATTGCCGACCCTGTAAAAATCTTTTAATGCCCCTGTATAATTCTTAGTTCGAGCTAGGCCATTACATAAATGCTCTACCACTCCACTTAAGAACACAGATTAACCCTAGCACGTAAAATATATCTACTAACAACCATGTGTAAAATGTTAATTTTGTGGCGACACCTATCGCCATACAGAAGAACTACAGAGTGAAGAAAAAGTTCACAATGCGAACACATGACGGCGCCACTTAGAATCCTGAATCACGCTATCGAAGTTTCTACGATATGGAGATATATGTACAACCTCCGACACATACATTGTCGGAGCCGCGGTTCCCCAGGCATGACACCCAGCGTGGCCGGAAGATCTTCCCTTTGTGGCGGTCGAGCACGTCGCCATCGCTCCCGCTACAATTTAAAAAATAATTTATTATTATTCCATGGTAAATTAATAAATGACAAGAGACGCGTAGGGAGACGCAGGAAATACGGGACGTGGCTGAAGAACATACGGGAGTGGTCTGGGATCACAAGTGCTGAGAAGCTGTTCCGAATGGCAAAATACCGGGATCTGTTTGCGAAGCTAACGGCCAACCAGCAGTAGTGGAGAGGCATAGAAAGAAGAAGAAGAAATTAATAAATAAAAATATTTCTATTACAGGTACCAGTGAGCAGAGCTAGAAGTTCTACAATAACAATTCAAGGAGAGTTAGTGCGACCAAAAGATCGTAGGCTCAACCTACCGCTTCCCACGTCGCAGCCTCAACGCTCACAAGACGACGCCATCAGCCTATGCCCATCTGTCAATAGCCGTAAAGATTCGGGAATTAGAAGTACTAGCCGACGATCCAGTATTCAACAACAGGTATTTATTTTTCCTCTGTTTTTTTGTAGCGTAAAGCTCAATAGTGTTATTAATCTTTAATTATTTGTATGATTTTTTTTCGTCATCAGAAATTACAGATATTTTGTGTTAATTTTATATTTTCTGTCATTGTAATTTGTATCTTATTAATACCATTTCAAAAGAGCAAGTGCTAAGTTTCTTGCCAGCTTCTTCTTAGCACAAATCTGCCGTCTGAACTGGTGATAGGAAAAAATTGTGACCATTCGAAAGAGCTTATATTAGGCCTATTTGAATAAAAATATTTTGAATTTGAATGCTATTACTATTTATCAACTTGTTTTTAAAGTATTACCATATACATATTAATCAAATGGAGTAAACACTTTTGTTAATTTCAAATGCTTTTCTATATCAACCTTGGAAGCCGATCAAAATTATGGGCACTGAAAGCCGAGAGGCAGTACTTATAAAACAGGATTATTACCAGAATTTTCTATTTGCATCTCAGCATATAAGAAGATTAGAGTGATCTAATCCATCAAAACCATTGTCAAATACTGACCGTTGTTCGGTAAAAATTTCAGATTTACGCGCTAAATCATACAATAGCCACGTCGCAGGCCGACATGATGCAGCACAGAGTATCTGGCTACTATACATCTAGCCAGTCGTCACTCAACGAAACCACACAGCGCTGCCGACTGCCGCCACCGCTCAACGAACAACAAGTGCAATCACTGCAGAAACTACGCAAACAGTCCGATCTCCAGCTAATCCGTTGTGTCCAAGACAACGCCAGGTCAGGCATCAATTACTTCTTGCAACCGCCATTAAACAGGTTCACACTATTCTTCAAGTCACCAGAAATGGAGAAACATTACAGGGACAAAGCTCATAGAAGCGATGACTGCGAAGACTTCCCTCCGACGTTGACCACGTCCAGATTCAACACCGCGCTAGACATTCTTGTGTCCGCGATAATTTTTTTAGCAGTTACCACATCAATATTTATATTGTATAAAGAATGGCGGCATTCGATCGCAACGTTCGTATTTTTGGTATTGATAGAAGTTTTAGCTATGTCGTTGTGTGTGTACAGACACTACCTTAAATGGAAAACAAAGAATAATCCACTAGAAATGACAGACGGCATGAGAAAATCCATTAGGATATTCAGGAAGTGTTCGAATTGGTTTCCGTGGCACTTCTCTGGCAGCTTGCTAATAAGTTTACCTATCCTCGCCATCCTTATCAATTTCTCCTGTCAGAATACAACAGGAGTGATACTGAGGGGCGAACAGTCATTTTACGTTTATTTATTATGCATAAGTATTGTACATTTTTGTAATTTCACCCAAATGTGTTGGCTCGTGAAGAACACTCTGGTTACGCTTTACGCCGCTTTGTTCCTATTCCTCGCAGTGCTCGGTTGCCACGAGGCGAATACTCAAATAACAAGCGCTGATATTTTTAATCCTCAAATACTTGCTCACAATATTACGTCAGATTTAGGAGGTAATTTTACAAACGTTACTTTGAATGGCGGACTAGATATTGGTAACCGCACACGAGCTCATGACGGCATGAATCACAATCTGCATCTGATAGAACTTTACATAGATGTAGCCCTGCTTTTGATGTTAGTGTGGTTCCTGAATAGAGAATTTGAGATTAGCTACCGCCTGAGTTTCTACAGTAATATCGTCGCGAACAGGGACAAACAGAGAGTGCAAAATATGAGAAATCAAGCCGATTGGTTGCTCCATAATATAATCCCGCGGCACGTGGCCGATCAGTTAAAAAATACCGCAAAATATTCGGAAAATCATAAAGATGTCGGTATTATTTTCGCTAGCATAGTAAATTTTAATGAAATGTACGACGAGTCTTATTTGAAAGGAAAGGAGTACTTGAGGGTTCTGAATGAACTGATAGCCGATTTCGATGAGTTATTGGAGCGACCCGAATTCCAACACGTTGAGAAAATAAAAACGATTGGCAGTACTTTCATGGCCGCCAGCGGGCTCAACCCCGACCTGAGGCACGTCACACGGGGCACTTACAACCATTTGTACCAATTGATGGAATTCGCTGTGGAGATGCAAAAAGTGGTTGATAATTTCAATCAGGATTTGTTGGAATTCGATTTTATTTTACGCATCGGGTATAATTTTGGGGATGTGACGGCGGGTGTTATAGGAACTACGAAATTGTATTACGACATTTGGGGGGACGCGGTTAATATAGCGTCGCGGATGGACTCGACGGGCGTTGCGAAGCGTATCCAGGTGGGTGAGTCATGCGTGCCTGTGCTGGCCAGCAGGTTCGACTTCGAGCCCAGAGGGAGCGTCTACGTGAAGGGCAAAGATAACATGAACGTCTACCTAGTTGTAGGCAAAAAGAACACGTAGATAAAATTTTATTGAACGTAGAATCTGTGATTATATTTTATATATTGATAATGTAAAATAATGGAAACCCTATTTATTGTGTGTGGTGACATTTATGTGCATATTTCAGAAATACTCCGAGTATTGTAAGTTTATTTATTTTTGTAATTTAGCTTTAGTGTATGTGTAGGCAGTGTGAATATTGAAATAGATGTTATGTTGCAAAATGTGCTAAAATCTCTTTGCCTATTTGATAATGAAAAATCTGTGACCAGTGCTCTAGTCTCGAAGGGGTGATTCAATCTTAAAAGCTGTTAATGCACTAATCTCTTATTTGAGAATAGATTAGTCTTAAGGGAGATTAGTGTCTCTCCCAATCTGTGGTTTAGAATTTAAATGTGTTGAAATTGTGTCGTCCCTAATTTTATTTGTATGTGAACGTTCGTATATACCTTCATTGTACTAAATAAAAATATATTTTGTATATAAAACCCAGTTGGGATAGTGAAATATTATTTTGTATTTATTAAGTAATAAATACGTTATAACGAATAAATGGTACTAATATAATAGTAGCAAGTAGATGAAATAAATATTTATGTAGTGAATTGTGTACCGTCTTGTATATCTGAATACTATTAAATTATATTGTAGGTATTATGATTATTTGCATCGAATCTGTAAATCTAAAATACCAGTACACTACAGTTTTAATTTTACACTTATGCTTCTAACATTAATCATGTATCAAATCAAAGTTTCGCATTATCGGTAGAAAAAGGGTGCACAACTTTATCTTAAATTTAATAGTTGTCCAGTGGAAACTGTTCATTCAAAGTATATTTGTAATTTTTTAAAAGTGCGTCCTTGTTCTACCGTAGTTTGCACGGTTGGTATTATGCGTGTATTTTTATATAGTTACGCCGTTATCAAATTACATCGAATATTTAAATTCCAGAATGCTAGACAAAATCATTTGCTGACATATATGAAAAATGTAATCAATGAAGTGTGAAATTAAAATTGTATTCTAGTTAGCTAAAATGCATAGAAATATTTTTACAGTACTAGACTTAAAAAATTGGAAGAGAATATAGTTAGCTGCGCGCCATCTATACATTCTAACTGGAAACTAACTTTTCATCTAACCAATATATTTTATTATAACACTGTAAATAGTACGTAAAGTACATTTTTACGATGCTGAACCTTTAATATTGTATATTCATTCTTAGTTCAATAGTAGCACAATAAGCTCAAAGTATTTTTGGTGAAAAAATAGCCCTTATTACGCACCTGAGTTTGTTTTGTGCCCATGCGCATTTAGCTAACAGTAGTCGAATATTATATTAATCAAATGACTCTCTTATATTTATAACTTTATATTCATTGTTAATATTTTGACCGCCACGGCAAAAATGCTTTGCCCTATATACTGTAGGCTAGGCCCTTGTAACTATTTTTTTGTTAGATGGCCATTTAGTCATTTCCTAAATTATGTCTACGATTTTTGTGTCACGTGTGGATGGAGTACAGGGCTAGCTTGTCGTGTTTGTTGACTGTGGCGATCAAAATGTTAAAAATAATTTTGTACGTATTTTTCCCAAAAAAATATTGACTTAGTGGTGATCTTCAAACTTATGATGAAAGCCTTAACTATACATTCCACTTGTATTTACTATTTGCCTTCAAAATGTCTATTTATAAATGGAGAAATTTTAAGATTTGGAATTTTGAAAAAAAAAATGAATTAGTATTTTACAGAAAGACGGACCAAAACTGGAATATGTATAGACATGATTAGCTCTCTGAAATTTACAACTTCAAAATGTACTTTAGATAAAAAATAATTGACCTACTTGTGATATAGAGTGAACGGTAATTATTATGACTATCCATATTGAAAACTTTAAATTTTAATACACAATTTAAATTTGAAATACATAAAACATATTCACAGACATTTTTCTTATATTGAAACGAATTAATTCCTATAAATAATTACAGTTCTAACAAATAACATGCAAAATTTGTAATTTATGTCCGTGTTTTAATAACGGGCTCATAGGGGATTGTCAATTTATAGTGAATTTTAATATAAAATACTGCGATGCCAGTTGAGGCATCCAATATATTTATTAGTAAAAGAAGATTATTATTATGACAACCAAGAATTAAGTTTAGAAAATATTTAATTATTATAGTAAATAAGAAAAATGTTACCAGTAAAGTAAACATAGAGGGATGCTAGTGATCAGTTTTAAATTTTGAAAGTATTTTATACGCCTACTGAGTAAAGTTTCAGGCTGTTAACAAATATAATGGAAAAATAATTACCGATATTTAAACACGTAAAGAAAGGGAAGAAATGTATAAAAAGTATAAAAGTGAGGTCTGTACTTATTTCTTGGTTGTCTTAAAGATTCATTATTTATATATTTGCACCAGGCAGTGGAAATTTTCGACCTATTAATTTAATGATTAAATGAAGCGCACTCATTAATTCTCAATTAATGTAAACATGGCAGGACATTATGTATGACTATAAAATATAATAATAAATACAAAACAAAATAAGTCCCATTTGTAATTTCGTACCTACTATAAATAAATAAATAAATATATGTATAGGGACAAATCGCACAGATTGAGCTAGCCCCAAAGTAAGTTCGAAACTTGTGTTATGGGATACTAAACTCAACGATACTATATTTTATAACAAATACGTATATAGATAAACATCCAAGACTCCAGGCCTATCAGAAAAAGTTCGTTTTCATCACGACCCGACCAGGAATCGAACCCGGGACCTCCTGGGCGGTCTGGCATGGTAACCATTACGTCACGGAGGTCGTAGACAACCACAATTTTCAACCGACTTCAAAAAAAGGAGGAGGTTCTCAATTCGACCCGTATGTTTTTTTTTTTCTATGTTACGCGATAACTCCGCCAATTATGAAGCGATTTGAACAAATCTTTTTTCGGCTAAGGTAATACCTCAAGGGTGGTCCCATTTAAATTTAATAATATTTGAAGTCGTTTTTTTTTTTTAAAAGTTAATTATTATTTTAACGTTTATATAACATTTTTATGATATGTAACAGGTTGATTTAAGTGTCTGTGATGTTTCTAGTGTGCAATTTGTTCAAAAGAATCCAAAAAAATAGTTTTTTTTAAGACACTTGAAAGTGGCTTATTTTGTTTTGAGTAGCAGATATTCTATTTCACGAAGAGCATTTTGCTTTGAATGTTGTAACATTCACATGCACATTGTTTCTGTGTGCGTGACCTCGGAAAATCGGTCACGCACACATTAACAATGTGCATATATAGAGGTAAGGCACAGCGGATAATCCGCTCAAATCGGAGCAGCCCGTCTGGGGAAGGACTTCCACCTTACAGAAGATCGTAGCCAAATAGCATTGGTCTCGGCCATGTTGTGTTTCTACGCCGTCTTACGGTTAGTAAGGTCTCCAGAGCTCCACTTGGGGGGAGGGGGGGAAGGTTGGCAATGCGTGAGTGATAGCTGGTATTGCAAGCGTCTATAGGCTACGGTGACGGCTTACCATCAAGCAGGCCCTATGCTTGTTCGCCACCTCTGTGGTATAATTTAAAAAAAATGAGCACGCTTTACAACATTTTATAGCCGAACGCTCTTCGTAAAATATAATATCAGTAGTAATAATGTTTTAACATGAATTTGATAGGTCAGAAAGTTTGATCTGGGTAATTTTAAAAAGCTTATTCAAATATCCATTTTGAACTCAGATTTATCGATTTTATCCCAGGTGTATCAGTTCCTTATTAGATTACATCAAAAGTGCACGATTGCCAAATGTAGGTACATTTTTTTTAAAGATTATATATTTTGTATCTAGAATCACGTTGTGTTTGCTGGTCCCTTTAAATCCTGTAATAAACTAAGCTATGTTAACCGAGGCTGCCATCTCTGAAATAAATATATCTTGTATAATAGTGGTTTACTGTCCTGTCTTCAGCTCAATCGAATGTTTCCTGCTTTAGTTTTGGATAATTACAACGATTTGAAATATAAATCGATCTACCTGATGTGTGGTTTTATTTTATAAGTACCTACCTATTTTTTTCTCCTCTGTGTAGTTAAGTTTTATTATTTACTAGCGACACACACGCACGTGTATATATGCACAGCAGCGCCATCTACTTTATAAAGAATTTGGTCAAAAGTTTGATAGTCAATAGCGCGATTCCCGCAGGAATCGCGTAATTTTCGAGATAAAAATTTGTGGGATTGA
This sequence comes from Endotricha flammealis, assembly GCA_905163395.2. NCBI lineage: Eukaryota > Metazoa > Arthropoda > Insecta > Lepidoptera > Pyralidae > Endotricha > Endotricha flammealis. The sequence goes on along the minus strand of LR990858.1, from coordinate 6,181,982 downwards.
GATGAGTCTCATCATGAAGAAAATAAAGATCGGTTACCGTCTGTCAATGACAGATAAAATTGTGTCATTCAATCGTAGCAGGTGATGTAGTTTTGCATTTAGTCCGTAATGGGATTATATTTATTTGTAATTAAAAACATAATAAGTATGTATTAATGTTTTATTTTATTTCTGCTAATAAAACTCATTTATGCATTGTTTAGACATAACATAAAATGTACAAATTTTATTTGGTGTTTACAGTTGTATAATTCTATAATTTGCAAAATATGTTAATTTTACATGTGATAGAGAGATAGATACGAGATTTAGGGAGCGTTTTCACCAAAGATTCATCCCTCGTTTGTTGTGTAAGTACGTATTAAAACCTTCGCTATGCCATTTGCATAGGAGCTGCGCTGAGGGCAAGGAGTACTATGGTAGCTGAGCGAGGCTGTAACCCTACTCTCCGTTCACAGTTATTTTACTTCTGACACGTATTAAACAGGTTTAAAACACTCAAAATAGGTGTACAGATGTACAAGGATGTTTATGAACGTGAGTGAAGTTTGTAGGAGGGCGTGTATTTTCATACATTTTGTCAAAGGCGAACTGTCAAAAAGTGACATACAATATGAACGGGAGTTGTAGTTTCAATTTCGGCCACGTTCATAAAGACCTTTGTAGCACTATAACAGGAATAAGTAATTCTTAATGTGTGAGCCGACATTATAGACGGACTGCTTGAGCAGTTGCCCAGTTGGACATTAATAAACAAACACGGACCGCTCTTATTTTGAGTGTTTTATACCTGTTTTGACATCTGTCAGAGGTAAAATAACTGTGAATGGTCTATAGTTGAGAATTCTATTGGTTTTTGACAAACACATCCCTCGTTAAGCTTCCGTCCGTACATCTTTGGTGGAATGGAAACGCAGCCTTGCGTAATATACATGTGTTACCCTGTCAATTCTTAGATACCTATTGACTACATTTAATTTACCATTTGCTCCATGATACTATCTATATAATACTAGTGAAACCCGCGCAACTTCGTTTACGTGTATTTATTTATGCACAGCAGCGCCATCTATATCAGATTTTTAACCAAATCCTACAGGAATTGCGTACTTTACGGGATAAAAAGTACGCTATGTGTTAATCCAAGATATCAGCTACCTACTTACCAAATATCAATAAAATTTGCCCAGACATTTGAGCGTGAAGAGCTAAGAAACATACACACAAAGTTTCGCCTTTATAATATTAGTAGAATATATAAAATTCAAAGTCCTGACTGATATAGCTATATATCAACGCACAGCCCAAACCGCTAGGTCTAGAGATTCCAAATTTGGAATGTAGGTTCCATACGACGCGGTGACGTCTAGGGGTGTACCTACTAAGAAAGGATTTTTCAAAAATTCCACAGGGAAAGCGAGATATAATATACGCAAACGAAGTTGCAAGTATTTTACTATTCTTATGTCTATTATATACCTAATCTGAAGCAGGTATCTACGATAAATATGTATTATGATGATGAAGTCCCACCACTCTCGCGAAGTTAAGCAAAAACTTCATTTTTCTTAATCTTCGAACTTCGTGCATAACTTTATTCTGGTCAACTTCGCGAGAGTAGAGCTAGCATAAAAGTTTCAATGATTATTGGTACCTACTCATCACGCAAAAAAGACTGAACATTTTGTGGATGGAATTTGGCACACAAATACTTAGTTTATGACTATTACGCGTTTTATTATGGATTTGCAGAAGAACACTTTTAGATAGACTATTGCGCTATAGTGTAGAACAACAAAAATCATTGACACACACGTGCACGGTCAGCTAATACACGTACCGTACAGTCAGGTGCAAGTTGAGCTTTACACTTGCAATTTTGGCTCTTATGACAGAACTTAAGAATGGTACAAAGTCCAGTATGTATGTAAAGGTTGACATGCTCTTCACTGTACCATTAACACTTATTAAAAATAAGGAACCTGCTTAACAAATATTTTATGATTAAAACAAACCCGACTCAAACCTCATAATAATATGATCAAGAAGACGATTAGAAACGTGTTGATAATCTTACAATGGCTGAATTAGAATTTTATAGTAAAGAATACACTCGTTAAAGTCACCTTTCAAACAAAAAATTGTACTTATCCGTTTAGGAGCAACGATGAAACATAAGATACACAGATATACACGTCAAACTTACTGTTGTAACCTTAACCTCCTCCTTAGGTGGTCCTTACCCACTCCTTACCTTACTAACTTAGGTGTTCCTCGTTTTAGGGCGGACGGAGGTTTGTTACGGTCAGCTAGACAATCAATCGCCAAGAGATGGCGTTAGTATATTAGGGAATACAATAAAAAAAAAATAATACCATCCGCTCCCTATGTAATGTACAACAACGTAGGTAATCATTAATGTGAAAGACTATTTATGGGATTGTCGCTCCAGGCAAAATCGTCGTTGGAGAATGCGTAGACCATCCAATAGAAGAAGTTAAGAACAGCAAACGAAGCCGGGAACATGACTCGGGCAGCTCTGTCGATATGAGACACGCTGTTTATATGACCACGGCTCCCTGTGGTGAAGAAGTAAAATAATATTATTACTCTGTAAGTCTATCTTGTGTTTCACCACATGGTCAACATCAACTCAGATTCAGACTTTCTCATTTGGGGTCTTCGAGGTCACAGATTACTAAATAGTTACTATGTAACCGACGTCTTCTTGGTCTACCTAGTCTTGTACGAGTTTGTATCGGGTGTCGAGGTATCCAGTGAGTGGTAATAATTAAGTTTTACTAAATTGGGAAGTAGTGGCATGGCAACATTACATTACAATAGGTCCCAAGATTAATTTGAAAAATGGTTTACCAGCTTCAACTTGTCTCTGACGTCGGTAACGGTCGTCACCGGCCAGGCAGTACAGCAGCTGTCTCCAGCGCGGCACCCTTGTCTCCGTTTGCGTGGTCCTCTCCATCGTCAGACGGACTGCCGGCTGCTCAGGTGCCTCAAGACCTTCACCTGAACAATTGCTGTTGGCTGGAAATGTGAAGCTCTGGAAAATTATAACAAGAATTAATTTATAGACAATATGTACCAATTTCGTTATTTTTTATTGATTGTGCTGTGCATGATACCTACTGTAATCTTTTAAAGAATTTAAATTAATACTTAAGTTATGTACTTGTTACATAATCTATAATATAATAAAAGTGTAAAAAAAGTTTGTCTGTACTGTACATTGAATATATTTCCAAATAATTGTTTAGGGCGATGAAGAATAAGCAATAGAACAAGAATTTCGTAAAATTTTGTCCGTCTGTTTGTATGTTTGTATGTTTGGATGTTTGTATGTTTGGATGTTTGTATGTTTGTATGTATGTTTGTACACGCTAATCTCGGAAACGGCAGAACCGATTTGGATGCGGTTTTCACTAATATGTGGCGATTTGCTCAACTTAATATTTAGTGTATGTTTCTTTTCAAAATTCCCACGGGAATCCGAGATATACGCAAACGAAGTTGCGAGGGTATATCAACGCACAGCCCAAACCGCTGGGTCTAGATTCCAAATTTGGCATGTAGGTTCCTTACGATGTCTAGGGATGTACTAAAAAAGGATTTTTCAAAATTCCCACGGGAAAGCGAGATATACGCAAACGAAATTGCCAAATTTGGCATGTAGGGTCATTATAAGGACCGGACCGGAGCGGACCGACTGGACCTGATCGGACCGGACTATATATATATATATATATATATATATATAAAATTCAAAGTCCTGACTGACATAACTATACATATATCAACGCACAGCCCAAACCGGTGGGTCTAGAGATTCCAAATTTGGACTGTAGGTTCCTTACGACGGCGACGTCTAGGGGTGTACAAAGAAAGGATTTTTCGAAATTCCCACGGGAAACCGAGATATACGCAAACGAGGTTGCGAGGGTATATCAAATTTGGCATGTAGGTTCCTTACGACGTCTAGGGATGTACTAAGAAAGGATTTTTCAAAATCCCACGGGAAAGCGAGGTATGCGCAAACGTAGTTGCGAGAGGACGCACAGCCCAAACCGCTGGGTCTAGAGATGCCAAATTTGTCATGTAGGGTCCATATAAGGACCGGACCGGACCGGAACGGATCAGACCTGATCGGTCCGGAAGGAACCGCACCGTACCGGGGCGTGCCGGACCGGACCGGTTTTTTTTTCTGTAGAATAATATGCTAATTGGCATGTAGGTTCCATATCAGGACCGGACCGACCAGACCGGCCCGGACTGACCGGACCGACCGGACCGGATGGAACCGTACCGTACCGGGCCGTGCAGGACCGGAATTTGTTTCTAAAGAAAAATATGCTAATTGTTACTAGGCCACGCGGGCGAAGCCGCGGGCAGAAGCTAGTATTACAAATAAAATCTTTATATCATTATATATAAAGATTTTATTCATTATAATAAGTAAGTACTTACTTAATATAAAAAATAAAAAAACGATAAATGCACAAGTTTCGTTTGTTTAACCGAGTTTGCATTTGCAAGTTCTCGCGGAAGTCTAACTATACCTACCTAATTACTAATTACATTTAACAGATCATACTCTAGACTCGAGAATTCCATCAAAAAATAAGTGCTAACATAGTTTGTAGTAGAACGAACTGAGCTATGGCGGCGCACTGCTAGCTGGCGAGCCGCATACGCGTCTCCGCCCACCTCCTCGATCAGCTCTTCCCATTCGGCGTCGTCAATCACAATTTCTCCAGAACCCACCTAATAACATAGTATTATCTTTATGAGTTATCAGGAAACGTGACAACGGGCGTAGCTTATTTGCAAGATTTGTAAATCACCAGTCAGCGGTGTATTCTAAAAAGTTGATCACAGTTAAAAAGCAAAATGTTTTACAGTGCGGGATATGGAAGATATTGATTTCTTCCATCACTACATAAGATCAATGATTCCATCACGTTTATTTATATGTAGCTAACAGCGAGTTATTTAATAAATTAATATTCTTAGGACACATATTTAACTTAACCATCTAATTTTTCTTTCTTAATTTCAGTGTCTTCAACTTTAAAATTTGTTTGTGCACCTCACAATACCTATGTCATTGATGTGATTAAAATAATGAAGTATTGAATATACTTATGTGATATCTTTTTTTAATTTGTCAAGGTTCATAAATATAATTCAGCCATGGTACCTTCGTAAAATAATGAACTCCAGCAAATTCTAGTAACGTCGCGATGCAATAGAAGAAACTCATTAGCAGGAACCAATCGAGTGCCGTAGCGTAGCGTACTTTAGGGAGATCCGTTCGAGAGTCCAAACTAATCGTAGACAGAGTCAAAACAGTCGTTATTCCTAACCCCACACGGTCCGAGGTTGCCTGTGGAAATAAGAATAACTTGTAATATATTGTGAAGATTGTACACTCTCGATCGATGCCTTTCGTTATGCTTACGAAGTAACTATTAGGTAATCTGTGGTTATACCTGAAACTTCTCGCGGTGTAGGCCAGCTTTGAACGGAGTGGCGTGCGGGACAATGTCAACGAGAGAGAAAAAACACCTAGACAAATGGTGAAATTGACTCTCTCTATCACCTCTCTGTCCGCACCAGCCAACCGCGGAGGCAGCTGACGTCGAGTAGATTTCGAGTCTCGTTCCGAACGACGAGAACAAGCGAGAAACATGAAGACAATCCTAGACGAGCGCCACATTAACGTGTGCATCGACTTTATTTTTAGGACAAAGCATTTTAATATATATGGACTATGGACAATGAGAAATCGTTTTCTCGCTTATTCTCACCTCGGACTATATCTCGTGTAAAACCACCATTAAATACCCGGAAATAAAAAAAACTATGTTATTATTGCGTATTTACCTCACGATGTATCCAGAAAGACACCCACGAGAGCACCACTATGAGAATGCAGGGCACGTACACTTGAATGAGGAAATAGCCCGTGTGCCGCTGAAGATTGAACGACACTTGAAGAACCGAGAAGTCGCCTGTGTACAACCGTATCATGTTTTATTGCTTATTGAACCTGATAATGAAAATTGATCTGCATTCTAATTTAGACAGACCTATAGGAACATCCATTTTATTTTTGTTCCGTGGTGCTATTTTCATTGTATGACTTTACAGATGTTAAGGATTCTTTTCGAATCTCATTTCAACACATCTGTGACTGGTGTAAACATAATTTACACATAAAGTTTTACACATTGGACGTACCGTTCACAACCTCGCCATAACTGTACCTACGTACAGTGTAAATGGTCAGCCAGCGATTGCTTATCGGTGGTATTCTAGCCCAATGGGGAGCAAACGAACAAATTAATTAAACATTATTATCGTCAACATTGACTCAATTGCCTGTGAAGACCTACTTTCTGAATAATTTGACTTTGACTAAACGATACTAAAAGTCAACATAAGTTGCTCCATATTTAGCTTTTAGGTCTCCAATAGGTATACCTAGACTAGTTGTACAGACAGTAGACCATAATGTCGAACACATTTCTAAATATTTCGCCAAATGTAGAGCCTTCGGAGCGTAAAAGCCGATTCGTGTCAACGACGCCGCAAAATGCGTTTGCTTGACATTACTTCGTATTGCCTTTGGCACGTAAAAATCATATTTGTATTTGGAAATGATGGATTCTTTCGAATTTAGGAATACTGGCACGTTTGCTGTTGTTTCCAATTTACTATCTTGATATTAATTTGATGCATTCTTCGATCACGATCAAAACGATGCTTTGTTGTAAAATAACATATTTTTAATATTAAATATCTGGATCAGTCTACTTCTTAATTAATGTATGTGATGAATGCATTTGAAATGTGGTGCTGGAGAAGAATGGAGAGTTCGTGTTTCATACCAGTGTGTGATATTAAATAAAGTGTGGAAAAACATGACATGAACAAGTTTTCACTAATTTATATCACAAAAACGCACTGAATCAAGAAATAATCAATTTGTAATATAATGGTACTTGAGTAGACATACGCCAAATCTGATTCATTATGAATGAAGATTTGTTTGTCACAAACAAAAGTAGCCTCTGTTATTACTCGACCTATACAAACAGAAATATGTTTCCCCCAATTCCATATTATTTGCTATATTTCCAGAAGTACTTTTTATTACTCCAACAGATTAATTGTTGAGCAGCTGTCATATAATGAAACTCATTTGTTACAAAACCCATTGCTTAATGCTGTATCCCTCAATCTCAAAGAAAATGTACGATATAATTATGTTTTCATATTTTTTTTTAATATTGATAGATGTAAAAAACCGCCTTGAAGTTATTGTTTGCAGAGTTACATAGCTTTAAAAATAAAAAATACGCTAAAACTTCTTCTCTGTCATTTTCCTAATTTATTTAAATCTTGACAGTGATAAAATAAAAATAATTGCCCTTTTTTTATAAGGGTTCCGTAGTAAACTACAAGGAACCCTTATAGTTTCGCCATGTCCGTCTGTCTGTCTGTTTGCGGTCTAGCACATATTAATAATGCCAACAAAGTGCTGGGATTTAAAAAAAAAAAAAATTGTGGTGCCTCCCCTACATGTAAATTGGAAATGAAATTTCGGGCCCCCTCATGTTGTAGGGTATCGTTAGATAGGTCTCTTCAAAACATCAAAAGAGGGTGTGGAAAGATTATTTTTCGATACAATGATCCGTTTCGGAATTATTTACATTTATCGTGTCAATTTTCGTTTTGCACGGTGGTATCCTCTATCTCCAAAAGTCTTATGTTTAGAATTTAAAAAAAAATCATGGTAGTAGTCCATATGCTGAACCTTCAATGAAAACTATAACGGTTAAGTAGGCTGTTGTACTAGTTACCGAGTAATAGCCGACGAACTTATAAAATAAAATTTCTTTGATGAAAACTTACAAATGTGATATAATTTGATATTGGGCTCAACTGAAGGCAAGCAAAGCGCAGTAAATACGGAACCCTTCATTGTGCGTGGCCCGACACGGTTTTTTAGTAAGTAATAAAGTGGTCTAATTTTTTTTACACAGATTGAGCTAGCCCCAAAGTAAGGTCGAAACTTGTGTTATGGGATACTAACTCAACGACACCATAATATTTTATAACAAATACATTTAAGTAAGTATTTGTATTTTGTTAAGTATTTCAAGACCCAGGCCAATCAGAAAAAGACCCGACCGGGATTCGAACCCGGGACCTCCTGAAAATTGAAATTAAAAGCTCCGTGCAAAAAAAAGCATAAACATACAGTGGAACATAGAATCGCATCCTTTTTTAAATCGGTTAATAAAAATTACTTTTTTCAATAATAAAATTCTACGCAATTCACACAGCGTGGCTTATTTTATGAGTACCAGACAACGAATATATTATTGTAAATTTACATTTACAATACAGAGAAAACACCCAGACTCGAGAAAAAACATAAATCTCCTTGCCCCGAGCGGGAATCGAACGCACGCTCTCTGGTACCGAAGGTAGGATCACCATCGAACCATATAGGTCTGTATTTTATTACGCACATTATTATTTATCACAATAATTTCTTTAAGTAATAATTTTACTTATGAGAAGACTTGAAAAAATGTGTTAACGCTATCAATATTGGAGGCAGCGAGCGTAAAGGCCCTCGACACTGGGCTCTCATAACAGCCTTCGTCACTAATCACGACCGCTGCAGTGGCGCTTATCCGCTTACCGGTTTACCGCTTACGTTATTCCGCTCACATGGACCCAGATATGAAAATGCAATGTTTGCGAACGAGAGTGCGCCAACAAATAATGATTATTTTATAATAACATTGTAATATTTGGAGTATTGGCCAGAAAAGGCCAAATTAAGAGAAAATCGGAAAAGTTGGGGAGAAGTTTTATTATCCTGCAGTGGGACACAAATAACTGCTAAAAATAACAATGTAATTAAAAAGAAAATATTCATTGTTAATAAAAGTTAAATCTTATTACTATCATTAACCATTTGTCACGGTCTAATGGAGAGACAGGTATGCATTTGCCCAGCAGCAGTGGGACATGCAATACCAAAAAAAAACAACCATTTGCGTTGGCTAAAGAATTACGTTTCCCTAATTGATACAGTTCTTAGTTTTTTCTTTTATGTTAAAAAACAAATCACTGCGATTTTGGATATAAGGTGAAGTTTATTGTTTTTCTTTCCTTGAACTTAAAATGAATCCTCTGATAACTGTGATTTTGGATATTAAATGAAGATCAATATTAATTTTATTTCAAAAATTTTAGTCTTACCTTCACGCCTGGTAAACGTGAAATTTCTGTAGGGGAAGCTGATGAGGTCGAACTGCGACAGCGTCATGCCCGGGACAAAGTTGACACTCTCCGAGTTCTGCCACTGGTATACTAATTGCTGGTTGGAGTAGGCATCTGGTGAAAATAATTGTTCATTTCTAAACATACACAGAAATTACGGGAACAAACACACATGCCATCGCCCCAAGCGGAAATCGAACCTACGGCCATGCCTTTTGGTATCGAAGTGATCCTATCCTACCACTACCAAAGCAACGCACTATAAATCCAAATGAGTCCAGTTATTTGGTCTACTAAAATTTTATTCTATTTAAAAATGAGATCACGAGTTTGTTAACAACTTGTGGTTTAAAGTATCTAAAAGAATTATATTTGTAAGAAGTATTTTAACGAACATAAATCTTGAAATCTTTTTTAAAGTAACACAAACTGCCAAGTTCGTTTAATTAAAATGAAGTCATTTCTTCTTTTTACAATAAGACTGTCGTGAGTTCATTGAAAAGATTCAAAGAAAATAAAATAGTATGTACTTACAACTGCCTAGAATGAGGGGACAAGATTGTCGGTCCATAGGAAAATTTCGAAGTTCCATAGGACATTTTGCTTTTATTGTTAGTCTGAAAAAAATAATTTTGAACTAATTAATTTAATTTTTTCCCAGACTTAATCAGTATAATAAAAATAATTACTTAATAAGTAAAAAAATAAAATTAGTTTTTTTTTAGTTGAATTTTTAAACTAGTTAAATTTTTAAAGAACTATAATTAGTTTGATATTATACAAAATAAATGTTTTATTATTGATAAATAAAATTACGAGAACATATAAGGAATCTTTTATCCAGCGATAAATGAAAAGTCTTGGTCGACACATTTCAGCTATAATATTGGCATACTTTGAGAATAATGCCAGCTAAGCCAGGTCATCGTAATCGCCCATTATTGAGGCTATTGTCCTCCGTTTACAACTTTCGCGAAGGGTTTTAGTGATATGTCCATTTTTTGTGTGACTTTTAAAATGATCTGCGAGATTATGAGATGTAATGTAACATACGTACATTTTTAAATTTATAAAAGTGAATGTCGGCATTATTTCTCTTATGTATAAATGTGTTGTTGTGACTGGTACTGATGAAGATACAATATTTGCATTGTTCATTATCATTTTAATGATTTTAGATCATAAAAAGGTATGTAAGTAAAATCACTAGCAGTCCGTAAACATCTACCATACAGGTTCATAATAGAAAAGAGCTTGGCTCCTAACTCGCCCAAATAACCATTTGTGAGACCTTTCAGGATTTTATCTTGTTTTTGAAGAGATAAATTTTTGCCAGACAATTAATAAAATGGACAGGGACGTGTGGAGGGAAGAAGGGAGGCTTTTGTCCAGCAGCGGGATATGCATAGCTATTATTAAATGAACCGAGTTCTTTGATTGTGATTTTGACGACCTCCGTGGTGTAATGGTTACCATGCCTGCTCGCTAGCCAGGAGGTCCCGGGTTCGAATCCCGGTCGGGTCATAATGAAAAACGAGCTTTTTCTGATTGGATGTTTATCTATATATTTATTTGTTATAAAATATAGTGTCGTTGAGTTAGTATCCCACAACACAAGTTTTGAACTTACTTTGGGGCTAGCTCAATCTGTGTAATTTGTCCCCATATATTTATATTTATTGTGGCTACGACTCTCTACTAGTAACTATGAATTCTGGTTTATGCGAGAGCAGTGCACTGTTGCATTTGCAAGTGCGTTGTTCGATTCCGCTTTAGCTAAACCGATTAACAGCTGATTGAACATTGCACTTCAGTTACAACTGAAAATGTCAGGGGAAATTAATTTTAAATATTCGCTAAAAATGTTTAGGTTTCCTTTTTTTAATTAAGTGGTTGTTTACACGTAATAAACGATTCTTCTAAATTTGTAATTAAAGTTTATAAGTATACAGTCATATATCTTTATCATGTTCGCACTTCATTTTCCTCCTCAAGAGTAATAGAGACAAAACAGGTTTTTGTTAAACCTTTGCTGATACTTGGGAGTATGTTTTGTAAATATATTAGTTACGTATTTATTTTGTTTTGTTTGTATGAAACCAGTAATAGTGATAAATTTCCACAATATTTCAGTGGCAAAGTGCGGAGGTTCTTTAATTTAAGAATATCCATAGCAATTTGCGTGCCATGAATAACTGGGCGGGTAATCGGAGCAGGGCATTTTTCACTCTGCCAATTAAAAATGGTGGACGTTATGTTTGTTCAGCGACTATGAAATTAATGAACCTCTTTCAGGGCTACATTCGTTGGAAATTGTTTTCTCAGAATAGTTTAAATAATTGAATATTTTGTTACTTATATCGTCGGTAATATTGTGTTACCGCCTATTGTATATTATTATAGAGCAAGGGTCAGCATAACAACTGTGGTACGGAGTAACTTTGGTTAGATTATCAAATAATGCAAAAATAGAAGTTGTTAATTTACAAACAAGTTGATTAGAACTTATAAACCGGTAAAACCGTCCCTGAGCGTTTTATTCTCTTGTTCACTCAACGAAACACATTGTTACGCATCCCTATTCTAACAATGTTGTGGGCCTTGATGGCCAAGTTAACGACAACTCCAACTACTTAGATGGGTTTAAAAAATCTTGGCTGATGGTCTAAAAAAGCTCTTCCGTGCTTGGGAGAAATAGTTATTTGTTATGCAAGGCTGCAAAGTTGTTTTTTGGCGCGAGTACTTAAATTGAAACCTGAGCTAACGAAGGATTCTAGGATTGAACCACGAGCGAAGCGAGTGGTTCAAATATAGAATCATGAGCGTAGCGAGGGTTTCAAAGGTACGAGACGCAGAATAACTTTGCTGCCGAGCGAAACACAAAATTTTTCACCTCACTACAGCAAGAAAAACGCAAATAATATATTAAATAAGTGTTTATTTTTTTCATGCGGTGTCGTGCCGGCCAGTTCGATTATTCTAAAAATAAGGTTGGTGCACTGGCATGAAATAAGTATTAATGCATTTTCAGAGGACTGGCGGTATAAAAAATTAAGTTCTAATTTTAAAAATACTTTCCACGCTAGGGCACAAAATGCACTTTTGCGCTCAGATTTCGAATGACAAACAGATTATTTCCGAGCTTGTGAGGTGAAAAATATATTACAAGTAAGTGTTAATTTACCTCATCGAATAGAGAATGTCGCCATGTTGACTGATCCTCAACAATTTGTTAGGTACAGTAATGGTATGTACGTAGGAGTGCTTTCCGTTGTAGAAATACGTGTCAGGTCTCCAGATTCTTTCCAGCATTTTGATAGAAAGAGACAAAGAACGTATGGGACCCAGGAACGAGAGACGAGCGTCGCGCCAGTACTGTCTGAAGTAGCAATCCATTGAATAATCCTGTTCACAAAATTTATGATAATAATCCATTTTTATTCAATCATTATTATATTATGGGTGGGCTAAAGAGTCATACATAAATGCATAATGTTAGTTCAACCATATAATAAATGATAAAGATGTATATGACTAGCGTGAGTGCCTGTGAAGGCTTAGTATCAGAATAAAATATTTGATTTAAATAATAATATGTTATTAAGTAATCAAATAAATTCAATCAATCATTCAATAATGGTAAAACTGTCAATGTTTTCTTTTATAAAGTGATAAACGTTACATAAGTTTTGTATACTGTTTTATAGCATTTGAAATAAAATGTGGAAGTACTTTTATTCAATATTTAAAAACTAACCATGTCGAGTTCGGAAACTGGCCCCATGCTCCTGATCAATATATTAGTTTGCACAATAGTCGGATATCCTGCAAAAATAGCAAACAGTTTGGATATTATTTAAAAAATAGTTGTGAAAAAGTTGCTATCCGAACTGAAAAAAAATACCAATTATCCAACGAGTTGGAAATCTACGGGTGAAAATTAAATTTCCTAGACACTGATTCTTTAAGCGAGTAAAGTGTCTTTTATCTTTTAGTTGTCCACGTAGCCTTCTAACGAGAAAATGTGCAAGAGGTACAAACTATAGCTCCTGTAAGTCGGGGGTCGGTAACTGGCACTTTAGTAGTTGCATGGTTTAACAATGGCCACTAAGAAGTAAACGTTACATCGTACTCAGCCATAAGTAAGATTAAAAGATCATTAAGTTCAACAGTCTTCAATAATTTAATACCTTTCTTTGTCTATTACTGAGGGAATTTATTTTTCAACAGAACAGGTTAATTCTTATTTACTTATTATAGATCTCTTACCTTTCCCATGTGTTGGCAGCTGTGAGTTTTCGTAGTTCTTCAAAAGATTTTCCAGGACGAGCGTGATATTCTTTGAGACGGCGTCGTTTATGCTCCTCTTGTTTCCCCGCCATCTCGACGGCAGCTCGTCATATGTCGAGTTCACGTATTCCGTCAACATTAATTCTTCTGAACTGTCATCCCAATAGTCGTGGCTCTCCGCATTGTGTGACACATTTTTAGTGCTCGCTGATAAAATCTTTTGAGAGTGCAGCTGTGTAGTGTCGTCACGGGACTTCAAGGATGCCAGCGTTATTGGAAATGTTCCATTTTTAGTCGTCAAGTAGATGGCTCCCTTTGCGTCAACCCCTAAAATGCTGTATTCGGAAAGTAAAATAATGATTTTGTTATCAAAAATCTTTTGTAACAATAAAAAGAATGTATGTCTTTTGTAACTATATTGACAAGTGAAGAGGGGACAAATAGGCGTAGTGAGTCTTAGTTTTAAAGGTGCTTCTGTAAATTGTTTCACACGAAAGTATCGGTGCTTCACAAGATTTTATACTCTAGACAAGTAAAATTCAGTACTAAAACGTATAAATCGTTTAACAAAGACTGTATAATTGCTTGAATATTAAACAATCGTTAGTCCCTCTCAGTTCCCAAATAATACCAGTACACACCACTCAAGACGACTTTTCTGGCGCGGAGCCATCCGATTTTTGTTTTTAGCTTATGTTAAAAAGGGTTTCTAATAGCTCTATATACCGGGAGATCATTTTTATTCATCTCGACGCTTGGACATTTATATTTATAAGGGAGTTAGGGAGCCATTGATTTAAACTGCAATATTTCTGGTGTTTCTCGCTCACGGCAATTGGTTTCATTTCCGGCATTTGTGGATGTTCCCGGTCTGGAGCCCACACGGTCCCACTAATCTGACATAATCGGAGCCTCGTGGTCACTGTTTGTGACTGAACGTTTTCAACACTAACTTTGAGTTTCTATATATGAGTTTATTAACTATTGAGTGACAAATTACTTTAACGAAGGCGTATTAAATATGTCTAATATATTTATGTCAGAATATGTCAGCAAATCTATTTAGTGTAAAGGAGTCTCGAAGGCGACAGCCGACTTTTGAGAAATTAAATAAATAGAATATTACATTTTTGAGGGTATATGGCCTCAAAAAGTTCATGGATGGATGGATGGATGGATTAATTTCCAGTTTTTCTTTCGTTAGTAGCAATACTAACGAAATAAATTACTGGAAATTTATATAATGGAATGGAATTAGTAGCAATACTAACGGCAGAAATTAATGGAAATTCGGTCTATTCAATTAAATTGTTAACGCACGTCATCGAGTAACGTTTGGGAATAGATGCAGTGTTTCTGGAAATATTTCAAAACAAATCTGATACGGATTGATCTAAATACTCATATAATTTGGGACGACAGTTTCCAATAGGTTGCTTCAATCAAAGTTTAGAACTCTTCGATGTATGAAGCTCTAATTGCGATGCCATGCAATCATTGCGCCTTCTCTGCGTGAAGCGTTTTGATTGCCAGCCTCCGTACTCTATCCGCTGTGTTTAATTTTGCCTGTCATTCACGATCTCAATTTAACACACCACAATGTTGTTTATTTAAAAAAAAAATACAAAAAGAGAGGATGTCTAAGATGACTGACAAATTAGCGTTTAGTCAAAACCAAATAGAAGGAAAAAATAGTTTCTTTTGTAGGATACTTGCCGTATATTTTGTCTTGTGTCTTTGTTTTTTGATAATTTTCATTGAATTTAAACGGTTCATAACAACACCCCCAAAACGATACCTCTGGGGTATTTTTAACAAATCGCATTTGTTAGCGACGTCACTAATATGTATAATACGAGTAGTATTGTTGCCCTGGTATATTCGTTACCTATATAAACAAACGTTATAAACGTTACCGAAAGAAACATTGGAAATAATTTTTGTTAACCTTGAACGAAGCTCCAATAATCCTAAGGGGTTATCGTTTTGGGGTGTCGTTAAAAATTAACCCTTTCCATTTTAATGTAATATTACGTAGTAATTTAGTTTGTAGTTTTTCGAAGTCTGCTTACCCCGAGATTAAGGGGATACAATGTCATGTCATTGGCATTAAGTAGGGTAAGATATAGATGGTGCAGATAAGGCACAAACCTATTTGGCCATTAATAATGTACATTATTGTACATACCCCATGTAATGTACGTATCCGGCTCCTTTTACCCGAGGTTGCCCTATTTTTTTCTTGTGACAATTTACGGTATCATTACTGGATACCTTGACACAAATTTCAAACTATGTACTTAGTTTCGAGATTATTTATTGAGTAAATTATAATTATATTTAAATTAAATATACTTAAGGAAATCTAATAAGAATATAGAATAAAATATAAATAAGGTAAGTACTTGTTTTAAATTCATATGAATGTGTAGATTTGAACATATTATTGATTTTAAATAATTTATAAGGATCTAATTTATCCTCATTAGTCTATCAGTGTACAGCCGAAACCACCTAGTCTTTGTTTAGTAGAACCAAATACTATAGACGAGTAATACGCACAGCTTCGGAAGAATTCGGGCAAGACGCGACACTAGCGCCCCTACGGCATGAGGGCGGCATGAGGTGAACGATTTCAAAACTTTTGTATGCAAAATGTTATAGCGCCCCTAGCGGCATGAGGTGAACGGAGGTTGCCAAGTCATTGTATGAGAAACGTCAAGAGCTGTGCGTATTACTCGTCTATAGTATTTGGTAGAACTAACTAAGGTTCTTCATCGGAACAGATGTAAATAGCCTATGCTTGATAAATATCATGGGAGTTTTTAGGATCGGCAACCGCGCGAGTGATACTCCCGGTGTTGCAAGCGTCCATAGGCTACGGTGACCGCTCACCATCAGGCGGGCCGTAAGCTTGTTTGCCACTCTCCTCCTCCTTGC
This sequence comes from Endotricha flammealis, assembly GCA_905163395.2. Lineage (NCBI taxonomy): Eukaryota > Metazoa > Arthropoda > Insecta > Lepidoptera > Pyralidae > Endotricha > Endotricha flammealis. Next base: position 6,165,434 of record LR990858.1, on the reverse strand, counting down.
GTCGTTATCCTCAGTGCTGAGGGTCGTGACCTCATGGCCTCACTTTGGCACGGATGATGCTCCGCCACCTGTTCCTGTCTTCTGCGGCGTGGACTGCATCATGGAAGCTGGTATCGAGAGCATTGCCACCTTAGTGGTATAAAAAAAAGTTTGCTATTGTTAATGAAGTCAATCAATGTGATGATAAAAAAAATATAGCCTACGGAATTTAGAAATGTTGATTTTGATATTATAAAGATTAATTCATAAAATGGTAAATACATAACAGTGCACCTGTGAACAAAATAATTTCGATAACTTCAACATGTTACGAGGGAACGAGAAAAAGCAACTTTATCAACTCAAAGATTTGATTGATGAGAAAACTCGTAAAGATATCGAGAGGTGTACAAAAATGTTCATAAATGAGATAAGTTCATTCGATCATTTTCTCGTTTGAGTTGTGATATGACAGTTTTATAACTACGTTTTGCAATTACGGTCTATTACCTATTTAATTTGTAGTATGATGTCTCTATTTCGCCAAAAAAGAAAGGATTTATTTCCCATTTGGGCGAAAAACACAAAAACCTAAAAACAAAAAAAACCTGTCTTGAAACCCTGGATCACCAATTTTTCTCCGTCCTATAATTCTACCAGCGAAAAATCTCGTTTTTGAAATTGGAGAAATAGTTCGTCTGTTTTCTGTGCATCAAAATGTATAATAAGTATTTTTTTAAACCTAACGTTTGGTTGGTACTCTTAATACAAGCATGCTTTATGCTTTGCTAATAATTCTGATGCTCTGATGATGATTGCTGATGATCACTTATGAAAGATTTAATTATAGAAAGATGTATTATTTATTATTGTCCTTCTAAAAATGTTTTATCACTTTCCTTCATTTAATGACAATAAAAAAAAAGGTTCAATCTTGGCTCATCTTCGTTTATTAATAATATGGATGTGTGTTTATGTAGCGAACCGTGTCATTCCTTAGTAAAATGAAATGCAACAATTTTTTATTGTCTTTATGTTCCTTTCGGAGTGACAAGCATTGAATGAGGCCGTCCACCCTTTCCCCGCCCGATGCAGACGACCAGCTGTTAGTGGCATTAATGAAAATTAGTTTGCTGCATACTCATTCATTTGTCTAGATAATAGCTTTTATAGCATTTCTATTATACCTTAGAAACAAACAAACTTCAAAGCCTTTTAATAACATTTTAGGCACGCTTTATGAAAATTCAATGGATAGCGGTTGAATGTTGTGATGGTCGGTTTTGTTCAGTGTTTGATCACAATAAAACAATTTTCTATATAGCGTTGATAGAAAGTTTTAGTTAATTGCCTTATTTATTAAAGTTGGTGTGTAAACAGAATCTAAGCCTTAAATTTAAAAAAAATATTAAAGAAATCTGTTTGCCAACTTCACTGAATACACCATCAATGTTTTGGATATGCAAGTTTACATTATAAGATAGCAAAAAATCCTACTAATATAAATAATCGTGAAATTTTGAACTAATGGATGGGTGTGAATGTTTGTTACTCTTTCTGCTTGACATAATTGCTTGGAATTTGATTCATAGGATATTTTATAGCCTGGTTTAACACATAGGATACTTTTTCCCATCCACATAGGATATGCATATACTAAATGTTACATTACACGCGATCGCTCGTCAGTGAGGGAGGTAGTATTGTATTGTAATGCTCAAAGTCGAATCTATAATGTTACATTACACGCGAATGCTCGTCAGTGTGGGAGGTAGTCGTTTTGTATCATTACAGGGTGCGCATTGTAATGCTCGGTTCTCCTCCCTCACTGACTGTAATGCTCGAATCTGAGCGTTACATTACACGCGAATGCTTCCGGTGAAGGAGCACCTTTATATTGTGACCATAACACCGCCGAGCGAGCGAAGCGAGTCAGGCGCGAATTCTTCTTACGATTTCGCGTTGTGAGCTATTTTTCCGCTCACTGAGCGTTTTCGGTCTTTGAGCGTAACATTAAATATATTATATACCTGATGCTCGCCATTTATCCGCGAATTTTTCTTACGGTTCAATCAACGAGTTGCGCGTTGTGAGCTATTTTTTCGCTCACTGAGCGTTTTCGGTCTTTGAGCGTAACATATACACATAAATCCAAAAACACGAATTTAGCTATATGTATGTGTTCGTTCACACAAGAATTTGTATTTAATTTAGCTGGTTATCCATTGTTCTATCACCGTCTATCTAATCTTTCTATAAACATAAATTAATAAGACTTGGGTTAAAAGTTGTGTGGACAGTGACGGTGGTAAGTGCAAGGTACGACGCGACTTCAAATAAAGAAATACGCGAACAACTCGCATTAGCTCACACTCACACGTTACACAACAAAAGTTCCGTTTCACAACTTAGATAAACAAGTTGAAGTGCGCTTTTTCTGGGCACATTATCTCACAAGTTATTATTTACTTATATGTAGGTATATTTTTAGACAAAAACATAGTTGTTTAAACAATTTTGGAAGTGTGTTGGTTTCAAAAAAAATAGTAGACCGATTAAGAAAATATAGTTAAAATACCAGTTTAAGAACGAATAGATTTGATTCGAGAATTACAAAAAAATGCAAGTAAAAAAACGCTTTAAAATGCGAAATCTCAAGTTGATATTTATTGTAGACATGTCTTTCAATTATAATATTGCACAGGGTGTAAAGATCATTGTAAACATTAAGTTATGTGTAATTTATTAGTTTGGTTTGTTATATTTTTTGTCGTAAAAAAATCACATAGAGAAAGTAACAGGAAGAGGGGAAATTGATCCCTTGTTCGGCCGTAGCAATGAGAAATTGTGATTCATTGTACGTAGGTCTCGGGCAGCCGCGAGCCAATATATTTTCGATAGCCATTAATTTGGCTAAAGTGACGTTAATGTGATGAAAGGCTTTCTCTAATTACGTATGGCAGGCAACAGTTTGTTAGCAAATAGAACTATGATTTATGTCGAATAATTACTATGATTAATTTATATGCGTACCACTACGATGTCAATAACCCGGGAAACGAATGCTCAAAAAGGGGAAAAGAGCAGAAATTTTGACTTCTGTTTGGACTACACACACCGGCATAATTAGCGAAACATTGAACAATTTGTATGAAAATATGCATTTTCAACAAACTAAAACTTAGAATCTGTTACACATAGAAAAAAAATTGTAACATTATTTTGTTACGGCTACTAACTAAAGTTAGATGTGACTAAATAAATACTTTCTTAGCTCTCTCGTTTCATTCGCAAATTTGAGAAGTTATCTAGAAATTAAATTTAATTGAACATTATGTAATTAAATCTCAATTTAATTAAAAGACGATGTTAGGTCCAGACTAAAATTACGTCGATTTACATTTTGCATAAAAGTTGCAGCCTTTAAGTTTTGTTCCGCTAAATTTGCCGGTCTGTTGTATACTATATTTAAGGTCCCTGAACCCTTAGTGAAACCTTCGTGAAATCTGAAATCATTCCTTGTCTACTGGAGAGTTATGTAAAATTTTCTTTCACGATGGCTGGATGGATGACTGGGCGTTTATCCAGTCAGTAATTTTTTAATATATTTAAGATGTGTTTATTATATTTCGTATTCATTGTATTAGAGGAGCTGTCCTATGAAATGACCTTCAATAATTTATCCCTTTGTGACGATGACAAAGTGATTGTGCGGCGTCATTGGCGCCGCTGAGGGCCCTCCGGCCGAGCACCCTCTGTGCATGTACAAAATGTGCCAAATTGACAACTCGGGTTTTGATAGCACTTCTGATATTGGTAAAATCAAAAAAAGTAACGTTGTAGTTAAACGCTAAGCAATAAGTGTATTTTATTTAGCATAAACATAATAAAGTTAACACACGAAGAATTAACCTATTTGTCCATAATTTGATATATTGCCTTTAAAATGTATTTCTGCAACTTACTGATAACATCTTAAGGGGCTCCAAGGAGCCGATGACCTTGAGGATTCGACCTCAAAGTAACGATACTTCACCCCGCTTTAAGGCCCCATTTCGCCGTTTTGCCGCTCGAATTTTACGTTTTTAGCGCCACTATCGCAACTGCGCCCCGCACACGCACACATGCATGTATGCATAGTGGGTCGTGACGGACTGTGACTCGACAACTAAATTGTAACTTTGGATTTTGTTAGTAAATATAAAAATTGTTGTCAAATGTACTTATTTCATATAACAATAATTACTAACTGCTGCCCACGACTTTGTTTGCGTGTAGACACGTTTTTCCGTAAGAATCAGGTGGGAATATTTTCCTGCCGGTGGATTTTTTTGCACATTTGATTTAAGTCAAACACAAACTCTACAGGAATCGCAAAATAAAATAGTAGATTACAAACTCAATTTATTCCATTAAGATTTAATGTGAACATGACAGTTGCAAATACATATTATACAATATCTATTTGACACCATAATGACGTACTTTAATGACAAGAGTTTCGTGATGAAGGTTTGTCTCAGATTAGAGGTAGATATTCAAAAGCTAAAAAGACGCACGGAAACCAAAGGTATAATTACTAATTACAACCCAAGCCTTTTGTATGATCAAACCAAAAATATAAGAAACAGAAATAGATATACAAAACGAGGACTTCAGTAAACTTGTAGATTCCCACAAAATTAATACATAACAAATGCTTAAATATAAGTGATCACACCTTTCTTTCATAAAAAAGGCTGCCATGTTATTATAAATGAGGGCTTTTCAAGGAGACTTTAAACAAAATAAAATAAACTAAAAGTATTTCCAAGTTAAGTGTTAAAATCTTTAACTGGTGGTGGAAATCTATGCAATGCATGCAATTTTTGCTAGCATTTGGATGACACTTGACTTTTCTACTATGCCATAAATCAGGAAAACGAATTATTTAACTTTTCTGTCACTTCGAAAAGCTCTCATACTTATTACGGTATTTGACAAGGACGTCAAAAATATAAACTATATTACTGATATTTAAAAAAAAACTATTTCAAACATTTTATTAGACATAATGCTTGACAATATTTTAGTAACCGAGTTGATCCCATGTTGATCCTATTCAGAATACAAGCTTGTGACGTTACAAGTTCACATCACATGCTACTATTTTTATACAAACAAGCGTTTTTAACATTACAGTCACTGAGTTTGACATGTTGTCAAATACCGGCATAGCGTGATTATTAAGTGTATAATTTGTACTTACTTATGATAATTTTATTATTTTAGTTGCACAATACAAAATGAAATTGTTATTCCTAATTACGAAAATAGCTACTGAAAACGTTTGTAAGCAGCTTTATTTTATGTCCGAGTGGAGTCAAATATATATTATGACCCTGAGCATGAGTTCGCATATATCAGAATAGATATATTTACCATGATGATTATTTAAAAAAATCTGACTCCTAGAAAACTTATGGCAGCCTGGTCCTTACGAACCTTCTATTCATCAGTTGCATTCAGATCAAAAATAAGCAAAATACATTTGAAATTATAAATTAAAATGTATAGGTACCTATCAAAAATTAACAAGCACTAAACGAGGGATGTCGATCCAAACAGCGCTATGGTCAAATCTTAAATATGTCGAATATGTAGATGTTAATAAGACGAGCAGACCAGTCTCCCAAGATGACAATCACAACTGAGAGTCGGCCCGCCAGCCTCCATCACTGAGCTCACCATCAACAATATTATGATAGATATATCTGAGATTTATATATATTTTTGAAATCAAACAATTTAATATATATTTATATACTTATTAGTAACCGAGTTGATCCTATCCAGAATACAATACCACTGTGCACTGATTTTGTGTAAATACAACACGATCTGTCAATACATCGCGGTCTGTCAATGCGACGCAAAGCGACGTGTTCCTTCTTCGGAGGCGCTGGGCCGTCTGACTGAAACTGAGCGACGAAGCGTTGGCATATCATGTCACGGCCGCTTCATAGTAATTTGTATGAAGATTTTTAGCGTAAAAATTGGACAAGTTTGTTATTTTATTATACAAAATAAGGATATATTGATTAAGAAATAAAGATTTCAGGCACTAGTTTATAGTTTTAACTTTATTATTTGATAAAATTCATTTCATAATTCTTGATACTTTTGACACAGTTGTTGCAGGACGGAAGTGCGATTTACACGTTTTTAGTGATTTTCTGATTTTTTTTTACATTTATCTATAAACATTATCTTAAATTCGAATGTTTCATGGACTAGTATCATTCATTGGCTAGCTATGTGATTTTTTTCAAGGTTGTGGAACATCGTTTTCTATATAAGATTATGTCTTTCCCGACACTCGATTCCCGTAAGGGACCCTTAATATTACGTTAAATGCCAAAAACTTGACATCTATTGATCATTTTGTAGTACTAAGTTTTGATAAAAAACCTTGCCTTTTTCACCACTAGAGGGCTGGCAATGACGCGGCGCAGCAGTAATATTAACGAAATCTAGTTGAGAAACCAATTATTAAAATATTTGAACACTTTCCATAGACCTCTAGAACTAAACAATATCAGTTGACACTTTTAAAATGTTATGTGAATTATGATAGAACTAAATATATATTATTAAAAACAAATCTTAACATTGCAAATGAAATTTTGCAGGCGATGTATGTTATGTCACGTATTTGGTTGGTTACACAAAATTATTAAACAAAACCCGTTTTTTTGCTCTAGTTGTACCATACTATCTCAGGAACTATAAGCCCTATCAAAATATGGATTAGACAGAAAAATTTAGTATTTTTCTCTGATTCACATACAATGAAAAAGGTTTTGATAGAACTCGTGTTGTACCGGTTTTCACAGGACACACACATTTTTTTGAAATATTGATCAGCTGGATTTTACTATCGATACAGTACCAAAATAGTTATTTTAAAAAAATTGTCTGTACGTCTGCGTGTTTATACCGTATCACGCAAAAACCATTGAATTTGAAGAATGAATTTTGATGAAATTTTACACGGAGATCTCGAGTCAACAAGTGCATTTTATCCCAGAAATATTTAGGGTTCATGCGTAAAATTAGAAAAACCAAACTCCACGCGGGCGAAGCCGCAGGCGCCCACTAGTATGGTATGAAAGGCACTATGAGTCAAATAAATGACGTAATCTATATCATAATTTTATTTGCGACATACAATACATAGTTAAATTTCGCCATATCTCTTATTGTTTACGATGGCTTTTTTATGGTTAATTCAAGAAATCATTATAAATAATGTCCAGTGATCCTTAAGGGTCCCTTACGGGAATCGAGTGTCGGGAAAGACATAATCTTATATAGAAAACGATGTTCCACAACCTTGAAAAAAATCACATAGCTAGCCAATGAATAATACTAGTCCATGAAACATTCGAATTTAAGATAATGTTTATAGATAAATGTAAAAAAAAATCAGAAAATCACTAAAAACGTGTAAATCGCACTTTCGTCCTGCAACAACTGTGTCAAAAGTATCAAGAATTATGAAATGAATTTTATCAAATAATAAAGTTAAAACTATAAACTAGTGCCTGAAATCTTTATTTCTTAATCAATATATCCTTATTTTGTATAATAAAATAACAAACTTGTCCAATTTTTACGCTAAAAATCTTCATACAAATTACTATGAAGCGGCCGTGACATGATATGCCAACGCTTCGTCGCTCAGTTTCAGTGGTTTCAGTCAGACGGCCCAGCGCCTCCGAAGAAGGAACACGTCGCTTTGCGTCGCATTGACAGACCGCGATGTATTGACAGATCGTGTTGTATTTACACAAAATCAGTGCACAGTGGTATTGTATTCTGGATAGGTTCAACTCGGTTACTAATAAGTATATAAATATGTATTAAATTGTTTGATTTAAAAAATATATATAAATCTCAGATATATCTATCATAATATTGTTGATGGTGAGCTCAGTGATGGAGGCTGGCGGGCCGACTCTCAGTTGTGATTGTCATCTTGGGAGACTGGTCTGCTCGTCTTATTAACATCTACATATTCGACATATTTAAGATTTGACCATAGCGCTGTTTGGATCGACATCCCTCGTTTAGTGCTTGATAATTTTTGATAGGTACCTATACATTTTATTTTATAATTTCAAATGTATTTTGCTTATTTTTGATCTGAATGCAACTGATGAATAGAAGGTTCGTAAGGACCAGGCTGCCATAAGTTTTCTAGGAGTCAGATTTTTTTAAATAATCATCATGGTAAATATCTATTCTGATATATGCGAACTCATGCTCAGGGTCATAATATATATTTGACTCCACTCGGACATAAAATAAAGCTGCTTACAAACGTTTTCAGTAGTTATTTTCGTAATTGGGAATAACAATTTCATTTTGTATTGTGCAACTAAAATAATAAAATTATCTGGAAGTACAAATTATACACTTAATAATCACGCTATGCCGGTATTTGACAACATGTCAAACTCAGTGACTCTAATGTTAAAAACGCTTGTTTGTATAAAAATAGTAGCATGTGATGTGAACTTGTAACGTCACAAGCTTGTATTCTGAATAGGATCAACATGGGATCAACTCAGTTACTAAAATATTGTCAAGCATTATGTCTAATAAAATGTTTAAAATTGTTTTTTTTAAATATCAGTAATATAGTTTATATTTTTGACGTCCTTGTCATTTGACAAGGACGTCAAAAATATAAACTATATTACTTATTACGGTATTTACCGTAATAAGTATGAGAGCTTTTCGAAGTGACAGAAAAGTTAAATAATTCGTTTTCTTGATTGATGGCATAGTAGAAAAGTCAAGTGTCATCCAAATGCTAGCAAAAATTGCATGCATTGCATAGATTTCCACCACCAGTTATAGATTTTAACACTTAACTTGGAAATACTTTTAGTTTATTTTATTTTGTTTAAAGTCTCCTTGAAAAGCCCTCATTTATAATAACATGGCAGCCTTTTTTATGAAAGAAAGGTGTGACCACTTATATTTAAGCATTTGTTATGTATTAATTTTGTGGAAATCTACAAGTTTAGTGAAGTCCTCGTTTTGTATATCTATTTCTGTTTCTTATATTTTTGGTTTGATCATACAAAAGGCTTGGGTTGTAATTAGTAATTATACCTTTGGTTTCCGTGCGTCTTTTTAGCTTTTGAATATCTACCTCTAATCTGAGACAAACCTTCATCACGAAACTCTTGTCATTAAAGTACGTCATTATGGTGTCAAATAGATATTGTATAATATGTATTTGCAACTGTCATGTTCACATTAAATCTTAATGGAATAAATTGAGTTTGTAATCTACTATTTTATTTTGCGATTCCTGTAGAGTTTGTGTTTGACTTAAATCAAATGTGCAAAAAAATCCACCGGCAGGAAAATATTCCCACCTGATTCTTACGGAAAAACGTGTCTACACGCAAACAAAGTCGTGGGCAGCAGTTAGTAATTATTATTATATGAAATAAGTACATTTGACAACAATTTTTATATTTACTAACAAAATCCAAAGTTACAATTTAGTTGTCGAGTCACAGTCCGTCACGAGTCGTGACTCACGACCCACTATGCATACATGCATGTGTGCGTGTGCGGGGCGCAGTTGCGATAGTGGCGCTAAAAACGTCAAATTCGAGCGGCAAGACGGCGAAATGGGGCCTTAATTGGTGCTCATGTTTTTATTTGATTTTTTACACTCTTTTTAACAATATAATTTTATGTTTTACTTTTTACCTACCTAACAATAAGTTTTTTAATATTTTAATAAAAATGTCCTCAAAATTTTAAATAGGAATCTGATATTGTCTATTTTTATACACATTAGTAAATAATATTTTTCGTTTTATATCTTTTTTTCTCGTCTAGAAAGAGATAAAAAGATTTATTTATTTATTTATTAATAATTATTTTTATTATATCTAGCGAATTCTTGAATTTACCACAAAGCCATCGTAACCAATAACAGATTTGGCGAAATTTATGTATTGTATGTGGTGCTGCCGCTTTAATGGAGCTACAAACATTATCGTAGATAATACTTATAATATACGTCATAATTATGTACTTATACATAAATGTAGTAGGTACAATGATTACAGCACAACATATATTTTTTTGGTGGTTATTCGTTATGGTAGCTAGGAGAGACAACTTGAAAAACAGAAAAAATTTTGCGAAATTTGTAGGTACGGCCTTAGAAGCTCTAACTAGTTGTATAATAATATGAGTGGAATTAGGCTGAAAGCACTCAATGTTTTCAAAGAAGTAAATAAAGGTGAAAGAATAAGTAAGTACATTATATTGTATTAGCGCGACTAGCTTTTGTTGTTTTAGATACAAATAATCTACAAGTAAGATAACAGTAGAAGGGATCTGAATGACCGAATAAGCAATTAGCCTAGAACCAACTAGTGCGTATAACTAGAAGGTTCACCTTTCCTTCTTTTTCTTACTAACTCTAAAACTTAGAGGTTTTTTTACAATCACATTTTGTTGTAGAGAGATATTTTTAGAAAAGGTAATAACAGAATTTCGTGAATTTTACCGGGATCCTCCGTTAAAGTCCTATATAATAAAAATATTAAAAAAATCTCTTATCAAGTTTTCAATTTCTGTGTGGACAGTTTAAAAAAGTTTGTTGAGCCAGTCTGAAGGATCGAGTTTTAATTTTCCTATGCTAACATTATCACGTAGCCAATTAAAAATTGTCTTATACATAACCCCCCTTCATTAATTATACTTATCCTTTGTAGGGGTTTATTTTTATTTTATAATTTGGGTGACTTGCGGTCGACCCTTCTTGCCCCTTTGTCACATCATTATGGTAATATTCTTTGTAGATTTTTGTAAACTCGAGAACCTTCTACAAACATTTAAAAGAAAATTGTAGTAAGTAAATGTATTTTATTAGATTAAAAAGTACTTAATATCTATTGTTAAACATTTCAAGATCCATAATTTCTAAACAAACGTTGACTCATGTAATAACTCGTCTCGGAAACTCTTGGTGCATTATATTTTATTTATTTATTTATTCATAACAATTTTTTACATTGTGTTGAACATAAAATTACCAGTACAACCATTAATTTAAACATAACTTACAACAATTTCAATAATTAGCAATTATGTGTAACAACTTACAATTTTAACAAAATAATTAATAAAATACATATCAACAAAAATACAATACAAATGTCATCGGTATGTAATAATTACCTATTCTCAAATTAATTTAAAAATAAAAATTCAATTAAATTATAACAATTTTAATAATAGATAATTAGGTATATGATAAATTACTTGTTTTTTTCAAACTCTTCAACTGAATAGTAACACTTTTGTAACAAAAAAGACTTTAACTCCCGCCTAAAACCAGCGAATGACATATCACCCTTCAGCTCTTTAGGAAGCCTATTGAACAATCGCACCTGATTGTACTGTGCCCCATGCTTAACAATGTTCAGTTTCGGGATCAAATTGCTGGTTACATCCTGACGACGAGACGTCAAGCGTTCGCTGTTTCGGTCATTCAAATTCCAGCCCCTGCTAGCCATATGCTTTTTAAAGTCTGTTAAGATGATCAAAATGTACAAACAAGGCACTGTTAGAATTCCCAGTCTAATAAAGTGTTGCCTACAGGACTCCCATTGTGGTATACGTGTAATTAATCGGATAGCACGTTTTTGAATCACAAATGCTCTTTGCACGTTATATTGGTAACTGTTTCCCCACAACTTTATACTGTAGCGAAGCTTAGACTCAACCAGAGCATAGTAAACCATGAGTAATTGCCTTTCTGTGATATCATCTCGAAGTGATCTCAGTGCATAGCAGGCGGAACTGATTTTGTTTACTACGTGATTCAGCTCATCCTTCCAGTTGAGGTGCGCGTCAACAAATATACCCAGGAATCTCACACTATCCGTAGATACGATTTTCTTTTCTTCCAGAAAAACATCCAAGCAGTCAGTGTTCCTAGATGTAGCCTTAAAAATCATTGCGCACGTTTTATCAGCGTTAAGTTTGAGCTTATTAGCTTGAAACCAAGTTCGAAAAATGTTAATTGTTGCGTTTACTTTTGAGTTTAAATCTACAGTATTATTTGCCTCGATAATTGCACTGGTGTCATCTGCAAAAACTATCACGCTGGTATCATTGTTCGCATGATTTTGCACGTAGTTTATCAAGTCATTCGTAAAGATGAGGAACAGAATCGGACCCAGTATTGACCCCTGTGGTACACCTCGGAGTATTTTAGTTAATTTCGATTTCGATTTTACTTCAGTTCCGTCACTGAAAGAAGTGACTTCTACAAACTGTCTTCTATTTCTTAGATATGAACTAAGCAGATTATAAGCGTTCCCTCTTACACCATAATGTTCCAATTTCTTTAACAAGATATTGTGGTCCACTGTGTCGAAAGCCGCGCTAAGGTCTAGAAAGAGTCCTGCCACTTTCTTATTTTGGTTGAGACCTGTCAAAACATCTCCAATTAGCGCTCCTATAGCATCTCCAGTTCCTATACCGTTTTGATAACCAAATTGTTTATGGCTCAATACACTATTTTTATTCAGATGGTAACAGAGACGAGTTTTAATTAATTTTTCATAAATTTTCGACAGAATGGGAAGTAGAGATATGGGTCTATAGTTTTTTACTTCCAATTTACAATTTTTTTTATATATCGGAATGACACGTGCAATTTTTAGCTGTTCAGGGAAACTATTATCTCTTATGCAAGTGTTGAAAAAGTATGCAAATGGTGCTGAAAGAATATCGATGTTGTTCTTAATTACAGTAATAGGTATTTCATCATAACCAAAGGATTGTTTATTAGCCATATCCTTTACTAATTTAGCAATTTCCGATGCACTCGTATCCCATATTTCAAGATCATTTAAGACTTTATTTGTGCTTTTTGTTAGGTATTCTGTCGCCATTTCAGAGCTTCCTATTACACTGTCGTCGTAATAGTCAAATTGTCTAGCAAAAGTATCAGCAACTACTTGTGGCTCGCTAATAATTCTCTCATTGACTTTGATGCGGAGAGATTCGAAAATATTTCTCTTGGACTTCACTTTTCTATGTCTGTTTACTATTTTCCAAATACATTTAGAGGACTCACCGGCCGTTTTTTTGATACAAGACTGTACAGCCATTTTTCTTGCCTGTTTTATTACCTTTCGATATATGTTTATATATGTTTTACGATATTTAGAAATAGTTTCGTGAGTATAATTTTTGTTACATAATATTCTTTTCATGATGCTCGAAATTTTGATTCCTTTGGTTAGCCAATGAATTTTTTCTACATTTCTTAACATAATTTTCTTTTTAAATTTTTTGAAACTATCTTTAAAAATAAAAATGAATGTTTTAATAAATTGATTTATACCCATATTATACCAGTTTTCCTTTAGAAACAGTTCTCGAAATTTATTCTCATTTCTTTTTGAGAATAATCGCTTTTCAATGAAAACCGATTTGTCGTATGTCTTGCACACATTACTATTTTCTACTTTCAATGTTGTAAATAGCCCAGCGTGCCCGTCCGCTAGTCCGTTGTGATCTACTTGTGTATTGCTAATCTGTTCTTCTGGTATATTTGTCAGAAAATTGTCAAGACAGCTAAAAGAGTTATTTCTTGGACACAAGTAGGTTTCAGTTTTTATTATATGTCTGAAATTATACATTTTCAAAAGATTTAAAAACTCTTCACGGTTCCTATCATTTTTCAGTAAGTCGACATTGAAATCCCCACATATTATGCACTTTTTATTAAAGAAATGATCTAAAAGCCTCTCCAGACTTCCCAAAAATGACTGAAAATTGCCAGAATCAAAGTCTTTATTGTTAGTGTTACGATAACAACAACATATATTTACATTCGTCATTAAGTCCCTAACGCCACATATTTCGAAGCTTTCACGTCTGTATAAAGTATCACAAATAGCCAATTTAGTATATTGTCTATCCTTATGTACCAAAATAAGACTTCCACCTCTTTTCTTTTTATCTCTAGTATTGTATGAACCAATATTGTAATTCGACAAAGAGAATAAAGCAACTGTCTCAGTATTGAGAAAGTGTTCCGTCAGACATACATATTGATTAATGAAATCCAACCCTTCCAAATATATTTCTAATTCATTCTTCTTAGTATTAATACCGCAAACATTTTGACAAAACAAATTTAAATTTACTAAGGTACCCTCTTGACTGATCATTGGAAAGTGAACATTATCTACTAAGTTTGATCGTATATAATAAGTAAGGATATAATGTAAGGATGTCATAAGATCATAAAAAAATACAAAAACGTTGCTAAATAAAAATATAAGGTTAATAGCTTGGACGGTTGGTCTCTCGGAAGCCAGCATGCGAGGGTCTGACAGAACACAGATGTGGCCGATCAGCACGACAGCACTAGGAACTGGGGGATCGATACCATGCAACTGTTCTAGTGCATAACCCACCGCCATTATAAAATGACCCACATATGGTAAGTACACATTTACGATGTTATCAAAATTCAACATTTGTTTGCATTTGTTTTTATGCGTACTTTTCAAGGCTTTTTGAATTCATTCTTCTTTTAAGCCTTTGATGAAATTTTCATTATCCTATACCATCACTCTATACCATCACTATACCATTCACGAATTTATGTCCATTTAAATTAGATCTTAGTACATCGACTTTTTACTTTTTATTTCGGTTGTACAAATACAGCCTTCGGGTTTCGCATTCAAATATCATCATAGTTCTCTTTAATCCTGATTGGTATTCTTCAATGTGATATCCGAACGATTAAGCATGCCGTCAATGGATAAATTAAATGCGATTATAGTAGTCATTTTATGAAGTAATAATGAATATGTTATGGCTTTTGATGGACCTTCCAAGCTTGTCTAGTATTAGCACCAGCAAGCACCGCTTCGTTATCAAATATTGTCAGCATAGCTGCCTTAATTCACGAAGTATGCACTTTGTTGATATCTGTGAAGGATAACACCTCATAAATATTCTTGGATGAAGCATTCAACGCCATCTAGTCCCAAACTAAGCTTGTACTATGGGTACTAGATTGCTGATAAATTATTTATTTTATTTTATTCGGAAAACATACATAAACATAGTCGATAAATCTTAATATCCGCAAAATAAAAATTACCGCGAAATATACTTACATAAATATTTTTTTTCGTAAATAAATACTTATTATACATAGAAAACACTCAGACAGCATACAGACATGCTCATGCACACAATTTGTTTGCCTTGCACAAGATTCGAACCCGCGGCACTATAGACAAAGTGATGCTACTAGTCACTCGACAGGCCTGGTTGTCAGTGTTGATGATTGTAAATATAAATCTACACCATAAAAACCTTTGCCAGGGTGGAGTGTTTCATATCTCGTGAAGTAACATTGTGGCAGGTATAATTTGGGAAAGTGAATCTTGCTTTTTGTCGATTTCCACGATGTTGGGGTGCGTTATCGACTCCCTTCCCAGAATAAATAATATTGACTTATGAAAATCATTTTTAGCAACGGTTTAAGTATAACATACATGTCTTTGTATTACGTCATTTAGTTTATATATTTAATTATATTTATTATTTTATTTTGATGAGGTCCATACCTGTTGTAAGCTGATTTTTGTAAACTTCAAAATTTTAAGGTTATGTATCAATTTTGTTGACATTTCAAAATACAAAAGAGGTTTCTATCTACTATGTTATCTGTAATCTATCATTTGGACAAATAAAAGAGGTTTATTATGTACATAAATAACAGATTTACTAAAACTTGCGTTCTTCTATTTGAGATAAACGAAAATTAAACTAACTTTACCTAGATAGATTTAGAGCTTTATTGTAACTTGCTTTTTGGATTTCAACTCCGTCAAATAAAAAGCTTTTTAATAGTTTTTGTAAAATTTTCCGGCACCAACAGCAGAACGTGACTTCGAAGCATGGAGGAGATCGGAATTTTTAAACCCATCCAAGTATTGACTAATGTTGGTGTTGCTTAACTTGCGTGATCGTTCAGCTTTGACATGCACAACGAGGCCATAGAGTTCTAAGTAAAATTAATAATAGGCATACCGGAGTTTATCCCTATAGGCCCTAATATCATAAATCGTAATATTGGTGAGACAACATTTCAAAATTAGGCGTATAAACAGGCGACAAAATGACATTGTTGTTTACAAGCTAATCTTAAGTTTTAGATTTACAACAAGAAAGAAATCTAATTTTGTTTCAAAAAGTTCCACGATTTATTATGTAGTAATACATTACTTACAAAAAGTATTTTTTTGTTAGAAACTAGGCCCTAATCACAACGAAAATAATGCAATGGCGGTGAGAATACAAGCAGATGAAGGTATTTGTTTTTAGTGGAGAAAAGGGTAAACTCCACTGGGACAGGAGTGTCCCAGACGCGGTAGCTATAAAACGTAGCGCAGATGTGTAACGGCCGCACAAAAATAAATTAGTTATATTTCAGGCTCAAGAGTCCACCGAGCTGCGAGTAATTTATTACGCACAAAAATGTGATATTAAAATGTTTGTCTTACATAGGGAGTTTTTGTCAAACTGCTACCTACTCTTACGTTTACCAAACTCAACAAAGGTAAGAATCTTTTATTACAAAAGTCTTACAGGACAGACGTATTATTTGATTTCCCTTTCAGTGAGATGCAGAAATATATTTTAAAGTAAATGGGGTAATGACACATTAAATATCGTACTGTCATTGTCGGTATAAAATCTCTGTGCATTGTCGTAAGTCAAGTAACTAGGAAGTAAAAGTGACAGCTTGAGATTATGTTTATTTATTTATTTATTTATTTATTTATTGCATTACATGTGACACATACATTATATTATGTTTGTGAACAGCATGTATTAGATTTTTAATCTTACAATAATTTCAATTTGTTTTTGTGCAAGTTACTATTAGTTACTCACTTTGCTCACAAATAATATGACTAAAACCTATTTGGAATAAAATTTCGCTGAATGTGAATGAAAGATATTCCCCGAGGGCGCGGCGCGGCGTCCAGCAAAGTTCTAGATTTGTAGAAATTCAATTTTTGAACGAATTAAGATATCCTGATCCTCTGACTCACTCTGGGATACAATTACGAAGTTGAATTGCAAATGTGATTTTCATTTGAAATCATAATTAATACAAGAAATTCCCAATACATGATTTGATTATGTAAAAAGCTGTGTTGCGATACTCGATCTTGACGGAAATCCTCACAATCTAAAAATTGCTTTTAGTTTAATTTATAGTATACCTAGTTTTTAGTAAAAAGTTTAAAGAAATATTAAATATTTAATTGTGAATAAAAATACATGTTATTAAATAATAAAAAGAATGTCGAATAAAAATCGATATTTTTTTAGTTTTTTTTTACATCTAGGTATTATAGAGAGTCATATCTATTAGATATGCTGAAGCAATATTATATGGAATCTTTTAATAACACGGGCATCGTAAAAAATACTACGTGTGTAAATTGAACGTTGTGGGTTGATTGAAAAAAATAAAATCTCTCCCGGATCCATTGTCAAAGGTATCAAATTAAGGGATGTCATAAAAAAATAATTAAAGACTTTGTTTCGGAAACAAGGACAATTTAAAAAGCAGATTATGCGGTGAAATTTCAAAACTTCTAAACGAATCGGAGAACAATTACGACTTCGGAGTGTGCGACTTTTTGTTTTTAAAACGAACCTCATAACGAGGTATCTGAATGACTCTCAAAACTTTTGGTATTATAAAATTATAAATAATTGAAAACTATTAATATATCTATTAAAAGTGAGAAACAGTGAAAACGAACGAGCCGTTAACAATGATTTCTAGCTCTACCCCAAAACCGCAGTTTCGAAAACCGCTTTTAAAGGACTTGGCTGTTTATTTTGATCTGTATTTTTTTCTAATTACTTACTGCATTCATTTTCACATTTATGTAAGTATATTTATCAGCCACCTAGTACTTTTAGCATAAGTTTTGTTTAGTTACGATCCTAGATTCTAGATGGCGTTGTGTAATTCGTTTGGGAATATGGATTACTTATTTATTTTGTCAATGATGTTAGATGGATATGGTTAGCTTACTGTTTTTAGACTCTGAAATAACGCCAATATCCCTCTGACTATGACTTCAATTCTCTCGTAATTTAGCCGAGATGAAGATTTTTCGGTCTGCAAGCCAAACATAAACTCCCCGTGGCCGTTGAAGTGTAAAATCTATGTGGAATTGAATTTTGTGGACTGTCTATACAGTTTATTTTACTTGTAGGTTGAATTTATACTAGGTATAAGTAAAATATAAGGTAAAATAATGTAGTTTATTGAAATTTGAACAAATCTATAACTTATAATCAGAATGGGATAGTTGCAGAATCGCATTTTAATAGTAAGTCATCAAGAAAAGGATACGTTTGACTTATCTCTTCTCTTCTTCTTTTGTTTGAAAGTGACAGCAATAATTTAAACTTTAAAATGTTGTTACACCATTTGTGAGTCACATACCTGTCGATAGACGACAGTCGAGTGAGAGATGGCTTATTAAGTTGTCCATAGTGCAAATAATTTGTGTCTATTAATAGAAAATTATGTTTAAGTGACAATGAATGGTGGAAAGTGGCCGTTGACATTGGGTGTGATCTCTTGGATCAATAGTTGGCAGCCAGTCAAGTCTGCGGCCTGCCCTTGCACACCCGGCACACTCGTGATGATGCGTCAATTCTGCCATTGAGCTGATTTCTGTCACCTTCGACCATATGTCAATCCGTTCTCGTCATCTTCCTTTTATTTTGGATAAAATAACAAACTCGATTGATAAATGACACTTGATACATTTATTATTGAAATTTGAGATATACGGAAAAAATGCAAGAAATCTTATAAACAAATATTGATATAAATAAACTGACAATCTTGATGATTTTAGCAAAAGTATTGTTTAGTTTGGAATTAGATAGAGAAATGTATTTTTATATCTATATACTAATATTATAATGCTGAAGAGTTTGTTTGTTTCAACGCGCTAATCTCAGGAATAACTGGTTCGAATTGAAAAATTCTTTATGTGTTGGATAGTCCATTTGTCGAGGAAGGCTTTAAGCTATATAACATTACGTTGCGACCAATAGGAGCGAAGCATCAGTGAAAAATGTTGCAAAAACGGGTAAAATTATTCATATCGCGATAGTGTTTTCAACAACCACGCGAACGAAGTCGCGGACACAGCTATTTTATACATAAACATGAATAATAAATTATAAAACATGATGATGTTCTTAATTTAATGTATCAAAGAAATAAAATGTTGTAAAAATGTCATCAGGAACCCGGCTTAAAGGAGTTACTGCCAGTAAAACCCCGTTTAGTGCAGCAGTGAAAGCTTAGTGTTGTAAAGCAAAGCGGTATCACGTTCAATTTATGACCTATATCTCTCAGTGAAATTTGTCTGATGCTCGTCATGCCGATGTCGGGCAAACACTCAAAGGACACTCGTAAATTTCAATACTCTTAAATGTATAGGGTCGAAACTCTTGAAAGGCCCTTTCAATAGACTTCGTTGGGTGCGATAAGCACGTAGGGGCGATATTTTCATTTAACGCTCCTCCACGAGTGTGGACCGATATCGCCTACGGCTGCCCAGTCAGCATTGAAATTGTATGCAACTCAACAAGATACATAAAATAGCCATCATGGGTTAGATAATTCTAATAGAGTCGTTGGTAGGAGATAAAAGTAGAAAGAATACGTACACTGCACATCTGAAGCAAAGTTTACTGTGGACGTAACGCTACGGTGGACATTATGATAGAGTGGTCATAATAAAAAGTGGACGTTATGAAGGGTGGACATTATGATACTGTGGACGTAACGCTACGGTGAACATTATGATAGAGTGGACCACGTGGTACTGAAGGGTTTGAACCTGCTTGTGTTATCAGGT
The DNA here is from genome assembly GCA_905163395.2 of Endotricha flammealis. NCBI lineage: Eukaryota > Metazoa > Arthropoda > Insecta > Lepidoptera > Pyralidae > Endotricha > Endotricha flammealis. The sequence goes on along the minus strand of LR990858.1, from coordinate 6,145,416 downwards.
ACTAAACTAACACAACAAAAAATGGATTAGCTTGAAAATTTTTATATTTAAATAGTGTATAGATTTGGAATTAATAAGGGGACACTTAAGGTTACGACGCGACGGGTAAACTGCGTGTTTTTTTCTATTAGTTTATAATTCAAATGTTTTGATTACTTCATGAATCCTAAAAGTCGTAACTTCCATTCTTACATACGGAAACTCAAGCATAATACATATTCCATTCGTCTCCGACATGTTAGAAAAGTAGTTGGTACATTCTTTTTTTTTACCCCAGATCGAGACAAGATGATATTAAAACGTAATAAAAGTCACTCGACTTGATTGCCGCACAATCTTTAATACAAATCTGTGGATGATGAATTGCGAGGGCTTTTCAAACATTGTGAGGAACATCAAAAACAAAGAAAGTTTTTTCGATGTATATTTAATTTTCTAGCCTTGCTTGAATATTCTATGGGCACATGTAATAAATTTACGTAATTTTTATTGATTGTCTGCTTGAATTTCATTTTATATGGGGTTACTCTAATTATAATGTACTTATATTATACGTAATACTAAGTTTTTTTGCATAAAGACCGTTTTTATTTCACAATAAAGTATGTTAGTCTTACCCCACCTTACGTCTTAATTTCTCGAATCGTTATCGATTTATCCGGGAGAATATTATTAAATGGTTGCCACCTCAGAAGTCTTTCACACTCGAGTTATATTTTAAATTGTTATCTCACGAGAATTGCTTTTTTATATATACCACACAGGAGGCAAACAAGCATACGGTCGGCCTGATGGTAAGCCGTCACCGTAGCCTATAGACGTTTGCAATACCGGGGGTATCACTCACGCGCTGCCAACCCTCCCAACCCCCCCAAATGGAGCTCTGGAAACCTTACTCACCGTAGGAACATAACATGGCCGAGACCAATGCTATTTGGCTAAGATCTTCTGTAAGGTGGAGGTATTTATTTATAAACTATCTTTTTGCCAAATATCCAAATAGTCGAGACCCATTTGTGACAATGAGTAAGTATGAACAATTCAAACTATTTAAATAGGATATAGAGCGATGTAATCACAGAAGTTTTTTATTAACTGCAGTTAACTGCAATATTCTCGACATAGAACTCTCAGAGATTCGTAACATCTGGAAAATTCATCGTTTTTGATATAGGTACGTTGACAGTGAGTCGGCGGTATTGAAATAGACTGGGAATCCCTTAATAGTTTTTTGAACATTACCTAGATACCTATTTAGGATTTAGGTTCCATTTCGTAATGTCCAAAAAAATTTGATGAAATGTATGTCCCTTAAGAATTATAAGTATACATAATATATTATTTATATATTACCAAGACTTCACACCGAAAACTAATAAAATAAAGAACTGAAGTTCAGACAAACCTCGAAAAGTACTCTGAAATTGAAAGACGTCAGTAATTTTTGAATCCCATGGGAACCAATACTACCTATAAAATAAATAGACAATTTGTTAGTGACAGTTAGTTCTCGTGAGTATGTCTCGGTAGTTTGGATTGGTACACCTCTAAACTCGTAACGATGCCCAACTAAAGTTTCCGGCCCAGGAATACAAATTCACCTCACGTAACCTAGTTAAATCCTTAATCGAGATGGATTGACGCTTATTAAATGCATTTCAATTTGTTTCGTAAATCGAGCAAGCGTACCTTAGTAATTTATGGTATTTTAAATTAACCTTTTATGCGTAAATTGATTTTGACTGGTGGCTATATCGTTAGCAATAATTTCATCGCGGAATAGAAAAATATTAAGAAATTATGTAGGTAACGTTCGCACCCAATTTTTTTGCGATACTCGGGAAGGGTGATTCAGTTCAAAGATGATAGAAAAGAATTTATAATATAATTTTTGTAAGTATGATCTGTTTATCTATAACTCCCAAAAGTAGGTACTCATAAAGTAGAGTTTTCCACGACCCATCTTCTAGAACCTATCGGATTAAAAAAGTTTTCACTAATCTTGAGGAAAGTTATTTGGCATTACGCTATAACTATGACCCTTTCCAAGAACGGACTAAGACGCGGGCAACAATTAGTATAAATCACAATAGAACACGTTTTGTTAGGATTCCGTAAATGGAATATTTTATTTCTAGAATGTTACATACGAATAAAAAGACACCGCAGCAATTTTTGTAGCTAAGATCTCTGGACATGCGAAAAATAAATAAAATAAAGATAAGCATGTCCTATTATTTTCTCGCCTACGTATGGCCACTGTAATTTATGACGGGCGATATGTTTAGGTATGGTTCGATAATGTTATTTTCCGATCTATCACATGTACTGTGTCAGTGGCAGGAAGCCCCGTGTCGCCCTAAAGGACAATGAGCGATGGATGAGATAAGCAAGTTTTTCGGCGCCAAACCTCACGCGTCACTGCTCCTCGCTCTGGACAACGAAAACTTGTATTAGTTATATTTATAATATGAATATTATAAATAAACATTTTTTTGTCTCTTATTCTATTGATTTTATTGTAATATAATATTATAAAGAGGAAAGATTTGATTGTTTGTTTGTTTGAATTGAATAGGCTCCAAAACTACAGGACCGATTTCAAAATTTCTTTCACCATTAGAAAGCTACATTATCTGGGAGTGACATAGACTATAGCTTTTCCATTTTAGATGTCGGGGGCAAAAAAGCTAGTATTGTAATATAATTATACTATCGAACGCTTCCCGAATTATTCGGGCAGTCCATTTAGGTTTTAGGCCCGCATTCCACCAGAGCGGAGATGAGACGAGAGAAGGGATGTGCTCATGGATGCAAAAACGGTTGTTTTTGCATGAATGAGCAACACACATACATTACATATATCAATCATTGAAATGAATAAAAATCTGTACTTTTAAAGTATCCAGCTATGAGGACGAAGCGGAGCTATGAGCGAATACAAAACCGATTGAAAGTCAAAGTCAAATATTTTTATTCAAATAGGCATATTACAAGCTGTTTCAAATCGTCATATTTTTTCCTACCAACAGTTCAGAATTGAGGAGGAACTAGGCATTTTTAGGAATGTGGGACAAAACCCGAGGACGAACGAAGCCTAAATCCTCCTACCACCTAGCCGGTCTACCACTAGCACCCGACTATGAGGCAGCTGTGCCCTCGTTAACTACAGGGAGACTCCGACCGACACACCGGGATCTATTCCCCAGCCAGAAACTTCGGCATCGTCACCCGCCGCCTCGTCAGGCCAGTGTCCCTTGTCTCTTACACTCACTCACTCACTACACAACTTAACTGGGTTTCCTGTACCACCTAAACCTATCTGCATACATAGGAGGTTAACATAAAGTGTAATAAATAAAATAGGATGGCATAATTTACGTGTGAAAAGTAACAAACAAAATGTACGTATTTCCTTTGATTTTGCGTATCCGATAAAGCATGACGTTAATCGTGCAAGCAACAAACATTATGTATAAACAAAAAGCGGCACAAAGTAGGAAGCAAACATCAAATGGCTGACTCCAAGCAAATAATCAGTAGGGTAAACAATTAACCCTCGCAAAGTTACACTTTGCAACATTACCGGGATAATAACCTGATAATATCATATTCACGTACATTTTCACTCCTTTATTCGTCGACGCCATATACAAAATGTTAATATGCCTATTTAATAACCGCACTAAAATTAGTATGCTTTGTTTATAGTGAAACACTTCACCAAAGTGAGAATGCTAATTATGAAACAATACGACTTCATACCTGACTTTTATTTACATCGTGTTTGATTTCAGCGGAGTTATTTGATTTTGGTTATTTAACTTTTTGACTAGATGTCTGCGGTATTAACCGTGTTTGATACTCACGGTAAGTTTAAAAAATTTCATGACTGATTGATTGGCCTTCCGAAATAAATCATAAGAAGCAAGGTCGCAAAAAAGAAAAACCTTTGAAATCCTTTGAATTTGTAGTACATTACATTAAAAAATCATTTTTTTGTTATATATTAGTACTGATTTGCAATATAACAACCTTTTGAACCTTGTCTATACAGCACATCTATTTTAAGCTCAATTATAAGGTTACTATTTGTACCTTTAACTTTACCATATTGTATCGAAATATAAATAAATAACTTAACTTTTCAACGGAACTTTTCTCAATCATTTTACTTTACTGAGCTTTCATGTAGGATTTATCTATTTGACAACTGAATGGACCCGATTGAAGTAGGTGTAGGAAATATTAAGTGTCGCATCTTGACGACATCTATAGGCACAAACTTAGGATTGATTTCAATTTTAGTGACAAGCCTGACATGTGAGGTACCCTTATTTAAACGGTGAGTTTCGTGTTGATAAGTGAATAAAAGTACATACAAATTAATACAGTTTATTTGTGAACTTTTTTCTAGTTAAATGAATGAAATGAAATGAAATCGTTTATTTCATGAATTAGACCTTCACAGGCACTTTTTCTTGTCATTTACAACTTGTTTAAATAAAGAAAATAAACTACGTTATAAACTACCACCATTACGGACACAAGCAAAATGACCACCGGCAAAAAGAAATGGCAAAAGAAACCCGGTTACGGCTTTTTGTCATTTTGTAATTTTTTCTTCCACTCGTTAGTTACAATGTTTAAGTACATTAAAATTTATAAGAAATATACGCGGAATGTTTACACAATGGTGTGGAATGAACAAGTCTTAAAAATAAGTATCGATTTCATTATTTTTTATTGACCTCTGTCTCACGTGATGGTAAGCGATGACGAGGTCGAGGTTGTAGCTACAGATGACTTAATAGTTACTTCGTAAGTGTAACTCACCGACTCAGTAGAAGCCTAGGTTTTCACTCTTGTCTTAAACAGACCTATGCCGTGCGTGTGCCATAGCGATTTAGAAACGTCTAAAATGCTACAATTGATAAAAATTTGTGTTTAAACGGTGTGCTTTCCCCCACACGTTAAATTAAACGTTTTATGTTTATAACTTGGAAATTACATATTTTGTAAGAAAAAAATCTTTATGAGAATATCATGTAACAGGACAGAGCACAAAGCTCTCACGATTAGATTAGTATGTCGCGTGCAGAATGTTTTCATGACAGGTTTATAAAACTTGTGTTAGCACGTTTTATTCACACCAATTTTTCTCTCATCACCGTTCTAAAGATTCCTTTGGAAATTGCTTGTATGACGGTAAAAGTTTCGACCGTATAGCTCCAATAGACTGTAAAATTAGCAACATATGGAACGACATGGCGGATCCGTTTATCCCTTTGAGTTTTAGGTACCTTCCTGAATCACTTGGTTCCAATTGCTTGAATCACAGATGTTTTTGTATACTCGCGAACCAGAGTCCTGGACGAGTTGTTTGTTTTAAAATGCAATTGGAAGATTTAAAAGAAAATGTTGAAGAATGAAGAATTGATGATATTGAACTACACACAGAACGAATTACGCTGATATTCCGTGAGAGGGTGTTAATTCCCAATTCGACCCAGACCTATTCATAATAGCTCCATAAATCTAATGCATTTAGTCTATTTAAGTAAAAGCTTGTAAATATTTATAACCATAATGCATTATACATACAACCTACACAAGTTGATGTGAATTAGATACTCAAGGCCCCTTCAGGACGAGCTAGATGAAATCGCTTTGTCTTATTATGAAGGGGCAAGCCTGTATAATGAATGATTGAAATTCTAAGAAATAAGGGATAAAAGGGAATACTTCAAGTGGGTTGAAGCTGCGTCCTGGGATGGCATGTTAAGCATTTGCGGTCTGATGCATATTTTAGGGTCTACACACGGTATAATCGTTGACTAAAAGTTGTAAAGTGTTTCGAGCATTTTATATGTAGTGCATGGTCCTGAATGATTCTCTACCTGGGCTTTTCAAGTAGAATCTGCAAGTAAGTACCGTGTTTAAACTTATAGTAAAGCCCTAAAGATCAGACCCCGACAGCGAGGAAATTGACAGAACACAGCGTCTCGTATGAATTTAAATGAAAGGCAAACAAGTTGTATTTCCATGGAATAAAATATAATTCACAAGTAGGACGAGCCGCAGGTAGAACGAGTACTTCAGAAATCGTTTTTACTACAATATTTTTTATAATTATTGACTTATAAAACTGACAATATCACAGGTTCTCGATGACAAAGCCAAAGAAATGGCATAAAATTACATGGCTTACGTATTTGAGAGTTTTCAAAGAAGTAATTAAAACTTTAACTCACGTTACCGTTGCGGGAAGCGGGGACCCCTTTTACTAGAACTTTCCAAATAGTTTTGTTCCCTTTGTATCGGATTAAGCTTTATAAAGAATTACATGATTTTGTTAATTTTATTATATGTATTGTAAACTATGGTCTCGTGTTTTAGACAGAAAAATAACAGACTGAAATGATTGTCTGAACAACGGTTTCATTTCATACACATATATTTATATTTACAAGTAATTGGTACAAAATTTAGTATTATTAAATTGGCATAATACAAGCTATTTCGCGTGTTTCTTTCTCTATATTATTTTCCTACTTTTCAGACGGCAGTTTATCGAGGTTCCATTTAGATCATATACTCCAAATCGCCTAATAATATACTAAGGCATCTGATTCAGAAATGAGAAAGAATGGTATCTATATAATATAGACACGAGTATACAAATGTATAAAATGGTGTATATGCCTAGCTAAAATACGAAATTTCATCAGAACTTTCAGAATTAAGTTACAAAGTAGGCACCTTGTTCCTGATTGTTCTGTTCGATTTCACGGTTCATTGACGACTTATAACAAGATTTCTGTTGTCTCTGTATGAAATTTCATCAAATTCGGTTCAATGGTTTAGTCATGAAGAAGCATATAGAATTCTCTCTTGTATAGGTACCTACGGTATTCATAAAATATTTAACACATTTCATTATACTACTAGCAAAACCCACGCAACGTCTCATGTATGTTACGAAATTATATGCATGATACGTCATGCTTTCCCGTGGAAATATAGGAAAATTCTTTCTTATCGGATGCCTAAGTCGTATATAAAACACACCCAAGTTTCAGGTGGTTTAGACTGTACGTATTCAGGACAAAGAGATGTAACTTGTTTGTATTTCATTACAAGGCAAAGGTTTCCTTCAAATTCTACAATTTTTCTCCTTACACCCCTTCCACACGGCCCAATCTAATTCGTCAATTTGTATACCTGTCCTTTTCTTTAGATATCACCAAGAACAGGACAATAGATCAAATTGGCCCAAAAATTGGGTGCGTGTGGACGGGGTGTTAGTGAAGTCTCTTTATTTATCTATCTATCTCTCGAATAAGCATCGCCTTGGGGCCATAAGGACGATCATTCATTTTGTGTCACGCATGTAATTTTTTTAAATTCCTATGATAAGCATTTTAAGTGAACGATTATTCCCAAAGGGTGTATGTTGACAAAGGGAACTTTTGTCAGGATTAACCATTCGCATGTACCAAACTTGAAATCTAATTTCGTTTATAAGAGTTACATACGAGTTTAAGACGTAGGTATATATATCTATTAAGTTATGAAAGATTGATGTAAATCCTCAAAAATACAATAAGATATTAGGTTAGTTTTAGTAATTATTATTAAAATGTTCTTCATTCTTTTCTAATTAAAGGTTTTATTCCATTATAAATAAATAAAAATGCTACGAAGTTATAGAGAAGTAAATATTAAAGTAAGAGATAATAATATTGCTACATATTCTTCAATCACTAATTACCGAACCAGTAGAAGAAAGATTACATAGATTCATTAGCACTATAATTCTACAACATAGTTTTAGTTGCACTATTGAAAGCGTAATTATATTTTTGTATCGTTAATTCAAATGTGTACTAAGAAAGATGCTGTTATATCATACAAAAACCTTGTGACTCAGTTGTATTTGTTTAACGGGCTGTCTTCCTTGTTTACACCTATTGTGTTTAGAAAAACAATTAAGTTTAAAGCCTGAGATTGGTGTAATACAAACGCGACACTTGACGAGGGTCCTTGGTTAAAATACCTTTTAAATCCTCTTTTTTTAACATTTGTTACAATACCCTTGCTAAATACAGTCTTTATTACCGGCTAACCTCGTGAGAATTTGTTAAAAAATCCCTCAAGACATAAGGCAAACAAAATATGACAATGACTGTTTACGTAAGTCACGGCAAAGTAGTTTGTACAGACAATATTATTAATTAGACTTTGTGTACTCACCTGAATAACAACGGGAGGAAACTTGTAGTGAACATCGTCGATAGGTTATTGCGATTTTTGTTTTTAACCTTAGTTTGTTGTTTTATTGTTGTTTTCAAGTATTGTAGAGTTGTTGCCGCGGATAGTTTGTCGCGGCTGTGGCGCCGCAGTCGGCAGGCGGGAAAGACGTTCAACGTTTTGCATCAGTCACCACGTTCCTATGTGCTACGAATGTTCTTTCAAAATGCCAAACGCGCATGCGTCATCGCCCGTACTAAGGATGCCCGAAATCACAAAAATGATCTCACGTTGTCGACACACCAATTATACGGCATTTATTACCATTTGTGTGAGTAGACTATTTTGTGAAGTAATTTCCAATATTATATGAGTCAAATACCTTTAATTTTATTAATGTATAACATGTTACATAATATAAATTATGGTGTAAAAAATTTGGCAGACCTAATAAATAAAATAAATTGCATAAATATTGAGTGATTTAATTTCTACATCCATTGACAATTTATTTATATTATAGTTGGTACAAACCAGTGAAATTCAAGGATATGGTGTTGGAACTGGTTTACAATCTTATTGTGGTATCATAATGTACAGTGTGTTTTATCGCGATAAAGTCATTTGGGATCAATTCATGTATATTTCTCATTTTTTGCCAAATATATTGGACCAGAATATACACAGTTTTTTTATGTTATACGACAGACAAACAGGCAAGCGGACCACCTGATGGAAAGTGGTCACCGCCGCCTATGGACATCAGCAACACCAGGGGCATTACCAAAGCGTTGCCAATCTCTGACGAGACCTCTAATGTGCCTCTTAAATAGTGTCATGTCATAGTCCGAAGAAAACACAGAGGCTGGGAGCTCATTCCAGATCCGTATAGCGCGAGCGAGAAACGTTTACTTACAATAAAAAAAAAAGTTATTCAAACTACGACACACTATTATAATGGGGAAAACATATTACTTCTTCGTAGGTGCACTTTATCCTAGACCTAGAGCACTCTCTAAGGATACATTTTCGAGCAGCGATAAAATAGATTTTCAGAATTGCCTCTGACAATATGAAAATCGTTTGAAGTCACGTGAGGGTTGTGATTTCTGTACATTTCTATTATACAACTTTTCGTTTAAAATATCTTTTGGGTAGTATGTAAGAAGATTTGTAGGTATTAGGCAAAGTTTTATAGAAATGACGAGTGAAAAAGAATGGAAAAAAAGACGACTGTGTCGACCCTAAATGATATGAGTAGGACGTGTGGATAATGATAATGCTATAATAAACTGGATAACTTCCAGTTAACCTATCTGTCCGAAAAATTGTCGTTTTTTATTTTATTTAACAATTTATCAGATGCTGTCTGAGGCTCGAAGATAGAAATCAATTGAAAACTTTTCAAAATTGATAGCAAATTCGATAATATTAAGTAGTACCTAGTCGCAGGATATCAAGGGCAGTTTTAATCAGTTAAACTTAACTGAATAAAAATTTTGGATTTTCAGACAATTATTTCAGTGCTAGATAGACCTAGGCAACGATATTTTTTTATTTATTTTTATTTTATTTAAGGCAACGAGTTTATCAATTAAATTATGGCCCATATAATACATACCTTATAGTCTAACATATGTACAATATTATTATGATAATGTCAAATTTGACAATTTAATTTATACTACTTAGCTATAAATTTTAATAAAATAAAATTTAACATTTTCTCAACTTTTTCCAAGATAAAGGTTGGAAATGATCACTAAAGCATTTCAATTGAATATTCCATTCAAACATATCATCTTGTACATGTAGGCAAGCGAAATGCAAAACGGGACCGTCAGAACAATGGCTGCCGAATGCTGTGATCCCTAAGGCCGTGGTTGATTACGCTCGTGGTCGCTGGGCGCTGCGACATGGAGTAGATAACCGAAGAAGCTTCATACTGCTTCACAGTTCGAAATACATGAATTGGGCAGAACAGAAGTCTCTTTTAGTCTTTCTTAGTTTCACAGTGAGAGGCATAGTTTGATATACAGTACTACAAAGCTATTTATGAACATGGCCGAAATTGGAACTACAACTCCCGTTCATAAGTATGTCACTTTTCGTCAGTCCGCCTTTGACAAAATGTGTGTAAATATGCCACAGTAACACCCTCCTACAAACGTCACTCACGTTCATAAATATCATTGTAGCACTATAGTTACAGCCAGGTAGTTAATGACACGGGTACACTACAATACTCCGAAATATGAAACTCCGATTTTGAAAATTCCGATGCTCAAAATTCCGTATTTCACATTTCCTTTAAAATAAAATTACGATTAATTAAAAACACGAATTTGATAATTCCGAATATCAAAAATACGATTTTTTTTCCTTCCGAATTCCTTAATAACGAAAAAATGCACATATCAAATTATAGCTGTCACTGTCATGCAGAACAAGAAAAAAGGAGATAACTTGTTGTGTGATGAGCAGTAAAACTTAAAATGCGTTTCAGAAACCGGTGTTTGCGCTACTCACCAAAAACGGTTTTTCTAATTGGTTCTTTCTTTCTAATGTCACTCATTACGTTAAAAAAATGTATCAAAGTTGAATAGAAATATGTGTGTACCTGATTTAAAAAGGTCTTATATCCTGTCTGGTTTTTAGGTAGTCGCGTAGGTAAAGTAAAATCTTTTGCATATCCATCTTAATATTGACTAAGTTTGTGGTTGTTTACGTAGCGTACTCTTGGACGACGACGTCACCGTCATCCTTTAATAATTCAGGGTCTCTGTATATTACATTATCGGTGGCAAGGGTACCCATCTCGCACTCTTGCCGACTGTAATAGGATCGCTCAATCCGCCTGATGCCCTTCTATTAAGACAATCCCTTTAAAATGATCGTGTTTAGATATAGGAACTCCTTAGAATTATATTTCAAAGGTAATACTGACTGTTATTAGGTTATTATGATTTTCCACCTAGGAGGGTCCCGGGTTCGAATCATGGTCGGGTCATGATGAAAAACTAACTTTTTCTGATTGGCCTGGGTCTTGGATGTTTATTTATAAATGTATTTGTTATAAAATATAGTATCGTTGAGTACCATAATACAAGTCTCGAACTTACTTTGGGGCTAGCTCAATCTGTGTGATTTGTACCTATATTTATTTATTTTTATTGTTCCGAACCTCATAACGAAAAAACGGAACCCTTACAGGATCACTTTGTTGTCCGTCTGTTTGTCTGTCATTCTGTCAAACTTTTTTTTCTTAGGAACGCGTGGAACGATTGAGCTAAAACTAATAACTAATACTCAGATCTGCTGATCGTGGAGACCTGAAACTTGAAGAGTGTGTTCTTGGTATGAAGTAGTTTCTAAATTCCCACGGGAAAGCGGAATAAACGCAAACGAAGTTACGCGGGTTTCACTAGTCCATCTATAACAGAAACCCCCTTGACACTTATTTTTTATTACAAAAAAAATATATAAACCTTTGATTTTTTTACGGCAGGAAAGCTAATTAAGATAAATTAACATTCAAAAAATATATTTTCATCGCTAAATCAAATCTCAACTTCCAAAGATTGATTGAAACGGAAGTTCTATTATATTTTTTCTTATAAAACGGCTTCTGAATTTTTTCGCCGTAAATTTATTTTCTTTTCATCTTTTATAACTATTCACTTTCAGTATTTCGAATAAAAACGCAATAAATGAAGCGTAAAAATTACATATTCAAATACATTTTTATCTAAAATTAAAATTTATTCATCGCTCTACGACAGACTGATACTTATTTTTATGAAGAACCTGATCGAAGACAAACTTCTGTCAAATATTTCTAACTAGCTTTTGCCCGCGGCTTCGCTCACGTTAATTTTGTGACATAGATCTCGTTTGACAACAAAACAACCCATAGCGCGACTTGTGGCGCCATCTGTTGGCCGATACAGCGCCCTCTATAGTAGAAAAATATTTCCCATTGGAACGACATACTTCACGGGATAAAAAGTAGCCTATGTTGGGCTCTGTACCCCTTACAATATGTATGCAAATTGTCATAATGATCGGCTGCTTAGTCAAGCCGTGAAGGAATCACAAACAAACAAACAAATTCACTTTCTCATTTATAATATTAGTATGATTATTCTTTTGGGTTTCAAGCTCCACCCATTGGCACCGGAAGGTATAGTATCGACTTCTCCTACAATTATGAAACTGTATTATTTCCAGCCAATACAGGTATGAAACATATCTACAGCGTAGCACAACGCTACGAAACTCTACGGGATGTGCTGCGTCTCTACGCGGTAGAACTAATATATAAAAACAAAATTTTCTTTCCAAAGTATGAAACATATCTACAGCGTAGCACAACGCTACGAAACTCTACGGGATGTGCTACGTCTCTACGCCGTAGCCGCTGTCGCATGTAAATTCTATTTCAAGCTCTCGGGGGCTTGCAAATTGTTTCGCACTCACAAGTGAACGACTCGCACGAGCCTAAGTATGTAATCGAAGGAGCACTTATTGTGTTCATGATTTAAATAAAATTGACGACTTTAACGGCACCGGCGTGCTCCATTAGAACCCATTAGGGGCCAATTACTCCTAAGTCATTGTTCATTTTCATTACCAACACCAGAGGACGTTTCCGAAAAACTTGACATTGTAACCTTCAAGAGAAGATTGACTTTTCAAGGTTCACTCTGGTGTTGGAAAATTCCATGAATAATGTTTTTTCATCATATGATATTGGCACAGTTAATGAAGGCAGGCGAGCAGGGCCGTACATATGAGTATTTCTAAATATTGCACAATTGCACGAATTACTCGAATTTTTATTTATCAATAGTATTAATATTGTACTATGTGATCTTCGATCATATATGATCGAAGTATGTGATTATAAAGTTTAATAACGACGCTTAGATTAATAGCATTTTTTTATTTTTTATGTAAAATATGAATATATGTATAATTCCTACTTACATATTACAATCTAGCAATTGGCTAATTAGTCATTTAATTTTGACCTAAACTTATAAAAACGTTTAGTCTAAGAATATTGTCCATCGACTTATCTTAGTGTCTATTAATTGAAAACACTTTGTTCATGTGTTAAATGTTATTGCACTATTACTAGTATTTTTGTCACTACACTACACTAACTCAAAGGGTTTAGTTTTTAATAGCATAAAATCTTTATTTTTAATCCTCTACCCTGGTCAACTCTTTCATTAGTTTCCATATGACATAGCCAAAAGATGTTAAGAAGAATAGATTTATTTATTTATATTTATAATGGTGACCTTAGAATGTGACGATGAGTCTAATATTATCTAAAATATGAAATATAATTCTGAACATTTCCAATTGTAATGTGTACAGAGGAAACTCGACTATTTCTCACTTTTACTACGAAATCTCGCTTTCGACACTCTAATAACGATTTGGATAACTGCCAAACTAGGTGTGAACAGAGTAACTATAGTTCATTCGTTCGCATGAATATCTAAACGTGGGGATATTTGACAAATCAATCCGTTGAGATTTCTCGTTCAGTATTATTTTTAGACGTTATTCTTTTACAACGCCCTCTGAGGGCATTGGAAGGAAAGAAAAAAAAATGGTGGGGATTATATTCAGGGACCATGAAAACAATAAATAGCTACGTGAGAACAGTAAAGTCGTAGATACCGCTGAGCGTGTTAACCAGCTCAAATGGCAGTGGGCCATATTGCCCGAAAACCTAACTCATGGTACAAAGCGGTATTGGAGTGGCGACCTCGGGAGGAAAAGCGTCCAAGGGGAAGACCGCAAATCACCTCATTTGCGGTTTTCCCCTGGGATGCTTTTGGCCTTCCACCTGGAAGGATAACGTGAGGAAAGTTGCGGGTGCGAATTGGATGCAGGTGGCACGAGACAGCGATAAATGGAGACAACTGAAGGAGTCCTACACCAGCATGATGGTCAAGAAAGGCTAAGAAGAAGAAGTAGTCATTATTTTATTTTATTGTTTGACGTACGCAAATAAGATCAAAAACATTTTAACATTAGTTTTAGATGAACAAAATACAAACAAGAAAAAAATTACAACAGTTAAATGTTACAATACAAAGATAAGCCAAGGTTTAACTAAACAGTGTTTAGTTCTTCATTTAATTTTCTATTCATTTAACATTCGCAGTTCATTTAATTTTCTTCAAGAATGAACAAAACAGGTTTTAGTTAATCGTTGATTTACCTTTTTTCAATAATAAAGGAGCCGATATTTACCTATTCAAATTGTGCATTTATATCATTTAACTAGCCGATTAGTATAAGTTAATTATTGAAACTAACGTTGGTGAACCAGAATAACTAATATAAACAAGACTATTTTCTAATAAATAAATACAAAAATTTAATATTTAAATTAAAGATATGCTACCTGCGTGTCGTGAATGTCGTTTGAAAATAGAATTTGAATATAAGTATTTAGATTTGGCGTGTGTTGTAAACTTTGAAACACAAGATCAAAATTTGGATTTCAAGTTAGACACCGAAGTAAGGGTGTGACTCTGTCTGTGTAGGGCACGTCTCTTTTAAATTACCACTATTACCTACCCCAATCTCGCGGCTCAGCAAACCGCTTTGCTCTGTTTATATAGGAAACATTTTTCAATGCCTAGAAAAGAGCGTTGATACCGCTTTGAGATCAACAAATGGCAGCTTAGCTCGGAAATGAAGCTTCAGCAAAATAACTTTTTCAGGTAATTTACTCTGAGACGAGATTTTCAAATTAAAATTTTTATTTGCCACAATGTAACGAGGTTTCTATTACTAAATGGTCGCTTTCTCTCCAGTCAAGTTATAAGATTATTTGTTAGTGTAATTTCTTTTAAAACGATACTACCTAATAGGTAAAACACGCAGTCACGTGTAGTGTGATGTCGTTAACACAAATAAATGAACTACATATGAACAGTTACTCCTTCATCGGTCACGATTCGCTGCCGCTTGCAGTGTGTTTCGCGGTGACGAAAAAATTAATTTCATTAACATAATGCAGTATCAAAAATAATGCCAAATTGAAAGTTAACTAGTTCATTATTCAAAGTATGCAGTCAAAATTTGAGTGGTAACTAGCACTTTACTGATTGCTAAGTTTGCTCACAATCTCGCACCTTGCCGCGCGACCTGTCGGCATCGAGTTGCTAAGTCGCACTTACCAGTATTGTAGCCTCTATACGAAATAACACCAGTTTTAAAGTTGCAAATAAGATTATTATATCAAAAGATGTAATAACACCCATCTCTAAATAAACATAGAGTCATGTAAATGTAGATAGAATATGTTTTATTTGTAATATACATGCAGTAAAAAAAATACAATGAACATAGATAAATATGCAAACTTGTGTAATTAGAACGAAGCGGCTTTATTGCTAAAAGCAATCTTTTCAAGGCAAATGTACTCTGTTATGGTGTAAAAACTATTCATGCAGGACGCATTGGAATTCAAATTAGAAAAGTGTATTAAGCAAGGGTTTACGAATACGTATTCATGTCACTGGATTCACACACGTGTTTTTTATTCAACACTGTGAGCACTTTGAGAAACCCAAACAAATTCTTTATTGAATACTACCCTTTAGTATCTTGTTCTTGTGAGACAGTCAGAAATCCCAGCGCATTCGTAAAATAGACGGAGTGACTCTACGTCTACGTACAAGTGATTTTGTCGTTCAATCTGAACGGATAAGTTCTAACTAGAATATCATGGCAATTGTCGAAAACATTTGTCGCGAACAAATACCGTTAATATATCTTCTAGGCAGGCCGAATCTGAGAATTTTGGGAATAGTTTTATTCAGATGACACTTTACACATATTGCATACAATAATAAAAATAAATGCTGTACAGTTTCTTCTTCTGATCTAATAATAAATGTCATAAAAATAAAAAAATATTTTCTAAAACGATGCACTTATCCTATAATACGCGCACTTACTGAATTGGAAGAATTGTATCAAACGGATTGAGACACAGATTATATCAGATGAAGTATGAAAAATATTTGAACCCATGATTTCTTAGTCGGCTTCGCTTCAACGAAGATCCCTTTTAAAATTGGATATAGTTTTTTTGGATATTTCTATACAATATTTTCCTGGTACTCTATTCTATTTTTCTTAAGTTTACACGCATGATTTTAATTGCATTTTTTAAAAACAACTACATTTGAAATGTTAAATAATCGATGCAAAATCATTTCAGTATAAATAAATAAGGAATTTTTGAATACACCTGTAATTTATTAAAACGCCAAATGCGATAAAATATTTAAGTGAATGACCCTGCTTAATTTATAAAATATTTCAAGCAGGGTCATTCACTTAAATATTTTATGCGAACTTCATTAAAATAATTATCAAATTAGAATTGATATTAAAAATAGGCAATTTATGGTTATTTTCGATTGGATCTTATTATCTGCACGAAAAAATCATTAATCTAAGAAGCTATTAAATGAATAGTTAACTAATATTGTTGAGAGGATAATAATAACAACATACAACTTATAAGTAGTATGCATTGAAAGTACAAGCAACATGCATGTCACGTTGCATTTGTGAGGCGTGAACTATGAAGGTCGGTTGTAGGAGTCGGGTCTAATCTTGACAGCGGATGCGTGGCCTCCCCGGCAAATAACTTCCGTAAGCCTGACGCGCTGAAGCCTCGTGTTCGTGTGCCACTTTCCTGTGCATGTGCATATACGTGATTCCATGAAGGTACGTTCAATATAAGCAAAATTAACTAGATGATGTTACAACACAGTGAAAACCTTTATAATGCTGTTTCATTATTATGTTGTTTGCTTATTTCAATTTGCGCGACATAAGGTTTTCTTCATGTATCATAGAAATAAAAACGAATGACTGTAACATAAAGGTGATTATTATCTTTTGTAGATAGGGTTACCGACACGTATTTTTACTGACATGACTTATATTTGATTCGTAAGTTGAAATCGGGTAATCTCGGTCATAGAGTTCTGTTCCATAAGTAAGTAGTTATTAATATTAATTACAAGAAACTTTGATTGTGTTTTAATTAAGTACCGCTAATTCAAAACAGAACTGAAGGTAATTCGTATATCATAATGTTTTTAAGTTTGCTAGTTTTGTCAAACAATAGATGTATTTTCGTTTCATTTATAAATATATATTTATAAATGAAACATTATACATATATATTTATATTTATTTATATATTTTTACAATATAATTAACAAGTGTATTTTTCAGTTTTTCCAAGTATGTACCATTTTGTTAGTGTTGAGAGTTCTTGCAAAGTAGATTTAAGCGGGATTGCGTGGAGACGAGGGTCGGAAGCTTTCGAAGCGGCGAGTACCGTCGGTGGGTCGCGGCGAGAAAGTCGCGAGTCGCGTGCGAGAGCGGCACGCGTAGCGCACGCGCGGCGAACACTCGGTGCGTCGCTGCCGCCGCGGTCGCTCATGCCACACTCGCTGATAACATAAGAGATCGCGATCGCGATAACTCGCTACACGTCATTCTTTTCCGGACCAACTTGCCATGCGAAACAACTTGGGTAAACTTTAGAAGTAAGATGTGGTCAGTGTGCGAGGGACGGGTGGCGAGAGGGGCAGATGAGTTGCGGCTGCGGTGAGCGCGCGATGCGCCGCGTGCCGCGGGCCGCCGCGCGATGAGCGCGCGTCGCACGCCCGGCGCGCGTTCCCGTCGCCTGCACGCGCGCCCTTTCGCGCAATTACTTATGCTACCGATTGTTTTCACACTCGCTGGAGCACAGTAAGTAACTTTTAAACTTTCTGAATTAGTACATACAAGAAAAAGTGAAAAAGTAGTTTTCATGTAAAGTTATATTATTTCGTCTGTTTAAAGTACAAAAAACAATACATATTTAAGTTAGTAATGAAGTAATTAAACTGATTTGAAATCATTTACAAGAAGTAAACTCATAAACGTACCGTACCTAATAAGTTTACTCGAGTTATTTTGTAGTTTAACAAGTACCACATATTTCATGGAAAACTTTATCAAACACCGTAGTAGCAAAAGTATGTTGGGAATATTCTCACAGTTTAGCTGTATTTTCGCGCGATGTTTTGTGAAATCGCAAAGATATTTTGCCGCGCGCAAATATTTGCGGCATCCGCAAAGACATTCCGTCGGCCGACGGCAACTTGTCGTGTGCTCGCCGACAGAGGAACAGATTACCGCAAATATTTCTCGCACAGTTCTGTCTCAATTTGAGAATGCAGCTACAATTTACAGATTACTTGATATAGATAGTTTTAAATAAGCAGTTGAAGTCATTAATTCTCAAGCCAATAGAACTTATTAAATAGAGACTTTTCTATTTCATATCAATCCAGTAGGATTGATATGAAATAGAAAAGTGAAGGGAGACCCGTATTCCAGCAGTAGCTGGAATACGGGTCTCCCTTCACTCGAAGGGGATTAGAGCATACTCTGCCACGCTGATGCGGATTGACAGAGGCTAGAGTTTTCAACCCGCCTAAAGGCCAACGGAAAATTTTAGGAAAATAAAGTACCTATTTGTTATATTTTAAGAAACAGGAAAAGGAAATAGTAAACTGTGGGAATGATAAATTGGTTAGCACAACTTGCATTGACATTATTAAAAACTTCAAAGTTTTAAAGTTAAGAAATTCATGATGGATTGACTAAAAGATAAATAAAAGAGTACTTTCTACTATAATTTGTAAAGTATGTACCTAACAATAAAATGTTTAAAAGGGTATAAATAAATTTACGTTGACAGAACACTATAGTGTCCTATTTTAATAAAATGTAATATGTGAATATTTGATTTAGCATTATTTATGGGAAAAATGTTGTAAAACATCATGTAATGTCGCAAAGTGAACAAAAACAAATGATCAAGATTGCAATGGCGTTTTGGAATGTGTTATTACGTTAAAAGTCGTAAATGTAATGTTGTAACTTGTAATAACAGTCATATAAATTGAAATCATAGCATTATTTTACATTTTAAATGGTGTTTAATGTTAAACACCATTTAAAATGTAAACACATGTTAAATGTTTGTTTTACTGAAGGTTTACGAGAAGTTCTTAGTAGTATGTGTGTACCTAATTACTTTTCTTCAATTTCTTTTTTTTATGTTATTGAGTTTATTTTTTATTGTTAGTTTAGTTTTTAATTTTTATTGTTAGTTTAGTTTTAATTAATGTTATTTAATTTCATGTTATTTAGTAATGTATTTTACCAATAAAATAATTATTGAGTTTAAAAATTCTATTATTTTTAGTGCAATAATGTAAAGAGACAAAACTCACTTATCTTTTTCTTACTAAAGTAACTAACATAAAGAAAGGTTTATACTATTTAATATTCAGTACACATTTATATAATTGAGTGTGTACGACAGGGGACTAATTTATCAAACAATAAAGCATTGGTTTCATTGTAGAAGTGAGCGCGTCACAGCCGCCGACCGTCTTGAAAACGTGACACACACGGTAACACGGATCCTAGACGGATACGATATACGATTGCGACCAAATTTCGGCGGTAAGTACACCCATAAATAATATATCAAACCATAAATAATGCATAAACGTAGAGAGAAGATTTTACTGGTAATGACATAGACAACAAATCAGAAAACTAGGACAGTTTTATTCCATGTATATTAACTTAAATTTAGAAATATATAAGTATTTGAAAAAAAAAATTGCAATTATTTTCATTTTAAAGGCAAAGAATAGCGTAATACAACCTAATATCCGTATCACAAAAGTTAAAAAAAAACGTTGGATAAATTTGAATCGATATGAAACAAACACGAAGAAATCACTAATCACTTTATGACAATAACACAGCATTATGTTACTATACGATGTGATTGGAACAAGGTATGTCCAACTACTTCAAACACTATCATTGAATTTCTCTGGAAATCTTGTTCCAAGTAGAATGGAATATAAATAGGTATAGACGAAGAGGAAGTTGTTTGAAGTTATTTAATAAAACAATAGAATGTATTTATTATGTAATGAAAACACGTCTTCTACATAAATATGCCGTGTCAAATTTAAATTCCATACACATTTTCGTCGTATGTCAGTCTCAGCTTACAAGAAACTCATTACAGCCTTTCGAAAAGCAGTCAACATTGGCACGCGCCTCTGCCAGTAGGCAATATGAATGTAATCATATCGTATCAACCACCTCTGCACGTATTTATGCATTATACGAAGCAAATAACAAACGTAGAATAGACGTTATTACAGAAATATTTTAGTACTGCATCGCGAGATTTGGACCGTAAAGAATACTGTATGGAAGTAGTACACGATGTGATTGGTCAGCGTTTCATGCTGATATAAATGTTTTGTTGCTTCGAAATACAGAATGTTATTGCTTTCAGGCGATCCCCTGTTTGTGGGTATGGATTTAACAATCGCAAGCTTTGATGCAATATCTGAAGTTAATATGGTAAGTTTTATCTTGTGTTTTTTTTTATTATACTTACAATGAGAACCGTTCTTTCAGTTCAGAAGTTCACTCACAACATACTGAATGTCACTGATAAAACATGACCAGACTAAATAAAATATTTCATTTCAGACATTATCTTGTAATAAAAAACTAATTTTCAAAAAAAATTCTGGATTTGTAATGATTTGCTGATTAGAAAGGCTACTTGTGTTGTAAAATAATACCATAAAGTTATTGTAGTAGCCAAAGTACAGTCAAGAGAAGGTTAACCTTTACATATTGGACTTTGTACCATTCTTGAGTTCTATGTCATAAGTGCCAAAATTGTACTGTAAGTGTAAAGGTCTACATGCACCTGACTGTACAAGCCATTTTTTTTACATAAATACTATTTTATAAACAATCTTGTATAATAATATAGTAAATGTAGTTATTGTGAGGAATAATATTGAGTTGTCTATACAGATAACTTTGAACATAACGACCCAAAAAGTTAGCAAAACCGTAATTCAAGCTACGTAAAGTTCCATCAATATCGTTACCAATTTATAGAGGTTCATAAAGGCGCCATTGAAAGTTATTTTGTATAATAATGAAGACAGTTCAATTTAGCAATAATTAATTTCACAAGTTTATATGTAACTATATAGAAAATTATGAGTAGTAAAGAGGTCGTCTAGAACTTCGCAGTTTTTGTAACTAACAAGTTTTGCTTTCGATGACAATTAATTCTCTGTTCTATTTACTTTGCCTTGTCATCGTTATAATGTTGGTTGTTTCGGTAAAATTGCTACCATATTACTAAATTATTTAAACTCATGATTCACTCATCAATCACGAAATATGTGTGGTATTCATAATTTTTTTTTTTTAAATCTAATAAGCATGTCTTAATACTAATTAAACTAAGACTTTATTTGAGAGAGCTAAGATCAAATGTTGATAAGTTGTCATAAGATGCCTTGGATGTTTCATAAAAGGTCGATATCGACCTTGCACGTCTTGAAATTTTCAAGATTTTTGGGTCAATTCAAGGACCTGATTTAAACAGGTCGTCCATCATAATTCATTAAGCTTTTAATAGCGAAAAGAGAGCAAGGCCGCGGTCACTTGACATACATAAAAGCAGTCGGTGACTGAGGGGCGTGCTGACTCGACCCAATCGATGCACGGCTTTAAATTCCACCACCACTCGCTGCTGAGGTCACCGCCCACTCATGTTGTTATATACTAAACATTATACCTAACGGATGTACATAAAACTTTTTACATAAAGAATAAACCCGAAATTATATTCGCCTTGGTCGAAACAGAAAGAACAGAGCGTGTCGGTAAATTTTTGCCTGCTATTAATTTACTTTTACGTGCCTTCTAGTTAATATTATTTAGTTAGCATACTTCAAGTATCTTAAAAATGAATACTGCTTTATTGATTTTGTTGAAGGGAGAAAAAATGGTAAAACTTGATAAACATAAAAGGTTTTGTGATTAAAATCTGTTTTCGACGCAAGGAATAAATCTAGATAGAAATCTCTTCACAATAGTAAGTAGAATATGCAAAGTTACCTCTCTTTCAGGATTACACAATAACACTTTATCTCAATCAGTATTGGAAAGATGAAAGGCTCGGCTTTGGCTTGCCCGACGAGGTTCTCACCTTATCTGGAGACTTTGCTGACAAGATTTGGGTACCGGACACATTTTTCGCCAACGATAAAAATAGGTTTGCATATATTTTTTAATGTCTCTATTAACACAAGTTAAGCGATGATTCGTCGATATAATCAGTAATAATATTTTATCATATTAGTTGATTAGGTAATATTGCAATTGTCATGGACGCTCTAATTAGATGTAAGATCTCATTGTGGGCTAACATGTGGTTACGTGAAGCAATAAATGTACCTACATGAATATGATAAATTATGTGGTTAAAGACAGATTAACGGTGACCTAATTACTTATAAATAGTGCTGTTTTAGTACATTATTGTATTGTTGATTTACGAATTATTCCGCGCAACAATACTAGCTAGCGCGTTAATGTACGCCACGACATTTGTAATTAAGTCGATGAAGTTAGATCTAAAATTACATTATGTAATAAATATTCTTGGACGAATCACACAACGCCATCTAGTCCCAAACTAAGCAACTAAGCTTGTACTATGGGTACTAGATTGCTGATTAATATACTTATATTTTTTTTGTATATGAATACTTATTATACATAGAAAACACCCAGACCAAAGCAAACAGACATGTTCATGCACACAAATGGTTGCCTTGCGCAGGATTCGAACCCGCTGCCCTTGGGAGAAAGTGACCATTACTAGCCACTCGACCACCGGGCCTGTCAAATAATTATGTAATGGTACATTTATTGTTGCACGTGACCATAAAAAATAGATCTTTTCCATATTTTTTCTTATATGGAGAGGTAACCGTTACAATTAACTCAATATATTTTGAAGCCTATGAAGCGTTATATCTCTTATAACTCCCCAGTTTCCTCCACGACGTGACGGAACGCAACAAGCTGGTCCGTTTGGGTGGCGACGGCAGTATAACCTACGGGATGCGGTTCACGGCCACCCTGGCCTGCATGATGGACCTCCACTACTACCCGCTGGACAGCCAGAACTGCACCGTCGAGATTGAGAGCTGTGTGACTCATGCACTTATAATAGATCACCAGGGCGAGCGTCCGAGCTTATGCTTTTGCGAGGCCGTCATTAGATAGTCTCATTTAGAGTTGGAAGTTGTCGAGGAAAATGTAATCCTAGTGAAAACTCAAGTTTAACACCCTTAATTCGACAACAGAACAAATGAGAAAAAAAAATGTAACTTGTTCGACGATCGATCGATAGATGAGTCTAACAAGTGAGAATAAATGAAAAAATAACCTTGAAACCAAGGTTTTTAATTTTTGCACTTAATTTTTCCCCCAAGAATGAAATAGTCCGTCCTTTTATAATTCATAATTTAAGGATTCTAATCCAGATTAAAATTATAATATTTTGAACATGAATTGCACTATTGAAGTTTAAATTGAGTCAATCAATCCCTATGAAAGTATTAAACCATTTCCCGATAACTTCTAGCTCTACTCACAAACATGTCTGATACATATATTTTTCTTTTGACGCAGGGTGGACCAACGCCGACTTGAAATGCTGCCACACCGGTTTTCGCAAACGTTTCTCATTATAAATATCCGGTGTGGGAGTACTAGCAAAAATATGTAGACACTTGTCACATGTCTATATACATTTTATATGAAATGTGGTGTAATATGTTTAAACAAAACTCTATTAAATTTACTATAAATAAAATAAATTATGGAATATGGGAGCAATATAAACAGTATTGATCAACTTACTGTATTCATCTCTCTGTACTATGAGGTTTAAAGTATAACTTACCACGCTTCTCAACTATAAATTGGTTGAAAGAAATATACAGCGATTTCAAAAAGGAACTCAAAGATTCTTCTGTTGTGAACCATACTGGCCACAAAAATTTGTGAATTCTTTTTAAAATAATCGTTTTTTCTTTTCTTTATTTAGAGTTTAGTGATGTTTGTGGCCAGTACCTACGCATTGTAACAAATAAAGGGTAAACTATTTTTTACGTTCCTCTTTTGTCCATCATAATTCGATGCATTGCCTTGCCACTCTTTAATACAACAAGAAAATAATTTCTCACGCTATAAGCTTCCTCCCGTTAATTTGCTTGTGTATTTCAGCAAAATGTATGTCATTCCCAGAATGTGTCATTGATTCATCGCCCTTCCAAGCTCGCCAACACTAATTACTGTCTTGATCAAGTGCATATTAATTTGCTAAACCATTCTCGTTAAAATATATACTAAACATTTTTTTTTATTAATCCTGTACAGATAATAAATAAGAATTAACATGCTTTTAAAGAATTTATCAATTAAATAACTAATAAATAATTATAAAATTGCCATAAAAGTATTAGCATTAGTACGTAGTGTTTTTAGTTCGTGATTCCGTGGATGAATTTATAAACTGCATTTTAAAATTAACTATTGTCAATTTATAAGTATTTACATAAAAATATTTTAGTACGATTAGATTAATATTCATTCGCTGATCACGAACGCAGTCACAGCATGCTAACTTTTAAAATCTCTTTGTACAGATGGTTACACAGTCTCCGACGTAGTGATGTACTGGAAGGAGACGCCTGTGCGTGGAGTAGAAGACGCCGAGCTACCCCAGTTTACTATACTCGGTCATGAAACTAATGATAGAAAGGTATGGTGACTATAAAAAAAATGTAGGTATTTGTTTACACCTTTTATTTTGGTAGTATAAAGTTGTTTTGTACCCACCAATGGTCGAATTTAAAAACATAGCGTTTGAAAAAAAAATAGAGGTCTACTTTCAAATTAAGAATCATTTTTCATTCTTTCATGCCTTAAAATATATCTGGCGGCAAACAATTACAATTAAAAATTAAAGCCTTTTTCCTTTTTATTTTGAAGAGTAAATAGTTTTCACAATATACACACAAATATCATTTTTTATGATGACTTATGTATTTGTTAATAAGATTTACAATTTTATTACAATATTTATATTCTTACGACAAAAGTAAATAAACTATATTAAAAGTAAATATAAGAATAAAAACGTTGTCAGATAAACTAAATTTTTAGGAAAAGCTGGCTACAGGAGTGTATCAGCGGTTATCATTGAGTTTCAAGTTGCAAAGGAACATCGGTTACTTCGTGTTCCAGACTTATTTACCAAGTATTTTGATTGTGATGCTCTCGTGGGTGTCATTCTGGATCAATCATGAAGCTACGTCTGCTAGGGTCGCTTTAGGTGAGTTTTCTAACTTTATTATAATATTTTATTCAGGGTAAAAGATAAAGTCTCCTAACAACTTATGATAGGAATTGTTGGTGAAAACAGGCAAGTATTATAGCCGATTTCATTATGAACTTAATTTCTGACATGAATAAATTATCAAACGTAAATGCCATTTTAATTACTTTATTTAAAAATGTCGGTTCCATGAATATTAAAAAATTTAGGTAAATGTGAAAACTCTTAAATTAAGTGTGTAATAAAAAAAATGCCCACTATTGTCAAAAAGTAATTACTACCTTGGCTCTAAGATCTTAGCATTAAGTATTAAGTAGTTAGTATTGAGTATTAAACATATTTTGAAACTTGAGATGTAACACAGAAAAAATATAAAAATTAATGACACACCTCTATTTCCATAGGCATAACAACGGTACTAACAATGACCACAATTAGTACTGGAGTGAGAAGCAGCCTGCCTCGTATCTCATACGTGAAGGCAATCGACATATATCTAGTGATGTGTTTCGTGTTCGTATTTGCTGCGTTACTGGAATACGCGGCTGTCAACTATACATATTGGGGCGCGAGGGCCAGGAAAAGAGCTAAATTAAAGAATCGCGATCAACTTTCAACTAGCACTAGTATGGAGAAAGATATGAAGTGCTCTGCTGGTAAGCACTCTTATTATGTACTTTTTGGGTATGTGTCAAATCAAATCAAAATCAAAATTCTTTATTTGCAAATATAGGTTACAAGAGTGTTAAAAACAATATTTTAGGTTCTGCTATATTTTACCTTACGGCGTGCATATTGTGTAGGTACATATCATATTATTATAAATATTTTCAATTTATCATACCTATATCGAAATAATAATCACAATTTTAGGAATAAAAATAATTAATCAGGACATTCTATTAATCAAATAATAATAATAAAAAAAATATTATACAAAATTCATTGCAAAGATAAACATCTTTGCAATGAATTTTGTATAATATTTTTTTTGTACAACATAAACGACCAGAGTGCCTAAAATTAATTTCTATTGTTATCTCGCTCGTTTTATATTTTGTATAAGTAGGATAGTGTTGAGATTGAGACTAGATTTTAACTATTTTTGTAACGAGAATAGGTCCACTGTTTTACGATGTCCTGATAAGTTGGAGATGTCCTATTTGTTAGACTTTATCAAAAATCACACTTTACTAAATTATTTTATTTAACATTGTGGACGTCAGGCCTAAATAAAGTATGGTGGAACGCGGAGGCCCTGCAGACACTGGGTCTCGCCAACCCAGACACTGCGGGGGGCGTTAAGGGTTGGGTCACATGGGCGAATGAGACCACCCTGGAAGAGGGAGTGCGCGGTGGCGCAAAGTGTCACAGAGTCCACTAAGTACGTAGTGGACGCTGTGGCACTTGGAGTGGCGCAGGAGGCGCGGTGGAGGAAGAAAACCTCGTTAAAAAATTGAAGAAGAGGGGCCGGCGGCTCGCAGAGCCCGGCCAGCGGTCGCACGTTGTTGCGACCGCAGAGATGGAGGGGACCCTTGCCCAGCCGAGACGGCGAGCCGGGGAAGGCCCGTCGTCTTGAGGGGGCAATGGTCCTCGGTGTCGGCAGTGCACCTGGATGCGGTGTGCTGCTGACGGGGCGTTCCGGGGAGAGCGGGTCCGGCCAGTTTAACTTTGGCCGGACGGCCCTGGCGGGGTCGCGGATGTATCACAGTACCCGTGGCCCCGTCACTTAGGGGGCGAGTGGCATCCCGTCAGTTTTTTTAGTGGTAAGTCCCACAGTCCCCACCGCATATTCCCCGGGCGGTGGGGCTGCTGCAAAGCATTTTTCTGACGATAATTAAAAAAAAAAAAAAAAGGCCTAAATAAAGTGAGTTCGCCTGTAACGGAAAGTCAGGCCACCTCAAGTTTTTATTAATTTATTAATATGGGAACAAATGAGATCTTACCATTTGATTTTGTCTCTTTGGGCAGGTTATACTGCCCGTTAACAAATGAACTATTTACTTAAATAGATAGATCCGGCCAAGTGAAAGTCAATCACAAACTATTGACGCAGTGAAAAGGTTAATTACCACCGCTGTCACAGGTTCTCGATGAGCGACATGATAGATGACGGTTTTGATACAAATTTTCGACAATTTATCTGACAGATAGAATATAATCAATTTGTAAAAAATATTTATACTAGCAATAAAAATAAATATATAAGTACTAATTAGGAAGTAAATAGTATAGGTAAATATTGCATAAAAATATTTAGGTTCACGTTCTCCAGAAGAAATAATTGCCCTCCGGGAGTGTACCAGTAGCACGGGAAGGGTGTCCCCGCTCCTAGGGCTGCGGTCCAAGCCCCTGCCAACGGCCGCCGGAGCACCCCCATCTCTGAGGCTGCAGAGAGACCACACAAACCTGAGATACAGGACTCGGCCACATTCTAGGAATTCTAGAAGTAATTATTTCTTTATATTATTTTATACCTTACCTACTAAGTTAGAAAATATTTATGAAAGAAAGATTTTACCTCCGAGGCCTTCGGTAGGATAATAACTACTAATTTTGTTTAAATTTGATTTGATTTAAAGTTTCTAACCAAGAAAAAACAGCAGGATAGAACTGAGTCGAATCAATCAAATTATAAAAATATTTATCTAAATCTTATAAAGTAGAATAATGTTTTTCGCAATCAAAATTGAAAGCATTTGAAGTAGACACGAATAAAATATTAAGATTTTCTTGTTGAATGCCACGTGACGCTCTGTTATTAAATTCCTATCATCAGCGAAACATGTAGAAATCAATAGATTTTTTTAATAGAACATGGGGAATTCCCCATCAGCATAAAACCTAACATCAAAGGGATCTTTGTGAAGCTTAGTCGCGGATGTGTATTAATTTCTTAAATATAATACGTGATTAAATTTAATAAACCCAAGGAAATTACTAGTTACCCAAAACTTTGAACTTACTTACATTAAACAAGATAATATAACTTTTTTTTCGTAAGTACATAGAATATGTGGAATACATAGAAAATAATTTCAAGAAAACCTTAAAAAAAATAAAAATAAAAATTTAAAGATTGTAATGATAGTACCACATACTTCGTTTAATTCACATTTAAAAATGACGGTGACAAAACAGGTTTTAGGAAATCCTAGTTTAAAAAAAATAATTTAGTAGTAGGTAGTAGAAAAAAAGTACATTTTAACAACCTGTCCCTTTTATCCGCAGATGGTTCGACGGGAAAGCCGAAGATGATCCATGCTCTTCGTCGCGGGGCCACTGTAATTAAGGCCTCTATGCCCAAAATCCGGGATGTAAACGTCATAGACACGTACTCACGCGTCATATTCCCCGTCTGCTTCCTACTCTTCAACGCCGTCTACTGGGTCTTCTATATATTTGACTGAATTTAATGTAAGGGATAAATCGGTGAAGTAAGAAATTAAGTGACTATATAACTCAGTCTTTTGAAACGCATTTTCAAAGTTGACACATTAAAGTATAGCTGTCACTGTCAAAGTAAATATGAAAAAAAGAGATAGCTTGAGACCATAAGATGCGTTTCAGAAACTGTCTGTCAAAGTGAAAGATCAAGCAATATTACATCATGATATTATAATAAGGTTGTCTTTGACATTATTGACCAGTAAAGAAATTATGTTCTGTATGCATCGATGAAGAGCAGTATGAGAGATTTTTTTTTAATAATAAAGGCTTACAATACGAACGTTTTCGTCCCCCAGATAGGATCCGTATAAATTGCGTGAGATTTATCTATGGAAATGGTGTGCTGGGGCCTTACCACGACCTTTTATAACTATCCTTAAACGATTGTGTAAACGAGACGTCCCCTAACATCATGTATTGCGCTGTCTCCCTTACTCAGCCGTTCTTTTTTTGTTTTAAGCGGTCATGGTACGGAGCCAGATTTTCTACTTGATGTGCGCCATTATCCCTGACTTGCCTCGTGTACGCAAACCTTTATATATAAGTTTGTAGTTTGCACGAGTTTAACTGCTAGTCTTCAGTACATGTCAATCTCGTGTAACTCGGCATTAGAATGAAATCATAATCAAATAACGGTGCTTACACAGACAGGTTTCCGGTACAGACAAATCTATGCGGGTCGGTACCGATCGGTGCAGGTATAATTTTCTACGCGATCACTTATAAAGATAGAGGCATAATCCGCACAGATTTATCTGTACCGGAAACCTGTTCTTTATAAGTAATCCCATTAAGATAAATCAAAATTTATACCTGCACCGATTGGTACCGATACGCACAGATTTGTCTGTACTGGAAACCTGTTTCTTTATGTAAGCACCTTAATGTGTGACTGCATACAATGTGTCAAATTTACGGCCAAAATTACTGTGTTTATAAGATTTTCTGTAGTTTTTTGAATGTCAGTAGATCATAGCATATCGCATGTTTCCGAACAAAACTGCCAGAATCATACCAAAAATGCAAATAAACGCAACAAATGATGACGAATGGATGGATGTTATATTATACTCACTGTCCTATTAAATATCGACTTGATCCTTAAAATGTACTTTTACAATTAATAAATCTAGAAGTTAACAGAATAATTGTAATGTTTGTGGTATTAATAAGAACGAAACATATTAATACCTAAAATATTGTATAGTGCCATCGTGATCATCACTATTTTCTGAAATTAACTCTTCTTTAGGTTTATTTAAATAAATACATATAAATTAGGTGTTTCAATTTGTTGTAAATAATAATAAAATATATCCTAATAGTATGGACGTCGTAAGTGAGATGCAATAGTAGTTAAATTGATGTTTATATTAGAGAACTGATTGCAAGCCAATAGTTTAATATAAGGACGTTGTAAAAATAAAGTTTATTATCAAGACCATGTTATAATTTTATTTTTTCACTAGCAAAATCCGCGTAACTTTGCGTGCATCCCGCTTTCCAGTAGGAATTTTGAGAAATACTTTCTTAACAGATGGCTACGTCATACAAAGACACGCTTTCGAAGTTTCAAGTCCCTACGATCAGCGTACAGATCATTAATATAGAATCTAAAACCATCTTAGCGTATATAAGAATACGTTATTTCTACATCCTACTTGTCCACGACCGGTGGACCTCATTTGATAGTTTTTACTTTTTATATTCTATATTTGTATTTTGATAGTTTTTCCTTGTTTTTGTCATTCCTTTATTTTTCGCCATTGATTAAATAAATATATAGGGACAATTCATACAGATTGAGCTAGCCCCAAAGTAAGTTCGAAACTTGTGTTATGGGATACTAACTCAACGATATTATATTTTATAACAAATAAATATATAGATAAACATCCAAGACCCGAGGCCAATCAGAAAAAGTTCGTTTTTCATCATGACCCGACCGGGGATCGAACCCGGGACCTCCTGGGTGGCGGTCTGGCTTGGTAACCATTACGCCACGTTACGTTTTATTGCTATACCTAAATACAGTCCATTTTTATTGCTCTCGAATGAAGCTTTTTATTTATACCAGTCAGTGTACTACTAATATTATGAAGGTGAAAGTTTGTGTGTATGTTCGTTACTTCTTAACGCTCAAATGGCTAATTTTTATGATTTTTGGTACGTAGGTAGCTGATAGCTTGAATTACATAGAGTACTTTTTATCCCGCAAAGTATGCGATTCACATAGGATTTCATCAAAAGTCTGATATAGTATGTATATAGTATGTGCATAAATAAATATACGCAAACGAAGTTACGCGGGTTTCATTAGTTATCAATATTTGACTAAACTTTATTCGTAGACTGGTTATAAGAAAAATGCTACAAGTGGCGCCATCTATACGCGTTTAGAACTAAACAGATTTATTGAATACAAATTTTTAGCGACGCTGCTACGTAAAACTCTACGAGGTTCTACGAATATGACATCTGCTGCTACGAAAAGCTCTACGTGGTGTTACGACTGGAAAGCTACGACCACTACGCCATCTACGTGACGTAAAAATAAACTGCAAATAAGGCGTAGCAGGTACGTAGCACCGTGTAGCAAATAGCTACGGCTACGAGCTTCCTGTAGCTCAACTTCAGTACTTCAACACAGTGAATTTCATTCCGAAATCTCTACCTAGTTTCAGTGTCTCATAACGGATGGCATTGAAATATTTATGATGCTATTGTTATGTTTGTAACATAACTGCATTATGTCACAGATTAAAATACAAACGGTAATAATTTCTATTACTAAATTTTCAATATCTCATAAAATATATACTATGGCAACGGTATAGCAGATTGCTATTATTTTACTGGGTATTCTTAAAATCATTGGATTTTCCAATTATTGGATATTAATTTTACAGTAATACGGTCACTTTTCTTAACCTATCTTTACATATCCTTGGATTGAGATACAAAAAAATGTATTTAAATATTATTATTCATTAAATAAAATAATACAAAATGTGTATAATAAACAAAGAAAATAATAAACAGTAATGATTAGTATAAAACATTATTCGTAACGTGAAAATATTGGTCCAATTCAACTATATTTATAAGCCTTTCATCTATTTTCATCGAGCGTTATTCACAGTAGTCAATACAATACAACTGTAGGCGAGTACTGAAAGGGATATACAGGAGCAAAGTAGGGGCGGCGGGCTCCATTCATTGAACAAGCGTTGCGCAGACTGCGCGGGGCGCGAGGACGCGGGGAAGGCCCTAGATCGCCTAGTACCCATCAGATTCGCGAGCGGAACACATCCGAATAGGTGTTCCCGTATCTACTTCTAATAAAGAAAAAATCTTAATAAACATAAGTATAATAATATCGGAAAAAGACTTAACGTATCAGGATTTGGAAGTGAAATCAAGTTTTGTTTGATTGTGATCTGTGTTAGTATTCATAATAATGCAGCTTCTGGATTAAGGTACATAATTTATTTTATATAAATACTAATTACTGATAATTTTCTTAACTATCCTCAAATTGATGTCGATTGGTGTTATTTAAAGCACGGAAATATAGATAAAAAATATATAATTTATTAAATAAAGTATTTTTAAACGGGGAGCTGAGGAATATTAAAGAATTTCCATTCTTTAATTTTCCAATGAGATAAAACAAATGGATTTCGTTAAAAAAAATGCGTTTGACGTCGTAAAATCGAGTTTCATGGTCAGACTGGTGGGCGGCAGGAGGTGTTGAGTTTCGGGCTTTTGGGCGAGGGCGGGCGGCGGAAGCGGCGCGGGGGCGGGCGTGGGCGCAAGCTCGCGCACTCACCCCCTCCCCGTATTGATCGCTCAATTTTCATACGTATTTGCTAAATATTGTTATAATTAACATTCGTTTAAGTTATTCTGTGTTGTATGCAGAAATAACTAGTACAGTAATTTAGCTACCTTTACAGTGATTACTATCTCCAGGAATTGCAGTATCATTTATTAGGTATTTATTTTTCTGTATTAGCTTATATATTTACCAATATCTATCTTAAATTTTTGATATATAGTAAGAAAGTTTGTTCTGTCGCTTGTTTACAATTAAATAATGGAGTTTGTCATATTGAAAAAAAAAATAAAACAATGACATAATTTTTACAAGAAACAATCGTACAGTACAATTTTATTTTTATGAACTACCCGCTTACTAGATATTACTTCCAATATCATCACAGGAAAGATTCTTGTAGAAGTAAAGATGTATGTACAATTTAATGATACTTGTCGTTCAACAATACAAGTTATTTTAACTGTTAAGGCAATAACTAAGCCTTATAGTTATTTTAGTAGATGACAAAACTACGCCTACGACTCTTATGGGGATTCACACACAGAACTGCGTACTGCCGTAGTAGGCGGTAAAGCGGATATCATGTCGCATTAGCCACTATTAAATCCGCTGATGCCTAGCATCGCTCGACAGCGCGGTCGGGCGGTATACGTTATGACATGATACATGACATCCGCTTCACCGCCTACCGCCGCTGTGCGCGGTGTTAATCGCCCAGATAGTTTACGGACATTCGGACTGTGCTGTTTGTATTTTAGTGAAGGAGACTTAAAAAAAATCTATATGTATTTTTATTTTGTCTCGCTAACTCCCACTATATTCCCTTCCTGGTTGCAAATAATAGGTCTTAATAAGAATTAGTATAATTTAGAAATCATTATTGAAAATGCAAACTATTTCATTTTAAAATTAAATCAATTTTTGAAATATATTTTAGCGAGTAATTGTCAGCACGATACTCTCGATAACCTCTAGAGTTATAATCCTCGTTTCACCTTCAATTCCTCGAATGATAGGGCTTAAATATATAAAAACGGAATGTTACTAATTTAGATGCAAGTAGCTGCGTAGATAGATACAGGGTACAGGGACACTTGCGTGGTGAATGAAATCGGGATCAACAAGTAGGTCGTAGAGCTGGCTAATGTTAGCGCATGCGCGCGCTGTCTCCCTACGTCCAATATGGCTGCTGAACCCACCTTTATTTCAGTATAAAATTTGCCCAAGTATCCTCAATTTCGTAATACCTAATCCATAACAATTACTTAGTTATTAGTGGTACATTTATTGTGAGTGATAAAAGTAAAGACTTAAGTAATCTTGTCGTGTAAGTGATTGTTCTAAATATATACATCACTAGTTGTGCCAGCGACTTTACATGTATGGAATTTAGTTTGAAAAATTTATATATTGAGAAAGTATCTAAGTAACATTTGTATGTTAAAATGCATCGTTATAGTGTATAGCTTTTTGTTTTGTTTTTCTAAACTATATTTTTTTCATTATCATTAAATGATTTCCCGATATATGATTTATATCAGGGTTACGTACTCGATGTTTAAATCCAACAACTAAGTAATAAATGAAAAAAATAATATTGTTTTTAAATTGGAGGAGTTGAGCTTTCGGGTTTGTTACAGTCAGTTTTGAAACGCATTTTTAAAAGTTAACGACACATTACGTCGTCTTCAACTGTCAAACTAAAGAAGAAGCAAAGAGATAGCTTGAGACTTTATGTAGAATTAAAATTAAAATATGTTTTAGTAACTGGCTGTTAAAATATGAACGCGCGAACGTGAGTTATATTTTTCTTTTTTCTCAGATACAGAAGACGTGTTTGTGAGCTGAGCGCTATGCTGCAGCCGTCGAGGGTGACGAGCGCCCGCGCCGCTGCCGCGCAGGTTACCTAGGCTCTCACCACGCGCTGGGCTCGCCACCATGCCGGCACCTATTGCCGTTTACATCACCTCCGTCACCCTACTCTGGCTTTGTGGTGAGTAGATACATTACATTTTATCTTAGTACTGTCTATCATGCCCATGGTTTGTAGAGTACATTGTTCAGAGAGAAAGGACCATTCAGATTGCTGAATGACGAATAATGACAGATTTGTAAGTAATCATTATATAAAATTTTATGTTAGTGTAAAAACAAGCCGCCTACATGAATCAATATTCTAAAATCACGTAAAGTTTGTTTGTAGTTCCTACCTATTGTTCTTAGATTAGAACATTCTCCGAACCAATAAATTAGCAGCTTATTAGCAAAATGAAATAGACATATCAAGATCAGATTACTCACTCCTTACAAATGCGTTATCGTCTCCGTTTGGTGTCAAAAATAAATTCTATTCGGTTATCAATACAGTGAACGCGGACGAGCCTCCTTTGGCCGTTCCACGTCCTTCAAATGAGACGGCGGAGCCGCCGGACCCGCGTTCTCCGCTGGGCCGCGTGCCGCCATACCAGCCTCCGGCAATCGGACCGGGTCCGGGACCGATCCAGGCCCCCGGATTCAGACCACACAACCCGTACACACGCGTCGAACCTTGGCATCGTGAGTACATGTTTCTAATTTTGAATTTTGAAGTGGTAGAATATTTAGGAAGATCCGGATGTGCTAGCTTCGCACAGAATATCAGTGTGAAGCAGTAATGTAATGGTAGATGTATGAGAGATCCGAAACATGTTGTTACTATTCTTCATATTCCCTTTGAACAGTGTCCAGAGAGAACTTTTTATTACAAGTTGCAAAAAGTTTTATTACAAATTGCAATGAGAGCTCCACTTATTTATGTGGTATTTACCATCGCAATGTAAAGATATGCATATATTAAATAGATATTAGGAAAAAAACAATTAGAGACCAGTAGAAGACCTTTACTTCAAAATTGAAGTGACTGGTTCGGGTTGAGTACCAATACCTTGTACATTAAAGACAAATGTCTATATCTATACGACCATCGCTGAGCGCTTAGAAGCAGAAGTAAAAATAAAGTGTCACATTTCCTATTCACCCACCATCACATCTCACATTTTTACCCGACTGCCCCAAGGCAAAGGGTTATTTTCGTTCGTTTACTACTTATTTTTTTTTATACTAGATCGCCCATCCGTGGATAAAGAGTCTTACGTCGTAGTTGATGATCTGGATGAGGCCGATGATGACGGCGGCTGCAATCTACCATGCCACAAACAGCATTTCTCGTGTCAGGTAAGAGCACGTACAATTTATCTATATATATCCCATATATATTTAGGCGATGGTCTTATGTATGATGAATGTGACGGCTATCTTCACCGTAAATATTTGGTTCAATGACTGCACCTGTAGTTTACTTCAAATTTCAATTCTGCCGACTTTTATCAAGTTTCTTTGTTAGTTATTAAACAAGATAGTTGACTATATGATCACTATATTTCTTTATTTCTACGTAGATATCATGTACGTGCATACCGATGGAGAAACGTTGCGATGGCGTAGCGGACTGTGCGGAGATGGAAGACGAGGCTGGCTGTGCGCGCTCGTGCGACGAACATGAAAACCGTACCATTTGCATTAACACCAACGTGTGCATCGCCATTGAGTGGAAGTGTGATGGCGATAATGATTGCGGGGACTTCTCAGATGAAACTCATTGCAGTAAGTGTAACACACTAAAAGTTAAACTTCATATTCGTATAACGTAATGTCCTTATCCGTACAACTAGTAAAATCTGTTTCTTTTTCATTGTTTTTGAACCCTGCACCGTAAAGTTCAATTTATTGAGGCAACTACATATTTGGCCACAACCAGCTTAGCAGACAATTTCCGTAGGTGATGTCAGCGGGTCGGGAGCCAAGCGGACGTGTCAAAATTTAAGTTTGTGATAAATCGCAGATCTTTTGAGAATGGATCTGTATGATAGTTTATGGTTGTGGATCGTTTATACATAGAATTAATTTTGGAAAAAGCAGTGGAAAGCCAGTCATATAACAAATCAGCTGTAGTACAGAAAACGTTTGTTGTTTCTACATATTGGCTAATGTGGATTTCTGTCCTCCTTGTGTGATGATTTAGACTTGCCGGTTCCTTATCATGCCTCTTATTTGTAGCTGGTGCAGCGAACTGCACATCTGACCAGTTTCAATGCGCCAACGGATTATGCATACATAGAGACTGGCTCTGTGACGGGGACAACGACTGCCGAGATAATTCCGATGAAGCCAACTGCACTAAGGGAAAGTGAGTATTTTTTATATCTATATTCTTATACTTATCTTATAAGATAGACGGATGAGAAGGGAATTACTAAATAAATTGCTAAAAACAGTGTTGGTGGCACATTGACTTAATATTAGATACCTTTTCCAAATGTAACACATATTATGCTAACTGTTTATTAACCTAAAATTAAAAAAAAAAATAATACACAAACATTACAATCGTATTCTCTAAGCATCATTTGTTAACTCGAAATCGGAAGCCGTGGTGAGATGCCAAAATTGCACAGATCTTAAACATATAATTGTTCCTGTGCCCCAACGGGGCATTGAAACATAGGAAAAGGGTATATTTTTTCTACATTTTAGTAAACTATAGCCAACCTATATTACATTACAAATAAGTATTTTTTACTAATAGTGAGTGATCATCGTCAGCCATAAACTGGATATCAAAGGTCCAGGTTTTGATGGATCATTTTCATGGCCGTTCTGAGAGATTTCTGTAACGCATTTCTATGGTATGTTTTTACACGCTGAGAATAAAGCTGTATTAAGAAAGTAGCAGATGTAAAAACCATTGAATTGCTCATTAACCCGCCTGCGGGGAGTCCCCAAATCGACCGACATGTCATTCAGTAAAACTGAGCCATTTCTCCGTCTATGTGCCACGATATAATAAGCAATCGGCACAAAAAAGATAGTTCCATAGTTTGCAACGTATATCAAGGCAAAGAAGAGAAGTATAGGACATATTTTCTTGTGAAATAAAGGGATGTCGCGTGAGTCCGCCTGGATGTTTTTTTTTTTTAATTATTATTATTTGATATATATTTTTTTGTTATTCTTCTTATTTTGTATCTTTAATGACATTTACAATTACAATTACAACAACAAATAATTATTGATTCCATATAATGTAACTAACATAGAGCAAGTTCAGTTTCAACAAGCCAACATACATCTGTTTTGTTGACTTCTCAAAAGCTTTTGACTCGGTGAAATGGCCAATCGTGTGGAAAACATTGCTTGAGATGGGCACACCAAAACATCTTGTGCACCTACTAAGGCGACTTTACGAAGAAGGAACAGCATCAGTGCAAACAGATGACATCCTGTCTAGCAATTTCCACCCCAGTGCTGGAGTCCGCCAAGGGTGCATTGTATCGCCACTATTATTTAATGTTTACACCGAGCTCATAATGCGAATCGCTTTGGAGGACTGGACGGATGAAGTTACAGTTGGCGGATATAAAATTGTAAATCTACGCTACGCAGATGATACAACACTTTTTGCGACTAGTGCACGCCATATGGAAGATCTGCTTTATAGGATGGAGCGTGTCAGCCTCGAATTCGGATTAAGGATTAATCGCAGCAAAACCAAGATGATGATTGTAGACCGCATTAACAATAACTCGCCAGAAGTCACTGAAGTCGCGAACTGTGAAGTGGTCCAATCCTACATATACCTTGGAACCTTAATCTCGAACAATGGCGGATGTATGGACGTAATAAAAAGGCGCATGGCGATTACTAGGACAGTAATGGACAAAATGAAGAAAATATGGAGGAGCAGAAACATCACGAAAGCCACTAAGACCAGGCTAGTGCGAACACTCATTTTACCCATATTTCTGTATGCTGCAGAGACGTGGACTTTGCGAGAGGTGGAAAAAAAGAAGATAGACGCTCTGGAAATGTGGTGCTGGAGACGAATGCTTGGAGTATCATGGACGGAATTTCGTACAAACGTGTCCATACTTCAAGAACTCGGTATCAAGCGGCGTCTATCTGCCACAGTACAATCTCGCATCCTCACTTTCTTTGGACACGTGTCAAAAAGGAACAGCACGTCCATAGAACGCCTCATCGTCCAGGGCAAGGAGGAAGGCACTAGACCGCGCGGAAGGTCACCCATGCGATGGACCGACCAAGTGAAATCTGCCGTGGGCGGTCCCGTGCATGAGTGCACCCGCATGACCTCTAACAGGGAGAAGTGGCGAGATGTCGTGAGGCGCATTACATCTGCCCCAGGCCAAATCTCTACATGACGATCACGACCGTTCTGTCAAGAGCGTTACGACTAAGAAGAAGAAGAAGAAGTTCAGTTTAAGTGTATTGCCTCGTCACGGAACTTAATATTAAGTTTGTTTTCTGTCTCTCATGTAAGTGAGTACTTTTTGTGTCATATGAGAATAAAGAAAAATTATTTATCAATAGTATTCATATTGTAATTACAATGTAATTACAAATTTTCAATTAAAGCTCTTCACGCAATATTTGGTATAGGGGTCAGTCAATTCCTTTGTTGACTGTACGTAGTAGTGGTTACAAAGATTATGAATACGTACATACACTAGTATGTATTCTAGTGGTTTCGGCTGGGCGATGATAGGTCAGTCGGTCAGTTTCTGCAATTATATATACAGACAAGTCAAATACTCGCAAATTCCTTTGCATATATCTCGTTTTTCCGTGGGAATTTTGAAAAATCCTTTCATTTTACACTCCTAGAAGACGTAAGGTACTTAAATTCCAAATTTGGATTCTCTAGACCCAGCGGTTTGGGCTGTGCGTTGCTATATAGTTCTGTTAATCAGTCAGGACTTTGAATTTTAATATACCTTTACAGATTATATTTGGTAATCTTACCATTCCAATTCCAAGTATTTTTAGAACTTCTTTTGGATCATATGTGGTTTTCCCGTAGGCGTTTGGCGAGGTCTTTAATAAGGGACAATATATTACTACTTGTATGAATAAATTGAATTTGTAAATCTCATATCCAGTTATTAAAATATTTTCTGATTTCCACGACTTTCACTGTGCTGTGGTGGGATGTCAGTGTGGGCGTAGCGTGGGCGTTGAAGTATTAGGGGGAAAGTACCTTTCGAGGTGATTGGATCACATATTTACGTGCAT
The DNA here is from genome assembly GCA_905163395.2 of Endotricha flammealis. Lineage (NCBI taxonomy): Eukaryota > Metazoa > Arthropoda > Insecta > Lepidoptera > Pyralidae > Endotricha > Endotricha flammealis. Next base: position 6,105,370 of record LR990858.1, on the reverse strand, counting down.
TTTAATAAATTGTTTATTCAATTACAAAAGATGTTGAATAGTCGTTAAAATAATTTTAGTATTACTAAACTTTATGAATAGTTTTTTTTAATAGCTATGCATGTCCCCCTGGGCAAAACCTTCCTTCCTCTCTTCACACATCCCTATTCAGAGTCCTCACAGACCAAGCTCTAATAAAGGTTTTTTATTTCGTCTGACCATCTCAACCTTAGTCTTTTTTTTTCTTCTGTGCCTGTCGTGTGGTACCTATGGTTAGAGTGAGAGCCCATCTTTCTTCATGCATACGGTCATGACCTGCCCAGTCCCATTTTAGCCTAGCCGATTTTTGCCCAACATCCACGACTTTTGTTAAAGAGCGCAGCGTTGTGTTTCTAATGACTGTTAAATAATGATAGCGTTATAAATATGTGGTGGGTTAGTCCTGATACCTTTGACATAAGGGAATATATATAGATGAGCTTTGTAAATTATTTGTCGTCAAGGAAAAATAACAAACTAATTCATTCGTTGTGAACATTTATTTGATATCTATTTTTAGTAAATTAATAATGCTCGTGCCTATAGCAACGGCTGTATTAAAAAGGCCAGGCAATTTTAGTAACGTCACAATATTTAATTATTTTATAGATTTTATTTAATATATTATAGATTTTTTTGACGACCTCCGTTGCGTAATGGTTACCACGCCAGACCGCCACCCAGGAGGTCCCGGGTTCGATCCCCGGTCGGGTCATGATGAAAAACGAACTTTATCTGATTGGCCTGGGTCTTGAAATACATAACAAAATACAAATACTTACTTAAATGTATTTGTTATAAAATATGGTATCGTTGAGTTAGTATCCCATAACACAAGTTTCGAACTTACTTTGGGGTTTTATTTTATTACAAACGATTTTAGTATAGACACGTTAAATTGAAGTCGTAGTTTTGAATGCCATTTTGTATTAATTTATTACAGTTTTAATAAAATGGAGGAACAGTCAGTGCCATAAATATTTTGTCACTTTTGTATATTATGTTAATTTCTGAACATTATTGAGAGAACATGTCAACAAAGTCATCCTGAAAAAATACTAAAATGACATATTTATGCCGCTGACTGTACCGAGGTTTCCCACATGCATACTTATATATGTGCTCTCTAAACACTTATTAAAATGAACCTAAAAAATATATAAAGCTTACGTTCTCGATATTACGTTAAACTCACACATTCTTTTGGAAGAGGTGTGATCGTGAATTGATGGTTTACTTGACTATACTAGTCAACCAGAGCTCCACTTTTTACAGAGTCGGCAACGCGCGAGTTATACCCTCGGTATTGCAAGCATTTATAGGCTAAGTGACTGCTTACCATCAGGCGGGCCGTATGCTTATTTGCTATCTTAGTGGTATAAAAAAATGAAACTATAATCTTGAATTGAACAGTTGGTGTAAGGACAGTGTACCAACTTAGGGTGGCGGCGGAAGAGGATTTCATATACAAACTCAGAGTAGGGAGGCTTTTGCCCACCTGTGGGACAGTATAACAACAATAGCTTACGTCCTACTTAATTGACTTGAAAAAGTAACATCCAATCGTATTCGTACTGCCTATCTCCCTAACTTGATAAAGCAAGGCGGAGACATTTTCGTCTCAGTAGTTCCTTTGAAGTACTACTGGGACAAAAGAGCATCACTAGTTCCATTAAAGGAACAAATACTTCTGGTAATAAAGGAAATCGTACCTATAGATAGAAAGGAGAAAAGCCAATTTTGTGGAATTGTCGTAAATAATGCATTCAGTTTCGTAATACAAATGCATCAGTAAAGTTACATTTTGTTTGTGTGTCACATATTGTGACACTTGTGTGCATGTCCTAAGGGTTGGTAGATCAATACGCGCTTCTGGGCCGGCGGGCTAGAGCGGCGGCGCGAACTGAGAGGTAACCATGGCAACGCGCCTACGCGCAGCCTGCGTCTCGTCTCCCGTGAAGGAGACTCGCCCAATATAACCAACTTCCGTGGGCGGGCTCCTTATAGAACAAATCATCGATGTGATTAACATTAGCGGAAAACATCCGATGTAGTACCAAGAACCACCTACTGAAGCATTTACGACGCCATAAATGTTTTATGACGCAACGTTCATAGAATTCTTTGAAATAACTTTCTGATACTTTAAAAGCTTATAGTTGCTTTTATTGATATTACTGGTAATAATTAGATTTTAGGGTGGTACGAGTAATTTCACGACATACAAAAGAAACTCTACATAAGTATAAACCGAATTTATAGTAAAGGTATTTGCAAACTACGTGGCGTAATTTATATGATTTTTAATTATAGTTGCTAGGCAACTAGCCATTCATATTTTTGAAATTTATTTTTTGGAAGAAAAAATTATCACCTCATCCCACCTAATCCCTCTTTCAAAAAATCAATTAAAAAAAATACGTGGTGTACTTTCATTATAACATACGAATATATTAAATCAGTGCCTCCAGTCAAAAGGGGTCTAAGACGAGTTATGCCCTTTTGTTTTTATTAGGCCGTTGGAACCAGCTCGTCGAGTTACATAACATATCAAAAGGACATATCTCTAACTTATTCCTAACCCAATTTTTAGATTACACTAAGGACATATTTCACGCTTTAAAATGACACAAACACAGTTACCGGATTTTAATTTTCGACTCTAAAGACATAACTATGATAGGTTCGTATTTGTTTGAGTTCAAAATGGCATTGTTTTAGTTAACTTTGTTATTATAGACATTACGACATTTGTACCTTCATGGCGCAGAATCAAATTTCAAATTTATAGAAACAAAAGCAGTTGTTCCCTTTAATGCATGTTTTAATAAGTGCTATAATGAGGTATTCTCCGACTTGTTACCTTCTCGCATCGGTTTGACTTGCTGCTAGTGGAATGAGTCAAATCATTCCTTTAAAAAGTAAATACTATAATATGAACTGTTCCACATTTATAAAAATAATTATAATATTCTTTGTGCCTTATTTTACGTTTTTCTTATTGTTTTTGTGATAAAATAATCTCTAAAATGTTATAATTTTGAAATATGATTTAAAGAGTGCGAAAACTGTTCTCACTCACACCACACTGACACTTATATGGTATTTGTAAACACTTTGTGCCTTCATTTGTTTTAAGCCGTCGTCGCCGTTAGTGTTTTAAAATCGTGGTAAAAAAATCACGCAATTAGTAACAGTAAGTACCTATTTAGCTATCTATTGTAGGTTATTCAGTTGTAGACATTTTTTGACAAGTCGATTTTAACTTTTTCAGCTGTATAAGTTACCGCATATTATTACAAAATATTTTTATGTTTTTCATAGGGCGAAGAATTGATTACTCCGCAAGATTTAGGCATAACTGAGTATACGAACGAGATTTTCAGGGCAACAACTAAATCTAAATCCATTGGTGACAGGGTATGTACTACTTGACTTTTTAATGTTTTGAGATGTAATTATAACTAACTTCGTGCTTTTCTGTTACTAGTTTTGAAACTTCTATTTTTATTTTTCTAGGTTCAGCTATATTCAAAAAATAAATGTCGATTATAATGAGTGTTAATCATAACGAGACTGCTCCTGTACTAGTAAGTACCTACCTTTACCCATTTTAAAATTCTGTAGATCGGCGAGTTGTGTATTTTACTTTTTTTCTTCATAATAGCCTATACTGTGTTTCGTTAACCTAGCTATAATATACAAAAATATTTTTCCAATCAGACTAGTTCCACAGATTATCGCGTTTAAAAATATAAAAAAAAAACTCTTTTGCTTTATTACATTAGGTATAGATTTATCTTGTAACATTTTATTTTCAATAGCAACGTCTTCTGTTATATTTACAGAGCGAGCCAATTAATGAATGAATTAAAGAACAGTATCTGAAAGATCAAAATAATGATAATGATATTACAACTGAGGCTTTTGAAGAACCTAGTAATGTAAGTAATAACTTACGCTCTTCGTTCGCGTAGATCCTGGTTTTCTGTTAATAGTTTTAAAACATCGAATTTTTTTCTAGGTGCAGCTAGTAGACGAACAATAAATTTGATTTATTTTTCGTCTAATCTTCATCATTGGGTATCATAATGTTATTAATTAATTATTACTACGACTCTTTGTACTTCATTGTGTATGCTATTTTTCAATAAAACTTTTATTCTTAAACTTTGCCTTTGATTTACCTGCATGTCTTTTGAATTACATTATTTTGCGACACAAAGAGAAAAATATAATTCGTATTATTTCTTTTAAGTGACATAGAAACAATCGCTTAAGACACGTTATGCCATAAAATAATGGTTAACAAAGGCATAATTCGTATTATTTCTTTTGAGTGACATAGAGACAGTCGCTTAAAACACGTTATGCCATAAAATAATGGTTAACAAAGGCATAATTCGAAAAAAAACGTAAAAATATATATTAAACGAGCGTGAACCACAAAGTCCATAATATTGTCTACGAAATTGTGTATTTCAATTCCTGGTTAAAACATAAGTCTATGAGAATTTCCAAAAGTTTGGTTTTTTGGCTCTCCTGAAAAGTTGATAAAATCGAGTTATTCCCTTTTTAACTGGAGGCACTGAAATATTGTATCTAAGCACACTATGCCTAAAATTTGGTGACCAAAGTTCAGCGTTTACGCCCTACAATGTCATAGAATTAGTAGCAACACTCCTGAAACTACGTCGCGTTACAGCGTACAGTACGTAATTTCGGTCGGGTGTAAGTTCTGCGCAACTGAATTTCAGTCGTAGAATTTCAGAGATCACGATACGTTATTACAGCCGGAGATGTCAGACCATATAATGAGCTGTTGAAATTCGGTGGCGTACTTTCGACTCGGTGTGTTTAAAGGCTGAGATTTGAAAAATTATAATAAGTAGCATGATTGTCCAAATACTTAACATCATGTTACGATTTTTAATTAAGACTGGCGAAACGGTTAATAATTTCATGAATTTCTGTCAATAATTAAGAACTCTGACATTTTACAGCAATATTCATACATAAATAATATGGGACATAACAAAAACAGATGGAAGTGTTCTTAGATCGTTTCTTCACTTCCTCTCTTTTTTAAAAATATATTTGTCATTTATTATTTGAATTATTGTCATTTGTTTTGTTCACCCAATAAATGAAAGAGGCCTCCCTATTGGCGCATTAGTTTATAAGTAGTTAAACGGTATTAAACAAACTGTTTGTTGTAGATGCCGAGAAAACCAATTCACGTGTGCCGTTGGGGAATGCATATCAGCACATTGGCGATGTGACAAGGAAGCAGACTGCCCGGATAACTCAGATGAATCAGAATGTCGTAAGTCGTCCTTGTCAGTCAAACTGTTAACTACATTTTATTAGTGACTTTTACTTCCGAAATAGCAATAGCTTAGATATTAAATTATTTGCACAAACCGTCAACATTTTTGTTTAATAGACAATTACATAAAGAGGTAGAGAAAATGTTTGAGAAGACCGTGACTGCTTTAAATTATTGTTTGATAAATATCCAATTTGAAGAAATCTTTTCTTAGGTAGACTTAAGTTACCTAGGACATTTTACGTAATAAGCATACAGCAGCACATTACTTACGAACAGTTTACAATATTATTGTTTTAATTACAGCTATTGACTTGCTTCGTTGCGGTGAAAACGAGTTTCAATGTGACAACAAGAAATGCATTCGCAAGGACTTCCAGTGCGACGGCGATAATGATTGTGGAGATTGGACTGATGAAGATACCTGTCCTATGATGCCAGGCAACTGCAACGCCGGGGAATTCAAGTAATAACATAGTTAATTAAAGTCATTAGTTTTCCTAGTTGTATGAACGTCTTCCATAATGTCGAAAGGACATCTTTCTGAAAAATACTCAAAAAATTAAGATTTTCTAATTGTGCTTTCCTCATCGAAAAACGATGGCTCTTAAATTACATTTAGGGCTGGTTCCACTGATTTCTGATATATCAAATCATACATTTCACATCACTATAAAATAGCATCAATTTGTATTAGTATTTTCTATCAAAATTAGGATTTGATTGATATCAAATAATAATTAGAAAAAGAAAATTCTAACAAAGTTCGCAAAACAAGTTCGCATCGTCAAGTCTTTTCAATCTTTGCTCCACAGATGTAGTGACGGAAAATGTATTCCGGAGCGATGGAGGTGTGATACAGAAAGAGATTGTTCTGATGGTGGTGATGAACTGAACTGTGAAGCCCTTGCCACCAGAAATTGCACCTCCGATGAGTACATGTGTGCAGAACGACGATGTATTTTGGTGGGTATCGAAATGCAGCAATAAATATATCATGAAATCTTTTATCCTATTTATATCTATTGTGAAAAATAGCTCAAACCTCTACTAGAATGTAAAGGCACATTTAGACGACGACGCCAGTTTCTTGTACATCTATGAATGTATAGGCATGTTCTTATTTATTTCACTGTTGCAGAAAACTTGGATATGCGACGGTGTTCGTGACTGTGCTGACGGTGATGACGAAATGAATTGCAAAGTATTCTGCGAAGAAGACCAATACATGTGTAAATCTCAAGAGAACTTAGTCAGCAATGCTTTTAGAAATTGTGTCAACAGAAAACATGTTTGTGATGGCATGAAGGATTGTCCACGTGGAGATGATGAAGAAAAATGCCCGGTAAAAAGGAAGTGCAACCATGATGATAGATGCGAGAAACTGTGTATTACAACGCACGATGGTCTACCGGCTTGCGATTGTCCTTTAGGTTTCCTATTAGCTGATGATGGTTACAGGTGGGTAATTTGATGTAAAACTACCTTTTTGTATTACTTCAGTTCAAATAGACGAAATCGGTACCACTGTACAGTAACTTTTCTTCTGTATCATGCTAATTTAAAGAAACCACTATGAAAATTGAGTATTTTGTCTCCCAGATTTTATTTCTTTTCTATTTCTCGTTCTCAAATATACAATAACAATAATAAAACATTATTTTGCAGTTGTCGGGATATCGACGAGTGTATGTATGAGCAGGATCCCGTCTGTTCGCAAACGTGTTCCAACACTGTTGGTAGCTTCGAGTGTGGATGCATGACTGGTTATGTGTTAAGACCCGATGGTAGATCATGCAAGCCTATTGGGGAATCGCCGACGCTTCTGTTTTCTAATCGCATTGGTATACGTCAGGTAAGTTACACAAATTACAAGTGTTTCAAATGAATTGTTATTTGTAATATCATCATCATCATGCCACAATTATTTGTAATATACACCATTTTATTGTGTTTTTACACCCAGGTTTGGCTTACTGGTGACAATTACATGTCAGTTGTAAAAGGATTACACAACGCTGTTGCACTGGATTACCATTATGAAAAGAAACTTGTGTTCTGGACAGAAAATAATTTGCGAGTCATTCGTGTTGCTGATATGAATCAAAACAACATGAGAGGTAACAAACATATAAATCTTATAGAAATGTGTATCTATAACAAAGATCAAAAATTATAACACTGTTCTCGTTTTTACAGATGTAATAAGGTGGGGATTAGAAACACCAGGAGGCATAGGTGTAGATTGGATACATGATCTAATATTTTGGACAGATTCAGGCACTAGACGTGTTGAAGTAGCCACTCTAGATGGTTCTTTGAGAGCGGTGATTGCAGCGAATGATTTAGACAAACCTCGGGCTATTGCAGTACATCCTGGTGATGCTTTAGTATTTTGGACAGATTGGGGTAAGAATACAACAGATATAGAAGGTATATTTAGTTAGTGAATATACAACAGAATTAAACAATTTTATTTTATTGATTTTTTAGGTCCTAATCCAAAGATTGAACGAGCAGACATGGATGGTAGTCGACGCAAAACAGTAATTTTTGATCATATAGTTTGGCCTAATGGACTGACTATTGACTATATGGAATCAAAGATATACTGGGCAGACGCTAAACATCACGTTATTGAAAGAGCCACTTTTGATGGGAGAGATAGAAAAAGAGTAAGTAAAATTGAAACCATTCTGAACATCACAGGGATCACTAAAGAAGGAAACATAAATACTCATTTCATTCATTTACAGATTACAAATAAAGGTTTGCCCCATCCGTTTGCAATGACACTATTTGAAGACGCAATTTACTGGACTGACTGGCATACAAAAAGCATATCAACAGTAAATAAGAAAACAGGAAGGGGCATTCAGACCGTTCATGCAGGGTTGAACGTCCCAATGGATATCCACAGGTATAGCTTGACAACAACATATATGTATAGGATACTTTTGTGTAAAGATAATAAAAACTAATCTAATATTTCATTTACAGTTACCATCCCTTGCGACAACTCAAGACGTACAAAAACCGCTGCGGTGGAAACAATGGCGGCTGCTCTCATCTTTGTCTCCCGAACAGCAATGACCGCACTTGTCGATGTCCAGTTGGATTCAGTCTCGGTTCTGACGGGTAATGATTTTCATAGACCGATAATTAGTATCAAGCTATCAAATAAAAAGTTATGCTTACGTATGTAGCTAACCTTTTGATTCATTTTGATATTTTTTGTTATTCATTTTTTAGACAAACATGCGAGGAAACGCCGGAAAAGTTACTGCTCTATGCACGTCGGAAAGATATTCGTCTGAAACAATTGAATCCTAAGAAGCCAACGGATGCGCTAGACATGGTAAGTTGCCTTGATGATGATTTATTTTTCTGACAAATAAGAAAACAAATGCTACTTACTTCTTTTTTTAAATTATTAAAGGGTATTCTAATTTGAATCTCATATTATTGACTGCCGATCAGGTTATACCGGTAGAAAATATAAAGTCGGCCGTAGCTTTGGATTGGGATCACAACACCAATTCTATATACTGGACTGATGTGGAAAAGGACACAATAAATCGGGCTTTCTTAAATGGATCTCATCAAACCGTGATTGTGGGCTCAAACCTGAGTAAGTTTAAATTTTCAATAATATCTTTACTTGAATGATTATCCTTATTTGAATGCTTATTTACATTAAATATTTTTACAGTCTCACCAGCAGGGTTAGCTTATGATTGGATAACTAACAAGTTGTACTGGACTGATGCTGGAACTAATAGAATAGAAGTAGCTAATGCAAATGGCAGTATGAGAACATTACTTGCTTGGGACAATATTGACAAACCTAGAGACATCGTTGTTGACCCAAAAGGTAGTATTAAATGTAGTAATAAAATTATATTTCGTACTTAAGTACAGTGAAAAAACACTAATATGAATGAAAATGTTCTTTCCAGGTGGTGTTATGTATTGGTCAGATTGGGGCGTTGTACCATGTATCGAGCGAGCAGATATGGATGGAAGTAATCGCAAGCGACTGATTTTTGGTGACATGACTTGGCCTAATGGTCTAGCGTTGGACCTTGCAAATGATAGAATTTACTGGACTGATGGTGGGAATCGTACTATTGAGTACGCCTTCCTAAATGGTACTGGACGCACTGTTCTGATTGGTGAGTTTATACTTAATAACATTGAAAACGTTTGTAAGCTAAGGTTATATTATAACCTTTTTTTTTGACAAATAATTATTTTAGGGCTGCATTTGACTCATCCTTTTGGTTTGGATCTGTATGGTGATGAGGTTATTTGGACTGACTGGGAAACCCAATCAATACAAGCTGCTAACAAATATACAGGAAAAAATCGTCGCACTTTAGGTGCTGGCGTAGCTGGTCTGATGGATGTTAGAGTATTTCACAAGGAAAGAATAGGTGCAGTGAATAGGTAAGTTTTAATCAATTATGAAATGAAAATTGATTATAAAGTTATATATAAAACTGTTAACGAATATTTGTATCCTTAGATGCGGAAAGAATAATGGAGGCTGTTCACATCTATGCCTCTTAAAGCCTTCAGGACGTTCGTGCGCTTGTCCCATTGGGATAAAACTAAATGTGAGCATCATTTTTATCTTTTAGTCTTCTAATATTATTTTTCTTGATTCGACTTTTAAAATTTTACAATATTTTACAGAAGGATAGTAGAACGTGCGCTCTTGGTCCAGTAAACTTCCTAATATTCGCCCACCGAGTAGACATTCGCATAGTGTCTTTGGATGTGCCGTATTTAATTGACGTTATATTACCATTACCTCCATTGAAAAATGCTTTGGGTGTTGATGTTGATCAGAAGACAGGTAAATAAAATATTATTAAAAACATGTAGTTATTAAAATGATCTTATTTATTAATACGTAAATCATTATAGGTCATATTTATTGGACGGACACTGGTGAAAGAAAAATTCAACGCTGCAATAAAGGTGGTGAAAATATAGAGACGATAGTTGGGAAAGGACTTCACACAGCAGATGGTATTGTTATCGATTCGTCAGGTCGTAAGGTATGTAGTGCACTAAGTAGACAATTATTATCTTATTTTATGAATTTACGTAGCTATGGAGATTTTCATGTATAAAATCATGTTAACAGATATATTGGACTGATGGAGGCCGCAATAGTATCGAGGTAGCTGAATTAGATGGGAGGAATAGAAAAGTTCTTGTGTGGACTGGTTTAGGTAAGAATTTCCTTTCAAGTGTTTTAAAGCATGTGTCCATATAATACTGTAACAAGTGAGTGTGTTAACATGTTTTTGATACTACAGATTCTCCACGAGCGATCGCTCTACATTATGAACATGGATACATGTTTTGGTCTGACTGGGGGCAGTCAGCTAAGATCGAAAAAGCAGATATGGATGGGAAAAATAGGTAAGAACAGGAAACATAACTCTAAATATACCTAATGTTTATCTATTCATATAAATAACTTAAAACTCAATCATCATTTTTCAGACGTGTCATCGTAGATAATAATATTAAATGGCCGAATGGACTAGCTATTGATAGAAAAGAGGGTCGGCTTTACTGGAATGATGCAAAGATCCTTTCAATTGAAAGTTCCGACTTTAATGGCAATGACCGTCGGACTGTCCTTACCAACGTTCCTTACCCCTATGGTATCGTAATAGTTGGGCAATATATCTACTGGACAGATTGGAAGACCAAAGCGTTACATAGAGCTGACAAAACGAATGGAAAAGATCCAATAGTTATTAGATCAAATCTCGAAGGTCTTATGGACATCCGAGCTGTTCAGGTATGTATATCTACTGCTATTTAGATAAAATTGGATAGGAGTGTAGTACAATATTATCTTATTCTTTTTTTCAATAGGGTGAACGTTTGTTAGAAGATGTATGTGGTACAAACAACGGTGGCTGCTCACATTTATGTCTTCGATCTGCACATAGCTATTCTTGCGCTTGCCCAACTGGAATTCTTTTTGAAAATCAAACGGATTCAAATCACAAGATTTGCAAGAAACATCCAGATAATTTCTTGGTGTTTGCTACAAGGGGAAGTGTGGCAATGATATCTCTGGATACTCCGGAACAATGGGATGTTACATTACCAGTGAAAGACGTGTTGAATTCTATTGCGGTTGATTATCACTGGGAACGTAAATTAATATTCTTTACGGATGTCAATAACGATGTTATACGGTTTGTATCACTCCTCACTTGAATGATAAAGAACCTCATTAAAGTACGTGACTTTGATTCTGTAAAATTTTTAGGTCTATTAATATGCTGAACATGAGTGAAACAAAAATAATCGCTAAAGGTAAATTGGATACTCCAAATGGTGTTGGTGTCGATTGGATTGCTAATAACATTTATTGGACAGACAATGAATATAAGGTTTGTAAGACACCTATTATGGGCAATACACACCAAAGCTATTACGTTTACATTTTCATACATATACATTTTTGCTAATTTTCTTTTTCTAAGATGTAGATATAAATTAACATATACAAATTTCCAGGTGGTCGAGGTAGCAAGACTGGATGGATCATCAAGAAAGACTCTGATAAGAGGTCTAAATGAACCAAGGGCGCTAGCATTATTCCCAGCAAAAGGGTAAAATATTGATACGAGCTTCAAATACAAAGATAAAAAATAGAAATACATCCTTAGAATAAGAAAGAAAGTAATAAAAATAAATGTTATGTATTTTTCAGATATCTTTATTGGAGCGATTGGGGAGAGACGCCTTGCATCGAAAGATCTTATCTTGACGGCACCCAACGAAAAATAATTGTCAAGCAAGACTTAGGCTTTCCAAATGGCATTACAATTGATTATAAAGATAGAAGATTATACTGGACGGACGCATTGAAAGATAGAATCGACACTTCAGATTTAAATGGCCATCATAGAGTTCAGTTAGTTCCAGAAGCTAAAAATCCTTTCGGAATGACACAGGTAACTTGAACTTGGAAGTAAACCTTATTTATAACTAGCTGACCGGGCGAACTTTGTTCCGAGTTAGATGCACTACCCTACCTTACTCTACTTGATGTCTTCTTGTTTTAGTTCAATGACTACATTTATTGGACTGATTGGTACAAGAAATCTATAATGAGAGCAGATAAGAGAACTGGGAAAAACATCACAGCTATTAGGACAGATCTAGAAATGGCCATGGAAATAAAAGCAGTTACGGCGGACAAGCAACACGGTTGGAATCCGTGCAAAGAAGAGAACGGCGGCTGTTCTCATCTCTGTCTTTTCAGGGCACACGACTACATCTGTGCTTGTCCCGATGAAGACCACGGATCCTGTTCGACAGGTAAATAATAAAATTGGTGAAATAAATAAAAAATTAAAATCGCATAATGCATATTCTATTATTTATAATATTGTTTTCTTTGCAGAGCCCAAAACTCGAGTCGATAAGATGCCGTCTCACTACCCAGCGTTCTATGATTACGCTGACACAGAGCTTGAAGACAAGACAAAACCGATTCCAACGAGCGCGCCCGAAACAAGCGTGGGCGCCATTGCAATTGTGGTCGGAATCATGATTTTCCTCATTATTGCCATACTCATAGTAGCCTTTGTATGCGGTAAGCGTAATTTTGTGATTTGTTAGTTCGATTTTACAAATATTTTAAACTTCTTTGATCTAAAATAATGTTTTTTTTTAATTTCCAGTGAAACTCAACCGAGATCGCGGGGGTGATCTGAAAGAAAACTATCGCGAATCAAGCGGCCATATATCTTTCCACAATCCAAATTATAGTTGCAATTCCGCATCCGGAGTGGAGGTTCTAGAACGTCGATCGAACCGCTTCCAAGGCATTTTTAAATATGATAAGAATCAGGTAGAGATATCTTAAGTATTTAACCGACCCCTATTCTACCGGTTAGTAGTTATAAGTGATTTAGAAAGTATACCAAAACAATATTTTTGTCAGGAGCGCGTGACAAATGTCTATATTCCCGAGGGCACAAGCTTGTTACTGCCGCCGCCTCCTCCACCTCACCGGGGGCAGACGAAACCGGAGACGCACGAAGATTTTGAACCAGTCACATTGCATTCCTATGCGTGAATGGGACGTGGGCAGCAATAAACATGAAAGGAATCAAAGCTTACAGATAAGCACGAGTAGCTAGTAGTAGCGATGATAACATGATACCGTAGACGCAAGTCATTTTCCTCGAGACGGAGGCGCGCATTGGTGTGAAAAATTGTGATGCTTTTTGCATATCGATCTCGGCTTCATTGGACTTAAATCGAAGAAGATCACCACCCCACGGGTTTGCATAAGGGTAGTAGTGAAAGTTATGGATAGCATTACTAGAACATGTAGTGTTTGAAAATCAGTTGCATTTGCATGTGTGAGCCTCCGTTTTATATCCCCGTACCTAATCATCGCGTAGTACTCCTTGTCTATGACCATATTGGTAGACATCAGCAATGGACTGCCCGCACCGGCCATGGACATCCAACGACGTGTCGTGTTTGTTATATTATAAGACAGTGCGTATATCGTTCATATTGTACTTATCATCAGAGGATAAGGTGAGTGTTGCACTTCCGACGGGCTTGTTTTTCTAAGCCCCATTAAGAAAGCGCTCTTTTATTTTAACTAGTTGTACGGTATTTTGAATACACACAGGTTTTATATTACTCATTAGAACATATTTTTTATTTATATCTAAACCTATCTAATAATTGTCAATTGCAGATTTCGAAAATTGGAGATTTAAGGTCATTAAGATCACCATTGTTCAGATATTTATCGATACCAATCATTTAAAACATCGTCCCAACAACGTCATTTGAATAATCAATTAAAATATCTATACGTAGAATAGATAGCACTAGCTTGTATGAAACAGCAACAAAATATTTGGTAACAGCTCGCTATACATAAATAGATAATAATCCAAAATAAGAATTTCCTTGGTAAATTAATATGAGTTTATACTATGATAGAAAATATATAACAATCTATGAGCCTAACTAAATTATGGTTATTGTTATAGCCAATAGAAATAGGCAATTCGTTTTAGAAAATTAGAAACAGGTTACATTATCTTGCGTGTGTAAATGTGTTATGTGGACTGCCATTTAAACATTCAACCGATTCAAAGTTAATGTAGTAGATAGTAATAAATATTATTTTCACTGAGTGAAGAAATATAAACTTACCTCTTTATGTATAAGTCCTTGTTGACTGTTTAAATGAGACTCCTGTGTATATAGATGTATGTACTTACACAATATTATACGATTCCATACGTGTATGATATTTAGGTACTAAATTCAATTACTTCTGACCCCGGTATCACGACATTCTACTGGACACTATGTCCGACTTCGTGGTACTGCGGGCCGGACCGTAAAGTTTCAGAAATAAGAATGATATAATTTTGAGAATGGTATGAGTATTTAGATATGTAACGATTTTTTATTATTTTTATACAAGCCTTAGCGCTCCTTGCTCCGTGGCTCTGGACAGGAACGGAAGAGGCCGTTAAATAATTATATATTTATATAAAAATCTATTGGTACGGTACATAGATGTGTAGAGGGAATGGGATCACGTGGATATCGTCTTTCTTGTAACGTTTGAGAATGATTGGCTACGAATTACAAATACTCATAATTCCCTTACTTTCACAAACATTAGATTGAAAGTGACAAAATTTAATGTTTTGCATTTTTTTATTAAAATAGTCAGAAATCAATCACTTTTAGAAATAATTCACCAAAATAAATATGGTGACAATAAAATATCAATGTATATAGTTAGTTTTAATTATTACGTTCTTTGTCAAACAAGATGCCAATGTAAATAATTATTTATTGTGTACTTTATGCGTTATAAATAAATTTCTTTGAAATACACAGTCGCACTCCAGTCGGTGCCTGGCGTGCCTGCGTATCTTGCTCGGGCTACAAAAACAACTCATATCAGAGCAGTTCTTTAGCCATTTGACTTTCATAATGGAAATCTATTTATTGTTTAATGTTTAAAAATTGCCGTAACGCGCAATAATGATAAATAACCATACAGTTAAGTTTTCACATTACATTAGTATGGAAGTATTTTTATTTATTGTGGATTAATTGCGTCTTAGTCACAAGAGGACGTAAATAAATTTTCACAGGGTGTTTTAATCTAAGGTAGTGTTAGGACGGGGGACAACGGTCTACAGAAATTTGTTCAGTACATCTTCAATGTTTACACGTACAAGTTGCACGTTTACCATAATATGCACGCCACTTGCATTTCCAACTGTGAATGTTTCGTCTGAATTTATAGTTCCTTTTATGTAAAATGTAGTCACCAAATCGAGTCGTCCACACATTATATTCTTTAAAAGAATATGATAAATGTGTATATTGTGATGTATTTAAAAAATATGGCAACCAAAATGCACTTTATTTATGCGACTTTGTTGAAGCATCAGCATGTTATCAAATAATATATTAATAGCACCTCCTAGTCCAAATTGTAAAAATGTGTATAAAAAAGTTAATTTTTCATTTCAATTGAATTAAACCAATTAATAAATCCGCCCTAACTTCGAGCTACTCAGTAAGCTATGCAAATTACTTTTTATGCTTTCAACCTTCATTCGTGTCTCGAGATGCGTTGTGTCAAAGATGCGAATCGCCGTAGCAACCGGGGTTTGGAACATTGGACGATCAACTTCAAAGAAAGTTTCATATTAGCTCTAAGGGCATAATTTATGTAAATTGTTTTGTTACATAGCTTATAAGGAAAGTGAAAATATGTGAGTGCTGTGATACCAGATGATGCTTTGTGAGATATAGTGTGGGTAATCAACGATTGATGATATATATATAATATATATATATATTTTGTTCGTGTTGGCAGGCAACAGTGAAGTCGAATTACTATGTAGTTATGCATAACTATGCACAATTACAACGCACAATGCGAAAGTATTATTTACACTGATTTTCTTAAGTACTTATTTTTTTTATAATTCGGAAATTATTTTTAATAAATAACGTGCATACAGTGCCAAATTATAAAATTCGTTTTTTTATACATTATTTTGAACATTTAATTCTCTAGTAAGTAATTAGGTAATTAAATAAACAGCTTTTACACCGTTGAAGTCTCCTTAGGATGGTGTTAAAACTGTTGTCTGATTTATTATTGTATTGAAATTAAAAATAGAAATTATTCGAATAATTCTGTGTTTTATTTCATAAATACTGTAAGTAACTATTCGCGAAATTGATTGAGGTGATGTTTTTTTTGTCATACCAAAGGCGAACGAGCAACGGGCTCACCTAATGCATAGTGGTTAGTGTGGTTACCGCCGCCTTTGAACATCAAAAATACCAGAGGCGCTACCAATACATTGCCCGCTACAGGGAAAGGAATGGGATTTTGTAATACAATTGAAAATATTGTTATAAAATACATAATAAGTATAATACTTTATTTCTTCAACTTACACAGATCTTACTTTTTATACATATAGTAGGTACTGTTAATTTTTAATCAACAACAAATGTAACACTTATTATATAGCCCCAATATATATTGGTAAATGAAACATTTATATATGGAGTTCCACAAACATATTTTAAAGTTAATGACACATTACATTACATACAAGGAGACAGATTGAAACGTAATATAGAATTAAGTTTAAAATACGTTTGTGTAACTGGCTGTTTAGTACCTTAGAATTTTTAACAAGACTTTAAAGTATTTGAGAATAAAACAATAAAATATTCACCTTTGTGCTTAAAATAAATACACATATTTGGTGGGAAAATAACGAAATAACTAAAGCATAAAACTTGTCCATATCAGGAATGTAATAGGTGGCAGAACTATATAGGCTACTATTACATGCATAAAATTTGATTATTTATACATTTATGCACCGGTAGAAATCAATCAATAATTTATTAAAAAATCACTGTATGTCATAATAATAATTCTTAATAAATAATAATATTCTATAGCACAAAATAAATAAAAATAAAATTGTTCCTATCGGGTACAAATATTTCGGTACAGCCACAATCAGTACCTTAAGTTACACGCCTTTCGCAAGTCAATGGACGTGAAGATTTTCTAATGACGTAGCAAGTAAGGGCCGACAAACACGGACAGTTAACTCGAGCATTTAACATCAGTCATATTCAACAGCTTGAAGCTGGACTTGAAGAAAGAAGACCGCACGACCGGCCGACCGAAGCAGTTGCAACTGCTCGAGCGGTTTTCTATGTGTGTATGTAGAAGACTGTAGTTCACTATGCAGTCACAGCTTGAGGCAGTTCATTCTGACTGCTGCTTCAAGCAGTCCGTGTATGTCGGCCTTAATAATCAGAAGTATGTCAACAAACCGTAAACACGAATTTCGTGGAATCATATCAGTCTAATATTAGACTGTTAACCACTGGACTTTCACCACTCTAACTGTTAAACACTTCAACAATATCATTTTCACAATTCTCATATAGGGAATATTTTATATAGTATATACCAAACAAGTATTTTGAACACTTGCCTGTGAATTATGATAATTTTTTTGAAAACTCATTATCTACCTATAAAAGCTTAGGGTTTTCTAAATTTATATTTCCAAGGGATTAATTGATGATAAACTCATAGTTTTATCGTTTAAATTCAAGAACCGGTCTAACAGGTTCCTATGTTCTGTTATCCTATCTATCAGATACCATGTAGAACCTGACTGATAGGGCCTTTTTTGAGTTTTGCAGACTAGCTCCCACGCGCGAGCCTACTAAATTACTATTGCATAAAATCGCAATTTAATGTCGATCGGAACCGCAGCATGCAAGCGAACCTAGGTTCGCGTGCGTGTTGCGGGCTGCACACAATTGTAGAATCCGTGCGACCGGTCCGCATCCTAGATGCGTGCAACCCATTTGACAAGAAAACACTATGCATGAAATTGTATGCGGGCGTAAGCGATTTAAGGCCGGGCTCGAGAGTAAATATACTTTACTCTAAAAAAGTCTTTAGTATTATAGTTTGTAATTTAAATTCAAACAATAAATCCACCATAATAATAAATAAAAAATTATACAAGACTAGAACATTTTTATAGACAAATAAATCACAATAAAATATCAGGTACCTGCGTACTTTAGTCTCAGACGAACACCTGAAATAATGTCATGAAGAGATTGAAATATTATTATTATCTAGGCGTCCTACTACAGATCACAAGCAACTAGATTCTCAGTTGCGATTATTCAACAATACAAGTAGTTACAATCTGCACCATGAGAGATGAGACTTGGCATGTCACGTGATCGACCTGCGCAGTAGACGATTTCTATACCATTTTACTAGGAATCGTCTACTGCGCAAGTCAAATCAGCAATCCATCAGGTCTCATCTCTTGTGAGGCGGATTGTACTTCATCTCATGGTTTGTGGGTTCGATTATTTATTGTCTGTCAAACCAAAAAAAATATTACAACTGGACGTTATTGTACAATTGCGACCAAACAACCGGTTGCTTTTGAACAGTAATTAAAAACCGGCCCACTACTGGGAAATCTATCTACATATCTTCACCTCAAATTCCTTGCGGGGTAAGAATTCCGTGCGGGGAAAAAATCGTGTCGAATATAGCCAATATACATATCGGCGAAATACCAAAATATACTCATCAACTGTCCAGGGATCAGGGATATTACAAATATTTGGTATTATAGACATTTTCATTACAAATCCATAATAAAAACTGAAGTCATCTCAATCCATAAGGAATGAAACATATTTTAGAGATGTGACAAATTGAAATGCATATACAATTTAAAAATATATTCTCCTTTCCTTTACGCTCCAACGCCTGGAAGAAATTGCATAGTGATAAGGCCGCCTACTGCGTTCTCTTTTCATATTTCTGCAATTTATTGATGCAATAAAGAGTGTATTGTATTGTATTCTTGTAAAATAATACTCAGATCTTAACCCTTAGACATTTTGATGAGTGTAATTTGTTAAATGAGATTCCACTACATAGACTTTGGTATGTAAGTATTATAAATTGCATTGCGAGTGCAAATTTGGCACAAACTACTATAAACTGAATTACAAAATAATACGTTTTATACCTATCTACATTGCTTGATGTATAGCTGTGGCTTTCATTTTATTTTTGCCTGCGTTTACATTCGTAATAAAAAAAAAGTTTAAATATCCACCTTACAGAAGATCGTAGCCAAATAGCCACGGCCATGTTGTGTTCCTACGGTGAGGTCTCCAGAGCCCCACTTGGGGAGGGTTGGCAACGCGTGAGTGATACCCCCGGTATGCAAGCGCCTATAGGCTACAGTGATGCTTACCATCAGGCGGGCCTGCTTGTCTGTGGGCCCTTTATTAAATGCTTGTTTGGCAACTTTGTGGTATAAAGAAAAAAAAAGAAAAAATTTACTCTCAAACTCAAGAGTTATCTCGCTCGATTATATTTTGTATAAGCAAGATCTGGCTTGAGATTGATTTTTGATATTATAGATTTTAACTAAAGATGTAAACAGTATGGACCAGTGGAGAGAAAAATAAATAAAGTTGTATTGAATGCCCAACTATACACCAAGACTATTCGCTACAGGAGATACAGAAATGAGATCAAAATTATCAACGTAGCAAATAATATAAAATACGTCTACATTATAACATATCGAATACAAAATTATAAAATATCATCAGTCGAGTTTAAAAATATATACAAAACGGAATGTCTTTATAGAGTATCAAAATATTTTGAGAAAAATACTTTTCGACTGAATTTTTCAGATAAAAATCCCTGTAAGATTTTTTAAGTATATCATTTTATTATGCTATTGTCATGGTCTTCTAACCTTTTCAAATTTAATTATAACGTTTTAATTCAGGGAACACTTCTAGCAGCACAAGTTCAAATAGTTCCTGAAAAAGAAAGAAAAACTTTCGTTACTGTCTTCATGTGAATGCGACTTTTTTTATCACCCTTGACGATGATGATTTTAGGGTTATTGGGGCCTACTAAATTTAACAAATAAATATATTTTTACAAATTAAAGTTATAAGTCTGTATCTTACCAGCCAGCCTGTTGAAGCTTCACAATTCAGAGCATAAAATATTCAGTTAACGACTATGAAATTTCTATACATAAACTAACCAAAATAGTAATGATTTCCTTACAAACTAGCTTTCGAGTTTTATATTTGTATACTTACAATGATATAAAAAGCGATCACTACGCTAATTTCATTTGAGAAACCCTTAGAATATGTTCGTTAATTAATGTTTATTATGAAATTTGTAAAGTCTTGACGTGACATGAGTCGCAAACATTTTATTTTATTGATAATTTATTGGAGAAGACGTTTGAGTGTAACGAGTGCGTATTTAGCACCCACCCAGCGAACAGGGTAATAATTTTAGAATGCGAACGATATCGGCGTGATAGCTACACTCTTTCCCACTAGACGCGTGGGCGGCATTACCGGAATAGTTGGAAGTATCCAACACATTTTATTAGTAAAGAAGTGGATTTTAATTTAATACAACGTAGCCAAACTATTTTTTATGTACCAGTGTTAGATTCACTTACGAAGAGTATTGATAATTGAAGTTTTTTTTTTTTGCAAAATTACGAGAAAAAAATATAAGATTTACTTTACTTTACATGGTTATTTGAAAAATAAAGTGATTGGTAAAATATAAAAAATGCCTATATTGTTTAGTGCCGTAGCCTGTGATAGTACTTTATTGTCTAAATATGCATCATGTGAAGGTAACTTTACTGAAATAATGGATGAGGTACTTCTGAAAATTCCATCACGAAACGAGAAGATGACATATTTCCATGGACATTATTTGTTGCATTATATAGCAGAGAATAATTACATATTCTTCTGCATCACTGACAAAGTAAGTATATTTTACGAACACGAATACGTACCGTGTACGCAATTTGCGTGCGGTCGATAGTTAATATTTTACATATAATTATGACAGTTGTTTATGTTGTGATATTATTTTGAGTAACTAAATTTAAATGATTGAAGTCGTAAAGCTCAGTGGATTTAAATTGAATATGACACTAATTAGCCTGGATTAACGCATATATTTTATCTGGGTTATACATTTCACAATTTGCGCAGCCGAACTCAAGAGTTTTACCAATAAAAATATACCTACTGTGCCAATAAGAAACTACTATTTAATCTAGTAAATTGGAGGAAAAGTTATTTACTAGTTTATAGAATAGTATATATAGTTAAAAACATAATGATTATGGCGCTCATTTGCGAGACATATGAAATAAATTATATGTCATGCACAGAAAGAAACAAGCTTATCAAATTAAAATTTATAAACGGGGATTAAAATTACTTAATCTATGTATATGAACACAAATATCATTTATTGTTAAACTTTTATATCAATAAAACCAAAACACCTTTTATATTATGAAAACTTTGTCGAAAATTAAAGCTTAAGATATGTTTTTTGCTATAGGTATGCCAACGATCAAGAGCCTTTTTATTTTTAAACGAAATCCAGAGAAAGTTTAAGGCTAAAGGCAAAGAAGAGTTTTCAGATATTTTATCAGCTGAGATGTACCGGTACAGCGAGGATTATAGCACTATTACAATAAGAAGTGGGGAATTGGATGAACTGAATAAGATTGGGGTCGAAAGTAGTGGTAAGTCTTTGGTTGTACCTTGTAGAGTATTTATAATTTTGAAGAGGTTCCTTGTTAATAATGACCATTCAGATTGTCGTTCGTTCGACGTCGGCGTTGGATGGGCGTTGACCCAGCGACATCATGTCAATTATGTATAAAATAAAGTGACGATGCGTCACAATAATCAAGTTTCAATTGTTTGAGGTGCATCTGTTATTTAATTATGTGCATGATTGCGTATATGCAATGATGTTGTGTCCATGACCATTCAACGCCGATGTCGGACGAACGCAAGTATGAAGGGACTAGATAAGATCAAATGATCTGCTGTTTGAAATGGAAGTAGGAAAAAAAATTGCGATTCGAACGAGTTTGTAATCGGCCTATTCTAGTCAAATGTCCATGAATAGCAATACGTTTCTCAGTCTTAGAATAACAATTATTAATTGTAATGTTGTAATTATTTTTATATTATTTACAGAAACTATTCTAGGAGAAAAAATACTATTCGTAAACAACACAGATAATTTAACATACTTCAGTGTAAGTAATCACTACTATTCTATTTATATAATAAGAGTTCGTTTGCGTATATAGATAGATATATAGATAAAATATGCTTATTATGTGGCAAAAATACAGTACACACAGAAAACTTGTGTTTTTGCAACAAGGCGGCCTTATTGCTGACAGCAATCTTTCAAGGCAACCTTACGGTGAAAATAGATCACGCTATGGAATATAGTTATGGACAAAGGACTTTTTTGTTTACAGACCATATCCTGCGTCAGCCAAACGCCAGAACAAGTAGTTATATCCGTGGAAACAGTAGAAAAATCCAATACTAAACTGTATATAGTTGGTGTCGCCATATTTGCTCTTTTAGGACTAACTATTTACATATTTGGACCAATACCGGTGTCATCTTACGTTATCATATTGATTCTTTTTATATTATCTTTTGTACATTCTAGTAAAACATAAATATATAGTTCTGTATCAATGGACCTAAAACCGTTGTCTCCTTTAAACGCATTCGGGTGCATAAAATAAATAAATATTTTATTTAATATGTCCGCAATAATTGCGAACAATAGGCGGCTCTACCTGTTGTGCACTTTTTAGTTGAGTATGTAACCGCTTGTAGCAACCGCTACTCGTACAGCGTCAGGCGGCTGGGTCGCAACCGCTATTGCATATACGATTACTGACGCCATTGTAAGGATTTCATACAGGAAGACAACATATTGTACATATAGCCTTTATGCGTTTATTTTCAGTCGCCTACGCACTCTATAAAATTGAATTATAGCGGTGTGTATGAGGTATATTGAGTTGACGAAAGCATCTGTCTGAAATAATGTTCTCGAAGTTTTGAGAAGACATAGCGACGGGTATAAAATACTTGTGACAAAAATAAAGTTATTTTTAGACGAGATTCATTAGCAGCACTCGATTTCTAAACCTAAACACACGATCGGTGAAAGTGATTGCGCATTAACAGAACTTTTACGTAATTCATTTGCAAGTATTACAAGATTATGTGTACAGTAATTGAATAAATATTTATGGCCCAAAACCCACCTGTTACAGAGGGTAAAAGAGAAAATAATGAAAGGTTTTTTTTTGTATATTTCGTGAATGTCACAAAGAGAAAAACACAAAAGAAAAATTGCGACTTAAAAATATACACAATGTTAAAAGAATATTTTTTGTCACACCGCTTGTTGAACCATATTTGAACCAAAATACTCTTTATAATTCGTAAAAAATATTCCAGTGCGGACTATGTTGGGCACTGTATCCCTGACAATATGTATACAAATTTGTATAATGATCGACTGCTTAGCCAAGCCTTGAAGGAATAACAAACAAACTCACTTTCTCATCATACTAATATTATAAATGTGAAAGTGAGTTTGTTTGTTTGTTATTCCTTCACGGCTTTACTAATCAGCCGATCATTATGAAAATTCGTAAATAAATTGCCAGAGGTACAGAGCCCAACATAGGCTACTTTTTATCCCGTGAAAGTATGTCATTCCAATGGGAAAATATTTTTTCTACTATAGAGGGCGCTGTATGGAATGGGCTATCGGCCAACAGATGGCGCCACAAGTCGCGCTATGGTTATATTGTTTTGTTGTCAAACGAGATCTATGTCATAAAATTAAGCGCGAGCGAAGCCACGGGGAAAAGCTAGTTTATAATATTAGTATGATGGTAAATAGGTACACTTACATAGAAAAGCTGTTTGTTGTGCGTGGTGTTTTGAAGCGTGTAGAA
Source organism: Endotricha flammealis (assembly GCA_905163395.2). Classification (NCBI taxonomy): domain Eukaryota; kingdom Metazoa; phylum Arthropoda; class Insecta; order Lepidoptera; family Pyralidae; genus Endotricha; species Endotricha flammealis. Next base: position 6,081,007 of record LR990858.1, on the reverse strand, counting down.
GAGTTTGTGCGCGCCGCGCGCCGCAGCGTGCGCGCCCACCAGCGACGACAGCGTGTCCACCACGCTCTCGCTGAGCTGCTGCAGGGCAAGCGTGCGAGTGTGCTCTGAAAGATGACACTTTTATAAAAACAAGAAAATCTTTCAAATATTTACTGTCAAAGTGCTCATAAGCCATGAGAATAGGAATGACAAGAACGAGTGTCAAAATTACTATGGTATTATTTAAAAAATCGTTACTGTACTGCTATTGGTACACGTAATCATTGCTAATGGTTGATACAACGACCCATCTCATTTTATTAGTATCGGAAATGTATTCGTTCGTTAAACAACAGACTAGTAATAAGTAAATGTTACCTTTATGAGATTAATTGTGGCACACAACAGCAGGTGTGGCATACTAATCAGAAACCTATATTTCTATCGGGATATTAATAAATTGTATATTTCCAATAAAAGTGATTACGTAATAATAAAATCGAGAAAGTGTAGAATTATTATTATTAGATACGGTAATTAGGACAGAGACCAATATATATTTTTTTCATGTCTAATTTGACGGGTGACATGTTACGTTAATTAGGCTATACGATACAAAATTGAAAGCTGCTTTACACATCTTGTAACGGTCCACTGACAGCTAATTAAAGAACACATCGACATCATATTTGTAGACTATAGGGTGCACTATTTTTCTCTCACTCTCATCAATTTATATTATTTCCGTCTCTTGCAATGGCCGTTGTATCAAACGTGCAAATCAATGAACAGCAATCGCATTCATCATTATATGCAATAATCGCGTAAATCGAAATGCGATTGCGTAAATTGCGTTTCGATTTCATAACAAGTTTGTTTTGTCACTGTCATTCATAAAGAAAACGAAACAAAGTGCGAAAGTGAGAAAAGATGTATTTGATATTGTTCAATATAATATTTACCTTTATCTTGGAAGTTCCGGTTTGGTATCGTCTCGCTGAGCACGCCGCCCGGCCACCACGACTTGAGCACCACGCTTGTGTAGTAATGGAGCATCTGCTCCGAGAATAGCCACGATACCGTCTCCTTTATTTGCCTACGAGATTATACAAATGATATTTTATTAAAATAATAATTTATGACACACTGCTTACTTTATGACCCACCCCCCTTTCCCTGACTCTTTTACTGAAACATCCATATATAGATTTGCAACTGTATAGAGAATTGTACTAATACTTTACTTCTACCGCTTGAGATTATTTCCTTTCAATCTAAGCGATTAGAACATAGTCACTGATTGAATAATTAACTTATGATTTAATTTATAAATTTCATAATATACTATGCGTAACTTGATACGCAGTCAAATTACGTTGTAACAAATAAACGAAAATACTAATAATGTCATAATAAAACCTATTAATAGTGCGGCCATAAGTGATTTGGACGAATGTGACCAAAGTTTTCCGGAGCCATCTGAACACTCCGCGCATGTCAAACACTTCGCTGAGTAGCCCGTACAAAGGCTCTGCTATACTGTCTCGCTCTTCACCTAATGCACCCACACCTGTCAACAAATGAACACTTGTCAGAATACTCAAGCTTACAAGGTTTTATACATAAATATACAAAAACATGATACAAATTAAAAACTTTTATTCAGAGAAAAGGTTTTTACAAATACGTTCTCTTGTCAAAGAGTAAAACATGAGATATATTATTAGGCACGTTAAAAAATAATTACAGAAATACATTTTAAATGCAATGGCATATTAAATGTGGCCCTGTCGTTTTTAAATCAAGCAAGAAAAAAAGAGAAAGATTTCAGACTTAATTTGTCATTAACTTTCAAATGTTTCTCTGTAAATATTTTTGTGAATTAAAGTACTATTTAGACATACAAGACGTATTTCACAAACGCGGATTCACAGTGCTTTAGATGGCTAAAAAGCCTATTTAACAGATTTGAGTCACATGACATAAGAAAATTAAAATAAGATCTTACTTTTGTTTGAGGGGTCACCATTGCCATCTAAGTAGAGCGATATCTCGTCCTCGTCAGCTGATAGGTGGGTAAAAGACTCCTTTTCTTGAGATGACCTGTTTGTTGCCTCGCTACTTGTGCTGTAATAGTGATAATATATGCATAATATCTACAACTATTTTGCCGTTATCAAATTGACGGTTCACTAAATTAATAAAATTTTAAAAGGTTTCTAATCGTCAGTGTTAAAATTATCACAATCACATTACTCAAATAACAACATTACAAATGAAATAAAACATAAACAAAAACGTATAAATAAATTAATATAGGTATACCTTTTAAATAACGTAGAAAATGAGAATTTGTTTTTCTTTGGTATGTCACCCTGCTTCAAATACTCTGAGCTTGGATTTAGGAATGTATATAAAGCTTCACATTGATTCAGTCGGTCGTCTTCTAAAACAAACTGAAATCATACAAGTGAGTAAATACGTCAAATGATAAAGGTAAACTTTAAACTATGTATGAAATACTAAATGATGAGGTAAACTAAAAATTGTTCTGTAAAGTCAGTTAGAAATGGCAATATAATAGTTTAAACGTTTATAAGGCATTTAGTAAATAGTACCCACCATAAATTGAGTTGCATAATAGAATTTTGTGCGTATTATTTGATTCACTCACAAATTAATGACACACATGCTGTTACTGTCTAATCAAGGGAGAAAGAAGAGATAAGTAGAGAATTCATATATCGCCTTGTTTAAATCTTCCATGTGAAGGTGGAGCCAGTGTGGATTTTTATTTACATACTTCTAATTATTCTGGTTTTGAAACTTTTACTTACTTCCAAATATTTCTGAATCAAAGTCTTCGCTTTCTCTAGAGAGCTCCTATCATTTTTACCGAACAGAAACTTGAATGAATTCGACGGTAACTCCAAGTTTTTCAGTTCTGAACACATGGGCCTAAGTTTCCGATGTAATTCCTGAAAAAAAATACAATTAATTTGACACACAAAATTAAATTTAACTAAGCGACATATCAATAAGGTTCGTGATAATATATTTATTTATGTCGCCGACTGTACTTATATAAATGTTACCTGAAATTCATTGAGGGTACGTAACAAAACCCAACCAGTGGATATTTGTTCCGGCCTGTCTTCGCCATTCACTGTCTCTTGCTCCGCCATATGCACCACAATTACAAATTGAGGTGGTTTAGATTCATCTATAACCTGAAAATAAGTTTTTTTTTGTATTAGAAGAGGCAAACGAGACATTCGACGGATACCAGAAATATCTCTGAAACCTTAATCATTGCTATTAATATGCTTAGTAATTTTAATGGAATTTGTGAAATGAGCTAGCTTGACCGGGAAAGTACAAAAACCACTATCTCACATAGCATCGGTGTGAAACAGGAATGCGTTTTGTTTGGTGAATAAAGGTAAGACCGCACTAGGCGACGTGACACAGCAGCGGCGCGGGCGGCGTGTCAAATTATTCTTTCATAGAAATTGTATGATCTAAACCGCACTACAGTGGCACGACGCGCCGGTATAGCTCATGCAATTTTCAATTTCGCTGATGTGTCGCGTCGACCTTAAGGATAAATGAGAATTTTAGCCCAATTATTTTCACTTTCTTTTCTTTATGCCTTCTTTGTGGTGAAATGAAATGAAATGAAATGAAATCGTTTATTTCAGAAATTAGACCTTCACAGGCACTTTTTCTTGTCATTTACAACTTGTTTAAATAAAAAAAAATAAACTACGTTATATACTACCACCATTTCGGACACAAGCAAAATGGCAACCGGTAAAAAGAAATGGCGAAAGAAAACCGGTTACGGCCTTTTTTGTCATTTGTACTTTTTTTTTTTTTTTTTTCCACTCATTAGTTACAATGTAGGTATAAGTACAAAAAATTTATAAGAAGAATACGCGGAATGTTATACACAATGGTGTGGTATTCCTGAAGCTATAGCAATAAGTTCACCTCCGCACTATGCACCGTGGCGCGCCAGCGGCCCAGGTGCTCCGCCCAGGTGTCGGTGCGCGCCAGGTGCGCCTCCAGCCGCGTCTGCTCGCCGGCCAGCTTCTCCACTTCGTTGGCCAGCATCGCCAGGGCGGGCGACTCGGGCTTCAGGGACGCTCGGAGTGCCGCCAAAGCCTTAGCACATTCAAAACTCTATTTAATATTTATCGTTTATCACATTGAGACCTAAGGAGGTATATTGTATATTACCTGTATTTTGTTGTTATGTCTTTCTTGTAGTTGGTCAAGTTTCCGCCTGGCATACGTGGAGTGTTCAGTTAGGTGTATTGCGCCGGCGACGCTTTCCGCCGACGATACAGACTCATTTGACAATTGGCGATCTTCTATCGGCGATCTTTCTGAATTTAACTCTGAAAATTGTTTTTATGTATATTTTTTTTCATTCCCTGACCTTACCGTTTCACCTCCTGCATATTGAAGGTAAATAGCCCAGAGTGGCGTTAAGCTATCCTTACTAATATTATAAATGAGAAAATGACTTTGTTTGTTTGTTATTCCTTCACGGCTTGACTAAGCAGCCGATCAGACGAGCCGATACAGAGCCCAACATAGGCTACTTTTTATCCCGTGAAAGTATGTCGTTCCAATGGGAAAATAATTTTTCTACTATAGAGGGCGCTGCATCGGCCAACAGATGGCGCCACAAGTCGCGCTATAGGTTGTTTTGTTGTCAAACGAGATCTATGTCGCGCTATAGGTTGTTTTGTTGTCAAACGAGATCTATGTCATAAAATTAACGCGAGCGAAGCCGCGGGGAAAAGCTAGTAATAAATAAATATAATCAAATATACACAGACATAGGTGTTCTAATCACTTACAATTCCAACATTTTGTGTGCATGAAGTTGGCTCTTGGTCTGGATTGTATTTTATGTATTTATTGGTTTAAAAATATATATGAAAAAAAAAATTAAAATTATTTTCATGATAAGAATGGTTTCGAGTGGTCGTGGGTTCGATCCCACCTGGGGCGAGGTGAAATTATTCTTTCACAATATATTTTTAAGATGATTGTTATAAGTACCTTTATTAGCTTCTTCCGTGGCAAGCTCGGCCACCAAGACCGTATACTGGTCGCTCAGCAGGAATGACGAATAATACTTTTCTTGTATTGTGTCTACAACTGTGTCTTGCACCTCGTAAAATACTTCTGGTCCTTTATCACCAAGTAGAAATGATTCCATTCTTTTCCTTGTTTCCTGTAGCGTTCAATAATATTTTTAGCACTTTTACAGAGCTCCACTTGGGGAGGTTGCGAGAGTTGGCGACGCGTGAGTGATACCCCCGGTATTGCAAGCGTCTATAGGCTACGGTGATGCTTACCATCAGGCGGTAATGTAATGGTATGCTTGTTTGTCAACCTTGTGGTATAAAAAAAGTGTTTCTGTCGACATGCTCTATCAACCTTTAAAGCAATATAAAGGTGATGGCATTAATGAGAACTTAAATATGTATGTGAGTGAATATAATAAAACTTCTATGACTAGATATCTTGTCATGATAAATATTTTTAGTAAGTTTTTAATTTTTAGTTTGCAGTAGTGTGTCTCTGGCCCACCCTACAATGTTTTTCTCCTCCTTAGAAGGCGGGAGGGTAGGCACTGTAGGCAGACAGCTTTTTAGTAGTAAAGCCTTCTCATATACTGGGCGAGCTCAACAGACCCCGCTTTCTCAACTAAGGCATTTTTCTTATTATTAATAAATGATCTTTAGTTACCTTATCAACCTTAATTTCAGCGCTAGGTGATCGAATGTACGTGTAAAATATTTCAGCACCGAGCTGATGCCAACTACTTCGGGGACTATGTCTTAACTCCTCAACAGCCATCCAAAACCCGACCAGACCCTGAGAGCACATGGTCTCGAGGAACATGGAGAGATACTTGCGACCCGTGACGCTTTCCATCACCGTGTGTAATGGCAGGGTCTGAAACATAATTATGAAAGGAAATTAATCATAAACTTTCAAATTAGATTTTATCTAGACAGATCACTTGATTGAAAGTAATTCTTAATTATGATTGCTTTGAGCAATAAGGCCGCCTGCACCCTATACACTAGTTTGTAAGTTTTTCTGTTTAGATAGATAGAATAAGCTTTATTTGCAACACACAATTAAGTTTTACAGTAAACAGTAAAAATTATAAACTAGTGTATATGCAACAAGGCGGCCTTATTGCTCAAAGCAATCTTTTCAAGGCAACCAGTGGGCAATGTTTACTGTATCACTTGTTTGTGTATTGCAAATAAAGCTTATTGTATCTATCTATTATCTTCTATGACCATGGGTTCTTCAATGCCGCGTCACTCAATGGTCACTGCATAAATCACCTTTTTGTTCAGTAACTTAATCAATGATTTGCTATAAAGCTGATAATCTCATAGAGTTACTGCCATTTTGAACCTCTGTGGCGCACATAATTAATTAATGTCGATACTTTTTATGTTTTTATTTATGTTGAAATGAATTAATTGTTGTTGCAAATAATTTTTTTTTATACTACTAAGGTGGCAAACAAGTATACGGTCCTGATGGTAAGCAGACACCGTAGCCTATAGACGCTTGCAATACCGGAGATATCACCCGCGCGTTGCCGACCCGGTAAAAAGTGGAGCTCTGGAGACCTTACTCTTACCATAGGAACACAGCATGGCCGAGACCAATGCTATTTGGCTACGATCTTCTGTAAGGTGGAGGTCTCTATCAGTTCCAGGTTTATTGTTTCTCACCTAATCTGCTCTCACACAATCCACCTCCATCGTGATTTCCATAATGCATTAAAATATTTGTTAAATTACCTTGTTATTGCCGGACTCCACAGTAGGAAATGCGCCGTCCCATCCCAATTTCCTCAAGGCAGCTTCACACTCAGCCTTGGCTATCGTCAACTGATGTATGTATCGTTTGAGTTTCCTCGCATCTGCTATCTGTTGTCGACTGACATTATGTTGCGTATTACTTTTCTCTATAACTTCTATGTCGACTCCTTTAGCTCGTTTCACGTTTTGAAGTGTTGTAGCTTGCATAATTTGCGTTACTATGTCATATCTGTAATTTTAATGTGATTTTAAAGCATGTGTGAATTATAAAGCACAGTTTCATAAATTCCAATTTGTTGTTTTTTTTATTTTCTGTGTATTTATTTACGCACAGCAGCGCCATCTATATTAGACTTTTGATCAAATCCTACGGCAATCGCGTACTTTTCGGGATAAAAAGTACCCTATGTGTTAATCCAAGGTATCAGCTACCTACATACCATATCATTAATATTGGCCCAGCCATTTGTGCGTGAAGAAGTAACGAACATACACATAACTGCCTTTATAATATTAGTAGGAAAATCAGGACACATAAGGAGACTATTATTTGAGTATGAGTTAGTAAACAGGATAAAACTATATTTATATCTACTTTGCATATTAATTTAATAATGCAGTATTAATGAGATAACAAGAAATATAAAAAACATTTTACCTACAAATCTACAAAGTATATTTTAGTGCAACGACCTATTAGACGACATACTACGTTCTTATCTCGTATTTTATATTATTTGTTACACTTTAAAAGATAGGTGACCATAAAATTGAAAAAGGTCTTTTGGTCAATGACTTTAAAGATAAAAGAATATTAGCTCTGATATATGTTGAATTTGAAATAAAAATAAATACAATATTGAAGCAGCGTGGCGGAGTACGATCTAATTCCCATCGATTGAAGGGTGACCCGTATACCTGCAGTGGGATGATTATGAATTGATATGATAATGATGACACACTTTAGCAGTACTTATATCATTTCAAAGACCCTCGAGAGCTTTTTTCCTTACTTTTTTTTGTTGTTTCATCTATAGGGAAAGTCATTCTATAGGGACAGTTACTGGTATTACATCTGGTCATTGCTTATCCCTCAAAAGAAAAGAAAATTTTGTAATTTATAAAGTTCCTTTTGATGCAAACCTTGATAATAAAAACATAATGTACTGACATTGTTATAGTTGTATGTGAATTTTTGCCTAGTCATACCGGTTTTGTTTCTAACCTGTATATATAAAAACTCAATGAAACAAGCGTAAAGAAGCCAAATACCAATATCCACTCACCGTAACCGTTTTAGTGTGTCGACGTTATTGCAATTGTTTATTAGGCGTATGTAATCTTCGAATGTCTTCGCGTATTCGTGTGTTCTAATATGCATGGCGTTAACTTCTTTTTGCGCTTCCAGATATTGTATTATCTTCTGGTTTATGTAATCTGGCTCAGTTATGAGATCTATCGCTGGTTGTAAAACTAGAAATAAATTTAGTTATAAACTTTAAAGAAAGGAACATCCATTGAAAACCTTATTTTATGAACCTGGCCACAATGTGTGCCAACCTTTAAAAATAAGGCCGGTTAAGCTAGAGTCTGGAAATCTTCATCATGTCATAAAACTAAATATCAAACAATTACAAATCATTGACACTGTGCTATTTCAAAATAATATTTGTACTTAATTAAATTAGGTAATATAACATGTTCATGGACACAGTGTTAACAGCCAGAAATGACATTTTGCAGAAACTGGTGTGACTTTAATATCGCACCTTTTAGATGAGAGGGCCAATAATTATCATGATAAATAAGAACAGTTTCATTCTCACATGCTGTCCTAATCATTACAATTTAAATGAACAAGCACTAACTTGTACATACAAAATGGGAGATTGTAAAAAGAACTTCTAATACTAGAAATTATTCTAACATACCTTTACATGCCAAAACTTCTCTCATGAGATGTGAGGCAGGTGACAGGGAGTAGCAACGAGGCATCAGAAACATGACTATAAGTTCGCTAATCTGACGTAAGTAGTGTAGCTCTGTCTCACAGGACATTAAATGTGGTGCCAAGGCAAAAACAGGTGGCTGGTTCAACTCCAAACTGCAAAATGTAATTATAAAGTCAACTGTCCACCAACAGTAGCAGTGGACGAATATGTATTAAAAACTTTCTTGACTTTGTGAGACAAGTTAAACTAACTTAGCTCATGGTAAGGTAACTTATTTTGGTTGGTGGTGGATGGTCAGCATAATCTCTCCAGTAGTTTATTGCAATGATACATTTACTAACTCAATCTATACTATAATATTATAAAGAGGAAAGATTTGATTGTTTGTTTGCATTGAATAGGCTCCGAAACTACTGGACCGATTTCAAAAATTCTTTCACCAGTAGAAAGCTACATTATCAGGGAGTGACATAGGCTATAGCTTCCCCGAAATTCAACGTGGTTCCCACGGGAACGGGCCCGTTACTTCACGCGGACGAAGTCGCAGGCAAAAAGCTAGTTTATTTATAAAAGTAACATTTAAGTAATACAACTCATAATCTTTACAAAGTAATTATAACATAATTATGGGACAGTTCATTGATTATGATACAAGTTTAAATTTGATTAAATATTTTTAAAATACTTACGCACAACTATGAGCAATTCTGATACGTTCGAAATGTTGTGTAATTTTTGTAACCATGTCACTGGCTAGTAACTTTTCAGCTTCAACTTTTAACAGCCTCTCATACAGACTTTGAATGGCTCCCCATACATGTTCTTTGAATTTATCTACTACTGGTTCTGGTCTATGTGCCAGCTCTTTCAGCCACCGAGTAACAAAATCCCTTAGGACATAGTCTATTAATTGCTGCAATTGGCTATCTACTGTGCGCCCAAATATCACAGGCAAATGTGTCTTCTTAGTTGTCTGAGGCCAATTACCTTGATCTTCCTGAAAATTATTTTAAAAAAAAAACTATAGACAAAAATAACAATCATGCTAGTGATTTTCTGGAGATCCAATACATTGATGAATAAAGAGTTACTCAGATTTGTTAGCTATCACAATTTTTATTTTTATTCTATTAAATAAAATTTTAAATTAAAAAATTAAGCCCTATTCGTACTTTTGTAACTTTATATGTGACTAACTATTGAAACAGTGTAGAATCTCTCTTTCATTTGGTTTAGGATTAGCTATTTAATAGCTTGCTCAATGTGCCCAGCTAAGTGTACTAGGGAGGATCTTCTAATGGCAACCGATAAGGGTGTTGTCGTTGCCAGGTATTGGGAAAATCTGATAGGAGCTGTGTGTAGTCATTGACTCGAAAAGAGAAGCTTTAGAATTTTGTTAGTGCCAGTGTATTTTGGATTGCTACTTTATGAAATTAACAACTTTATGAAAGTAAGTAGTAATCAGTGGCTACCACAGCCATAATGTGTTAGACACAAGGACTAGTTTTCAGTTTTGTATTAAATTATTGGACAGAGAGTCACCTTAGTATATAAAGGTAAAATATGATTACTCACTTTTAGAGTTTCGTCCAGTTGTCTCACTTCTTTATCAAATTTATCCATTAAAAATAAGGAGGTTTGATGAGGCGATGAAAGTGCAACGTGCCCCCACAATGTAAGAACAAATATACCCAGTACCAGAAAAAAAGTGAATAATAGTAAGTAAACAAGACACCAAATTACAGAAAAATACCATGACACGGCCAGCCACAGCGGGCCTGCGGAAAATAATATCCACTTGAACATGATTAAAAAATATATTTGAACACCAAAAACCACTATCTATTACATTTTTGATTTGCAAATCAATTTGATTACAGTTTTCAGTACATTTTATTAAGTTTACACAGTTTTACGTATTATTTTGTAATAAAACAAATAACAAAATATTTAGCACTCCCGCACATCAAATTGATTGATTTATTTTTTTCTTCCACAATCCACAGATTAAAAATCTGCACAAAATATTTTCTGTCACTTGCTTGACAGTTGACAGATTATCTATCGGCTTGTGTTTCAGTCAATGCTTTTTCGTCGCAAAAAAAACGTTAAATGGTAAAAAAACAGTCTTCTTTTGAAGTATCATCTTCAGATTTCTACTGACCGGAGCTCAGTGAGTATTATTTTATTACTGAGGACTGACTGAAGCATCATTGCTACATTTGTCGACTGTCGTAGTCGTAAATGAAGAAAGTAACTTACGTAACTTTAAAAAAAATAAACTAGCAATACCCACTGAATTTTGTAAACAAACATTCGCGTGACCGTGACAGACTGACTGACAGTGACAAAAAGAAAACTACCTTACCTTGTTGCTATCAAAAGCTGATAATTAATAATTAAGAGTGATCATTTTCTAACAAGAGTTTTCGAGTTTTAAATGCCAATATGGCGAAACAGAAAACAAAATATTTAATTGTTGGCGGAGGGATCGCTGGCGTAACTTGCATCGAAACATTAGCTATACTTCATCCTGAAGAAACTGCTCTGATTATTACGGCTTCCTCATTGATAAAAAATGTTAGCAATGTCAGTTTTTTTGCGAAAACTATAGTGAAATTTGATGTCCATGAAACTGAAGCAAACTCCTTGTTGAAGATACACCCTAACCTCAAAATTGTGTACGACTCTTTGAAACATATAGACACAAAAAATAAAGTAGCGACAACTGACGGTGGAACATGTATCGAATATGAAGTTATCTGTTTGTGTACTGGTGGTGTGCCCAGGCTTATAGCAGATTCTCAGAAATCCAAAAGAATTCTGGGCATTCGAGACACTGAGTCAGTTCAAGAGTTCCAAGAAAAACTGAAAACAGGTCGGAGAATGGTAATTGTCGGGAATGGAGGTATTGCTTCAGAAATTGTACATGCCACCAGAGGAATACAAAAAGTTTGGGTGATAAAAGATGACTACATATCTGCCACATTCATAGATCCAGGTGCTGCTGAATTCTTTCAAGATACATTTAAAAATAAATCTAATGAAGGAAGTATAGACAATAATACTATTTTAAGGAGACATGTATTTAGTGAAGAAGATACATTAGTATCAATAAATAAGAACTTGAAATCAGCAGCTTTAGGGCCTGACTGGTATCGCAAATTAGAAGGCCTCAGGAATGAAACAGGAGAACAGGAGTTGGAAATTGTTTACAAAGTTGAAATTCAGCAAGTCAATGAAATAAATGCAGACTATCCTTTAGAAATTGTACTCAGTAATGGAAGAAAGATAGAATGTGACTTTGTGGTATCAGCAACAGGCGTAGATCCTGCTGTAAATTTTATGTGGGACCAGGAACCAATTAAAGGTAGCGATGGAGGACTAAACATCAATGAATTTCAAGAGACAACAGTAAGAGATGTTTTTGCTGCTGGTGATGTTGCTCATGCAGGTTGGGAATATTCTTCACACTGGTTCCAAATGAGACTTTGGACACAAGCTAGACAAATGGGTGCCATGGCAGCTAAAGCCATGCATGGAAGAGTAACCCAACAAGAAGTATTACAAGATTTTTGTTTTGAACTGTTCACACATTGCACAACACTTTTTGGATATAGAGTAATCTTATTAGGAAAATATAATGGGCAAGGACTAGGCACCGATTATGAAATTTTATTAAGAACTACACCACAAATGGAATATATAAAGTTTGTATTACAAAATGGAAAGTTACAAGGCGCAATATTAATAGGTGAGACAGACTTAGAGGAAATGTGTGAGAACTTAATTCTTGATCAAATAGATCTAACTCCTTTTGGTGATGATATTTTAAATCCAGACATTGATATTGATGATTATTTTGATTAGATTTAAAATTATTTAATTAGAGGATAATAAGTTAGCAAACTAAGCCTAACTAAGTTAGCAAACTTAAATTATACCTAGTTAGTATAATTTAAGTTTGCTAACTTAGTTAGGCTCAGTTTAGCTCTTTATGTGTTATTAATTATTATAAATTTTGTTACATTACTTATTTATTTGTTAAACACATTAATAACTATATAATACAAGAGTTATTGAAATAGGTTAATAAACGAAAACAAAAATATATTAAGATGAATATACATACGTACTACCCGTCCGTAGTATTTCGAATTTGTGTTAAAATTAAACAGACAGATCCTGTGGCAGGGTACCCAAAACGCCTTACTTCGCTGAACGGCAATAAACATGCGTTGAGCGAAGTAACTGCCAACCTTGGGTCACCTGACACCTGTAGTTTTTCACAGACATGAGACATTTATTACTTCTATTATATCCCAAAAATTTTTAGTTGTATGGACACCCTGTGGGAAAAGGACAAACAAACACCTCTGTGCTCGTTGTCTCACGTGGGCCCGTTTTTTGATTCCGAGTACTGAATCCTGTTTGATTACTACATCCATGTCCAAAGAGGTGTCAAAATGTCTTCTTTAGATTATAAGGCTATTTTATGGCAATATTACCATTTTTTTTTACTGATGTTGATGATTGATCTGTCAGTCAAACGGTCAATGTCAAAGAGGATAGTCGCTATTGCTAGTTAGGAGTGGCAACTCTTGGGTGAAATCGGCATCTATGGAAGGTGCTGCCACTGCGGTGCCGGGCGAATAAACTAAAATTCCAACTATAGCTACTATAGGGTATCCTACCTTTTCTTTTCTGCATATATTTCTTTGTTAGCACCTCAAACAACTCCCCCATCCGACGGAATACATGAAATGAGTATTTAAGTATCCAATTTATATTTTATTTACATTCTAAGTAAATAAATAACTGACGGACCATTCGATAGCATTGACGCTATAGACGTTATAATATGAAGGTACAATATGGCCGTCGCTTTTTTTTGGGTGCCGTACTGCAAGGAACCCTATAGTTTCGCCATGTCCGTCTGTCCGTCCGCGGTCTAGCGCCTAGACGCTTGATACTAGAAAGCTGTAATTTTGGTATGTATACACCACAGACATAACATAATTTGACATACACCTAAACGCAAGCTGAAAATATTGCTGTCACTTTTCAGCTAATTAAATTCGGTATAACCTTGACCCTTTCTTTCATCAATAGCAACACTAACGCACACATACACAATTTGACAGACGTGCCTTGTTTTGGTAGACGGAAAGTAAACAAAATGGCTATTTGTTTTAGTTTTAAAAGTGACGTTTAAAGTTATTTATTGAATATAATATCAAATAGACAAAAATATGCGTGTAAAGTGCTGTGTAATACATTTTAAAAACTCTTCGTACAAAAGCAGCCAAGCAAGCCGTACAAAAGTACATATTTGTGTCTGTGTGACTGACATTTGATAGTGTGTGTTTTTGCCACGATTTCTGATAATATAAGAAATGTTAAGTCTGTGATATACATGCCAAACACTCAAACACATGTATACACGGTTAGATCACTTGACGCGCGAGGTGCGAAGTTTCTATAACAAAATTTTGAAAGAAAAAAAAAAGTCTTGTGTTTAGAAATTTGAAAAAAAAACATAATTGTGATGGTAGTAGTCCATACGTTGAACCTTCAATGAAAACTATAACGGTTAAGTTAACTTATAATGGAGAAGAAAAGCATTTTTAGTTTTATATGCCAAAAAATTGTACAAAAAATTACGAGAATAACTGTGTTTTTATTATTTTTCTATCTTCAAAACTGACTGAGTTATATAAGTGCAAAGTTACAATTTTCGGTCGAGCCGCTGAGCGAGCGCGATATCGTTGATGACGTCACTAGGACCATATCCGCGCGAGCGACTCAGGGATTCCAAGCATTTACCCGAATGTGCCTGTCGCGCGCGGAACTACTGTGTTAATTTTATATAAGAAACAATAAAAACATCATGAGTTCATCAACTAAATATTGTATTGTGCCCCAGTGTAAAAATACGGCCACAAAAACACCCGAAAAGTGGTTTTTTTACGTGCCTAAGAATCCTAAAATTAGAAAAAAATTGATAAATGCCGTAATATCCATCTTCTCGTCAGAAGAGCACATCCATTGGGACTACAAACGTCAGCATATTGTTGTGATTGTGAGGATCATTCATTTTCTATTCTATTCTATATTATATTCTATTCTATCTAATGAGTCCAGGTTATAAACAATACAAAACACAGAATGAAGTATAGTTTTTACACTGAGTTAGGTTTATTTATAACAGCTGTTTACACTTGATTTTAATATTACGAAAGTAGGTAGGTATAAAAAATGTAAAAACGCGGGGAACGGGGTAGACTCGGTCGCTAGCAGGGTGGTAGCAGGCGCTAGTTGACGATCTGTTGTATTGTATGTATGAAATCGAAATCATTTCCAAATAATCTCGATATCAGCCGTGATTATAGTACGCGCACAAGTGCTAGACCTAGTCACCTGTATGGGTACTAGCACATGCGCGCGGACTATACATATACCTCGCATATTAAGTAGAAATGATATTTTACTAGCTGTTACCCGCGGCTCCGTCCGCGTGGTCAAGGCAAAATGCCAATAAATTTTCCATGGGAATCTCTTCATCCCGTGGGAAAAAGTAGCCCATGTCACTCTCCACTTCTACAGATCTTAAACTATCCCCAAAAAAATTTATTACTTTCGACGTGAAAGAAGGACAAACAAACAAACACACTTCACATTTTATAATAGGCTATTTGACTAATTTTGAAAAACTGTTTTAAATTATTCGTTGGTATATGATTAATACACCACATGTATATTTCTGCGAAATTTGCAGTATTTTCCGTAAAATATCGGTTTAAAATTTAAATTACAATATTCGCGCTAAAAACGCTTTTTCTGTAATGGCGGACGCCGTGACGTCACAGGCAAGTTGTCGCGTAGGATTTTCTACTTTTGTGTAAAACGGTGGAAATATAATGAAATCACTAAATGACTTTTAAATGTATATTGGTTAGTGAGGCTTATGTGTATAAAAGGCGATACAAAATGGGTAAAGAAATACAATAAAACTAAACAGGCACTCCTGCGCGTATCCCATTCGCCATGACACTTGTTACATTACGCAGTCTTTAAATTTTCCCGGAAGTCGGGATTCCGCGCGCAAACCATAATGTAAAGAGGCTCGCGGTGTTGCCAGCCTCGGCGCTACAATCTCCCCCTCCAAGATACCTGAACGTCCCGGAGGTATCTTGGCACGAACCTTTCGTTTCTTACCCCGTTTACGATTGGGGACGGTAAAATCTGAAGAACCGGAATAAGGTGTTAAGGCGCTGGCATGGTACTTTCCAACTCCCTCTATCTGATAAATGGTAGGACCCAAGACCTTCTCAATAACATAAGGTCCTTCCTTTCGTGGAGCAAACTTAGCAGTAAACCCTTTACTAGCATTACTGAGTTTGTGCGATTGCACAAGTACAAGTTCTCCTGCTTTATACTCAGGTCCTGCACGTCGTCCTTGATCCTTAACCTCCTTCCTTCTCTGTTGTTGACGCGTTATATGAGTTTTCACGTCCTCTAAAATATGTGCAAACTGCTGCAGATATGGTGTGATGTTGGCAACATAATTCTCCTGTTCCACTATGGCTCTGATGTCGTGGGTAACGTCCAAAGGTGAGCGTAACTCTCGAGCCAACGTCAAATATGCGGCTGAATGTCCAGTTCCTTCATTAGGCGCCGAGTTCAAAGCGAACCTTACAACCGGTAAATATTTAGGCCAATCTCGATGGGCTGTGCCTACCAACATGGATAACATCTGTTTCATGTCTCGGTTTTTGCGTTCTGCTGGGTTTGCCTCAGGATGGTAGACTGGAGTTAGGCTTTGTTGAATTCCCAGAACAAGTAATGCTTTCTGCATTACAGCCGAAATGAACTGACTACCATTGTCAGAAATTAATCGACGAGGAATACCATATCGCAGAAATACTTCTTCATAAAGTATCCGGGCACATACGTCAGCCGTGGCATCAACAAGGGCAAAAATTTCTACCCAACGGCTGGCTGTGTCTTCTATAAGCAGGATCCACTTTTCTTGATTTTCTCCCTCAGGGAGTGGACCAAATAAGTCCATAGCTAGGACTTCGAAACGATGTTGTGGAGCAGGTGTCTGTAAGAAGCCAGCCATCTTCTGGTTGCTTGGTTTATACTTCTGACACAGATCACATGATTTTACATAAGCTTCCACCAGCTTTCTCATTCCTTGAAAGTAGTACTTTTGCTTCAGTACCTTCAGAGTCCTGTCCACACCAAGGTGACCAGCTGTAGGTGCACCATGGACTTCCTTCAGTAATTCCATTCTCATGCTCTCTGGAACCACTAGCTGAGAGTCGTCTGTTTCTCCATTAAGATCAGCACGAAAAAGTACACCTTGAGAAGTGAAGTATCCTTGATCAGTCCAATGGCTAATGTTATCTTCGTCATCAAATGCTTTTAAAATGTGCTTGATTTCAGGGTCTGCAAGCTGAGCATCACGAATATCATCAGAACTACGATGAGGTAAATCAATGGATATGGGACAAGCCTCACAAATATTCTTCACATCTTCAGGCGGTACTGGGCGGCTTAAAGTATCCGCCACTACATTAATTTTTCCAGGAGTATACTCCAAGTCAAGGTTGAAAGACTGAATTTTTAAACTCCACCGAGCCAACCGTCCACTAGGAGTTTGTATGCTAAGTAACCACTTCAGTGGCTGATGGTCAGTAGCAATTCTAATCTGGGAGCCTTCCACATAAGGTCTAAATTTATCCAAGGCCCACACTACTGCCAAAGCTTCTCGCTCTGTGGTACTATAATTCCTCTCGGCAGGTGACAGAAGACGGCTAGCATATTCTACTGGCCTCTCTGAATGAATGTCTTCTCCTTGGAGTAATACCGCGCCAAGTGCATAAGCACTCGCATCAGTCCGTATTATAAAAGGCTTCTCGTACTCAGGCTGTTTCAGTATGGGACTAGTGGTGAGCCGACTCTTTAGAGTATCAAAAGAAAGCTGCTGATCTTCTCCCCAGGTCCATGCCTTGTTTTTCCGAGTCAAATCTGTCAACGGACGTGCGATATTGGAGAAACTTGGAATGAATTTTCGAAACCAAGAACATGTTTGCAAAAAGGTGCGCATCTCTTTGAGATTCCTAGGCGGTTGCATTTCCATTATAGCCCGCGTTTTGCTACTATCAGGCTCGATTCCTCTCGAGGAAATAATATGCCCCAAATACGTCATTCTTTCACGGGCAAAGACACATTTGCTTCGGTTCGCTCTTAAATTAAATAATTTGAGGCGGTTGAAAACCTGCTGCAAATCAGCAAGGTGTCTTTCTAGGCTGTCAGAGATGACAAGTATGTCATCGAGGTACGCTACCGCTGTAACATCCTTCAGTCCAGCTCGGAGTCTATCAATAAGACGTTGAAACGTCGCCGGCGCATTCTTCAACCCGAACGGCATCCGGCGGAAACGGAACGTTCCAAAAGGCGTGGTGAAAGCAGTCTTGTCCCGATCTTCGGCCGCGACTTCAATTTGCCAATAACCAGCCTTTAAGTCTATAGTAGACATCACACTACCCATTTTAGTGGACTGCAATAAGTCATCGATGACTGGCAACGGATACTTATCCGTCTTTGTAACGGCATTTACGCCTTTGTAATTGACACAGAATCTCAATTCATTTGAGTTCTTCTTTGGCACCAGTACAGGCTGAGAAGCCCAAGCCGATTCTGCTTCCTCTATCACTTCTTCCTCTAACATTTTGTCAATTTCCTTCCTCATGATTTCCTTCTTCTGAGGCGAAATTCGGTATGGAGGAAATGATACTGGAGGACTATTTCCAGTGTCAATGTGATGCACTGCAAACGACGTTGGTCCTCCCCCTGGCTCAAAGACATCCTTATTTTCAATCAGGATGTCAGCTAATGCTTTGCGCTCATCTGCGGCTAATTGTGGCCCCTCATCCGCACGCAACACATCTACAGACGCACTAGTAACATGGTGACCATCTTGCTCAGATTCCAGATGATATGGAGTCGGATTGGATCCTAACCACCATCGGTTACTACTAAAATCGAGCACCATGCCAGCATCCCTAACGAAATTAATACCTAATAGTGATTCCGTTGCATGAGGCAAAACAATAAATGAAGTAGGCACCACAACACCGCGAACCTCCACATTAACAATTGCCGTGTCTACAACTTCTGAACGAACAAGTCCATCTGCAAATTTTAAATTATATAAAACTTTCTTAAATTTTTGACCATTACAAATCAAATGGGATTTTAGACTTTTACTTGCTATACATTGTTTAGCACCCGTATCGAGTAATAATTTTGCTTGCACACCAAAAACTTTAATGGGTATGACGGGTCTTGACACTTTTAAATTCACTGACTCTACGGACACTGTTTGAAACGTCGAAGTCTTCTTCTCCTTACAGGTCGGGCAGTTCGACCTAATAACGCCTGGAGTACCACAGCCAAAACAAGTTATGGCCTGCGTTGTCGTTCCACTTCCTGTCGACGTTGATGTCCTTTGTGAAGATTCAGCTTCAATAGGCTTTCTTTGCCTTAGCTTAGGACAGTCGTCCTTCAAATGACCAAATTGTTTACAATATGAACACCGGGGTCTTGGTGTTCGCTTCGTAGGCGAAACTGTTGTTGTCATTCTATGACTTGAAATATCTCGTAGTTCTGTCGCATCAGAGGACGAGCGCTGACATACTCGTGGTTTAGTTTCCTCAAGCAGATCTTCAACAGCGCGTGCTTTCTGCAGCAATTCCTCATAGGATGAGTAGGATATTCGAGGAACCTTCTCTCGAATGCGTTTATTCAGCAACCCGTAGACCATGTCCAATTGTACAGGATTCACAGGAAGCGTATTCGGTGGCAATTGGGATATTAATGCCCGAATTTTGCAGATAAAAATATCTGTTGCTTCCTCCCCCTGTTCTCGACTAAATATTTCTCTGTAGATTCGATGAGGCGGCCTTCTTGGCCCAAAAGTATTCTGAAGCTGACCAACAGCATCACTCCAGGTTGTTATCGATGACTTCACACCTTGCCACCATGTCGCTGCTAGGTCGGTGAGTAGTATCGGTAGCCCACGTAGTGCGATCAGGTCACTTATTCCGACACACTCCTTGTACGTTTCAATGGAGTCGATGAAAGCGATGACATCCGTTTGTGTTCTGCCATCAAATCTAGCTGTACACTTCGCAAAGTTTCCCGAAGGAGCCATCCTTTGACTATTCAACATCTGTACCATGTGTATAAGCTGCTCATTAGTCATCATAATAGGAGAGGGTGCGGTTGAAGTGGGAACTGCATGTTCATGTCCTTCTTCTATAGGAGCAGACAGACCACTCGCACCATCCTCCTCTGAAGTAGCAGGATTGTTCCTCGTATTCCTCATTTTTAAAGTTTATAAGAGAAATTTAAATTTATGTATTATAAAACTCAAAACAAATTGTCCATATAGTGTCCAATATTTACTAATGTGTAGTAGGTATGTGCATTGAAGGTATGTACAGATATCAGAGTTCCAAATAAAATTAACTTTTTTAAAACTTTTGTTCCGCAGCACAAAATATAAGTTTTAAATAAAAATCCACAAATAAATTGTAAAAAAGAAAAGTCCACAGTAATATACAGCTATTGTCCAATATTTACACTAAAATAATTTACACCTAATTAGAATCTTATTAGAAAAATAATTAAAATTAAGTTTTTGTCAGTGACATTTGTTCGAAGAACAAAGAACTTAATTTGTAAAGAAATTGTCCACAAAATAATAAAATTGTCCAGAAAAGTTAATAAGATTGCACTAAAGAATATTGTTCAAAATATTACTGCACCAAACACTAAAAATTGTTATAATATTGTTTGACACCTTGTCCCTCAACAAAGTAATATGTTTGACATGAATTTACAATTGAAAATGTTCAAAAATTGTCTCAAAATTGTTCAGCACATACTCACGGTACCCGTTCAATGTCACCTTGCACTAAACACTACACATAGACACTAAAATTAAAGTTTTACAAAATTTTCACGAGTCCGCCATTTTGTGAAAAAGTACTTGTTCACAAATTTTACGAAAAACACTAGAATGTGATAGCAAATTGTCCTAGCAATTATCACATACACTAACCATGATGGAATGTTATTGTTTTGTATTCGTTTATTACTTACAAAAACGGGAAAATACAAAACACACCGTACGACTTCACGCAATGTTCGTAACTTCGTAAAACCAACAAAGTACGTGTTTAGGTATTACCGATACCTAGAAAACATTGGAAAACGCAAAGTCTACACAAAATAGTCACTAAAAACACTAACACTACAAAAGTTTATACCGAAATGAAAACACAACAACTTGTTGAAAAAGTTTTCACTAAAGTTCGGCCCTCAGTTGGTGCGCCATTGTCGCGTAGGATTTTCTACTTTTGTGTAAAACGGTGGAAATATAATGAAATCACTAAATGACTTTTAAATGTATATTGGTTAGTGAGGCTTATGTGTATAAAAGGCGATACAAAATGGGTAAAGAAATACAATAAAACTAAACAGGCACTCCTGCGCGTATCCCATTCGCCATGACACTTGTTACATTACGCAGTCTTTAAATTTTCCCGGAAGTCGGGATTCCGCGCGCAAACCATAATGTAAAGAGGCTCGCGGTGTTGCCAGCCTCGGCGCTACAAAGTAAACTTGTACCAAAGTGTACATTCAGCGTGTTTAGAATATTTTTTCTGTTATTTTACTGGAAAAAATGGTTTATAAGTGGTGTAATTGTGCCACAATGTACAAATACTTCTATAAAAACTCCACAAAAACTGTTTGTTTCTGTGTTAGCTCGAAGAGACCCAAACAGCATTTTATCTCATACAAATGTTTTTATGTGTGAAGATCACTTTGATGTAAGTATGCCAGTAATATTTGATTCGAATAGTAATAGATAAAATGATAAAATCACACAAAATGTCGTAACAATGAACAATGTTGACTTGCGTGTGACGTCACGCGAGGCATAGCCAATCACAGAGCGTTCTTGTGGCTGAAGAAATTTAAAAAATAATTTGGATTTATTTTGTTTATTTTGAAAAATCTATAAATATTTTTGGATATAACAGAGATAAATATGTTTTTTTATGTTATTACCTAATAGGATGACCACATTTCGTAGCATATTTTTAATAGTGTCAAATAGCCTATATTAGTATTATAGGTACCTAAGTACCTACCTACCTTTCCATTTTAACTCCGCGAATTTTAGCTGCATCAAAATCTTTATTTCTTATAAAATATTCTGCCACCATCATATAGTGGACTATGGGAAGGTTGTCGGATTGGCCTTTTGAAATCTTTCTTCCATTTTAGTTCAAACAATAATATACAAAATACACTACATAGGTAATTAATCTGCATTATTTAAAATCAATAAAAAACACCAGAGCGCACTAGAGCAAGCAACTTTTACCCGCAAAAATGTACTACGGACGTATGAGCCGGGCGCCCCCGACGCGCCGTATGGATGCGATGACGTCACGCGCTGTTCGCGGGGACGACGAGATTTAAAAAACCTGCGTAAACTTCCCAAGCTTATAACTTCGTTAATATTGCACCGATCGATGTGAAATAAAAACTAGAATAATGTGTAAGGTGTAAACTTTTATTCTACGTACTCAAAAGTGTAATATTGTAACCTTGTTATCTTCTCCATTTTTTTTAAAAGAAAATTTACAAATGTCATAGAATATGATATTGGACTCATTTGCAAGCAAGCAAAGCACAGCAAATACGGAACCCTACACTGTGCGTTGCCCGACACGCACATGACCGTTTTTTTTTATTTTAGTTCATCTACCAGGCACCTATGTCGCTGTTGGCTATGGGTATGGAAATTGACAGTTATCTAAGTGTGCTCCCCCGCCCCTCCGTGGTCAATGTCAAAAGTCTACCGCACAGACAGAGTACTTTTTTATATACTGTCTACCGTCTACCGTGCGTGTTGGTCGTAGGGATGGCGATTCTTTTCGAAAAAGATCGATTTTTAAATCGATTCGAATCGTGACCTAATGAATCGATTCACAAAAAAATCGAGGTCTATAAGATCGATTTCCGAAAAATCGATCTTTTTTTCAATAAATTTCAATAAACAAATGAAATAAATACCAAAAATAAATTATGGCTGGCATGACGCAACTCATGGCGGAAACACACTACCGTGTCGGGGCCTGTCGTGTCGCGCCAGAAGCATATCGCGTTCATACATTTTATATGGTTAGGAGCACATTTGTAGGGCGTGTCGTGTCGTGACTCGCTCTGTCGTGGCGCGGACTGCTGGCCGCCGATTGCGCCACGGCGGTGGTGGGGGGTATGACGCGACACGACACGCCCTGCAAATGTGTTTCTATACCCGCGCGCGGCTCGTGGCGCGAACAAGTGGACGCTTTTTTTAAAATTTATTTTTGCAGCGTGATAATGAGTTACTAGGTACTAGATTCCTGATAAATATACTTAAATACTTTTTTTTGTAAATAAATACCATTATACATTATAGAAAACACCCAGACAAAGGCAAACACTGCGAGCTTCTGTTCAGAAATGAAAGAAATAAACGTCTGGCGTTTATTTCGTTCATTTCCGAACAGAAGCGCGCCCCGACACGACACGTAAGTGTGCACACCCACCGTCACGACAGAGCGCGACACGACAGGCCCCGACACGGTAGTGTGTTTCCGCCATCAGTCCAGTCACAGATACAAACAAAAACAAAAAGTCAAAGACTACAAACGTAACCTTTTTTATTCAAGAGATGCGACGAAATCTAAACATACAGCCATCTCGCGAGTTTTTGAATAATTAATTCTTTAACCGGCAGCACTCTTATAATACGGATACATTCAATTAATTGTAAATAGTTTTATGGTTTATACCAAAAAAAATCGAATGTCGATTTTCAAGGGTGAAATATCGATTCACCGAATCGATTCAGTACTACATATCGATTTAAAAAATCGATCTTGTTGGCTCCAAAAATCGATTCTTTGATTAATCGATTTCAGATCGCTATGCCTAGTTGGTCGAGTTGAGTTGAGTGTCACTGTGTTGGAATTTGTTTTCATGATATGAAAATTTTATTGAATTTCCAATTAGTTGATAACGCTCTGATATTTTTGATGTACCTAATTTGAATATCAATGTTTGTTTAGTGTTGAAGTAACTAGGTTTAAAGTGTCAATTAAATACTGCGACTCAAAAAGTGTTTGTACTAAACTTCGTCTTTGTGTTGTTGAATCATACTTTTTTTTACAAGATGCCACTATTATTCAGCGTTGTTGCTCGAGGCACAGTTGTGCTAGCTAAATATGCGACCTGCGCTGGTAATTTTACGGAGGTCACTGAGCAGATATTATCCAAGATTCCGCCCCATGATGATAAGCTGACGTACTCCCATGGCAATTATCTGTTCCATTATATTTCAGAAAATAAGCTTGTTTTCTTCTGTATTACGGATGATGTGAGTACTTTATTAAATTACCTACTCTGCCTTGCTAATGAGCTTGTCTCCTAAATATTCATTAATATGTTTTATGATTTATTAAAAACAGTAAAAGAACCTGCCCCTAAGGCGAATCTCTGACCAGAATTTTTTGATATCTTAAAAAATAAGTTTTAAGCTTCCTATTACACAACAGTTATTTTTTCTTTTTATATTTCAGAAATTTCAACGTTCTAGAGCATTCCTTTTCCTAAATGAGATTAAAAGGAGGTTTATAGTGGCTTTTGGTGATACAGCACAGACGGCTATTCCATATGCTATGAACAGCGAGTTTGCAAGAGTTCTTGCGACTGAAATGAAACATTACACCGAGTCCAGGGATCTCGATGCAATATCTAAAGTACATGGGGAATTGCATGAATTGAAAGATATCATGGTTAAAAATATTGGTGAGTTTAGTTTTGTCATTATTTAGAAATTGCTAGTGTAGTGTACATCTTTGTTCTTGACTGTACCATCTTATCTTCGTGTGTGGGGTGGATCAAAAAGATCCTGACATAATCGTTATGAATCTTTTGTCTGACCTATCCTACCTTATACAATCTTCCTTAAACAATTGTGTAAACGAGACGTCGCCTTGCATCATGTATTGCTCTGTCTCCCTTACTCAGCCGTTTTTGTTTTGTTTTAAGGGGTCATGGTATGGCCCCAGTATTCAATAGTGTTCTGACCGTACAAATCATTAAGTCTTTGCATGTAATATACTTTACTTTTATTTGTTCAACTTGTTTACTTAAATAAATATTAATTTTTTAAAAATTGTCTGCATTGTAAAATTATTATAAATATAGGTAATTGAAATGACATTATTTATGTTTCTGGATTGAGCCACCATAATCACCAATTGATGCTTATGGCTTATGCAGAAATAAGGCTTAAAAAATACATTCTCGACAGTTAGAAAGAAAATAATGAAAAAATAAATCATTTTACGGTTTTTCAACAAAATAAACTGTTTTATTTACTAACAGACAATCATTTAAAGTGTTGTTTAGTAGAGTATAGAAAGGGTGTGATCCCCTTTCACTTGTGTATCTACAAATACCATACTTTTCCGATATTGATAACTCGCATTAATTGTAAACAATACAATTTATCTTTAGCCTTATCTGACTGTTTGTTTGTAACTTTTGTATGAGCTGTGACTACTTTGTGTCATTAAATAATATAAATAGAACAAGCTTTAGTAATAATTATTACTTAGAGCATTTGGCTAAACAGCCAAATTTAATGCTAAAAGTAACTTTGGGGAAGGGCATTCATGAATGCAGTTTAAAATGATGTACATTTTATCATATATGTATATACACAGTATTTTTCACTGTTAACCGTGCTAGTTAAACATATTTAAATTAGTAATTATCAAATATTTGCATCTACTTTAATGATTATTCTGACTATCTCTTATCAATATAAAATAAGTAATTTATGTTATCTTTGTGTTAAAGTAATGACTCGTATGTGTCTGTATGATTTTGTTAATTCTAATTGTTAGTATCTAAGTAGTTTAGGCCATAAGCACTCTTGAAGTTATCACAATATCAGAAACAACAGATAATTCGCCAAAGAAATGGTGTAAGAAAATCAGTTATGACCTTTTTGTTATTAACAGCACATGAACACAACATTATCTATATAATATAAAAGAAAGTCGTTAGTTACACCATTTATTACTCAAGAACGGCTTTAGCGATTTGGCTGAAAATGGGTGGAGAGGTAGCTTAGAACCAGGAGAAGGACATAGGATACTTTTTATCCCGTTAGGGTACGTAGGGGTAGAGGTAGGGTAGGGTAGGGGTGGGGTAGGGTAGGGGTAGGGTAGTGCCTTTAAGTCGGAACAAAGTTTGCTGGGTAGCTAGTATACTAATATTAGGCTACTACCTACATTTATCATTTACTAGCTTTTGCACGCAGCTTCGCTCGCGGTTAATTTTATGAGATAGATCTCGTTTGACAACAAAACAACCCATGGCGCGACTTGTGGCGCCATCTGTTGGCCGATACAGCGCCCTCTATAGTAGAAAAAACATTTTCCCATTGGAATGACATACTTTTACGGGATAAAAAGTAGGCTATGTTGGGCTCTGTACCCCTGACAACATATGTACAAATTTTCATAATGATCGGCTGATTAGTCAAGTCGTGAAGGAGTAACAAACAAACAAATTCACTTTCTCATTTATAATATTAGTTAGGATTTAGATATACGAAATATTGTAATATTATCCTGTTATGCATCAATATTAGTTAAGAAGGAATAACAACTATTGATATTATAGAATAACAATTCAATTTATTTTTATATTTTACAAAACGGCGACTTGGTTTGCGTAGGTATATCCCGGTATCTCGTGTAATTTTCATGTTGTTATGTTACACTCACAAATAATAATGGTATAAGAATTTTCAAAGTCGGTTCAGTATATTCAGAGTTTACCTACAACCTTAAAAGGTTTAACCTCTATAAAATATTAGTGTAGATAAACAAAATACATAATTGCAATTAAATTATTACAACAAAAATTGTAATATTATATGTATGTAGTTACTACATTATGTATATCTTAATATATGTATGATTCATACAACAGAGTAGATAAATCTAATTAATAGGTAGGCAGCCTGAACAATTTAATATTCAGACCTTGAATAGTTTTCTACAATTTTATTACAGTTTCCTTTTTTGAGGCCACAGTATGTAGATTAAAATATTGTTTTGTTACAGTGATAAAGTAACAGTAAAGCCATTTCAACCTTATTTATAAAATGTTGAAGTTTTTTTGTCAGACATTTTTTTTATTGTTATTAATAATTTAGTTAATAATTTAGCTCTTCTTGTTTACTCATTTCTCTTTGTTTGTTTGATTTCACTCACCTTTAACACTGTTGTATTTTTTTTTAAAGATGTTTAAGTTGTAATGCTGTTGTTGTGTGCATAAATAATTTCCTGTTATTATAATCTAGGATGAATCACACAATACCCAGTCTCAAGCTAAGCAAAGCCATGGATACTAGATTGTTGATAAATAAACATAAATTATACATAAAAAACACCCAGACCACACAAATGTTTTCCTCGCGCGAGATTTGAACCCGCGGCCTTAGGGATAAATTAGCGATTATTAGCCACTTGACCACGGCTTGACCAGTTGCACAAAACAATTTAAAGATAATGACACATTAAATGATGTCTGTCCTACTAAACAAGAAAAACCGATAGCATGAGATTTAATGTGTGATTAAAATTAAACTACAACTGGCTGCATGTCTCTGAATTATATCTGAATATTTAATTTTATGAATTATATCTGCATATCTCTGAATTATATCTGCATGTCTCTGATTTATATCTAAAAATTTTCCTTTTTTATCATTGCAGATAGTATGACAATGCGCGGTGAAAAATTAGAATTGCTAGTGAACAAAGCTGAAAATTTGCAAACAAGCGTAAGTAATCTGAAAAGTTATTGGTGAATTGTACAAAACCATTTTAAAATTGAGGATATATAAAAGCTCACTGTCAAACTAAAGAAGATAAAAAGAGATAGCTTGAGATTTAATATGGAAATCACATTAAAATTTGTTAATGCAACTGACTGTATATCTGAGTTAGGAGAATAGACCCATTCTCCTAACAAAAACAGTTACAATCTCATGTCAATATCAAACTCTTTCTCACTCATACAAAATAGGAATTGAATGAGATGTGTGAGTTGGAGATGAGATTGAAACTGTTTTGTTACAAGAATAGATCTCTTGTTATCTATATTTTTAATTATAAAAACACATGTATAATAGTATAACTTTAAACAAGATAATGTTAATTAAATCGAGATTTCAAAATTATCATGTGTGACCTGTTAAATTAATCACAGAGCATGAAACCCAGTTGATAAATTGTTTGATACTGATTAATTTATTGATTCTACAATGTATCAATATCCTTTGAACAGGAAAATGATGTCTATAATACAGAGAGTAGTTTCGCAGGCCGACCGAATTGGAGAACGTATAGTCATTGTCATTTTGAATGAGATTGCAAAGCGTATTTATTAAGTCGAAAGTTTTTAAACCATCGCCAAGCCACTCAAATGAATGGGCCAAAAACCCGGGAACAAGAAGACATAATTAAAAAAAAAAATAAGTCAACTGTTATTAGGGGAGGGATTTTTTTCAATATAGAACCCTAGTCACCATTAGAGGGTTTAAATCAACACTCGATCGGTATATACTAGTAGGGACCAACAGCTCTCTCCGAAGCCCGAAAAAACTAGAATTTTCAAATCCAAACACTGGCAATATCTGCCGTTGCTTAACTCATACAGTTTGACACACGCTACGATCGTCATGTAAGACTGAATAACAGGTATTTGTTTACTTAATATTCATTAACATTAATTTCTTTGCAGTCTGTCTCCTACCGTAACACCTCGAGAACACTTCAACGATCTCTCTTCTGGAAGAATATTAAAATGTACGTGATCATCGCTGTGGTGGCGGCCCTAGCAGTTTACTTGATCGGTGCCATGGCCTGTGGAGGACTCGCGTGGAAGTCTTGCGTCGGTTAATGAAAATAAAATTTAATATATTGTAATCTTACTAATATAAAGGCGAAAGGGTGTCAGAATGTTTGTTAATCTTTCATGTAAAAACGACTTGGTTTGCTAGAAGTTTGGTACCTGGATTAACACATAGTTTTTATCTCGGATATCAGTGCGGGAACGGGATTTCGCGGGTAAAGCCGCGGGCATCAGCTTGTTATTATTATCTACAGTTTACGTTACATTATTCAATATATTTGGCTATTATAAAAATCACTTTAAACTTGGTATCTTTGTTGTTGCAAAATATTGATCCTGAGAAAGTGCCTGAGAAGGCCCAGTCTCAGAATAAAGTCAGATCAGCCGATTACAAAAAGTCTACCATAGACTAACTAAGTATTGGACATTTTTGGATATTGCAATATTGATTTCCGTACGCAAATATTCACTTAATGCGTGTATGTCTATGGTGGTTATTTATAAGTTTTGAACCAAATTAATGTTTACTAATTAAATTAAAATTATTTATATGTTATACCTACCGACCAGTTAGTATTATTGTGTTAGCCCATTTAGAGCTTTTAGTGTGGTTATAAGTGACATATCTATAAGTTGGGATAAAATACTGTATTAAATTGTATTCATTCTTACTTGGCAAATGAACGTCAAGCTTCATGTTGCATGAAAACACTACTCATCTAATTCGCAATTAACACCAATTGCGAGAAGAACACGAACAGAAAACTGTTTAGTCGTTTTACGCCTAATTTGCAAAATGACACGAGTCATAAAAGATCCGATTCGCGGCTCGGAAGAACTTATTCAAAACAACTAATTCTCAAAAAGACTAAATAGTAAAATGCCTAATTCTTTAAAGGAATAATTCATAAGAGAACTAAAAAGAAGTAATTCGCAAAATGGCAATTTTTTACCAACATATCCTTGGATCACAATGACAATACCAAAAAAGCCAAATAGGTATGACGTCTGAAATATTCATTACTCACAGTCAAATTATAATGTTTTGTCATCTTTGCCAAGTATCAATGAATGGATTTTAATTATGTGTTATTGCTCCGTTGGTGACTGGAAGTAATAACAATATGGCATGGTTTTTAAAAATATACAAAATATGCGGAATTTCGAGTGAAAATTGGAATTGTAAGACCGACGGTGGGTTTCACTCATGGTTTCACTTTATACCATAAATAAAATTTTACACAAAAAAGTTTAGGGCTCTTTCCCGTCTAAAGGAAGATGCGTGGAGTGTGTGGTTAGTATGACACACTTAAAGATCGTGCGTGTAAAGGTGTGTTCGTTCTATATACACGCGATCAACGGATATGCCGAACGACTCATCTCCTGTCTGATGTGGTAAAGCCCTAAGTTTAAACTGCATGAAAAGTAGTTTAACCTTGAGAAAGATGATACATAATCTATAAGGAAGGTTAGACTTAAACATCGTTATTATTATAGACAAGAGCGTCCATGTTTTTTTTTATTTGTGATCGAAGGTGCCCATAATATAAAGTCATTTAAATATCATCATCAACCACCATAATCCCTTTCTTTTCTAGCGGGCTGATAGTTTGACTTGATATACGGAGCATGGACGAAATTTTTAAAACCATCCAAATACTGTTTGCAGTCGTCGTTGTTTAACTACCATGTTTCTAGAATTACTCTGTTCCAAGATTGTGTGCTATTATCTCTTGCCAAGTACTTCTTTCCGACGTTAAAATTGGGTGGTACTGCGTTAGATAATATTTATTGAATATAATCTAACTAAATATATAAATATATATTATCTAACGCATAATATATATTTTTTTGTATAATTTCTATGACAATTATTTTTTAGATTGTATCATTAGAGCTGGCCCAAATATATTGTTAATCGCATGCATTTTATGTGGAAAATAGATTTTTTTTATTTATCTGACAAGATTCCACAGTTCAACCTGTGGTAAAGGTAAACTGTAACTTTATATGAACAAATTTAGAGGAACATAAATACGGTTTCACTTCTGTTGTAACCATATTGCGCATTGGCCACAAAGCCTATAAAAAAAAGTTTTTTTTGGAATCATCTTGCGCACTGGCCAGAAAGTCTATAAAAAGAAAGAAAATTAGATTTATTGTAATCATCTTGCGCATTGGCCACAAAGTTTATTAAAAAAAAGAAAATTAGTTTTTTTTTAAATAACTTACTGTTAATAAAATTGTTTGTGGTCAGTACGCACGTTATTTTTAGTAAAACAGAAGTAATTAAACCTTTTTTTCGTTTTCTACGTACCTACGTGTTGAATAAAAGTTCTCATATTTAAAAAAAAATAACTGAGCACATCATGACTCAATAAAATCATTAAGCTAATGACACATTAAGTCTCATTTTATCTCTTCTTTCTTAGAGAAAGACAACATGAGATTTTATGTGTCATTGACTTAATTTTTTTTTGTGCAATTTACTTAAATATCTATAACAACTTTGAATAATATCATGATATGAATGTTACTATAACGTATATATTACCGACTTGATGCCAATTTGTAGTAAAATATATTGTTATTCCAAGTAATTATTATAGCAAGTAAAATTTCAACTCATGTTGATAACTGCAGTTTCTACTGCAAGATTTGACCCGAGCAAACAAACATTGCAGTTAAGTGTAATAATTTACTTTTCCGGCTAAAGACTAAATTATTCTATTACTAAAATATCCAGTACATGTATACCCTAACCTATTCTAAATACGAAAGTAACTGTTTGCCCGTCTGGTACCTTTTCATGCATAAACCGCAAAACCAATTTGTAAGAAATTGAGTATGAAGCTATAACTAGCTTCATACTCAATTTCATATAAATCGGTTTCCCTCGGTCATACAAATTGGTCCCTCCTAACGGGGGTGAAACAGTGAGGTTTTGCTAATATTCATATAAAAAAAATATAAATTATCGTGATTAATTTATATATTATTTTACTTATTTACGCGATTTATAATTAAAATCTGTTTAGTTTCGAATTTTCTAATGTTCATTCCAGTTGATTAGATGCTTACTTTCTAAGTAAGAATTGGTAACAGCTCAACTAAATGTAAATGATTATTCGATAGAAATACATAAATCATGTTGTACTATTTGGCATGACAGATTAACGATACTTTATTTTAGCATAATAATTATTAAACAGTTATAGTTCGCAGGTGGATAGAATATTTTAAGTTTTATTTTATTGCCAATCATTTCTTAAATATTTTTAATGTTTGTCTAAATCAATATATTATTTAATGACTTAACGCAACGGTTAATTTGAATAAAGACTAGCAAGTATTGTGATATTGAATGTATGTTAAACTATAAGTATAATTCGTTTATGTCTAAAATGTGTTATAAACTTGTATAGATTATTACTGATATCAGTGTTTTATTCAGCTCCGCTGCATCATCGATCGTCTGTTTGTTGTGTATGGCGTATGGCAATGTCACTGGCATTGTATCCCAAATATCGTGCACTCTATCCGTACATGTACCGGGGTCTCGTCAGATTGATCCCGCCATCCCGCACGGTCCGAGTGCCGAGCCGCGAGGGTGCATCCCCCTCCCTCGCCGGCCCGCTGCGTTCCGTTCCGATCTTCGCTCGCGGCAAACGCGCGCCAACGTCCGCCGCGAGAGGGCGCCGCTGTCGCCCGTCGCGTTCCTTTACTACGCACGTGCTTACTCTACTACAAATATACCTGTGTGTGAGTGACTCCGTTGAATTATTCCGTGTCAATACGCCTTCGCCGGTACGAAGCGTGCCCAGCATAGGAATAATAAGATTGTCAGCTTGTACCGTGCGTACGAATATGTTTGTTCATGGGCATTATTGTTGTTCCCGAGGGACCGGCGATTAATATCGCTCCTGGTTTTGCCATTAATATTTATGTTGTTCTAACGCATCCGTCATTACCGGTAATGTATCATATTCAGACAGGCGTAATGCAATGAAAATATTTAATCCCGACTTTTATAAGACTAATCTAATAGTTTTTGCTTTATGCCAGGCAATATATCACCCAAAAGAAAGTTTGACTGATGTAGAATTTTTTATAGGTCTTCTTGTATTTAGTATCTGGCATTTTGAAGTCAGAATAATTTAATACTCAATACTTTATTGCATCATAGTAAATTTAACAAACAATAAGTACTTACTTACTATAAACTCTGTTGGGCATTGCAATTTACAGGATTACAATCTAGATTTATTAAAGAACTCGTAGATTATGTAGGTACCTACTACTGGATTAAACGTCTCTCAATAA
The DNA here is from genome assembly GCA_905163395.2 of Endotricha flammealis. Classification (NCBI taxonomy): domain Eukaryota; kingdom Metazoa; phylum Arthropoda; class Insecta; order Lepidoptera; family Pyralidae; genus Endotricha; species Endotricha flammealis. The sequence continues at coordinate 6,047,808 of LR990858.1, read as the reverse complement.
TCTTCAGAACTCGTTTTCGCCCCGCTAGCATTCGGTATTCAAAGTGTATAAGTATAGACGCCTTTTAGAGACACAACGGATTTCGGTACCTTTTGCCGGCCCAAACATAAGGATCAAAATTGACCCATGATACATATTCATTAAATGTAACCTTTTGGAGGGCTTTGTTGTGTTTGATTAAATATACGACGGTTATGTCAAGGAATTTACGATAAGGACCTTCGTGATTTGGGTAATATTCAATTATAATATTGAACAGTCGAAAATGTTGAATAATTGATTGAGCATAGCTAGCAGTAGGCTACCTTTTATGAATAATAAGATATTGTTTTGAGATAGTTGGGTATTCATACTATTTTTATTGTCTTTACATTGATCTTAATTAATGTAGAGTTGTTATAGACGGATACTGCAGTGTAGGACGAAAATTATTAACTAAAAGTTTTCTGGTGAACTTAAACTGTTAATTCATAATGTTTTTTGTTTGCCACCTTTGTGGTAAAAAAAACCTTAACTCAATACCATTTTATTTGTCTAGAATTAAAGACCGGGACACTGCTCTTACGTATCGTAAGTTCAGAGGATATGCGCTATGCAATATTTATTCCACCCATAATAATTCTGTAATAGACGATGATTATTTTCCCCACAATGTTAGCGGAAATGACAAATGGCTGTCGAGTGATTTAGTAGGTACTAGGGACAAAAACAAACCCGTCTGGTGTCATAGACGTAAAAGAAACTGGACTTTAGATTGTCTATTTGTGCTCAATGCTCTGCTCATACACTCACATTTCCAAACATGTGTGCGTGCCCGTCCAGTTATTAACGCTACAGGAAGCGATGTCGATTTTAGGGAAGGTTACTATGAACGGTTCACAGGTCATTGTTCTTTTTACTTCAAAGCGTTTTTTTTGTGAGCGACAAGATAGATTACTATTGTTAGGGAGTGAATCTTTGCGTCAAAAACATCTGTTTTTAGACCATTAGTTTTGAAAGACGTATTGTCACATTTGTTGTATTATAAAAACAACTATAATGTTAGTGTTAGGAAAAGATAAAAGGAAGTAAAACCAGGCCCTGGGACTAAATAATGCTTAGGTATAAACACCAATTAGTACCGACAGACTAAGAATGTATTTTACTGGTTTGCAGCCTCCCAATTTCTTTACATATTTAGATAACTAGCTTTTCCCCACGGCTTCGCTCGCGGTTAATTTTATGACATAGATCTCGTTTGACAACAAAACAACCCATAGCGCGACTTGTGGCGCCATCTGTTGGCCCAGACAGCGCCCTCTATAGTAGAAAAAATATGTTCCCATTGTAATGACATACTTTCACGGGATAAAAGTAGGCTATGTTGGGCTCTGTATCCCTGACAATATATATACAAATTTTCATAATGATCGGCTGATTAGTTAAGCCGTGAAGGAATAACAAACAAACAAACTCACTTTCTCATTTATAATATTAGTTAGGATAATGTGCATTCCATAATACCACAATTTACTTAATTCCGAGAAGGAACACTTTGAATAGAAACAAAGCCACAGATTACTTAATACTTGAGTTGGCTAACCGTAAAATACCTTCTTAATATTTTTATAGATGTGCTTCAAAATGGGTTAATCTATATTTTAATGAATGTCCAAAACGACCATAAGTGACAGAATGGAAACGACTCTTGAAAGACAGTCATCATGTATTAAATAGTGAGAAACAGTGATCGCAAACATGGATGACAGTTCGCCAGATCTGTCTCTGAAGCTGCGACGTGGGTCCAGTGACTCCCGGGAGTCGTTTTACATGGACTTCGCTCAAGGCATAGATTCAGATATCGAGGAAGTGACGACAATAGAAAGGGTGATCCCTGAACACCCTGGAGGCAGGACCGAGGGGGATGCTGATACCCTAGCCACGCCATCTGGACTCGAAGAAAATAAGGAGTTGGTGCCATGGTAAGTTCTGTTTAAGTTTTTATATCTTGGGAAAATTCTACTTCCATTGTGAGAATACTTACAACTTGAACTAAAATGAAATTGGAAAGTGTAGATAATTAAGTATTCATTCGCTTACAAACTTTGTCCTTATGGTAATGGTAACTGAAAAGACTCAATAATGTATTTTGTAGTTTTTAACAACAATCAATAAAGAAGTTAAATAAGAAAAGTTATCCACCTGCAATTTACATAATGCAAGTAGGCATACAAAATACACGTATACTTTGTATGTATCGTGGTTTCACATAGTTTGTATTAGAGGGAACTTGACTTTCAACTGATAAAGCACGAATGCGAGCAAGCTAAAGTAGGTGACCAATCTGTGTCAGCGTCGGGCACCCGTTGGACGAGTACATTGTATTAACTATCTTGGATAAGCGGGCTTTCTCCTGTGGCAACCAGGGCTCGGATATCTGACCGCAAGTCATGCGGTGCACCATGTAAAATACGAGGTATCGTAGGCGAAATTCAGAGTACAAATTCAATACGGTATAAGTAGAGGGGGAACATAAGAAAACTAGTATTACTATTCTCGTATAAACAGTTAAAATCTTGTCTCTATCTCAAACGCCATCTCACTCATAAAAAGTAGGAAATTCCGCTTAACGCGTGAATTTGAGACCAGATTGAAACTGGTTTTGTTACGAGAAAAGACCCACTGGTGTTATGAGGGTAGAGGCTGCAATGCCAGTGATGAAACTAACATAGGTTTTCAATCTCCTAAATCACAATTAAAAGAGTTCAGAGAGGTAGGGCACAGCGGAAAATCCGCTCAAATTGGAGCAGCCCGTCTGGGGATGGACCTCCAGCTTACAGAAGATCGTAGCCAAATAGCATTGGTCTCGGCCATGTTGTGTTCCTACGGTGAGTAAGGTCTCTAGAGCTCCATTTTCTACAGGGTCGACAACGCGCTAGTGATACCCCCGGTATTGCAAGTGTCCATAGGCCACGGTGACTGCTTACCATCAGGCCGTATGCTTGTTTGTCACCATAGTGGTATTAATACTATTAAAAGAATGAAAGATAGTTGGTCTATAATTCGTCATTGATAAGCTCGAGGGCGTTGTTGCGTGTCAAACTGAATGATCATGCAAATTAAGCAATAAAGTCCACGCCAGTATTAGGATGGGATAAAAAAGCTCGAGCTTATTCGTGCTCTTCACGTTAGACCGACTTCCCTATTGATAACAGTCATTACGTCAAATTAATAACTATAAGATGAAAAATACTTGACACCAGATGCAGTTGACATAATTACATGAAAAGAAGAGTACCTAATATTAATTGTTTGCAACTTAAGGTGCTCCTTCACCGGGAGCATTCGCGTGTAATGTTACGCTCAGATTCGAGCATTACAGCAGTGAGGGAGGCGAACGCTCGTCAGTCATAGGTAGTATTGTAATTATTTGTAATGTAATTCTCAAAGTCGAATCTAAAATGTTACATTACACGCGAATGCTCGCCCTATAAGTAAACCGTTGCTCTACAAAAAGCATTAGTGCATAAACCTCGAATGTGATGTCCCAATTTATTTGCCTAGTCATGATGATCAGTATACCGAACAAGTATTGATCAATCACGTACAGTTTATGTATTCATCATGATGTGCTATTTAGGCACGTATCACTCCCCATAAATCAAAAGCGTAACCCCATGAGTTGTAGATTTAAAGCGGGGAAAAAGTTTACGGGGTATGACGATGCAGAAGTAACATACATGGTGGACAGGGAAAGGATTGCCGGTAGACCATATGCATTGAAGTGCAATCTTCAGTATAAATTGTAACAGGATGAATTTTAAAAGCTTAGATCAAAATTTTCAAACCTTAAAATATAAGTGAAAAATTTTTTAGCTACTTGCCGCCGCTTGGTAATTTACTTAATTTATCACTTAACTTTAATTTAAACATAATAAGTAAGTCTCTTTTTTAGGGTTCCGTAGCCAAATGGCAAAAAACGGAACTGTCACTGGCTCGGCAAGTCACGTATACAAACACTACAGGAACCCTTATGGATTCGTCATGTCTGTCTGTCCGTCCGTATTCACAGCCACTTTTTTCCGAAACTATAAGAACTATACTGTTGAAACTTAGTAAGTAGATGTATTATGTTAACCGCATTAACATTTTCACACAAAAAAAAAAAACGATAAATTTTTGGGGTTACACCCCATACTTTGAACTAAAAGTAAAAATTTTTTTTTTCATCAAATCCATACGTGTCATAACTATGGATAGGTCTTCAAAAATGATATTGAGTTTCTAACATCATTTTTTTCTAAAAGTTTGCGCGAGAGACACTTCCAAAGTGGTAAAATGAGTCCCCCCCCTGTAACTTCTAAAATAAGAGAATAATAAAAGTAAAAAAAATATATGATGTACATTACCATGTAAACTTCTAACGAAAATTGGTTTGGACGAGATCTAGTCAGTAGTTTTTTTTAATACGTCATAAATAGTAAATCGCAATTGCTGCTACGGAACCCTTCATGGGCGAGTCCGACTCGCACTTGGCCGCTTTTTATCGTATTTAGTTTGACAGTGTTGATTTTAAAATGATTTTGCCTTACTTACTATACTTACTCAGGGATAAATAGTATTTCTAACTAGAACTAATTTACGAAATAGTTCCAGTAGTTTTCGTTAGAAACAAACAAAAAAAATTCCTCTTTATAATATTTAAAGTACTTATAGCGAAAAGTAGGTTGTCGTACCTACTCGTGCTGAAAAATCCACTCGTATATTGAGATTGTCGAGCACTAGAAATTGATACTCTGGGGTTGTCTCCGATTTCTCAGTTCAAATTTAATTAAGTACACTAAATTGATGTAAGGTCGCGTTTACATCTGCAACTGCGAAATAGCGGTGTTAAGCTTACTGTAGGTATTTCGTACGATGAGTGAGAGAATCGGAAGCCTAATACCCCTACTCCTCTTTTCACTTCCTTTCTCCGTCCTTCCTTTTTTATTCTTCATAGGTGGGCAACGAATCCAAGATCTTGTAGTTGTGGATGTCCAGGGGCAGCGATTATTGATTACCATCTGGTGACCCGCTAGCTTTTTTGTCTTCCTCTGTCATAAAAATAATCTTTGTCGTGGTTGCATATTTAAATGAGGATGTTATGTTATGTCAGACAATTAGATAAAATTGTGTTGTAAATGTTAAACCTTTTTGTAACTGTGGTATACTGGCTAGCCGCTACAAACATTGTTTGGGTCGGCACCTCGCCGCTTTTGCTTGTCGGAATTATATTTTATATTCTGCATCTCACTAATTTACGGATAGTTACGCTTGTATCTATTTGCGGTGGCGTCCGTTTGAACTAATAGTTCCTACGTCTGTAACCCATTAATCTCAGATGAGTCAGGGATATAGGATTCGTAGAATAATGACTAAAATGGATAGTTTTAAGTATGTTGTAACTCAAATATGATGTTTAAATTACTTATTAGAACTCCTATAAGTAACCAATTCAGAAAATTAATTTCATTTATTTAACAGCCATCTTAACAAAAAAGTTACTTAAATTTACGTTTTTTTTTCTCTAAACTCAACTCAAGAGATATAGAAAGATCTAAATTTTAATACAAATATATAATATTACCTATTGCAGTCGTATTTCAGTACATTGACTCTATCTACTTCAAGAAGCCGGATTTATAATTTTTTATCAGTAAGCGTATAAAATAATGCTTTCAGAAAAACTAGTCTTGAATAACCTATTGGCTAACTTATGTAGGTATTTCTATTTCCTCTGAGACAACCCCACAAACTACTTCCCGTCTCGCCGTACCAGACGTCTACATATAGCACCTATATGTTTGCTCCGATGTTTTTCACGTCGAACGTCCTCAGACTTAAATTTTAACTCCTACTTCAACTGGATTACCAGAGGGGGCACTTTAACGGGTAAATGCTGCTAGAACTGCTAGGAAATTGTCGTGTCTGAGGCTAGGATTTACCTGCATTAAATAATTATACTTCAATAATAAAGAGAAGGTTTAAAGAGAGGCACAGCGGATACTCCGCTCAAATCGGAGCAGCCCGTCTGGGGAAGGACCTCCACCTTAAAGAAGATCGTAGCCAAATAGAATTGGTCTCGGCCATGTTGTGTTCTTAGGGTGAGTAAGGTCTCCAGAGCTCCACTTGGGGGGGTTGGGAGGGTTGGCAGCGCGCGAGTGATACCCCCGGTATTGCAAGCGTCTATAGGCTACGGTGAAGCTTACCAACAGGCGCGCCGCCGTATGCTTGTTTGCCACCTTTGTGGTATATAAAAATATAAAAAAACGGTCTGAGAGTTGTAAAAACATTTCTTTGTGATTTCGTTTAAGTACGTAAACTAATATAATCCATATGGCTCGATAGACATTAGACATCGCAAATGTAAAGGGGAAATACATCTAGGTTAATCTTACCAGTAGATTACTTTTAATTTTATCCCGCCAACAATGTTTCTGCCTTACCCGATGGTTGACTAGTAGAGAATGCCTTTAGGCATTAAGTCCACCTATTGTAGTTTTCTTTGTGCAATAAAGATTAAATAAATAAAAATCTTTCGAAATATATTAAACACAAAATACTTATGTGAGCTTTGAATTGATACTATGTGAGCTCACAAAAAAAGACTGTCAAATGCAGCATATTGTCTAGTGGCCAAAACCTCTCTGTCGTTGTTTTTTTGTTTAGCCCCTTATTTAACACATCAAAGTCAGCGCCACATTTAAATATGTGGACTATCATCGCATGTCAAAATTTTATATTAAATGTTTATACATTGGAGATTTTAATTAACGTAGATAATTAGATGTTGAGACCCTGTTTCAAACGTTATACTGATTAGATCTGTATATCTTCGTTAAATAAATATACACCAAAATAGCTTTTGCTATTCTACCTGTTTTTTAATATACATATTTACGTTGCTCGATAAGCACAAACACCAAACATGGTTAATTTCACGTGTCGGCTGGTTGCGAACGTATTCCTAAATTACGTACGACGTACGAATGCGGTTTGCCGTGTTTGAGCGCCGCCCGTCGAACGACACCTAATTAAACGGTACATCTACATTTATACTCAAAACTAGTTATGTCTGTGTCTGCCAACTCTGTAATCTAATATACAATATTCGGACGAAACATATTTTAATAATAAGTTGACTCTGGTATACATCTGGCTATAGGGTCGATGTTGCTTAACTTCTGTGTTCGCTTTAGAGTGCTACACACAGCGGCTGCGGCGTCATTGCAACACTGGTGCTCTGGGTTGTCCTACTGACTGTGTCTTAACAGATTTGTGGAAGGCCACGGATAATGCCATCTCATTGGCTGAACATCTTGCCAGTAGGGTGTAGGAATTTTATTTCATTTTGTTTGAGTCACTGACACGAAAAGAAGAAGAAGCGGCGTCATCGAGCTCCTCTATAAATCCCTAATCCTAATTTACTGAATTTAATATAGTTACAGAGATGTACTGGAGATTCATTATTACGTCATCAAACATGCATCTCGTCTCAACTCTTGTTACTAAGTGTCTCGTTACGCGTTTTGCGTTGCTTACGTAATTTCTCTAATGACTTGCATGAGCGCAGGCGACAAGGACTGCCTTTGAGGACACAATTTTAAAAGTACCAAGATTTTTTAGGGATCCGGTAGTCAAAATTAAAATCTACATTTAAATGCGCAGTAAATGTACGCAATTAAATTTTTACTTAGTACTCTGGCGCAAAAGATAATAAGGTCTGGAGACTGCTTTTTATCCCGGAAAAACATCTCATTCCCACGGAGGAAAAAAGTAACATTATTTTTTGATAATATTTTAACGGGGATAATTTTAGGTCTGGAGAGAGACATAGCACTACTTTTTTCCCATGGGAAAAATTATTGTCATTTTCCCTTGACCACGCGGGCGAAGCCGCGGGTAACTTACATAATTACTTAGAAACTTAAGTCAATTAACTTTTTCTATTCAAATAGTTTTCTTACCACTAGTTCAGACTACTTCAGACAGCAGATTTGTACTAATAAAAAACTGGCAAGAAACTAAATAATAGCTCCTTTTAAAACATGGGCTCGATCTTTTAACTTGGCTACCACAACATATTCAGCACAATTAAATGATTTAAAAGAAAGTATACAAGTCCGTAGTTTTTTTTAATACGATATAAATCGTAAACTGCAATTGCTGCTACGGAACCCTTCATGGGCGAGTCCGACTTGCACTTGACCGCTTTTTTTTGTATAGGAAGCGAAAATCCAGGTTCACGATTTATTTTTACTGCCAGTATTCGCTTGTAAAAATGAAGCGAAAATATAGACGCTGAAATCATTCGAAAGATTTGAATTTCGCGGAATATAAAATCAAATTATTTGTCCAATTATTATTAATCCCATAGGATTTTACTTGTGACGTAGGTAGATTGACTTTATTTTAAATTAAGTTACCGATCCTTCGTACCTTTGATAACTTAATTTACAATTTGTATCCATCCGGGATTCCTATAAGTTCGAGATTATTCATTTGCCCCTTACTTTCCTGTATTATGTGAATGTAGTCTTAAAATGAATAGTTTATTTTTTTCTTTCATTATCTTATTCCTTTTATCATGATAAAAAGGCCATAAAAAAAAAACATGATCTAAATGTATATTCGATAGAATTTTAAATTACGATTTTTTTTTTTTTTTTTTTTTTTTTTTTTTTGAATTGACTAATCAGTTCGGGTGGGTAACCCTTTACTGAGACACCGGACTGTTGCGGGAGCGTAGGGCTCTCACCGCCAAATTACGATTTTCACTCTGTCTTTTAGCGGATATTGCCTCGTCGAACCAGACTGCAATGTCATGTCATCCAAATTGTCTTTGGTTCCAATCCTAGGGTGCGAACGTTTAATTTTTTTATATCATACTCATACTACAGGCAAACAAACAAGATATGGAATCATAATTCATTTTCTGACACAGTAGTATGCAAATCCTTTTTAGAGTTCGCGTATCCCTTTTATAATAATTTAATGTGTCGTTAACTTTAAAATGGCTTTTGTGCACTTCACCTTCAGATGTCTTTTACATATCAAAGGAGCAATGACGAAGAATTAAATTAAGTGTAATTATCTAACCTAACAACACTTATAATGAAATGAAATGAAAATGAAATGAAATCTTTGACGTTTTAAATAAGTATATTGATTTGGCCATCGCATGAAAACACAATATATCTCACAAGTATTACATAAATACATTAGATTTTTTAGTGCGCCAATTGGGCCAAATTTAAACTAGAGCACCGTTTATTTTGCGTCCCCACATTTTTAATTTTCGCTCAATTTTGTCTTTGAACTATTGTTGCGTTTCAATTCTGATGGTCTATTCTCGTAAAAAACAGTTACAATCTCATGTCAATCTCAATCGATGTCTCATTCATACAAAATAGAATATTGAACGAGATAGTGCGTGAGTTTGAAATGAATTCGAAAATATTTTTGTTTTTTTGGTATAATTTTATTTTTTATACAAGAATTGTTCACAGCAAAGGAAATACGCTTATTGTACGCCGAGTATAGTATTGCGGGTGTTCATGTTGCCGCCAACCACTAGAACCGCAAGCGAAACCTTAAAAAGATTTCCTTTACTTCTTAGGGTTCCGCAAAAAGGTAGACTTTCGAAGTATTGATGTATGTATGTACAAACAAATGAAGAAAAGTCTATGTATTTCTGATAACGCGCGACTCACCTAATATTACAAGCGTCCAACAAAAAAAAAATGGCTCTTCTATTGACTTCATACGTACGGTGACTTTATTTTTTTAATTTATTTTTTGTCATACAGTAGACAAACAAGCAAGCGGGCCACCTGATGGATAGCGGGCACCGCCGCCTATTGGACATCAGTAACACCAGACTTACTATTAGGCGAACCGTAACTTTGGTTGGTGCGTGGGTATAAAAAAAAAGATTCTGGACTCTACTTACCTACTTATGTTTTTTTTCCTTTGTTAACAGTTATATTTTGTAATCACCTAATAACTAATAATATTTTTTATTCTCTGCAGAAAATAACTTTTCGGCAATGCCTTCAAGGCATATAAAAGATTTCATATTTGTAAGTGCAAAATAAAATGGACTGTTTCCATTTGTAGCAAATAAATAAATAAAAACAACTATTCCATCGCAAGAAAGTAATTCTTTTTGTCCGTTTATGGAACCTTTGTAAAGAAAATATAATTTAAGGCATTGCGTTTCTTTAATATTTCTTTTGCGCACGCAACTTTTTTTCAAGAGGCGACACAAAGCAAAGGAAAACTCACAAAGATTACAACTTGGTATTGCAAAGTACAAAGAAAAAGTACAAAGTACCTACATATACGAAGGTATGTCTTTTGTACCTATATAACCTGTAACTCCGACTCTCTGCGTGGTATATCTACCCGTTGTTGATCGTGTTCTTATATTTTGAAAATTTCTTAGTTAACATTTTCGACCCAAACAACCCAGTTTCTGCGAAGCAATTGTATTTGAATTTCTCGTACAGTCTCAAGCTCCTTTTTTCTTTAGTTTGACAATACAATATCAAAATGGGCCAGTTTGTCAGTAACAGCAATATAAAAATGTGCCATTTACTTTAAACATGGTTTTGAGCAGTTCACAGATAAATTATTAACTTGCTGCTTATCTTCAGATAGATGAAACTTAGTTTTCGTGATTTTGTTTCTAATAAGGAAGAGGCAATGTCAGTGACCTTTCAAAATGCTGTTTGTTTTGGTTTATTCATATACTTAATTCAACTTTGTCCATGTCACATAACACTCATTCCACTTGAATCCATTATTTGATCCATCAATGGATCCTAGGCGACTTATTTTTCCACTTGAATCCAAAATTCTTTAGGGTTATAACTCAATCATAAGGGTTTTCAAAAGTTTTCTGATAGTTTTCAAATGATTTTTGGATGGTTTAGGGACGGTTTAGCGATGGTTTAGGGGTGGTTTAGGGATGGTTTAGGGACAGTTTAGGGATGGTTTAGGGACAGTTTAGGGATGGTTTTAGGATGGTTTAGGGATGGTTTAGGGATGGTTTAGGGATGGTTTTAGGATGGTTTAGGGATGGTTTAGGGATAGTTTAGGGATGGCTTAGGGGATGGTTTAGGGATGGTTTAAGGTTGGTTTAGGGACAGTTTAGGGATGGTTTAGGGATGGCTTAGGAATGGTTTAGGGATGGCTTAGGGGATGATTTAGGGATGGTTTAAGGTTGGTTTAGGGACAGTTTAGGGATGGTTTAGGGATGGTTTAGGGATAGTTTAAGGTTGGTTTAGGGACAGTTTAGGGATGGTTTAGGGATGGCTTAGGGGATGGTTTAGGGACTGTTTAGGGATGGTTTAGGGATGGATTAGGGATGGTTTAGGGATGGCTTAGGGCATGGTTTAAGGTTGGTTTAGGGACAGTTTAGGGATGGTTTAGGGATGGTTTAGGGGAAGGTTTAGGGATGGTTTAGGGATGGCTTAGTGGATGGTTTAGGGATGGTTTAAAGTTGGTTTAGGGATACTATATTAAAATAAATAACTACTGTACTTAATCAAACAACAATAAAAAACAAAATTAAATATTGTAAAAATAACAACTGTTTAAAAAAATCAAGAGAGTAGGTTCTTTATTACCCAAAATGTGAAAGTTAAAGTAAAAATATTTTATTCTGTAGGCCCTCGCGGGCACTTAGACACGTCTTTTACAACATATGTTACGTACGTAACGTAACATATAAGCTACTCTATAAACTACCACCATTTCGGAAACAAAGCAAAATGTCCACCGTTTAAAGGAATGGCTATATTTCAAAAATCTAAGCACCAATTTAATATGTTCATTGCCCTACTCGACTTCAATTAAAAGTGGTTTATACATAGCACAGTCAAAGATTCAAATCGATTATTATGAAAGTAAGCAGACACTTTCTCTCGTCATACAGTAATACATTATTTGTGTAATTAATCAACTTTATAAGCTACTACCATTTCGGTAAGAAAAGAAAAATGACCACTGGTAAAAGAAATGTCGAAAGAAAACCAGTGGCTTGAAGGCATCAAACTTGCGAGCGAGACGATATGTGATGACCCTTGAGAACAGCCTGAAGACGTGGCTCAGAAGCGAGATAGGTCTACAGTTCTTTAAGGGAAGAGTGAAACAAACAATGGTATTCCTTTATTGTTTGACGAATCAAATCAAATCAAAAATACTTTTTTCTGTAGGCCCTCGCGGGCACTTAGACACGTCACTTACAATGAATTCAATTGTATATTATTATTATTATTATTCTGTATTAAATAAATAAGCTACTCTTTAAACTACCACCAATTCGTAAAACAAAAGCAAAATGACCACTGGGAAAAGAAATGGCGAAAGACACCCAGATACTATCACTTCGTAAAAAATGACAGAAAAAAAAGAAATCACATATAACAGATGAATGGTTGTTTCAATGCATTTTTTTTTTTTAAGTAATGAAAAAAAGAGACAGAACTTCAACAATAGATTCTGGTTCAAGAACGCTTTTGAGAAAATTTTAAAACGACCTCGAACCAACAACAGGCATTTAAACTTGACACAATACATAAAATTTTAAAATATAGTAGGTACCGAATTATTTAAAAAAATTATTATGAGAAATACACACTTATGCAAATATAAGAAAAATGAAAAACATAAAAATACTACATATTAAATAGTAGATTTTACAACAAGTGCACAAAACGAATCATTTCTATCCGAGACTTTTAGCAGCCAGAGCCGAAGGCGAGGGCTGATAGTAATGTCGAGGATAGAAATGGTTTTGTGGACGAGTTTTATACTCTGCTTTTCACTTCGATTGCGAGGAAATAAATAAATAAACGCACGAAAAACAAGACCTGTTTCCCCTTTCCCGCCGCTTTTTTTTTTTAAATCTTACGACATTGAAATTAGGCTTGGGCTGCAGACCTATACAGCCTACTATTAAATTAATTTTGTAATTAAATAGGTCATAGTCATATAGGCTTTATGATTTCACTATTCAATCAATACGATTTATTACTATAAACTGAATTATTATATGTAAATGTTTACTTGTTACATTGTGCCTCAGTTATGCAAAAAAAAAAAAATTGACGAGCCTTGATGTTACAATTTACAAAACTGTTTCAAAATTATCTCAAAACCGTCCCTAAACCATCCCTATACCGTCCCTAAACCATCCCTATACCATCCCTATACCCAACTACAACGCATACCAAAACAATCCTAAAGCAATCCTAGATAATACCAAATAATGGATTCAAGTGGAATTTTAAAAGTCGCCTAGGATCCATTGATGGATTCAAGTGGAATTAAAAAGTCGCCTAGGATCCATTGATGGATTCAAGTGGAAAAAAAAGTCGCCTAGGATCCATTGATGGATCAAATAATGGATTCAAGTGGAATGAGTGTCACATAATACACCGCAAATTATTCAAATAACCGCAGCCGCTGCAACATTAGCATAAAATAACTCTATGAAATGCAGCTTGAGCATATAGCCAGCAACTTGTGCCAGCTCGACGAATGTCTGCGTAAATAAAATTTATTATATGGAAATTCTGCTACTTAACCAAGACTTTCAAACTGTGTAGATTGTAGAGTAGTTTATTTATACAATATAAACAATTATAATTTGAACGAATATGATGACTAAACAAAGTGCATGTGAAAGCCTAGTCTGTGAAGAAATATTAAAATAAACAATAATGATTTGAAAGAATATGATCAAAGAAAGTGCATGAAAACCTCTGAATAAATTGATTTCATTAAATATTTTTTATAATACAATGCAGGAGAATAAACGAGCTATCGTTTCAGTTGATGATAAATAATAAATAAATAAATAGTCGTTTATTTCAGGTATAACCCATAAAAAATACAATAAAATTAAAGCTATCACCCTTATGTACACCCAGTCTAAAAAAAACAAAAATGTGTTATATTTCGTACATGATATGAGGGACACATCCTCGATGATGGTGCTATACTACCATTGAAAGAGATTACCGGAAATTCTGGAATATTTTATTGAATATAGACTAGACCGGAAACAACTGGCATATGTCAACGAACATTTACTGCCATAGTAATCACCTTCTTCCAAGAATATTGCTTACGGAAATTCCGGTGTATATTTCACCGAACTAAGAGATACTAGTAAGGTAAACTAACTTAGATTTATTATTATGAAACCTTTGGTTAGTTCATAGACTTTTCCATGAATATATGAAACTAGCTTTTCCGCGCGGCTTCACTCGCGGTTAATTTTATGACATAGATCTCGTTTGACAACAAAACCCACCGTGGCGCTATCTGTTGGCCGATACAGCACCGTCTATAGAAGAAAAATTATTTTACCATTGGAACGAGGAACGACATACTTTCACGGGATAAAAAGTAGCATATGTTGAGCTCTGTACCCCTGACAATATATATACAAATTTTCATAATGATCGGATGATTAGTTAAGCCGTGAAGGAATAACAAACAAACAAACAAACTCACTTTCTCATTTATAATATTAGTTAGGATTTGTTTCTTTCTCCTCGCGTTATCCCGTTTCATTCATTAGATTGGCGAGGAGACCCGTAGAGAGAAAACGTGATAATTTTTTTTTGACTTGGCAATTTAATAAAATGCTTTTAACCATAAATAATATGGTAGGTATAGTGTAATTTTTATTACGTACTTACGCACTCTGAAAACGTCGGTCTTTAAAGAGAATAAAATGACTTTTTCTTTTAAGTGCCTACTCAAAAAATGTTTAACATGATGTCTCCTATCGTCCGCAGACGGGTGGCAACAGCTGGCGTACGACCCGTAATATAGTTAAGGTTATAATAATGTTGTTGAGGCTATATGCACGTAAATCATCTGACGTCTAGGGTGGTCTGTTAAAAATACTGGAGACTTTTTTAATGATTTTACAATTTAAATAAACGATATATTATTTATTCGATTGCAATGAACAATATGGACATGGATCACAATGTACAAAATACATAACATTAACTACCTAATTTACAATAGGTAATCAATAAACAGCACAAAAATACAGGGTGGAACTATCTATATCCATACTAATCCATAGGCACATCCGAAGCAAAAATGTCTGTGCACTGAGGACGTATTAAAATTGCTCAGAGTAAGCACTGGTTTTCTGTGTCATTTGTTTAAATGAATAGGACTACTTCTTTCCTGACGACCCCCCAGTACCAAAAATTTACATCATACATGTATTTCATTTCCTATTCATATGAACAGTAAGCAAGTAAGTATTTGTTGCATAATGTCTGTCATAAAAATATATGAATTTTGAGTGGATAAATAGTCTTAAATCAGCAAAATTGTCCAACTATTTGTAAATGTTTATTTTACCCCGAGTTGGTTGCCGCCTCTACAATATACATGCTATAAATCAAACATTAATACATGAGTCTGCATTCGTTACAAGTGGGGAAGTCGTCTATTTATACAGAGTGATTCGACAAAATTGTCATTTAAATTGACATCCCCTGTAATGAGTGGAACAGGGAACTAGGGAGGATTGCAAATGAAAATGTTCTATCCACGGAAGACGATTATGTCAAGTTATAGTTCTATCAGCAACTAGAATTTCTAGCAAAATAATGTTAAGATTGATGTTCACTTTTTTAAGGCTTTCTTGTATTTTTCTGTTTTATTTCTAGATTATTGATTGCAACAAAGATCAACCTGCTTACTCTTCTTTAAAAGCGCAATTTTAATTTGATGATAATTTTAATTTTAAATTAATGGTAAATCCTAATTCGTACTCTTGATACTTCACTATTTGGTACTTATACTAAAGAGAAATGCAATTAAATATATCATACGAGAAAAAAACTTTTTGGTCCGATTTATCAGAACTGCATCTGTATAATATGCATAAATACAGCCAGTTGTTCAAAATTATTGTTTTGAGAGTGTTGACTTGTTTACGTTTGTTTTAGTTCATTTTCTTGTTGGGATGCTTACGATAACAGTCTCGTCGCTCTCCTTGTTCGCAAAGACAAAGCAGTTAAGCTTTAAGCTAAGTTTGCAGTTAAAGCTAATATTTTATTAACAGATTAAAGCTCCGTGGCTTTGAGCTTACTTCTATTGTGGAATCTGACGATTGTGTAAGTTCTAACAAAGAACTGGGTTTGAATGTGCAAAATCGATACGATTTAAATACATCAATCATAAATAATTATGCCATAAACTTTATTAAGGACTATGATGTTGACTTTGTATCCAATAACTCATATGTATAGAGTTATAACTGTAGTAAAATATTGTTATTGTTACAAATTACTAAAATTGTCTACAAACATTTCCAAATTACTACTCAGAGGCACAGATATTATAATACTTAACAGTATCAAAGGCCACGTACGCGGCTAATCTCATGCTTGCAAGTCTTATAAATTTAATGCTTAGTCTATGCATTTCTTTCTTATAGCCTAGTTGCCAGATCGATGGCCCCCCTCACGAAGTTTATGTACCAGAAAGTTAGTCGCCTCGCGACTTCGCCGCTTTGTTTTGCAGTAAAACATAATGAGTGTTCCGGAAAATGTAGGTTTAATACGTTCGGACAGGTGATCTGTATGAATTGTCCCTATATATTTATTTATTTATTCGTAAACTTTTCGGTTAGTCTTTTTCCTTTGGCATCATCTGTGCTGAAAATAGAATAAACCCGTCTTTTGTTACATCAAACATTACATTTAATAGAAAAGTTTCAGAAAATGCTCTGCAGAATTAAATGATAATTATTTTTATTCGTGTACAGGAAAATGCTATAAATAACTTGTCTAATAAACTGTCTAGCAAGTGTTGAGCAAATAAAAGCGAGGGAATGAAGAAGGTAAAAACGAGGAAATCTCGAATCAAAGTCGATTTTATAACGACTCCTCGGTTCAAAGTATGACGATCAATGGTAGTAAAACTTTAACAAAAGTCGTTACTTGTCTCTGTAGCAAACTTGCTTTACGAGTTTCAGTGAATTGCTTCCCTACCCCCTGACGTTGGTTGCGATTTCGATCTCCTTTCAATACCGGTCGTCCCCAGTTGACCGAAAGAGTCAATATTGTCTCAATTCCTTATCTCAACCTTCCACCTGAGTGAACCGTATCAATTTAGTTTGAGCTTACCTTTTTGAAGAGTCATGGGTTCTAAAACTTTGTAGTCCTCTACAAAGTTCTACAAATTTGACGAAATATTCATCTTATGTTTATAGTGAAGCTATTGCAGAGACTTACTCGCCTACAAAATTGTAAACAATATTATTGCAAGCACCTCAATTATCAATTACCTATTAAATTCTTTTAGCATTAACAATTTATGAAAGTATTGGAGTTACTTCGGTTCCTTCTGAATTAAAATTGGCTACTTTATTTTCAATTTCTCTCATATAAATACGTTTTGTCCAAGGCATTTGTAGTGTTACCCTAGGGGCGTCAATAAGTTTTATTGCTTACTGTGGTCGCCGAAGTTAATCCTGCACATACAGACAGTGGGCATGTGTTGTGAGCAAGTCCTTTGACTAATCACATATTTTTTTTTACCACCAAAGTGGCAAATAAGCTTACGACCCGCCTGATGGTAAGCGATCACCGTAACCTATGGACACTTGTAACACCGGGAGAATCACTCGCACGTTGCCGACTCTGTAAAAATCTATTAATGCCCCTTTTGAAGATATAATAGTGTTAAGAAAACTTATTTTAAGCTATTTAAACCCGAAACTTGTTGACCTCACTCTCAATGTTGTTTTATTCTTTTCTTTTACATACGTAAAATAATTTTACTTTTCTTTTTAAACAAATGCTGGCAATAAGAGAATGGTAGATGCCCACCTGAACAAGGGGCCGTGGAATGTAATTATGCGAATGCCAGTCTCAAGCCTTCATCATTGAACGCCTTAATAATTTAATTAAAAGATCTGGCTTTCTTCCACAGTTTTACCAAGTTTGCCTTTGAGGTTTAATAATAATTGGATTCGTGTAATTAATAATTTTTAAATAAGTGAATTAACCTAATAAAATTAGTTATTTCTACAGATTCGAGGCCATTATTCGTTTTATCATAATTCTTTGCGGTAATAAACGCAAGACATCACTATTCATTTTGATGACGATTCATAGACATATTTTAAGTTATATAAATATATAATATGTACTAGAATCTCGAGTCCCTCGTCTTGGCACGGCTTACGCGGTATATGCCTTCCTATTGTTTTATGCTCCATTAAAAGTTCGGCTTTGAAAACATAATAAATTGCTTAATTTCTCTGAACCAACGGCCATTTTCCAATAAACTCCTCACTAATTTTACTATTGACAGTTGAATAAACGTCCATTTTAACGGGCACTTTTATTTATCACTTCCTTCGAGAGCTGATTAATTGGACACAGATGGGTGTGTGGCGTAACTTGACGTGAGAAAATGAGAAGGGATAGAGGGAGATAACACTAATAGAGTGAAAAGACAAATCTGTAGTGTTCTATTTATGGAATGGTTGTAAAAATAATAGACATTTGTGAGAGGAATCTTAATGAAACGTTGAAAGACTTTACTGCAAATAGAGTAGGCAACAATATAATCTTCAATGAAATAATAAACTAATATTGGAGGGAGATTTCCTAAAAAATATTTCTACATAAAACTACAGGCTTATTGGTCGCAATTTTTAAACAGAATACTTTCTGTTTGACCAATATTAGTCCACGACTAATCAAAACGATTATGACAAAGCTCAGGAGTTTGTCGGGTTGAAGATGTTAATCTCAAAAACTGGTTCAATTAACATTGATATACACAAAGTTGCGCTCATACATAATGTAGAGAAATAAAAAAAAAAAAAAATAGAGATCATAAAAAATCATGTTATTACTATGGGTAAAATACAGTCGAACATCCTTGAAACATCTGTCAAATATTGCATACTTATTTAGTAGTTTGTGAACAAAAAGGGGTACGAAGTGCGAGCCTTTTATAAAAGTTAATTTATCATAAAGAGGGTTAGGTCGCTAATTTCAGCGCCTCTGTATCAAAGTACTTAAACCTAATTAGCTCTCAATGAGTCGAGTATAGTCTAGGGCTTACAGCGTACCTAGTAGGGCATGGAGAGCTGGCATTGTATGGCTGGGAGTCGATGGCACTGGAGATGTCTCCGTTGCCCCTACAAGTGGGTATACTTAAGTTCATGAAAGTATATCAAGCCAGAGCAACATAGATGTGTTATTAATGAAATCATAACGTTTGTTCAGAGATTGTAAATTTCACAAAACCATTTTAAAATTTGACACATTAAATTAAATAATGGTTCTGTCAAACTAAATTAAAAAGAGAAAATAAAGAAGGAAAAGAAATACTTAAAGTTGAATTAAAATTAAAATGCTGTTCTGACTGCAGACTTTCATACATTCTTTAGTCAAAAGAGAGTGAGACGTCCATAACGTGTGTATAAATTTATTTATTTAACTTTATTGACCACAATACATAAGTACTGATACAATAGGCGGACTTAATGCTAAATTGCATTCTCTACCAGTCAACCATTGGGAAGTGCAGAGATTCACGAATGCGGTTTACTTGTTACTACTAATAAATAATATCAGTCCTTATTTCCTATAACCATACTTATGTACAGGATGAACTTAAATCTAATATATCCGACTTTTACGATAGTATATCAGTATATTTGCACTTTAATGAAGTTACTTATACACAGGATGTGTTGAACACTGGCACGAGTGTCTGGTAAGGTCATTTATCTAATAGGGTAATTGCACTATTTCGACACACGTCTGATAGTTAGATGGGATATTACGTAAATTACCGCCTATAATCCTAACGGTTCTCGCATCTAGCGATTTATGGAGAACAACACGGACTTAATTCCAATCAAGTCGATTTGAATTCTATTCCTCAGTTATAAAGTCTATTTTTCGTTGGTTTATCGTATGTATTAGTTATGCAAAATGCATGGGCGGTTGTCCCATATTATAGCCTCGAAGGAGACTGCGCGTCGCCTCTTCGCAGACTCGTGGCAATAAATGAAATAATATATTATGCTGGAGTAATATACGCCACACTACGTTATATTTCATTTATAAATACTTATACTAGAGTATGCACGCGGTTTTATGGTCCAATACCAATACAATGGTGTGAACAATTGTTGGTAAACCAAATAAATAAATATCTACCTAATATTTAGTCGTATATTACGGGTATTTACCGTAATATACGACTAAATATTAGGTAGACACACAGTAAACGCAGAGCCCAGGGACACCAGCAGCGTAGCAAAACTGAATTACATTATATTGAGCCCAGGCAAATCTTGATGTGCCCAGCCATATTGTTATGTAGCCAAGTGACGCAAATCAACAAATAGGTTGCTCTCATCGATCTGTTACAACTTTATGTGGGACACCATGTTAAATCAAGAAATACCGGCATATCATGATATACCCAGGCAAATCTCGAATGGTCAACGTTTCCTATTGCACTAGAGCGAATAAATCAAATAGAACTACCGTGAACACAAAGCGTGCGAACAAATATAAACTGACATTCACGAGCACAATTCATTGATCACAAATTGCCGTACGTTCTATCTATTCAGACAGTCTTCAAGCAAAATGTTTTATTTACGTACTAGTTACATACAGCCCGTGGATTTGCACTCTCTTGATTTAAGAAAATTCACAAACAAAGTTATGTCAAGTTCAGTCATTTCGGATATTATTTTTTATATATTTGACAATATAAGTTGTATATGACTAGTAAAAGAACATATAAAGGCATGTGTAGGTTACATGAGTTTCAGTTTAATCCAAAAAAACATTTTTATGTTGTAAGGAGTTTTATTTTCGAAAAAAATTTGGAAGCGACAAAAAAATAAAGTGGGTGAAGATACTTACTTACTGGTTTATAAGTCATTAGTTACCATCTTTATCGTTAGTATATTGTTAAGGGATAAGAATATAGATAAAAAAGAGTGGAAATATGTAATATGCAGAAAATATAGAGCAATAGTTATTTCTCTTACTATCTCTCTATTTTCCAATTCCTACGTTTCAATGTTGAGATGATCTGATCACTCCTCCTGTGTGAATATAGAAATAGTTACCTAAATAGACGAAACTATTCCAGACAAAATGTCGCGTTCGAAAGCAAAATATACCAGAAATAGACTGTCCGTGTCGGGCTAGGGGAAAGGTCACGGCACTTTACTTCACATTTGATTTCGATAAACTGCACGACATCACACGACATTTATCACGTTCGATAAGCTTAATTTATTAGGTTTTTAAGTACTTATTTAAAAGATTTTTTCTTTAAATGCCTAGTAGATTAGGAAACAGTTTGCTTATGTGATGTTATATTGAAAAAATATTGTAAAAGAAAAATTCACCTCCAAGTCCCAGGTGGGAGAACCAAAGTCCTCTCGCAATCCGGCCCGAGTGCACTTCCAACTAGATTTTCATTTTATAAGAATGGTAGTTGAACCGAAAACAACATATAAATTTAAAACAATGGATGAACTAGTCTGAATGAACCAAATTATAAAAATCGTGGGCCATTCCACCCTAAAGCCAACTTAGGTTTTATTATTTACTAGCTTTTCCCCGCGGCTTCGCTCCCGTTAATTTTATGACAGATCTCGTTTGAAAACAAAACCCATAGCGCGACTTGTGGCGCCATCTGTTGGCCGATACAGCGCTCTCTATAGTAGAAAAAATATTTTCCTATTGGAACGACATACTTTCACGGGATAAAAAGTAGCCTATGTTGGGCTCTGTACCCCTAACAATATGTATGCAAATTTTTATAATGATTGGCTGCTTATACAAGCCGTGAAGGAATAACAAACAATCAAACAAACTCACTTTCTCATTTATGGGCAATGTAAGATATAGTCCAATAGCAACATAGTCGTATCGCGAAATGGGCAATGTGAGATATAGTCCAATAGCGACATAGTCGTATCGCGAAATGGGCAATGTGAGATATAGTCCAATAGCGACATAGTCGTATCGCCCAAATGGGCAATGTGAGTTATGGATTAAACGCCTATTTGAAATGACATTTAGGCATAACGCGAATTAGGTACACTGCGTTATAGGTATACAGCGAGCAAAGGATATTAGTAAGGATTTATTCAATTACCACAAGGTCATAACAGGTTATATAAGATCCAAAACGACAATGTCGTGTCGCGTCGGGTATATAAATGATTAAAACCCAGCGTGCACAATATAAATATTTATTGGTTTACCCACAGAACAGATAGATACTCGGGTAGTGGGTTCGAATCCCGACTGGTTATTCACTCCCGCGGTTCCGTACTTCCCTGCAGGAGGGCCGGCCGAAGTTGATGATGGCCTGGCGGTGTAGTGGACAGCGGTAGGGAGGCTGGTAGCCAAAAAGTAATGGTTGGGCTGGACGCGTCCCGTCTTATCCCGGACTTCCTTATCCCGAACCTTGTTATTCCGAACTTCGTTATTCCGAACTTCGTTATTCCGAACTTCGTTATTCCGAACTTCGTTATTCCGAACTTCGTTCCCTGAAATCACGTTCCAGTAAGAAATTGTTATTTCGGTCTTCCAAAGCCGTCGATTGCGATCCTCAATTGCCAACCCAAGCCAAGCCAAAGCAAAGAAGACGGGTATATTTCAGTAGGAGGTGAAGTGGCTACTAATTAAGATCGCAATCAGACGGATTACAAGAACTACGTAAGTAGGTATGCAGAAAAAACTGTATGTAGGTAGATTAATTTACTCGATTCAATTATTAATTACACAATCAAAAAAACAGAACGAAATGCTAGTAATACTTGTTAAAGTATACTTTAATCTACTAATTAATTTATATTTAATCAATATTCTGAACAAAAAACTAAAACGGCTAAAGAAATGCGTAGGCACAAATAGCATAGTTTGCAATGAAGGTACACTAGACAATATACAATGAAATGAATGAAATGGAAAGCATTCAGTACGTTATATTATAATTAAATAGACATAATTTATAATTGCAACTATGCGACTACGGTTCACAAAATAACACTTAAAATCACCACTTACCTAATTAGGGAAATATCTAATCCTAAATCACGTAGGATTTATTATTGGCACAACACAATAGTACCTATGATATTATGTGGTTCGTATTAATATAGTCAAGACGTGACTAAGTATGAAATTATAACGAATTTAATAATTGAGGAGATTATGAGAATACGTCTTCTCGCCTCGCAGTCTAATTTTTGGTCAACGTGGTAAAGTTCAATGCCGCGACGACACGATCCCCGCTCTGGACAATCGACCGCTGCTTGGCCACGCCCCCCGCACATCACGCCATGCAGCCGATTGCAAAAAATGCATTTAGGGATCCACGCACCTACATTTTATTTATTAGTATTAAGTATTTTATTCTTTTATTTATTAGTATTATTTTGTATTAGTTAAATTTAAGAACCGCATGTATGACGCAATTTAGTTAGTTAATTAGTATTTATGTTTAGTTTGCACAATTTTAAAATTTGTAAATATAGTGTAATGTTTTTTTTTTTTGTTAAATGTATTTTTTTTAATAAACCTTTTTTTAATTATTTTTTGTGTTTTAATTAATTTCCTGATTTGTTAAAAAAATGTTATTTATTGTAAATTTGAATATATTTATAGTAAACATGTACGTATAACGTTACAGTCGTTATAGATTTATAATTAACAATTATCAAAAAAAAATTAGGATGTATCCCAAAGAACCAGTAAGAAAATTTTATAGACAAACAGTTTTTTATTTTGCATTTGTGAAGATGTAAGTATTTTTCCGTATAGATGATAAATCAATTAGTATTATATTGTTTACAATTTTCATTATTAACGTGATACTTAGCTGATTGGCTATTAAGGAGAAGTCGTTAAGCTAAGTCAGAGGTTTGGGTGCGGCTTAAGACTGACGCTTTTACCTTTATTAACCTCAATAGAATAATTTATGAACACTTATAACAACGAAAAAGTGATAGTCAAGTCGAAAAGCTTTGAACTTTACTATGTAGATAGACAGCTGTTTTTATTCATATCATGGTAGCCCTGCCCAGTCCATACAAAAATTCGTTACGCTAAGGTAGCCTTGAAAATATTGCTATTAGCAAAAAGGCCGCCTTGTTAATCTCTATAATGTATTGTATACTGTGTCCTGTTGTGTATTGCAAATAAAGTAACTTATTTAAATATATAGTGCTAATATATTTTACACGAGCTGTTACCCGCGACTTCGTCCGCGTGAAATGTTAAAATAAGGATAACCCCTTTTCCTGACATGCGATTTAAATGAAACAAAGCCTATATTCTGCTCCATCCCGAGCTCTATCTTCCTGTGAAAACAGCATAAAAATCCGTTCAGTAACTAAGAATATGTGCGCGTTCAAACAGACAGACAGACAGACAAAAAAATCCAAAAAATTTTTTTTTGCTTTTATTACCTTACTCTAACTGTTCCCTCTCCATTTTTGCCAAATATGTCCAATGTACAGATGTACAGACATATCGGGGTTTACTGTTTTATTATATGTATAGATAATATTTAATTTAATATTTTATAACGTAGCACTTTTTACTAATTTTAAATAGCAGTGAGTACTTATAATATTGATTTCTGTGCGCCCTACTCTAATCTAATATTGCTGTACCCAACAGGGTCCATAAAATGTTGTTATATTTGAAATTGTCATGTAATCTTACGTCTTTAAGGTATGCAATAAAAATTTGAGTATTGAGTATGTATATAGTTTACATATTTTTACTAAAGGATGTGTTGTCTAATGGGCATGCGCTGTGCATATCTCCGGTGCGCAGTGATAGGTAATATCCTCTAAACACTTCCCTTCGACCTCCCCCTGTGTCCTTAGTCATGTTTTGTATGCGATGGAAAATACAAGAATTTTCTATACTTATTTAAAGAAACATGTGACTATCAATGCTCTACACATCGAGTACCTACGTAAACGTAACCCTTTTGAATAGAGACGCCTTCAATTCGATTGGATTTGTCAAAATGTGTTGGTATTTTGTACCATAATAACTGACAAATGAGATTTGAGGACAATTATTTTTGAAGAAAATGACAAACATTATACTATACTATTGGAAACATACTCGCTGGCTCTACGTCTAAGTCTGACAATATATTTCTACTTTAAGGGAGGAAATCGTGTTATAGGTTACGGCTACGGGGTTCTAATTCAACACAAGGCCAGGACTTAGGACTAGTCAACGTTGTGTGATCGTCCAAGAATATTAATTTATAGCGGCAGCTATAATTTAATATTATTAACTTTAAAATATTTCAAGCTACTTAGTTTTTAAACTGCTAATTTGTTTACTTTGCCGCATGATGCACCGACTAAATTGTTCTGGTTTAGCCATTCGAGCCATATTCTCGCTATATTCAGTCACAATAAAACATAAATTGTATTCCTATGAAAAATTGTTTCATTATGTCTGTATAAACATACATACATATACGTTCATTTTATTGATTCTATCAAAAGCTTATTACCAATTTCACTGGAGAGGTCTCCTTCCCGCCCTTGTACTGCAATAATGGAAGTATGAAATTGCTGCAATCCAAGCGGGTATCATTGACTAAGAGCTGGTTCACATTAGGTCGGACCGACAGTTTTACCGACATTTTGTCGGAGGCATACTTGGCGTTCGAAGCGTTTGACTACGAAATAACCGGGACGGAAATTGCTTACCATGCAAGCCGTGCATCCACACTGTAGTTACTTTTTGTGGGGCAACAAGATAACATTGGGTAACATTCTTTTACTTTTGCGACTTTTCAAATAACTTTTTGTTACCGGATGTTGCCCACAACACTTGGAAACGTTGCTCCACAAAAAGTAACTGCGGATGGTGTGGATGCATGGTCACAAATTACGAAACGAGCTGTAGAAAAATAGTATAATATTGTTATTGTAGTATACTATTCTGATATTGTATACTAAAACAGCGTTACTGCGTTAATGGGTATTGTATTAATAGGTTTTTTTGAAAGGTTCAATAAAATTAAAACAGTAAAAGTCTAGTATTGTTTTGTGCACATTCCTTAATACTGTTGACACATATGGATTTAACAGTTGACTATGACATAGTGTGATTACAACCGACATTCGGCTGGTGACTAAAATGTCGGTCCTATCTAATGTGACCCAGCTCTTATGTTCGTTAATCCCGGGTTGTGGGCTCTAGTTAACTCAGTATGCAAACCGACATTTGCGCCTACGACGCCCCTCTAATAATGCTCTGAAAAATACATAAATATCGTCGGTAAATACTCGTTATAAGTTGTGATGGGGAGAAATTATGTTCTTTGAATTTTTCATCCTGATTTGAAGTATTAAAATGGAGATCACGGAGTCTGAATCTACAGTGAACAATGAAGCAGCTAAGGAAGAAACTGAAGAAAGGTAATTCTAAAAAATATATTCTATGAAACTTTGTAATTTTGAAAATTATAATTTTTGCGCTAAATATTTCTCAAACGCCCTTGAATCTAAAAGTCTTCACATCACATCCACAATTTCTTTTTAAACTTTAACTTAGTATGTTATGTAGGTAGGATTGCTTTAGCGATAAGACCGCCTGTTGTACTTTACCTACCTGTTTGTACTTTTCATTTATTCTTATTTTTTGGTGCAATAAAGAATATTGTATTGTATGTAAACTAATCAAAAAGCGAAAAAAAATCTCTATAATTTTACACAAATTTTATACAATGTTTTTAAAATGATAATGTGCAACTCCCTGTCCATGCTTTCCTGTCGATTACAGCATGGGGTACTTCAAAAAGGGTGTGAAGAGGTTCTTTCAGGGTCGGCAACGCGTTAGTAATGCTTCTGGTATTGCAAACGTCCATAGGCTGCGGTGACTGCTTACCATCAGCGGCCGTATGCTTGTTTGCCACCTTAGTGGTAAAAAAAAAAAAAAAAAAAAATATATATATATATATATATATATATATATATGTTAGTCAAAAAACCTATCTAGACTTAAGGCTTTAGCCTACGTTGTACTGCGTACCTACGACAGAATACTTGGAGCGACCGAGTTTAGTTCACGAAGTTAACCGAATTTAAACACACATAATGTGGCGTGAAATTAACGTGTTATCATGACGATTTATGCTCATTGAAAGTAGTGTGTGGAATGTGGATAAAGGAACTTGGTTCTTCAATCTATTTCGAGCTGTATTAGAGCTTTTCTGCAAATGAATAAAATAATTTCGAATAACAATATGGTTTATAGTCAGGTAGTGTAAGACAGATATACTTTATTGTGAATTTACTAAATCGGGTTTTATGCAGAAATTGTTTGACCTAGACTAGAGTTAAGTTAAATATACAGGGATCTAAAATATAAATTAAGCTTTATACTATCATGAAGTTTTTGCCACAAATTTCATTAAAAACAGTAATAATAAGGAAAATGTAAAACCTGTAAACTGGTAGTCTTGCCTTGGTAGCGGCCTTATCCCACCTGACCTTAGTGAATTTTATTTATTTTTTGTTTATTTTTTGTGACAGTCAATATTGTATAGGAACACACCCATTTTCGTTTGGGACTTAGATAGATAGATAGAATAAGCTTTATTTGCAAAACACACAGTGATACAATAAACAGTAAAAGTAACAAACAAAACATGTGTATATGCAACAAGGCGGCCTTATTGCTCAAAGTAATATTTTCAAGGCAACCTTAGGGTAACGAAATTCTGTAATGGAGTGGACTTTTATGGTAGATGAAAGCGATTGGGAAAAAACAGTAAAAATATTTTGATTCCTATTATAGGAATTTACCCCTATTCTATTGTGTACCTGTCATGGGCGTTTTACTGACAATTTGACAAACCGTCTCTGACATCCGTACTTCCGACATGCAACAACACACTTGTTGCCACTTCAACCCCCGACTTCAATGGACATTAACAGCTGTATGACACGGTGTAATCACTCAAATGTGATGGATAGGGAAGCCATTCGCGCATCGCACAGCACAGCCCCCGCCCTACTTCCTGTTGTATTTTCCTTCGTAATAAACACTGGGTCGTCCTAAATACCCGGGGTCATTGACCGGTTACCGCACTCTTTGCTTGTTGACAGGGGTGGCCAACGATTAATTTTAAAATGTACTGGAATGTGGATACGGCACGCGAGGCGCTAAACAATGAAACAATGAGATTTTTTTTTGGTCGCCAACAAATCGCGAAGCAAAGATAGCAGTGGGTTTTTAGGGCTTTTAAATAAAAATGTATGCGTGAATTTAACACTTGTGTTGTAAAACAATTAAATGAGTCATATAAATTTTCTCTTATTTTCGCCTGTCCCTTTTAGGGTTCTCTTTTGTGGTTCGCGCTGTATGTTTTCCCGTGTATGCCATTTGTTGGCCGTGCCTGGAGCCACTGCAGTGTTTTTCTTAAATCTATTTCTAAAAATAAATTCAATTTCGAATGTTGTTAAAAAAGTTCGATTTTTTCGATTCAAAACACATATATCCTGAAATAATTTGTTCCGAGTCTGATCAAATCATGCTAGTTTGGAAGGCAGGGCTGCTATAGTATTTATATCTAGACTCGTACCAATTTTTTTGCTAACGCAATTTATAGTAATCTTATTTTAGAGCTTGTTCAATGAATGTCCGAGTGAATGATTTATGATTTTAATGAATTAATTTATACCATGTCGCTATTTGGTCGTAAAGTATTATTTACACACAGCACGTACGTAATTAAATTTTAATAAAGGGTAAGTGCACGCGTGCCTGTTCTTTTGGGACTGTTTTCATTAATCGTGGACCCTTTCAATATTTTATTGGTACCAGAGGTGTAATTTTTTTGTGAATCATGTACACTGCTGTTTCACAATGAATCCTTAATCATGCTTTCGAGGAAAGGCTTTTTTCTCATTAATATTCAATGATACCTACGGCGTTAACGCTTGGAATCCACTCAATATGGTAAAGGTACGGAAAAATACCTCGGATCTCGTTAAGTTATATTAAATTTATAATTTGAGTGGAAAAACGTTGAGTGTTTGATCGATTTCCATTCAGAAAATCTCGTTCAAGTTTTTAATTTCGTAAGCGTTTGGGTCCTTTTCCTTTATCATTGCCATATCATTAACTTCTTTATTCATTTATTTAAAAGAAAAAACTGTTTATAAGCAGTAATATATTTTCTCTATTTAATGGGTGTTTCTTGAAAACCTGGATTTTCGTTGTCCGGAAGTAAAAAGTGTACGTATAATTGAAATAAGCGTATGAAGTATTTTTTTTATTAAAATTTAAACTGTAATCTAACTGAGTCACTACGATAATTAAGAAAAATATAAAACAAAGTGAGTAAAAAAAATATCTGAAGTGTTAAAAATTGATTCCACTGGCGTGTCCGTACTCCAAATTTATACACAATATCATCCATATCATTTTTTCCATTCAGTTCATAGATATTTCAATATTTTATATTAGATCCCAAATTGATAAGAATTAATAAATAAAATAGATGAACCACGTATTTATAGTACATTTAATTATATATGAATTTTTTAAATGTTGTCCGGGCCTTAGTAGTGATTCCACTGGTACATCACTAAAATGTACGTACGTCCTTAGTGACACAATTTGGAAGCAATGTGTACCCCCCGAGCGTTAACCGTCAGTCATGTTTTGAGTGTCGAGGGAAGAGATGCGCGGCTGCTTGCTGCATTTCAGAAATATAAAGGTAAGTATCTGATTCCACTGGGTTTGGTTTGGTACATCGTTGATTACTTTGACCTCAATTTTACCATCAATTAATTTTATTAGACGACTAAAAAAAATTATGCACTATCGCCACTCTAATGACTACCTAGGGTGTAAAGGTCATTGTACTAGATACAGTCATTTAGCGACAATCGATAATTTTGCTACATTTTTTGATTCCCTGACATTGATTACTCTGTTTCTAAGGTCAGTGAAATCAAAATGTGATAAAGTTTTTGACTGAAAAATTATTTCATCATCATCATCTCAGCCACAAGAAGTCAACTAGGCCTCCCCAAACGTCTCCAGTGCGACCTGCTGGCAGCGGCCTGCATCCAGCGGCTTCCTGCGACTTTCCTTAGGTCGTCTGACCACCTTGTAGGCGGGTGTCCTACGCTGCGCTTGCCGGTACGTGGTCGCCATTCCAGAACCCTTTTGCCCCATCGGCCTTCGGTTCTGCGCGCTATGTGATCTACCCACTGTCACTTCAGTGTTTGGCTATGTCAGTGGCTATGTCAGTTATTTTGGTTCTGCTACGGATCTCCTCATTTCTGATTCGATCTCCCCGAGCATAGCTCTTTCCATGGCTCGCTGAGTGACCCATAGCCTTCTTATGAGGCTCATAGTGAGCGACCACGTTTACGATCCATAGGTCATCACTGGCAACACACATTGCTCGAAGGTTCTTCGTTTCAAGCACTGAGGAATTTTGGACGAGAAGATATGCCGTAATTTCCCGAAAGCTGCCCAGCCATGTCGGATTTGTCGATTGACCTCTTTCTCGAAGATGGACCTACCTAATTGGATGGTGTGTCCAAGGTATACGTACTCGTCAACAACTTCGAGGATCGAGCTCCCAACTGAGACCGGGGCGGGTGCGACATGGATATTCGACATGATTTTCGTCTTGACCATGATCATTTTTTGACCAACTCAATTGAGGCCTTCGAGCATGGTGCTGAGGTCCTCCAGCGACCACGATGTCATCGGCAAATCGAAGGTGAGTGATATACTCGCCGTTGACGTTGATGCCGCATCCTTTCTCGTCCAAAAGTTGAATGCATCTTCCAGAGCGGTCGTGAACAGTTTCAGAGATATGACATCTCCCTGTCTCACGCCTCTGTGTAATGAGATTGCTTTCGTGTTCTGTTCCTGTACTTGGACTGACATGATGGCGTTTTTGTATAAGTACGTCAAAGGTTCGATATACCTGCAGTCTATGCGGCATCGCTGGAGAGACTGTAGCACGGCCCATGTCTCGATCGAATCGAAGGCTTTCTCATAGTCCACAAACGCTAAGCATAATAGCAGATTGTACTAATTGGTCTTCTGTACAATCTGCCGCAGCGTATGGATGTGGTATAATTCTTTAAGATGGTTTTATCGCCCTTTTTAAAGAACAGAACCACCACGCTTCTGTTCCACGCCTCAAGCGTTTTGCCCTCGACCAACACGGAATTAAAGAGCTTCTGCAGGACTTTAAGCACCGGTGTACCTCCCGTTATCAGAAGCTCTGCTGTGATTCCGTCCTCGCCTGGCGCCTTGTTGTTCTTAAGCTGGATTAAGTAACATTTTTTTAAACTTTATTTTTGTAAAACATTTCAAAAATTTCGCAATTTTCCTAATATTCCTTTTTTTATTGCAGGAATATGACAATAATGTTGTACAAATGGGGTGCTCTCAAGGAACACGAATGTGATTACGACACCAATAGATTATTAGATATTTATGTACCTATGTCAGACGATTGTTTACAAAAGTAGATAATAATATCTGAAAATTGAAGAATACATGTTCACATTTGTTAATTTTATTTAGATATGTATAACTGAGAATTCATTTTGTAATTTTTGATATGTAAAAACTTACAATTTCTTTAAAAAAAGTACAGAGTTATTGATTTTTGATTCCCCTGTAACTATAAATTGATTCCCCTGGTCATGATTTTTTTAATGTCTAATATCTTGGAATTTATAGGTTCAAAATGAGTGCCTATTCGAAATTTATACTTCAGGTTTAGCCTATTTTTACGTGTAGTACCAGGTTTCATTATATTTTGAAAAAAAAAACTAGCCAGTGGAATCAACCGAATAATCGCATTTCCAAGAATCACCCTAATAACAATGTCGTATATTAATCTGTAATTCTGTATATTACATTTTTATAAATCCTTTGTTATGGTATGCAAAGAGATGAAGCTTTGTTTGTTTTGCAAGATACGACCATTTTCTTTGTCTAAATCTTGAGGACAAACAGACAGAGAAATTTTTAATGCCAGCGCAGCGTCTGCACTCCACGGCAGAGTGCAATGTGTGAAAATATTAAGCCAGGCACCCACTATGTTTGCAAATCTTTTGCGCTTCTGCATCTGTTGAGTTCGCACTAAAACGCGAGAGGTATGCTCGCAATAATAATTTTTACGCTTTATGAAGAGATATGAACTTACTGTTTTTTTTACGTGAAAACTGTACAATATCCAGACGGCAAATGACGAAGAGCCTTGCTAGGATTCGTGCTCGCTAACAACCTATTCAGTCGTGTCGTGCTTCGTTAGATACGATTGTACTACATGACGTGGGATTTAAAAAATGGATTTAACATTTTATTTTTTATTTTTGTTAGGCTTTGACAAAATCCATTTTATTTTTATTCATTCAGATTATTATTTTAGACAGGATATAAATTTTTAATTAATGCAAATATACAGCCAGTTTCTTACGCATTTTTAAAGTTAATGACACATTAAATTATAGCTTTCACTGTCAAACTAAGGAAGAAAAAAGAGATAGCTTGAGACTTTACGTAGAATTTGAAATGCGTTTCAGAAACTGGCTGATACTTCTTTAAAAATCATTAAAGAAGTATTAGCCAGTTTCCGAAACGCATTTTAACGCATACATACACGCAAGTTTTTCTAGGCTATAAAATAATCGGAAATACTTTAAAATTGATAACAGCATCGCTCTACGTAACCTCAATAACAATGTATATCTTTCATCTTAAGTATATCTAATACGGTCACGTAAATAAACATACCACCAACGTAGTAGAACGAAAATAAGCCACGTGAAAGTCTGATAGTTCAGACGCCCATTGATCAGGGCGGGCGGCGGCGGCGCCCGGCTGGTTGCCAACGAAAGCGAATTGACTAGCATGGACACCTCAACTAACAACTTAAAATAAACCTACTGCTGCTACCTTATGGTTTATTGTTGGATAATAAAAAAATTCGTAGCTTATTACAATTTTCCTTTACGAAGAACATTGTGTACGAGTGCATAAAATAGTATTTGTTCAAAGATTAACATGATTTCAGATAGTATTGTTCGGATTATTCGCTAGCTTTGTATTGAGAACGTTTGTTGAATTTCAAATAGACATTGAAAAATAAGGATATAAAGTTTTTGTCTCTGCAGTATTTTTGTTACGGGATACGGACAGGTATTCAGATGTAGTGATGACAATAAATACGTAAGATAATAATGTAAAAATATTAGAAGTAAAAAAAAAACATTTGTATGTTTATCATGACTTTGTATTCTATCCTATGGATAAGACAAACCCGCTAGCGGCTACAGCTTTAAAGGAGTTCGGATTAAATAGAATAATGAAGAAAAAAGGAATGAACATGAGTACGATTTCCGAATTTTTTCACACTCTACTTCACTCATTTCGCAAACGAGGGTGGTGTAGGCAGATATTCTGAGAAGGGTGATAGGTACATAATGGATGTAGCAATCTTGAATACAGTACAATATACAGAAGTGCTAATAAATTATGTAGTACACGTTTTGTTAAGTTATTTATTGTCGGGTAGACGCTAAATGAACACGAAATTCATTATTTTAACAAAGCCACATTAATTTAGGTGTCTGCCAAACTAAATGTACTGAAAAAGACCCGTGTTTTGGTCTGAAAGTGTCCTCTGGTGTGAAATTCAGTCGCTAATGGCCTCGCCATTACGTATGTGTATGTTTATGTATGTAAAGTCTGCCATTACTATGTTAAAAGTACATGATTATGTCTCTATAAACTGATGTTATTGCTGTTAAATATCGGCATGATTTAAATAAAAATGCGTTAGATTGAAAACTTATACACAAGTTGAAAGCAGGAATATAAAAAATAATGATCCTATGGTTTATACATAATACGTTGTATTCTCTAGTTTTAGTGTTATTGCATTGTTTAGAGCGGTTTTCTTTTCTTAGGTCTTTTGACTAACTCTTAAATAATGCAACAGATTTCTTTCTAGCAATTTTCAGCGTCTTTAGTTAAAGGTGGTAGGTACGTTTCGGTCCGCGCGGGAATTTCATTTTTTGTGGCAAACAAGCATACGGCCCGCCTGTTGGTAAGCATTACCGTAGCCTATAGACGCTTGCAATACCGGGGGTATCACTCGCGCGTTGCCAACCCTCCCAACCCCCCCAAGTGGAGCTCTTACTGGAGTGGAGACCTTACTCACCGTAGGAACACAACATGGCCGAGACCAATGCTATTTGGCTACGATCTTCTGTAAGGTGGAGGTCCTTCCCCAGACGGGCTGCTGAGATGCAATTTGTTAAAACCCCCAAAAATTTGAATTTCCCGCGGACTGAAACGGGTATCTTAAACAGGTTTTCAAGGAAAGGAAATATTGAGAATGCGTGGATTACGTCGTAATGGTCCGCTCACAGAGTGTCCGCTAGTCTTTAATTTAAAGTACACTAACGGGCTACGAAAGTAGTTTACTTCCATAGATTAAAAATACAATGCATCGATTGTTTATTATAGAGACGCGTTATGTCACTTTTTCAATCTAACATGGAAAAATAAGGATTGATTTCGCATACTGGATTCGGCTGGGTTCGGGCGTAAATAGGTAACTCTTTTGTTTTTTATAAGGGTAACCCTGCAGCTGAAAATTATTGAAATTGATGTATTTTTCAACCATTTTCGGCTTTCACTACTTCCATCTAACCCTTAATAATGTAATTTAAAATTAACATATCATAATAATTGTATGAATATTCAATTCATGCGCTCCAATATCCACCCTTTTAGATGTTAATTCAGTTGTCGTGAGAGACCTGTATATCGAGTTTGATTCTCAGAGGTTATATGCATTGATTAATTAACACGAAAGTTATCATATTTCTGAAGAATAATTATTAATTTTCTATTAGATAGTTAATTAAGTTATTTAACGATTAGTCAACCTCTATAGAAATGGCAAAGTTGTTTCCTATGATAAGCATTTTTCATGAGGTTTTGTCATTAGTTTTATGACACTTGGTTTATCTTTGGAAACGGCAAAAATTTAGGAAAATGTAGTTTTGTTAATGTATTTTTTTTTACTAAATTCTAATAAATTACAACTGTTCAAAAAAAAAGTGAAAAGGATTGTGTGCTGCATTGAAATGTGTTTATTTAGTTCAATTGTTTACATACTTACTACTATTATAACGTAAAAATAAATATTAAGTAGGTACTACTTTTTATGAAATTTCAGAATTACTTGAAGTTATATATTGCTGGAAAAAAGAAATATATTTCGGAGCAAAAATATAAAAATAAAATGCGTCAGTTAAATCAAAACATTTGGAAGAAATGTTGCCTCACGAGAATTAAATGTTAGTGTCGCACACGCTGGCAGCTGACATGACAGATTGCCACGTACTCTTCACCGGGAATGGGTATTGGTAATGGAATACAAAGATTTAATGTTGTTTATACGTTACTAGCGAAACGCGCGTTCGTTTGCATGTATGCCGCTTTCCCGTGGGAATTTAGGAAAATCCTTTTATGTATTACTAGCTTTTACCCGCGGCTTCGCTCGCGTTAATTTTATGACTGTATAGACAAATCTTGTTTGACAACAAAACAACCCATAGCGCGACTTGTGGCGCCATCTGTTGGCCGATACAGCGCCCTCTATAGTAGAAATATTATTTTCCCATTAGAACGACATACTTTCACGGAATAAAAAGTAGCCTATGTTGGACTCTGTACCCCTAACAATATGTATGCAAATTTTCATAATAATTGGCTGCTTAGTCAAGCCGTGAAGGAATAACAAACAAACAAACTCACTTTCTCATTTATAATATTAGTAAGGATTAGTAAGGAAGTAAGGATTGATATAAATAAACCTTTCTCTTGAATCACTCTAAGTATTGCTGATCCGTTGAGTAGTTTTAATGCGAATAGAGAATGGAAGCGACTTCATTATATACTACGTAAGATACCTTTTTTTGTTTATACATTACAGTTAGGAAAATGCATTACTTCATGTCCCGCCACTTGGGGAAGCGACGGGGGTCTGTCGGGCTCACCTCTCTAGCCAATGTGGGATACCGACTAAAAACCTGACTGTCTGCCACCTTCTCCGCTTTCACAGTGGCGGGGTCGCGGAAACTGGTGATACTTCCGCAAACCCGCTGGACTATGTAAGATACCTGAAAAAGAACTAATAGAGTTTTAGATAGGTACGTTAGCCCATGCAAGGAAATAGGTCAAACTAATCGCTACGGTAAGTATTTATTATAATAATTTGTCGATAATAGTCTTTCAGACTTATCGATTTGCGAAACGATCGATTATTACCATAGACCGACTATTACAAAATATTTGATTTATTCGAATGATTATGAAAATGGATTTTCATCGTAATAACATTTTTTTTTAAACCACAAAGGAAATAAGTATTGACGGGTGGTAGAGTGTAGATTAGATTAAAGTTTCCTAAATACTGCATAAAAGGGCATTTTTCCTAGCGTGATGAAGCTAAGAAAACGAACTATAACAGGAAACGCCGCGCCGCTTCTTAATTAATTGGGATTGGCAAGGATTGGCGAAAGTAGGTACATACTGTGAGTCTGTGTGTCTTATACACCATTTCCTGTTGGACCAACTGCTACGCACTACTAATTTTGGCACAACTAAAATTGTTGGACCAACGAAACAATTTGTTTTTTTTAAATAATATCATAAATATTCATATTGTATTAAATTGTTATTATTGCTTCAAACAGTTGAATATTTAACAAATGAAACATGACATGGACAGCGATGTTCGTAAACTAACAATCGAATAATTTACATATGGATCGATGTACCAATAATCGCTTAATGCACGACAGGCAGCGTTTCGCCCGTTGCTGTGATTAAAATAAACGTTTCATGTAATCCGACGTAAAGCTTTATTCACATGTATAGACACAAAACATGCAATAAAGACATAACAATACAATTACATAGATATGTTTTTATGGGGAAGTATATTTATATCTGTATTCTCATATAATGCAAAATCATAATTCGGATGCGCTAGCGTACTTGCAAAGAATGTTTGAGTTGATTACAGAAGGATTGTGCTAGATCTACAATAATTATGCCACTCTAATCAATGGATATAGGAAAGGCTGCTTCGCGGAATGTTTACGTAAACTAATCTATTCATTTATATTGCTTTGTCCTGAACGACTGACTGACTAACTGACTGAGAAACAACGCATAGCCTAAACCGCTGATTGTATGGAGACATGAAACTTGAAGGGCGTGTTATTTGTATGACGTAGACATCCGATAAGAAATAATTTTCTGAAATAAATACTCATGCGAAAGGATACGCGCAAACGAACGGGTTTCGCTAGTCTAGAGAGGTAGGGCATAGCGGACAATCCGCTCAAATCGGAGCAGCCCGTCTGGGGAAGGACCTCCACCTTACAGAAGATCGTAGTCAAATAGCATTTGTCTCGGCCATGCTGTGTTCATACGGTGAGTAAAGTCTCCAGAGCTCCACTTGAGGGGTTGGGACAGTTGGGAGGGTTGGCAGCGCGTGAGTGATACCCCTGGTATTGCAAGCGTCTATAGGCTACGGTGATGCTTACCATCAGGCGGGCCGTATGCTTGTTTGTCACCTTAGTAGTATAAAAAAAAGTCTAAAATAAAATAATTTATGCTCTTGTTCTGCAACCGATATTTGGCTACCAAGCAACGTTGCACGTTGGGTTCTGCCTCCCCCCCATTCTCGTAACAAAAACAGGAATAATCTCATGCCAAGTTCGAGCGCTGTCTCACTCATACAAATAGGAATTGAGCGAGATAGTGCGTGAGTTTGAGATGAGATAGATTTTTTTTATTACCTCAGAGAATAGGGGGGGACTGGTAGCTGTGACTAAAGCTTTAATAATGTCAGACGCGACCGGAGATCGACGGCCATATTGGATGCGGAAATGGTGTAGCGGGACGCTCGAACGCTGTTATTCGATTTGCGCAAGTTCCGACATCCTAGAAACAATTCCTTTGATTTACACAATATTACATTACTTTTCCTTTTTATGGCATTCGTTTTAGATGTTTTGTTTCTTATATTGCTGGTTATTAAAAAAGTATAAGGAATAGTTTTCTCCAGAATGTTTATTGTATCTATGGAGCAAGTGCTAAGTTTCTTGACAGTTTTTCTTAGTACAAACCTGCCGTCTGAACTGGTGGTAGGATAAAATTGTGACTTGTGAAAATTGTGAAAGAGCATGTAAGTAGGTATATTAATTTAAATGCCTATTTGAATAAAAATATTAGTTTGAATTTATCGCACTATAGGCCCCTACTTCGTTTTTTCTCTAACAAAAAAGAACTCTTGTATTCCATTGATCTAAAGTTTCTCCGAATGAGCTGTAGAACATTTTGTGACAATAATTGATTCGGTAGCTATAGGGTAGATTGTGAAATTGTTGAATACGGTCAAATTATGAGCGCGCCAACTGCCAACAAAGTTCATAAACTATTTAACAGCGCCCGGCGCCGCCTGCGGTTTCCACGACTCCGGGATTTCGGTCACGTACTGGCTCACTGCGAAAATCAGCTCCAAATAGTTCGTTAACTGATTGGGTACAACGTAATATAATATTTCTGTAGGTACAATAAAATTAAATAGATGAAAAATCAAATGCGTTTCATGTTTCAACTCACATGGCGTTGCGTATTGTTATTTGGTGTTCGTTGCTTTTACCAGAGTATTGACGCTTAAACCTATCGTCTACATGTGTAGACGTTAACCATGTGGTTAACGTACCTATGCCAAATAACCCAAATAAGCCAACACGCTACGCCGTGTGAAGTGCTACCATCAGATGACGAATCTATTACAAACAATGAAATACACTTCGTATCATACTACATATTTTATGACTTGCACCATGAAAAGAGTTTAAACAATATTACAATCTTTACAATAAACACTGCAATCTTCTCAAAATTTCGACACTTTTAGTTCAGTTCCGTATTTTGTTATTAACATTTTATTATCATAATTTATTAGTGACTAGCGAAACCCGCGCAACTTCGTTTGCGTATATCCCGCATTCCCGTGGGAATTTCGGAATGCATTATACTTAAAAATCTTCCTCTTGGATCACTCTATCTATAAAAAAAAACCGCATCAAAATCCGTTGCGTAGTTTTAAAGATCTTAGCATACATACGGACAGACAGACAGCGCGACTTCATTTTGTACTAAGTAAAGCTGTATTAGTTTCAGTGATTGATTTTACGTAATGTGAAGT